>OY776285.1:41674468-42274468 GCA_963675345.1 Trididemnum clinides | reverse complement strand
TTATCATATTCAGCTTAGTGCTAATACTCTCGACAACCATCTTGCCACTATTTACTACCCACTGAACAAACTATTATAGGTTGCGTTGCGCCACCTTCTGACTTTTCGTAAACAGAAAAGAAGCGTATTTTTTTGCAACTTTGCTTGATGTAGAAGTGATTATTGCTGTCAAAATAGAAAAATTGGGCAACATTATGGCGTAACATCATGCTTGTGACATTATCGTAGCTAAAGAGAGGCTGCATGGCTCAACTTGGACATTGGCCCAAAATACGTTGAGTCTTTCCCACTCCCATCATTGAGCGCCAAGCAGGATTTTTAGTATAATTTTCAAAATCTTTTCATGTCTTCTCATAGGAAATTGAACCCACGCGCGCAAACTGCATTGCGGACATACCAAATCCGTATTACAAATTTTTGTCTTTGGCTGTATAAGACGCAAACTCTTAATTTGGATTCATTACCGATGTCGTTCTTTTGTGAGGGGGCCCGTAAAAAAACCAATCAACTGCAATTGTTCATATTTGGTTGTAGTGCTGGTAAATTAAAAATGGATTTGAACAAATGTTGTTCTATGTAACAGTAATGGTATTGCAGTGACTGGTAGATAAAAATATTTTGGAGCTGGGCTGCAGTGTAACGAAGTGGCCCGAGTGCCCAACTTGTAATTGAATATCTACCAGTTAACATAGTATGAAGTATAGCTGAGCAAAAGTGCCATTCGCTTGTAAATGGCACCGTATATTTAAACTATGGTTAGGGAACCTTGTTACTACTGCGAGCCGCACAATTTGTACAACATAACGTGCGGACCACAAAAACATTTTATATCACTGATTTGACAAAATTTCTTTATCAAATCGGTGGATTACCTTTCTTTTTTTTTTGAGATCAAATTTAAAACGCAGATTTGACGAAATTTCGTTCTGAAATAAAGCAGTTGACCTTTGGCTTTGAAGACCAAAATTTTTTACCTTTGACAAATTCTCACGCGGGTCGCATTTAATAGTCTCGCTGGCTGCAGCTTCTCCACCTCTGGTTTAAACTATGGCTTATGTCGATCGCGAAGACATGCATGGGTGACCGCTGATTCAAGGAGCGCAAGGTCATTTTGTAGTCTTAGCAACTGTTTGTTTATTTGTCGTTTGATAAACTAAATTATTTTTTATAGTTAATGCAAAAGGATTGGGCGATCTTGTCACAGTTCCTCTTTGGTTTGATAACAAAGAAAAAATTTAGCTTAATTTGCATTTTTGAGTGACCTCTAAAAATAATATTTTGTACTTCCCATCCTATGTATTCAAAAATTTTCGGCAACTGTACTTTAGTGTTCATTATCATCAGTTTTTAAACGTTGTTTTCTTAAAGGCTTTTCATCGTCGGTGACCACTTGTAACGGAGTTGGGCAGTTTTTTCTTGCGTTGGGTTTTTCAAACTCAGCCCTAAACCCAATTCTTTACACGTTTCTCGGACACAACTTCAAGCAGAGATTCCAGGAAAGTGTTGATCAAGTCAAGAAAAAGTTTAGAAGAAGCAGCGCGGCGACAGCCACTGGCCACTTCACCCGAAGTCACAGTGATCGTGGACACGGGGTATGCGCTACATAGTTTTAGGCGGTAATCTTCTTTTACAACATTTGTTTGTTGCATGTTTTTATCTTCCAGTAACGCTAAAAGATTTGTCGGTTATGCTAAAACATCTTTGCATTCAAACCCGTTCAGGAATTAGCACAGCGCATTTCTACCATGAGGAAAGCATGCAAAGCAAGAAAAATTGTCGTGAAGTGCGTTTACGATGCGCATTACTACATTGCTATTGTGAGGTTTGAACGCACGACTATTGTCCCCCACAGCTTTACTACAATTTATTTTTAATAAAATCGACTTTTGATTCCAAATTCGCCAAAAAAAAAGCTGACAGCATTGTACCTTAAATACAATATTTTGCTTAATTGAAAGCAATCATACAATGATCGGGATCAGGGGAGTAGGAACGATACTCCATTAACACCAATTTATTGCTTATATTCTCAAGAGCAATTCGGTTGAAGCCGACAGAACCGACGTTAATAACCGAAATAACTGACTGGCAGCCCTGTCGCGCGACGCCGATGGAGCTGGCTATTCTATGCTATAAAACGCAATTCTGTTTGGGTGTGTGCCAATCGGTCTGCGCGTTTTAACTCCTCTGCAACTACTGAGTGTACAAACATGAAACTTGCCTCGATTGGTCACCACCCCGAGATAAGTGCAATGCGAGGGTCTGTGACGTCAAGATGACGTCATAATCAAATACTTTTATTCTCTTTGTATTTCTTGACAAAGAAAAACAGTTTTGTTTAAACGAACACTAGCACCCAACTTACCAGCATCAGAAAATTTTATCCTTTTAGGAAGTTGAATGACGTCGTAATTAACAATTAATTGTGAAATCTGTCTTCTTAATTTTCTCAAAAAATACTGATCGTAGAAACGTAGTTAAAATTTTATCGGGAGATTATCAGCAATGTGCTCCAAATAAAAATAATATCTTGGGGTGGTGCTCCAAAAATAAACTTAATTAATAATTCTCTAATAATTTAAGCTTAGTTTTTATTATCGCTACTAGCAATACACCGTTGAACATAATAATACAATATATTCAGCAAATTCAAACGTTTTTGGCGCAACATTTTGCCCTCGTCAGGATTTATATATAAATATTTACAGCATTAAAATTTTCATTGAACGACAACGCAAAAAATATAAAATAACTTGAAAATAGTCATAATAAAAACAGTAAAAATTCATTCTGCGATCTCAGTAATTGTCTGGTTACTGCTAACAGAGAGCGTGATAATAGAAACGATTGCCTGTTAGGAGTTAATCGGGTTTGAGATTACGTAAATGTAATTGTTTCAAATGAATTAAAATCACGGAAAAGTTCAGTACAAAATTGTTTGATTAAAAGATTTAATAAATATCTATGATAAAAACCCTTTAGTAAAAATGACGCTTCGTTTGCATACAGTTGTTTGTTCAGCACAGAGTTACTTTTCGAGGGCAATATGTAGCGCCGAAAACGTTTGAATTTGCTAAATACAGTATATTGTATTATTATGATCAACAGTGTATTGCTAGTAGTAATGATAACAACTTGGATACTAAAAGTCACCTTTCTACCGAAATTGTATAATTTGAGCTTAATCTACAACTCAACCAGTGATTAAGCATTTTAACCTTGTTAAACCACCTTTTTTTTCTTGAACAATTCAGAAAAATCTTTGTTGCGTCTCCATGCTTATGACGTAATAATGTTGTCTAGTTTCACTTTAGTAAAAACAACAGCAGCTGTACCATTATTCACGGTCATTTTGAAAGCAAAACAAATAGTGCATTTAATTAATGATATGCCGCCTGTTTAAGTAGTACGATATATTACAGCACTGACATACTGGTTCAAAACTAATTTTTGGCAGTGCAAATTCAAGTACGAATGACTGATCTGTGAGTGTATTCCACGTTCGAATACTTGTGTAGTATAGTTGTGTTGGCGCCTGAGTACCCTAAATCCCTAAGACATTTTTAGCATGTGTAGCAAAGTGATACAAAACGCCGAGTTTTAAAGTGAAATGTTGCAATCTTTACAACAAGTTATCCTCTTCTTTCCTACAAAAAGTCGGTTAACAGGTTATTCACTTAGGCTATAACCTGACTTGCTGGAATTACTTCACTGTAGCTGCTGCACTACGAGCTACGTGCCACTTTGCCTTTCCCTGGCTATTTTTTTTCCTGGAGCAAGCAACGCACGCACAGCCAGACACTAAGTTTTATAACTAGGCCTACAAATACGACAAATTGGTAGTATCAGGCCTGTTACTTGATAGCTTAATTTCTGTGAACATATCAATCACTTTACCATACTTCCCACAACTTGGACTTTATGCCCCCGTGCACTTAGTATTCTGAACACATAAAAGTTTGCAAAACTATTAGCTTTTTGAAAGTAAGCACAATCTTAATTTATTAGCTGGAAGGTTGGTATTGTGGGGACAGTTTTTTAAATTCGAAGTTTCAAAAGAAATTAATAGAAAAAATTAGGTCAGTTTGTCTACATCACAGTGTGAAATCATAGTCGCCAAAATTTACAATTGTCCCGATGCAGAAAAATTTTATGTTAAAAATGAGTTATTAAGCTAACCAGATAATCGAATGCTAAGCCATTGAGGGTAGGTATAGCCCCTTCTGCTCTATTACGGGTTTAAGATGCATAGGTGAAGCCAAGAAACTTGATGTTATAAAATATCATTAGGAGAGGGATCGCATTAAGTCGTGAAATAAGCCCACTGCCAAATAACATATTTTCACTTTCTGTCCCTGTGCTTATTCAAAAAACTGATCAAATTTGTAAAATGATAGAAACTGTGAGAAAGACTAGTCTTAATTTAAGAGTATACGAAATCAAAATTATGGACATAGGGGCGATTCCCCCATTTGCACCAACTTTACGTTGCTTCTCTCAAAAACGGTCTTTCAGTGAAGCTAGCACAGCACGATAAAACATATATAATCCGATCTAACTGACCGGTATCTCTGCTGTGCGACGCTGACAGAACCGTCCAGTAGTACATAGAAGGCTAAAACAATTTTTTAGGTGTCATTCTCGAAAAAAATTGGAAACATAGTCGGTTTTCGTAAAGCCAGCAGAACATCAAATGTCTTCATTGACGACGGAGATAGTCAGCATCGAAAGAAAAACGACAGAAGAAACAAAAAAATCAAGGATTTTATTCCGCTTTTGAATATGAATAACAGGTCAAAAGCAAACTGTGATTTGCATGACTGTACAAAGGTAATTGCGTTTGTGGATATCAACGAGAAGCCCACATCAAATGTTGATTCGCACACTTTGCAAAGGTATTTGTGATCAGTGGGCAGTCAGAATTTACCGAAAATAGGACTAGTTTAAAATCGCTGGCAGCATGTTTCTTGGCAAACTTTGGCGTTTGACTTCACTTTTGTAGGCCAGTAAATTTGAGGCAACTTAAAAGTTTATCTCGCCTTTAAGCCTATAATTATATTCTCCAATCTCAAGAATAGATTTTCTGTGAAATAATAACTTGTGTTAGACCCACTCTAAAGCTGCCTACTGGCTTTTGCTATGACTGTTTTTTTTCTACCACAAGCACCAATACCATGAGAAACTATCTTAAAATGTCCCAACAACCCCTCGTAAGTCTTGACCTCTCCTCCGAACGAGTAAAAGCCACAGTGGTTTGATATTTTCTCATTTAAAGATAAATGGTTGGCAAAATATACTCTCGACAGTTAAATTTCATTAAAGTGAGACCTAAGCTTTTTTCTTTATTTGATTTCAAAATAATTTTTCGACTTTAATTTGCAGAATGAAGCAGCAGCAGACACTCCCAGCAGATACTTATCCCAGCAAACAGAGTGTACTCGATTCGTGCAGGAACCCAGAAGAGATATGATGTAATTTGTGATAGTTCATTGATAAAATGTGGCATTTTTTTCTTTATAGTTTGTTTAATTGTTTTTATTTTTCTCAGTTTCCCCCAACTACTTTGCATCCCCAGTTGTTGTTTTTATGTTTTAAAACAGCGTGGTCCAACTTAATTTTATAGCAGGTCATCAGAAACGGAGAATTCATTCCGCGGGCCGCGGTTTCAACTAGGGATGTGTTACCCCAAATAAAGGCGTTCTCCAAAAAAAATGGTCATCTACATTTGAGCAAATATTCGGAGAGCCATATTATCTCCGGAAAGAACACCTAAATTCCAGACATGTTCGGAATTTTCGGGACGCATGGTAGCCCTATGGTAATTACGTTAATCACCGTAATTATTCCCAGGTTAAAAAAATTAGTTCGCGGTCCTTCAGTTGGGCCACGCTGTTTTAAAAATCGTTGTGAGACTGAACTTGCCACTCGACATTTTTCACCAATGTTGTGTTACTTTGTTGATTTTTGCTTGTTTATTTTAGCGAAGTTTCGAATGTTACCCAAAACCTGTCAATTAGGCGGGATGTACTTTAGTTGAGTTGCCTACGAACCCTCATTTATTTTACTGGTTGTTTGAATGTTATAATATTAAAAGTCGTTTCATCAAACGAAATGCTGCTTAAAAAGGTAGTTAGGATCACAAAGAGTAACAAACGATTTTAACTAAATGAACGAGTAATTGGGATCTAATTTAGTTGGCTTACAAGAAAATAAGCTTTTAAGCTCATATCTCTAATTAAAACAGTTCTTTATTTTTGAATATTATTGTTTTCATTTTTTCTTTCCAATCGTAAATATCAACCTGTTGTTGCTTACTTCGCTCCACTGTTGTTTTGCGCGCATTAAGCAGCACATATTTGCATTGCTGTAAAAGCTATTAACTTGTTTTTTCATGCTTAATATTTACTTAAAAGCACTGTATTGTCGGTTCTCTGACGATCTTCTGATCATCCAAAATAGTGGCTTTCAAAATTTTTGAAAATTTTTTGCTCCAAAGAACCTCTGGCAATTTTTTTAATAATTTTACTGTCCACTGTAACAAAAATTTTGAAGAAATTCCGATAATTTTTTGAAAGAATATCTGCCATTGATTGGGAAAGACACAAACTCTTCTTTGCAAGCCCACTGAAACTGTTTCACGGACCCAACTTTGGGAACCACTGTATAGATTATAAAGAGGCGTAAACAACAGATATCTATCCCTGAATAATAGTGACGTAAGCCTACGTCTGGATGAAAATTACAAGCAGTAAACTTACTGAACCAATCGAGAATGTGTGGACTCCTTTGAGACATACACGATCATTGTTCAAGGTTAGATCTTGGTTTTGCATGCCCTTTATAGTTTTGTTTTGTTACTTTGTGTTTTCGGCCGCGAGGGGTCGGTAAAGATTTCAGACCAATCTCCAAAATAATGCCAATATTTAGGATATTTGCCAGATAACTGGAGAGTAACTAGTTCATAAAAACATTTTTCCTATTTCGATTTTACGCATTTGGCTTGAGAAACCGTAAGTAAGTAACCAATAAACAGGTATTTCACTTTTTTCTTCACGTTAAACGATAGTGCCAAATATTTTATATGGAGTAGATTAATCATAAATATATCTATACTTTTAAAAGCATAGCCTACTTCTGCTTGGATTACTTCAATATGTCAATTCAAAGTTTACTTGATGATGCTCTAACTTTTAACTATGTAGCAAGTGAATAGACAGCATTACTTCAGTGATTAATTAATACTATATTGCTCGTACCTATATCTACTAGATCAGCGGCTCCCAAAGTATGGTTTGCAATCCACTGGTGGATTGTAGACGGAATTTCAGTGGTTCGTGAAAGTCCTCCAATCTTTATATTAATGCATGCTTATCGCAAATGATTCGCTGTTCGCACAAGTCTTAAGGTAGGCTTGTGACAATGAATGTGACGGAAACGGCTTGGAAAATCCACATGCACCTACCGTTGAGTAAATAAATTTTTTGAAAAACTGCATCCTTCAACAACATAAAAATACACTCTGTAAAATTAAGTGGGTCTCGAAAATTTATGTCTTAAAAAATAGCTCGTCGCTTGAAAAAATTTGGTAACCACTGTACTAGACTGTTTTTCAACCGTGGTTCGCCAAAATCTGTTCCAATTTTAAACCTTAAGTGCAATATTTTTAAACCCTAAGGAGTTTAAGAGTTAAAACAGCAAATCTAAAATTGATGGATACCTTGGCGCTATTTTCTTTAGTAAGTTACAGCATTATGACGTGATCAAGAATCTAATGGAAAGTGTTGCGCAAGGTGTTTGAAAATTCATTAACTCATTGTAGACTTCAATAAATTACGTTGTAAACTGTCAAATAATTAAATGCATTACTTGAAACTCACCTTTTAGTAAATGCTTACGTAAGTAGTGTCATATGTATGTTACTCAACAATTTAAAATTTAACGAATTTTAACAGTTTAACGGAGTCGAGCAAACAGCAAAACATTTTACGGTTCTTTGAAGAGGCTTAACAATAAAAATTAAATTCGTGGTTTCAGAACTGCTCACATGGAACTGCGAATTCAAACTGCTACAGTCAAAACTCTGTTTTCGAACTTCTTCGTTCTAAAATTCTGTTCTAGAACCGAATTGTTCGAAAACCGAATCATATTTTCCTATTACGAATAGTCTCAAAAAAATTATTTCGTTCCCAAGTACAAAAGGAATCCTTATTTTTTTGTTTACGTACAGTATAACGTCACATAAATAAAAAGTGTAAATAAACCAAAAGCGTCAACAAAACGAAAGGGATATCAGAAGTAAATTTAATAGCGTAACAACCGAAGTATTATATACTTCGGCTTTTTTGATGTGATATGATGGCATGAGTTTTATAGCGCTTTAGCTGTGATGTGATAGCATAAGTGGATGGAGAGAAGGGAGAGGTGGAGGCAAATTATTTCTTGAGAGGGGAATCTCCTTCCATAAAACTTCTGGTAATTTTATTCCTTGGGTATATTGTCTTCTCTGTCTCTTTGGCTCAGGTAAATCTTACACTTGGATTTCTTGTTACTTTCAATAAAAACCTGTCCAATGTTTGCTGTTTTTGTCAACGTGGCAAGATTTTTTTAAATGAGACATGTCATTGAAAAGGCTGACTACTCTATGTGTTACCACGGTATCTGGGTGCTTTTTCAACAAAATTTTAAACATCAGTCCATTTAGCATAAATTTTTTGAATTAAAGAACTAGGAATATCTTTAAGTCCTTTTTCTTCCTCAGAAGACTGTTCTTCAAAAAAATTAATTGGTAGTTCATTCTAAAGGTGTGCAAGCTCTTTCGTAAAAGCTCAATCCTGTGGTTTTCCACCAGCTCCTCAACGACTCCACTGTCGACCTCCAAGCCCATACCTTCTCCCATAGAAACCATCTTGTCGACAGTTGTATTTTCCTCGACAGCAGCAAATGCAGCAGCTTCAAACCCCTCAAAGTCTCGTTCGGGTACAGTGCCCCTCAAAGGTTCCGCCATGCTGAATTCATAATTCTGTAACTCACGTGGTTCCATGAATAATCAATAAAATTAACACAAGTTAAAATATTGAAATGATTTTTCCAAAACTTTATCGGTGTTAATTGAGTGCCATATGTGACTTAAAAAGACAAACAAGACTTTAGTGCAATGCTTTTCAAAGTTAGCTATGATCTGTTAGTTTACTGGTTGAATTGGAGGTGTTGTGTTAGGTGGCAGGTATCTAAGCTGAAAAAAATCAAACTCTTTGACTAAGTCATCCTCCAAACCTGTAGCATGAGCAGGAGCATTATCTACCACGAGAAGGCATTTTAGTGGCAAGTTTTTTTCTTGCAGATATTTTGAATCCAATGGATAAAAACTTGTCTTCTCACCCAAGCCTTTGTATTAACGTAAATGGCCGCATCACAAGCAGCTTACTTTTCATAACATTAGTTTTTTAAAAACCCTTAGATTTTCTGAACAATAAAGTAGCAATGGCTTGACCTTGCAAACACCATTTGCCTTACCGCACAGCAAAAGAATGATTCTGTCTTTCATTGGCTTGTGCCCCTGGCTACGATTTTTCCTCCTTAGTAATATAGTCTCTTTTTGGCCTCTTCTTTTAGAATAACACTGTCTCATCTATGTTAGGAACCTGTTAAGGGACAAAACTTCTTTTCTGTCATGCCATCAAACTCCACAAATATTTCCGCTGCTTTCTTGTTTAAATTGACCGCCTCTCCATGCCTAACTATAACGTGTATTCACTTCTGTTATAACTGTTTCAGATTTATGTAAATTAGCAACAACGTTTTCACTGCCTCCAGTATTTGAGGTCTTTGCTTATTGATGACAGTTATTCATTTTGCAACATCAGCCGCCTTTAGCACTTCCTTATTCTTTAGAATAGTGCACATCGTAGATTTTGCCATGACATACTATGCGGCGAGATCAATAACGTTTTCATGTTTTGTGATGATTTCTTTCTTCACTTTCAATTGCATTTCTCTCAACTTTACTTTTTCCTTGACTAGTATCACTTATTGCTTTTTGACTGATAGCTAAGGTGTGGAAAAAAAGCTCAATGCAGAACTAGTAAGAAGAAAAGCACAGCAAGACTATCCAGTATGGCGTTCTTCTCAAAAATGTTTACGTTTCATCAAAGTAACCACGTATCGCCAATGTTCAAGAACCAAAATTTGTTCGAAAACGGAGGCGTATCCAGCTTGCAATTTTCGTTCGAAAGCTTTGTTCAAGTTTGCAAAGGTTGAAAACCGAGGTTTGACTGTATGTTAAATTTACAAGGCTTAAACGGCCATACAATGCTGATATAGATTACCCAGAAAACGTAAAAACCAAAATAGAGACTTTGTTAGACAGTATGATAAGAAGTAGACTATAGTGAGCTTAGTTTCGCTATTGCTTCAAGCAGGGAAAAAGTACCGGTGCCATCTGCTTAGTCTGAAGCAAAGTACTTTCAAAAAAAGCAATGGAGCCTTAAAGCTTTCTCGACATCACCACTCGCAGCATTGCACATCACTTTTTGAGGAAATTGATTTTGTAAAATTGTTGCAATTTTTGAAAAATCCTCATTTTGTAATGTGTGTCAGGGAAAGACTGAGTTAATCGTACCAGACGGCATTATAGCATCATAGAGCGGTGGTTCTTAACTTTTTGGTACTGCGCCTCTCTTGAGCGAGGTTCCCCGCTTTACGCCCCCCACCTTTATAAATTAATACAAAAGTAGTGTTTCAATCGCATTTCATCAATATACTTTCTTTTTTCCTTGCCATTTGTTTAACTAAATTTATTACTTAGCTACGCAGGCACTGCAACATGATAACACATAAACTTAATTAATTGTAAGACTAGGTCTATTCTAGATTGCTTTACGAAGTTTACATTTATCGCTCTACCACTTTAACAAACAGACTGATAGCTGTCTTAATCCATTCAGATTTTTCACTGACTGCATTTGGCATAACATGGTAGGCTACACAGTCTACTCTACAATGTAGATTTGTAGCTGCTAAATTATCAAAATGAAGTAAACACGATTGACAATTTAGTTGTTATATGACATCTCATACATTATTGAGTTTACGAAACAGGATTACCATATAATGGTAGGCTACAATTACTGACAATAATATCTCAAACTGTATTTAAGGACTAACAACCATGCAATAGGCGAGAAAACGTTGATCTCAAAATTAATAAAGAATGTGTTGTAAAACACGATAGGGCTTGCGCCCCCTTGGAAATTTAAGTACGCCCCCCAGGGGAGGCGTGCCCCCCCCCCTCCAGTTTAGAACCACTGTCATAGAGCAAGTTTTAAGAATGCGAGTGAAAAAGAGAAGAAGCCTGCTTAGAAGACTAAAAGAATTGCTCGTTGCATTGTCAAATGAGGGTAAATTGTTGTAGTTGTTTTTATCGAAATCAACTTAGTAATATCTACCGAAAATGCGTTTAATCGCCTTTCTACGACAAGTAGCTTTTGAGAAAATAAAAATAACAAACTGTGTAATTAAGCGTTGATTCTGACGCCATCTTAGATCCCAAAAAAACGAAAAATTTTGGAAAGTGATAGGTTGATTCTAGCTTTGGTTTGAGCACAAGACTGTTTTGTTCTGTCAAGAAATGAAAATTAAAAAATTATCTTTAGTATGACGTCACAAACTCCTTATAACTGTTACGACACTCATCCCGAGGTTGATGTATGTAAGTGCAATAGTTTAGAAGGAGTTAAAAGCATATGCACTTACGTACAGAATCGTGCCTTACATATTTGACTTTAACATCTAATATACAGGTTGTCCCAGAAGTCATGCATCGTGCTGATGATTACTTTTATATTTGTTTCGGATTTTGTTCAGTTATGAAGAGAAACCAACAGTGTAAAAGTTGAATTGGTTTTTATGTTTGGAAGAGATAAGGCGACACACCACCCTGTCACAAGGAATGAGTGTCATGACAGTCATAAGGAGTGTGTGACGTCATAAAGATAAATAAAAGTAGTTTCTGTAGTCTTTTACACTACAATAATGGGTATACCACACCCAATAGCAACCTTGCTTTAATTTGCGCAACTAATACAGCAACATGATTAAGTGGTTCGGTATGGCATGGTATGGTCCGACGATAACTCGTTCTGGGAAGCATATTTTGAAATGGCTCTACAGAAAATCACTTCTTCTTTCAGCGATTTGATTGGTCGAGGAAAAGAGAAATGCGTTGATGTGTTTCGAAATACCACTTCAAAATTTCGTTTAATTCATTGAGCAAACGCCAGCTACAGATTGGCGTAGTGATTCTGTCGCAAGATTACGAGTAGATGTTTGCAGGTTCGATTCTAGGCGCCTTCGCCGCTACATTGTTATATATTTACTATTTATTCTTTACTTAAGGGTTGTGTGTGATTTAGAGTTAAAGTTACATATAAGAACAGCGAGCTTTCTCTTTCTTCCAACCAACCAGATCAAAAATTGACACTTTATGTTGAGCAATTTTGAAATATGTTTCCGGTAATATTCCATTTTCGGATAACTTTGATTTAATCATTTCGTTCTTACCCAGAATCAAAGAGTGAGATTACGTGCTTGTGCTCAATTGCACTAAAATCTACCCAACCAAAATTTGTTCAACTTATAAAAGGCAGCAAAAATTACAATTTACTCTTTTTTAAGTTCCTCGTTCTCTTTGTCTTGGACACAGTTATTTTTAAATATAGGGTCCAAAGCAGATGCCACCCTGTAATCCATTAAACAAATAAAAGAGTTTAATCGCTTTTCAGCACTGTGGAGAAAAGATTCAGCAACGTGACGATAGTACCGAATCACATCGAGAAAATCAGACAGTGTTTTCTGTCGTCGTCGTCGTTTGAGTTATCGTGCTAAGCCTTATACAGGAAGATGTACATACACTGCATAAGAGCTCATGCTCTGCTTGCAAGTGTTCTGTTAGACTGGGCCAGCACGACGGGTAGACTGCTCGACCCTGCCACCTGTCTGCTACATGAAGATGGAGGTATCCCGTAAAGTGTCTTGCCCAAGGACACAACAAGCACACTTGCTCTCTAACATATCCCTATTGTGCTGAGCGCCAAGCAGAGAAGCTGTAATACTATTTATTAAAGTCTTTTGGTATGGCTCGACTTGGGGAAATGAAATATGGTCTACCGACTGCGAAGCGGACGCTCTAACCACTACGCCATCGCGCCAGTCAAGCCGGTCATGCAAAAAATGGTATTCACATCTCTGTTTGGCGCTCAGCACAATAGTGATATTGTGGAGACCAAGCCGACTCATATCGGTCACCAACTGTATTAAAGAGACCTGATAGATCGAAACAGTGTCATTGTTGGCAGGTTGCTCAAACTTACAGTTAAGTTATTACAGTAGCAGGGTCCTATCAGTAATTTCGAAGTTAAGAACATCAAATCACTCGACTTCACACAATTGCAAAGAAAATTGAATCAAGATTTCGATGATATATAGTTAGACATTAATATTTTGTTGCGAAAGATAAAATAAGATCATCTTTAACCTCCCTGTTGTTGCGGAAGGCTGACTAATGTTTTGCTTGGAGTAGACTACTTTTCAACATTGTTAGAGTGTTAATTTTCAGATGAATCTTTCCAGAAATGTTGATAGATAATGGAAAAGAACAATGCTTTTGAAAAAGGAAAGACAAATTGCGCCACAAAACTTATTTTCCTGGAAATTGCAATTTTGTGAAATGTAGGCAACAAAATTATAAGTGTTTTTGACCAGTGGGCTGCATTTGAAAATTTTTTGTACCTTCATTTTTTTATGAATCTTTTTGGAAGTTTCGATAAACAATACCACAGGACCATGCTTGTACAGATAATAGTCAAAATGTACCAAAGCACTAACTTTTTTTTAAATTGCCAGATGCTTAGATGCAGTAGGAAAATTTTTTAACTAAAAAAGGAAAATGATGTGTGGCAACTAATTTTTGATCAGCCGTTATAAACTAATCCTTAACTCTAACTAACTGTAGTTACATATAGCTGGAAAGCAATTTCTTAAGATTTCAAACGGCAGCAAATACTAGCACCTCATCACAATCTTTATACATGAAATGTATCCGTTTTCACTCAGCTCTCCACTTTTTAGATACGGGTGAAAAGTTACACCACCGGTGTTAAAGTTCAGTTTTATAGTATAAAAGCAACTAGTAAAGGTAGCCTATGTGTCGTAAATTATCAAAATCACCTTGAAATTAACTTCACTTTGTTAAACAAATTTTGAAAATCAACTAAGAAATGAAGTCACAGTTTAGTTTTTGAGTAAATTGATTTTGCAAAATGTCCCAATTTTTTAAAAACCTTTTGATGTGATGATCTGCTGTAGCGAAAGGCAGTGTTGATCGCACAAGTCAGCATTATAAGGTCATAGAGCGAGTTTCAAGCTAGCAAGAAAAACAATAGAAGAACCATACTTAGATAACTTAAAATGCTTAAAAATAGAATCTGTTGTTAAATCGTCAATTGAACCTAAATTGTTATAGAATGCTTTTTATCCAAATCACCTTGATAATATCTCCCAAAAAAACGTTTAATCGCGTCTCTGCGATGAGTAATTTTTGAGATAATTTAGAAAAAAATTACTATTAATTGTTACTATGGCGTCATGTAAGATCCTAAGAAAATGAAATTTGTTAAAGTTAGTCAGTCGAATGCTGGGTTTTGCTTTCGCGAAAAAACGCGTGCCATGGTCGAAAAATGAGATTGACGTCACGAACTCTCATTTTCGTGACGTTGACGTCATGAAAATGAGACGTCAAAAAATGAGATTGACGTCACGAACTCTTTTATCTGCACCAATCAACAGCCGCCTCAACGTGGTGGTGCGGTCCCCGGCCCCGTTTGGGTTGGGTCGAAATGGCTGTTGGCCTTCCCGAGGGTCCCAGTTACCCCGGGCACTCCCCATTCATTTTTTTGCTATGCTGCCCCCTGAACGACCGCAGAAGGGCAGCACACAGCATCTTTAAAATCGGTCGCCTGTTCTCACTTTTTCTTCTCTCCTGCCTTACTCTAGCCCTCCTTCGTCTCCTCATTCTTCTTCTTCTCCTGATGAGCGGTAACGTTCATCCTAACCCTGGCCCCATCTTTCCTTGCTCTGTGTGCGCTGGAAATGTGACCTGGCGGGGCAAGTCAGTGCAATGCTGCGCTTGCTCCAAATGGGTCCATCTAAGGTGCTCACAACTTTCTTTATCTAACTTCAGAGCTCTTGGCAGCTCTCACTCTTGGAGCTGCCCCCCCCTGCCGTAACACTGTGACTCCCCCCTCCTCGGACTTCTCCGGCACGTATACCTCCACTGTGGAATCCGGCCCCCCCTCTGCTAATGCTGCACTCTTGCCCCACCCTCGTCTCCAAACTTCTTATCCCCCATCTGCCCATCTTATATCTCCTTCCCCTGCCCTCCCACCACCGTCCCTTGCTCCTGGCTATACTTCTGCACCTCCTGCCTCATCTCCTCCCCCTGACTCTCTCAGGGTTCTTCAATGGAACGCTGGAGGTCTTCGAGCCGGGAGCACTGAACTACTTCACTTTCTTTCATCCCATCCTGTCGACCTTATCTGCATTCAGGAATCCAATCTTAACTCTTCTTCCTCTTTCCGGATTCCTGGATTCTCTGTTCTGCGTTCTGATCGTACTCACTCCCGGTCTGGCATTCTCTCCTCTGATGCCTCGCATGCCAGTGGCGGCGTTGTCATTTTCGTCAGACAGGGCCTATCCTTTTCTGAACTTTCTACCACCTCTCTTTCTTCGCTCGATCCCTACTCTGATTATGTAGGGGTCAACATCTCTCTAAACAAATCCTCCTCGGTGTCATTTCTTAATGTGTATGCCCCCCCTATTCGCTCCTCCCCAACGGATGGCAGAATCGATTCTTTCTCTCTCTTAATTCTTTTCTCCTCCAGAAATCTCTTCATTCTGGGAGACTTCAATTGCCATCACCCGCTTTGGGACTCAAGAGGTACTTTCGACCCCCGTGGGAAGGAAGTATTCGACTGGGTCATCTCCTCAGACCTCCTTCCCCTCAATGACCCTGACACACCCACTCTTCTCCATCGCTCCTCTGGCAGTCGCTCCTCTCCTGACATCTCCTTTGCTCCCTCTACTCTTGCTTTTTCTTGCTCCTGGGAGGTGATTCAGGACCTGGGTTCTGACCACCTACCAATTCTTCTATCTATCCCTCTCTCTCCGGTCTTTCACCCCAACGAGCGCCTCCCTTCCTTCAATTTTCAGAAAGCTCGCTGGGATGACTTTGCCTCCTACTTTGACTCTCACTGTCCTATTGCAGAGGAATACTCGTCTCTTTCTCTTTTCTCTGCAGCTGCTCTCTTTACCTCTCTGGCAATGAATGCGGCCAAATCTTTCATTCCTTTCGGCCGCATCAAACGCCCTCCTAAAGCCTGGTGGTTTGCTGAGGTGGAAGAAGCGGTTGGTGAAAGACGCAGGGCTTTCGCTACTGCTCACAGAAGTGATGAAGATCGCCAGGCTTACATCTCCGCCTCTCGACGTGCCTCGTCGGTCATCGCCAAGGCCAAGGCTGAGGCATGGCAGTCGACCTGCACTTCTCTTTCACCTAAATCTAATCCTAAATCTGTGCACTCTCTTCTTCGCTCTATTGCTGGCTCTCCTTCCTCGTCTTTTTCCTCTCCTAACTTTCCTAACTGTTCCTCTCCCAGGGAATCGGCTTCGGTTTATGCCGCTTACCTGAGGTCTCACTTTTCCGTGTCTCAGCCAAAGGCCCTGCGTAGCAGAGCCAGAGGCTACCTCACTGAGCTCCGCCGAGCTACGTGCTCTGTGGAGTCTCACTCGTCCTTTTGCTCTTCCTTCTCTCCCGCTGAATTTCTTGCGGCTGCCTCCAACCTCTCCTCATCTACTGCCACTGGCCCAGACAAAGTTGCCTATCCCATGCTAAAGCATCTTCCTTGCTCTGGCATGGATTTTCTTCTTCACATCTTCAATCTTTCTTGGTCTTCACATTCCTTTCCTTCAATCTGGAAGACATCTTCTATTATTCCCATACATAAGATGGGAAAACCTCTTGACTCTCCTGCTTCCTTCCGGCCTATCTCTCTCACCTCCTGCGTATCAAAGCTTTTTGAACGCATCATACTATTCCGTCTTCTCTTCTTTCTGGAATCTAATTCCATTCTTTCTCCCCGCCAGGCCGGTTTCCGCCCTGGACGGTCCACACTTGATCAAATTCTGTACCTTTCTCAGTCCATTTCGGATGGGTTTAACAAACCCAGGCCGGGCTCTCGGACGATCCTGTCTACTATCGATTTTTCTAAAGCTTTTGACTCTGTCTGGCATCCCGCCCTTTTCCACAAACTTATTTCGGCTGGCCTTCCTCCTTGCTTTGCTCGTTGGACTCAATCTTTCCTTACTGATAGGCGCGCTTCTGTGGTTTTTCAAAATCACAAAAGCCGTTCCTTTCGAGTCCGTCGAGGTGTTCTGCAAGGATCCGTTCTTGGCCCTGTACTTTTCTCTCTCTTCATTATTGATCTTCCGGCCTCTCTGCCTTCTTCCGTCAGCTGCTCTCTTTACGCTGACGATCTGGCCATTTGGTCCTCCTCCCCCTCGGTCCCCACTGCGGTGGAGGCCACACAAGGAGCTCTGTTTCGATTGGAGCGCTGGTCTGAGTACAGGTGTCTTCCTCTCAATCCGAGCAAATGTGAGGCCTCCTTCTTCTCAGTGGATTCCCACCAGGCTAACCTCCAGCCCAACCTCCTCCTACTCGGCTCCCGCCTCCGTTTTAATCCCACTCCAACTTTTCTTGGGGTCACCTTCGACCGCACTCTTTCCTTTTCTAAGCATGTATCTTCGCTGAAGGCCAAGTTTTTCCCACGTATCAAGGCCTTACGCTGTATTTCTGCTTCCTCATGGGGCCCCTCTAAGGAGTTCCTCTCTGTTCTGTATAAATCTTTTCTTCGGTCCCTTCTCACTTACGCTTCACCCGGATGGTTTCCTTTCCTAAGCGCTACCAATATCACTAAATTGGAACGCCTCCACCGAGCGGCCAGTCGCGCCATCACCGGCTGCCTCTCGTCGTCCCCTATCCCTCTACTACTCACCGAGGCCTCTTTACCTCCCCTACGAGTCACTCTGACTCACTTCACTCTTTTTTCTCATGAGCGGGCTCTTCGTCTCCCAACCTCCTTTCCCATTTCAGGTTTGGCCAGACTTGGAGTGAAACCAAGACTCTGCAGATCGTCCTGGAGAGCTTTTGCGTTCACTCACCCGCTCATGCTTCCTTCTACTTGTTCTAGGGAGGCTCTTGTTGCTTGCCCTCCCTGTCCTCCTTGGAATCTTCCTTAATTCACCCTTTCCTCTCCATGCTCTCGCTCTGATCCCCCTCACTCTCGCCAAGGTGCGGCTCTCGCCCACCTTGACTCTCTCCCCCCTCATGATCTGGTACTCTGGACAGACGGCTCTGTTCCTTTTCCTTTTGGCAAGGGCGGCTCCGGCGTTCTTGCCAACTGCTCTCTTTGTGGCACTGAGGCCACTCTTTCCTTTTCGGCAGGCCCAGTATGTTCCAGTTTTTCCGCTGAAGCCTGCGCCATTCTGCACGCTCTTTGCTGGTCTCGGCAACACCATAAAGTCTGCCATTTTTCTTCTCTTCTTCTCCTGTCTGACTCTCGTTCTGTCCTCGCCACCCTGTCCTCTCCTCCACCTTTCCTGTTATCTCAAACTCTGTGGCAGATCTGGCAGGAACTGTCCTTTTTCTCCTCCTGTTCTATCAGGCTACAATGGGTCCCCGGACACTCGTTTCTCCCGGGGAACGACACAGCTGATGAGCTTGCCAGACGGGGAGCGCTGCTTGCGCCCTCCGCAATCCCTTGTAGTCTCTCTCCTCTTATCTCTCGTATCCACTCTCGTCTTATCTCGGACTGGAGGCGTACTGTCTCTTCAAAGTATTTTGACACACAGGTTCCCTCAATTTCCACTGAGGAACTTGTGCTCCCTCGTCATGCTCGCTGTGTCCTCTCTCGTCTTCGCTGCAATGGACACAGCCTTCTTTTAGGTTCCTATCTCTCCAGGATTGGCAGAATCGAGAATTCTTCTTGCAGCGCCTGTGGACACTCGTCCCAGGACATCTCTCATCTCATTCTGCACTGTCCAACTACGGACTCTTTGCGCCGCTCACTCTTTGGCGACTCTCTGTCTCTTTATGACCTCTGGTCCAGACCCTGGGGAGTTGCCCGGCTTCTGGGGCTCCATGGTCTTCCGCCATGCCCCCATCCCTCGGAAGGGGTCGGGTAAACAACAACAACAGCAACAACAACAACTCTTTTATGACGCTTGCCCCTGGGTGGTGATCAGTCGTGCCAAGTTTGATGCTCATAGGTCCAGTAGTTTTAGAGGGGTTAAAACACAAAGACAGAAAGAATTGCACTTTATAGTACTGTAGTATAGATTTCAAGCCTTTGAAAAATTCTTCTCTTTTTGTCTTACACGCATAAAATTCTCTTTATAATGTCATACTGCTGTCTGGTAAGATTAAGATAATCGTTTGTTATCAGAGATCATAATATGATGGTTTTTCAAAAATTGCAATATTTTTATACAATAAGATTACTTAACTCTTTAAGGATCTGTGTTACACATATGTCATATGATTGACTGTTATATCATTATGACATGATAATCTCTTTTCTGAAATCCATTGTAATTTCAGCTTTCCCAACAATTACCTAATAGTTTCAAATTTTATGAACAAAATTTATAATCCTTAGAGGGTTAAAATCTGATTCGTGACCTCATTTCTCAAGCAATTGGCAAAATTTGTTTGATAAATTAAAGGGTATTTTAAGCCAATTTCGATAGTATATTACAGGGATGTCCACACTTGCCGTAATAAGGAGCCAAAACCGATGGGCCATCATTGCAAGAGCCGCCACCCAATCCTTAGTATGAAATGACGCATTTTCCGTCCAAAAATCTACGCATTCCCCCTCCGAATAGAGATTGCTAACATTTTTTTGGGGGGAACCATCATTTCCAAAGCACGAAATTAGGGATCCACCGGCTCCAAAATCTAACGTGGTGCACAGCTGGTTGCACAACCTTACACTACATCACTGTGCACAAATACAACTTAAGTCAAAAGAGCTGCAGTCAAGAACCTAAAGTGCCGCATTCAGCTTGCGAGTTGCAGTTTGGCCACCTTTGGCACACAACATATACCTTTAATGTTTTGTTGTTTTTGCACTAAAAAGCTGAATTTTAACACCGGTGATGCAACTTTCTACCCCTCCCATCAAGTGTTAAGCTGAGTAAAAACAAGTAAATTAAATACATAAAAGTTATATTAGGATACTAGCAATTACTGTCCTCTGATACCATGGGAAATTTGCCTTCAACCAATATGTGTCACTAATTAGTTAGTGCAAAGGATTAGTTTGTAATGGCTAATCAGAATTTGGTTGCCATACATTATGTTCCATTTTTAGTTGAAAAATTTTCCTACTTGGCCAAACCAACTGTGGACGCTGCTTCAAGCTTGGAAGACGCTGGCAGCGTTTACTAGAAGAAACCAAAATCTGCAACGCGCTCACCGTAAATCCACTGCTGTACTAAACATCAATTGCCAAAACTTGAATTTATTAGCACAATAAAACTTAAGGAAAGCGGTTTCAAATTAAATTGTTTCTTCCGACTGACATGTTCCAAAAACTGCGCGAAAACAGCAAACTGAACGAAAACAGATTGTCTCAATAAACTGTCATGTCAACCTTTTCTGTTTCCAGGACGCTACACGCGGTCACGTGACTAATAAAAAGTTATTAACTATTTACAAGGGTTTCCTGGGTCAGTTACACCAACTTGCAATTGTTCGACAAACTTTGTTCTTTTTGACTACTTTTCAAAACAAGCATGATCTTTCTGCCTACGCTTTTAAAAACATTATCTGCCAACGTTTTTAAATCTGCCTACGTTTTTAAAAACATTTATCAAAAATGAAGTCTCCAAACATTTTGAAATGTAGCCTATCGGTTAAATTCATCCATAATTTTGGTGCCTGCTCTTGACAAAATTGCAATTTCTACAAAAACTAAGTACCGTCGAGTGGGGCTATTCTGAACACTTTTTTTGCAAAATCTTTTTTGCAAATGTGTGGTTATGCTTTTATTTTGTAATTTTATGTTCATAATATGAGCTGAGGTTCATGGAAGCTAGGGTGTAAATTTTGGTTTACTGCGCGTAGCTTTTCATGAGTTTGTACCCGAATTTCTTAGTGTTCATAATAGCCCCGTCGATGGGGCTATTATGAACACAAATTTATTTTTCGCTTCTGTTCATAATAACGAAGCGATTGGGGTTATTATGATCAAATAAACGATGTAGCGCGACGAAAACACAATTCATATATCTTATCTAGCTTGAAATTGTCTTTTCATACACGCGTATTGATAGTAAACTTTTTGATCTTGAAGTGGTGTTTTTTTGTAAACTCAATGCTATCTCTCCGTTCAGTTCTCAGTAAAACAACTTTTAATTATTTTTTATAAATTGCTTACTCATTTCTTCATTTTTGTGGCAAGTTGTATTAGAGTAACCAGCAAACTCAGGTCAAAAAGTAATCAAAAAAAATAACAGATTGAATGGCACATCAACAACGAAAGAAATAAAAATAACGAAAAGACACAAACAAACCATTACCAATGCAAGAAATACAAAGTCATTTTACAGCTCTTCATTTGAAGATTCTTCCCCATAGAAATCAGGCAGAGTATCTCTGCTGTCATCATATGTGATGCAAATATCATCAGAGTCGCTATCTGACGATCTGGTGGCATAAAAAGCTGCATATACGGCTGTGTGCCTACTTTTTCTGACACGTTTCGATGAAACATTTCGTCGTGAATTATTTCTTTTTCTTCTGGTAAACAGTCCGCTCGGTCCAGGAATATCTTGTTCTATATGCACTTGCTGTACTACTTCCTCCAGTTCTAACGATGCTGGTTGAGGTCCAGTTAGGGAATTTGCAGTACTTTCACAATCAGGTGATCGTTTAGAAACGTTTGTTTGATCATGCGATTTAGCATTTCCATTCCCAACATTTAACCCCACATCATCATGGAGGTCAGATGTTGAAATACCCTTGCCTGGGGCAACATCTATTCGTTTCTTTCGGCGTCGGTTACTTTCAGGAGGACTTCTCATAGAGTGTAACATGTTAATAATTGCACTGCTGACAGCAGATGCTGATTCCTCCGTAGTTTGCGGACCGGTAAGTCCTCCTGGAAGTCTTGCAATAACAGGTTGCGCATTCAAAGGATAAATTCCACATTTCTTAAATCCAGACTTTAAGTTGTCGTTAGTTTCATGAAACGGACATACTTCATCACACAATTGTTTCAAAAGTCGTGGAAAGGCATCTTTGTAAAGCAGCTGGGATTGCTTTCTTTGGCTTGATTTCCAAGCATCCAAGATTTTTCTCCACTTTCTTTTCATGGGGACAAAAAAAGCCACGTCCAAAGGCTGGAGTAAATGGGTTGAATTAGGTGGTAGGCAAATGAAAGTTAAGTTGCTTTGCTCACTCAGCTCCAGGACACGTTTGAAAAAATGACTGCTTAAATTGTCGCCCAGTATGACTTTGCGTCCATCCAGAGTCCGGCAATGCGGGATAAAAGTGAATTCGGAGCAATCTGCAAAAGTGTTAGCATCAAACCAACCACTCTTGCTGCGATTGTAACGAGTATTTTGAGGACCGCCTTCTGTCCAAGTTGTCCAAAGGTGCTCCGACTTGTATACCACATATGGGGGTAAAATTTGGCCACTTGCAGATCCACAAAACATCAAAGAAACTGCAGCTTTGGAGCTACTTCGCATTCTTTCTGAATACTTGGTGCTTCTTTTAAAAACACACATTTTTGTGCCAGGGTCATCACTCAAATTAGTTTCGTCGCAATTGAACAGATTTTGTGGGGGTACTCCATTTTCATCGCCTTCAGCTAAAGACTGCAGTAAATTATTAGAAAATGTAGTGACATCTTCTGCTGAAAGTGCTGCTTTGCAAGGAGTAAGGTTTTGGCATTTTCTGAGTTTAATTGTGTCCTTATTCCTCTTCAAAAACAGTCTTGCCCATTCCTTACTTGGGAGATTGTCGCTAAACTGTGGAACATGTCTGCCTGCTTCGCAGAGGAATTGCTTGGCAAACATTCTAACGTCAAGAATATCAAATGGATATCCCCATTCTGCGAGACAAGCAAGGTGCTGTGCCATCAAAAGCTCTGTTTCTTTAGAAAAAACAGTCGGATGGCCCGCATTTGAATATCCTTTCCCTTTGCCTTTCATTTGGTTGGAGAGGGTGCCAAGAGGAATTTTGTATTTCTGATGCGCCTTTCTTAGCGTTAGAGTACCTTCTTTTACTTCTTTCACGGCATTTAGCAGGTCTTCAGGGGTATAAGCTTTGGTCCTTTTCTTTTTGTATTCTCGAACCATTTTGAAACCTACAAAAAGGACAATTAATATAGCATCTTGTCACATGAAATAGATATGGAGCTATTTCAAACACCGTTCACAATAGCCCCACACACATCAAAATAATAGGTGTTCACATGTAAATGAATTTGGTTTTTGCATCGAACCGTGAAACAAATTAAATTAGCCTGAAAAGTCATCACAACGCATTGGGCAGTCTGCAAAATATCATGTTTTATAATAGAAGACTAAGTTACCTCGTGCAGAAACCAAAGTTGACAGCTTTATCTTGATTACCGTTTTCAGCAAAAGTTTTTGAAGCAATCTGCCAGATTAACTGCACCTTATGAAAACAATTCTATACTATGGGTTATATCTACAGGTCTAACATATATCAACTAAATCTGCAAAAAACATCGAAACAGTAAAATAGTATGCAAAATTTTGAAAACAATATTTTTCTAAAAAAGTGTTCAAAATAGCCCCCTAGTTCATAATAACCCCACCTGACGGTACTTACGAATATTTTGATAATTCTTTCTTAATAGCATTAATCTTTCTCATTATCTATCAAAATTTTCAGCAAGATTCATCGAAAAATGAAGTCTCCAAAATTTTAATATGCAGCTAACTCCAAGCAAAACACTGAGTGATACCTTCAAGGAAAAAAGAAGAGAAAATGCAGATGGTTCTGTTTAATCTTTCGCAACAAAATATTAGTGTCGAGCTACATATCACGTAAATATTGAAGCAATTTTGTTTTAAAATGGGTGAGGCCGTCGTAGACAACTGATTTGATATATTTAACCTTGACATTATTAATAGGGGCCCTCATATTGTTTATAGCTTAACTGTGATTACTTCATTTCGGGTTAGTTTGCTTTTTGCATGGCTGCGTTTATGCCAAGACCAAGCAACATGAACGCAGCCACAGGCGTCAGCTCATGCAAATACGTCTACAGTTACGAAAACGTCATTAGTGGCAGTCCTAATGTACAATAGCTTAATCCTGAAAACACACATCAATCATCTTGGCGCCCTCCCACAACTTTTATGTGCTTTCAAGCACTTGCTGAATTTATCGGATAAAAGTCACAACAAACATAAATTGTAATGCCCATTACTGATATTTATAATTGATACACTCTTTGTATCGGTACGAAACACTAATTTTCATTTGAAAAGAGGAAGATCTGAATTAAGGGCAATGTTAAATGTAATAAAATCCTAAGTTAGAGATAAAATCAAAATAAAACAATAATAGCATCAATTTGTAAAATTGGATTTAGAGGGAATGTTTTTGCTTGAAAATTGCTTAATAGGCGCCAATCGAAATGGGTTTTATGACTTTGGGTAAAGGCATTGCCCCTTTTCTCGTTGTAGCCGAATTAAAGCCTCTGTGAGCCAAAGCGCTTAATGTCACAATTATAAATACCAAACGGGGCCCACCAAATTGCCAAATATAGGCCTACTACTAAATAAGTCATTTCTTTAATTGTCAGAACGACCACCATTTGGGCGCTGCCATTTATTTTTGAATTAATGATGCTTTGTGACATCATTCTTTCTTTTTGAGTACTACCAGTTTTGATTAATAAACCAAGATGATCACCATTAGGCCTACGTTTACAGGAACTACGATCTAAAGTTTCTACAACATTTCGTTGCTGCTCTCACAAATGTTTGTACGGTGAATCCGGCGCAGCTGCATTAATTGATACGTGCGTGATGGGTGAAACCGGCGGAACCGATATTTTAATCCCGACGTTACCGATGGGGGGCCTGCCGGCGACGTAGGCTTCCATTACCAGGAAGCCTACGTTTTTCGACGGAAGAAGCGCATCGAACACAGAGTGTGCCTTTGAAATTGATATTAAATATAAATTACAAATTGAACTTTTTGGTTGTCGGATGTCTGGCAATATTCTGCGCTTGCGGTAACATTTTTTTGTGCCGCACAACCCTACTATACATGTAGCTTAATCACAAATGGCTATTGGTTCTACAGATTTGTATTGTAGTTGGCACAGCACGTTTCTACCACTATCCTAACGCAACCAAAAACAAACTACAGGAAAAAGTCAAGTGCTTGGCTAGCAAACAGGCAATACATGTTTATACGGCACATAGGTCAGCACCTTGCTGCTCTGAACTAGGCTACACTGCCGGTAATTTAGCTAATGCCGAACCTTCCTCGAATTTTGTTTGAAATTTGTTTTTCGTATTTATTTAGTTTACACATACATGAATTCTTACTTGCATAAACAGCCTGCATCATAGGCGTTCAAACTTTCTGAGCAAAGGGCTACATTTGCTTTCGAAAAATTTTTGCGAGCCAAAACTTAATACCGTTAGAACGTTAAGCAATTGTAAAAAGAAAGCGCCTGTTATTTGCAAAGTTCTAAACATCAATGCGATACTTGGCATTGCTTGTTACAAACAAGATTCATGATATTATCATATTTGATCCGCGGTATAGTAGTTAAAGCGTCCGCTTCGCATTGGGTAGACATATGTTTAATTCTTTGACAAGTCATACCAAAGACTCTAAAAACGATATTCGCAGCTTTCCTGCTTGACACTCAGCGCTGAAGAGAAAATGTGAAGAAAAACCCAGTGAGTTATTTTTTTGAGAATGGTTTCAGTTGATCGGATACTGACATTTTTATTAGGCGGTGGGCCCGTGCAGTCTTCTCGTCGCGGCGGCATAGCTTGACAGAAGATTTGCTAACGGAGCACGAATTTATTTCATTTGCATGAAATTGAATGATCTTTAACTTGAAAGTCGCTTCAGGATTAAGTAATTGCTTCTAAATGTTCGGGGGATTTTCCATTTTGCCACTTAAGATCGCATAGATATGGTTTGTTTAAAGTGTCTCTCCACACTTTGTCGGTTAGTGACAAGATTTTTCTTTAGACTGCTACCAAGGAAAAACTGTTTCATATACCGTTTAGCCTCAATTTGGACACATAGCAGAAGTCGTAGAATTGGTCTGGAACCAGAAGCAAGATTTTTCTTTAGAATGCTACCAAGAAAAAACTGTTTTACATACGATTTATCCACAATTCTGACATATAGCAGAGTTGTCGTTGTGATTACCCTTCCTCTTCCACGGAATAGAGGTGCGGCACGAACGGCAATCTAGGTTCACGCCGTCAATCAAATTGATTTGGGCTGGGAGAAAAATGGCAGCCCATTTTGAACCAGTCATGAATAACCGGTATCCCCACCATCAACAAGGCGGACTGTCATTGATGGGTACCCAAGAGTCGTCTCATGCTGGGTGAGCAGCTTCACAATGGTAATCCGGTGAAGTACGGGTACGCCACCTGTCTGCCACGTAAAGATGGAGGCATCCCGTTGAGTGCCTTGCCTAGGGACACAACAAGCTAGCTTGCCGACTTGTTCTCCACACTTTTCCTTTTTTATGATGAGCGCCAAGCAGGGAAGGTGTGAATACTATTTTTTAAAGTCTTTTGGTATGACTCGACTTAGAGAATGAGCCCCAGGACTACCGACTGCGAAGCGGACGCTCTAACCACTACACCATTGCGCCGGTATAGCAGAGGTCGTAGCATCAGTCCCGAACTAGAAGCAAGCTTCCCATACACGGTATCCTTTGAAAATTTGCCGTCATGATGTCTGTGGACATGCCTCAGCTTTCTGAGACAGCGTATCTTAAAAGTATTGCGTAAGAGGAGCAAGCCTAGCACAAACTTGGCGCAGTTAGTAAGAGCGTTGTAGCAATAAAACATACTTTTATCACATCCAGCGAAAAGTTATTGCGCAGAATTATTAAAACGATGAGAGTATGCTGTTCTGTAGGTGTGACAATAATGTGCAAGCATAAATGAGCTCACTAATATAAAAAGAATTACTGCGAGTAACATTGATCAAATTACATACAGTATTTCTGAAATTCACAGAATCTAAAATCTTGCTGCCCATGTTTTTGATGTGCAGAAAACTTAACAGGCCACTTCGAAGGGTTTAACTTACAACACGAAAAACGTGGTAGGACACACCTTACTTACGTGCATAGGCTACATACACTGTCTACATACGCACGCACATTTTCTTAACCTGCTTTTTTTCTTTGGAGGATTGCGTGGTACCAGCCTTGGGAGCTCCCTATAAATTTCACGATCTGCAGTCTCATCAAATAACTCGACTTTAAGCCTTACCCCAGCCAAGTCGCTCCCGCAAATCTACCACCTTGTTCTTACGCATCCATGTAGCAAAAGACTTTGACCAGCGAAACTTTCTTGAGCCATCTCCGTACGTGGCCAAACTGAAGCAGCTGAGACCTCTCAAAAATTATTAAATTAGAAGCGAAACAGGCAATTATGCAACAAAAAAACCAATGATCGTTTGGAACCTTTGATGAGACTAACAACAGAATAAAGAATAGCCTGCTGCATTACAACAGACAAGTTCGCTTGTACAAAACATATTGAAAATAGAGATTGTTCTTGAACACAATTGAACTGTTCATCCTATAGTTCTTTTCTTCAAACAAAAACCAGATAGATTTTTTGGAAGATTTCTTGGAAAGAATACAAACTTTAATTAAACTTGCTTTAGCTGATCTGGCACCGATTGGCTCTCCATGCTGTCTCCATTACTTATTTACCGAAAGAAATTGACTGTTGAGAATTGGCTAGAGCTCATAAATATTGTTGTTAAGTTTACAATAAAAGATTTCTGAAATGATATTCGCGAGGTAACTATTTAGCAAACACACGGACTCAAAAATTACAAGCAAGAAGGCGATAAAAGTAAAAATAAACACACAACTTTGCAAAAACTGGCTGCTTATAAGCACTACTATTTCGTCTTAAATTGGTTTTGGGGGCACGAAGAAAAAACTAACACTAAAAAAGGTTTTTCCGTTCCTACAAATAATGAATAGGAAAGATATTTTTGATCCCTTTTGGAAAGAAGTCAAACTTGACGTCTTTTCTGACAACGACTGTGGTGACAACTCCTACTATTACGTCACTGACGGAGCAAGGTGGGCGGTTGGCCAGTAACAGCAAAGCGTATAAAATAAAATTGACTGATATGTTCGTTCAGTCTCTATAAAGTCTGAACTTTGTGATGTTTGGCAAAAAAAAAAGAATTAAAGTCTTTGACGTTTCCCTTATTTCATCGATTTTAAGAGAAATAATTTTACCATTCCACACAGACCCCTTCTCTCTCATTTCACCTCGAGAAGTATTTTACAATAATTGACAAACACTATAGTTACAGCACAGCCTTATCAATACACATCTTTTAGAAAACATGGCATCCATAGGCCAAAAGAAATATCCAGTATTCATAATCCATAAATATGTGATTGGCTGGAGCAGAGCTAGCATTAGAATTAATTGCTTGATCAATGTCGTTTTTGGAACTGCAAGTGAGGATATTCATGAAAATATTTTCATGTTCTACAGAGGCATGCTGATCTTTCATCCTATAAAAATAAAATCTAATTTGGTCTCAAGCTCTGTTACGGTATTAAGGTCTTTCAAAAAAAAAAACGATGATAACAACTTAAGATACCAAACGAGCACCGTAGGAAAAAGAAGTTCGAAAACTACAAAATGACCTCGTTGCCTTCCAGTCAGAAATCATACATGCATATTACATAAAAGCTTAGCCTACAGAAGTTTATTTGGATACCTAAGCATTTTCATAAATATTTAATGTTCGAAAAGAAAGTTTGATTGAAATCATAATATTTTAATTCATAGTAAGTTAATTTTGTAGGTAAGTTTTGCGTCTAAGCTGCATGAAACATTTCGGCTGAAGCTTATGAATGATTTTATACTAATAAATAAAGCAATCTTGCTTTTCATTTGATGATAACAAGTAAAAAAAAGTGAATTAAGAGTAAAGTTTGAGTCAAATGTGAAAAGTAACCATGCCATAAAGTAAAATAACAAAGGTTGCAATTGTACTTAAAATAGCTGAAAACCAGGATTGGGTCTCAGCAATTTGGGAAGAAGAAGGGTTTGCCCATTTTCCATTGCACATTTAGCTTAGTATATTACGCTTACTAGATCTGGTTCACAATTCCAGCTTTCCGCTTTTTTCTTTAATTCTAAAAGCGGAATTTTTCTACTGTCTTTCCCAAGCTGATTTTCAGTGAATACGGTGGCGCAATCTCCAGGGCAACAGGCAGTATGAGCACTACCTCTCCTCATTTGGTAATGGTCAATTGTGCCACGCCTTGAAAGTGAACGGCTCTAAAATATTAAAGGATCTGTTTTTTAGCTAAAAGCTTTGCTAAAACTAATTACGTGTCACGGTTATCCAATTAAAACTATGAAAAACCATACCTTGATTGACAATTTCAAAAATATCTTTTAAAACTTTTATATTTATTTATAGCATTCATAATCTGCAGATCCAACATAACAACAGAGGCGCAAAACATGGAATAATAATTATCTGAACCTGCTTCAGAGTTTCCAGAGTCTCAACATTCTACTCAAATTGATAGGTATAATTTATAACGAATTTGCTGCTTGCTTGAACTTTGCCAAACAAAGGATAATATCGCAACGTATCTTTTCTAAGCGCATTGTGAGATTTGAACGTATGCTCTTTGGGTCATCATTGCCATAAGACGACGCTTTAGCTCACTCGACCAAGCTGCCTACATATTTTACTTTTGTTTTGCCCTTGAGATTCAGCCGATTCTGATTTTGTAGCATATTCCTTGTCATTTGAACACACTTCTGATTCGGTGTTTGACGATTTCATCAGAGAGAACTAGTGTATGGTTTTACTCACAATCTCCAATCAAGCTTTATTTGTAGACGTGAAGTTTCTATTTGATGTAAAATCGAATTTGATACAACTTAAAACTGGTGCTTGTCAATCATATTGGTAATATTTTGCCAGTGTGGTTCACTAGGTTGATGAAGCATCACTTTATGGCGACAAATATTAAAAATTTTTACTAATGTTATCAAAAAATAGTAAAAATGCCCACTCGCAAAATACTTCCTCTTCTTCCAGGAACCAGTACACTTCCAAAGGATCGGCTACCGCGACTGAGTCGCCTTTTGGTTTGGTAAAAACTTTTGTTTAAACGCTCTCGAAAATTGTGACCCATGAACGTATAAAGAATAGGATTGAATGCGGAGTTGGCATATCCTAACACGGTAACGAATTTCTCCAAATCAAAGCAAGCATTGTGGCTCAGAATAATTCCTGAAATGAAGTATGCATTCAATTACTTAAGACGAGTAATACTTTAAATCTAATCTTGAACAGCTGTTTTTCCCAAAGGCTAATCAGGAGGGGAAAACTTTGTAAAACAGCACTGCCATGTCAAAGTGAGCCCAATATGTTGCCTCGTCATATTTAAGTACCACTCAAAACAGTGACATGGGTGAGCCTATTCTGGAGTGAATAGATGGAGGGTAATTGTCATCTTTCCCGAGTGTTTCTCAGAACAAGACATTATATTCTATCTTAGTACTTCCTTAAATCAGATTTCATTGGTTCGTTTACTTGTTATGCGATGTGGTTCAAATATGCTTGCACGAAATATCATACGTTTGGCTTTATCGACGTTTCATTCACCCGAGTCCAGCTCATTGGTCTAGCCAGAAGCTAATTTCGAAAGGGAGAAAACATAAACTTTTTAGACTTGCCGTTTTATAAAACATAAATTTTTTAGACTTAGACTACAAAAAAATACACATGAAGCTTATTTTGTATAGTTGGGCATCATGTCCTATATTTAAAGATGACTATCGACTCCAAGCAGCTTGTAATTTGCTTCTCACACCGATTATACAGTAGAAAAGACTTGTCCGTTCACGTCTTTTCAAATTGAAATGCAAAATACGCCACCACCAATTCAACTTTCCAAGCCTTCTCTAGATATTTTCAAAAGTTAGTTTTTTAGTTTTGTCGGAAAAAAAGGATTTAACTAAGGGTAATTTCCCACTCTGACAAGGCACTTGGGCTTAAACACGAATGAAGACCTCTTTTTTGGAGACAATCAATAACATTTATTGGCACAGAAAAGAGCGTTGTATATACTGTATAATCTTGACTGGTTTCGCTTGATTGTAAAGATCTTATGCACACTTGTCCAAACAGATCTTGATTTACTAAATTTAGTCACAGTAGAAGCCTATAACTATATCATAGAGTCGCTTTGTCCTTTATAAGCTCTTACCTTTGAACCTTAATAAATTATAAATGTGAAACGGGAGCCAACACACCCCAAAGCATATAACTAATGCTGAGACCATTCGTGTTACACGCTTCCTTTTAAAGTGAGTTCGATTTCCAATTCGCCCATTTGAGAATTTTCGCTCAGATTTACGAAGCTGACGAATTATTCGAAAGTAACTGACACCTAAAATATTGCAAAATATTACAGGCTATAGCATAAATTTTTCTCAAAGTTTTGTTAATTGGCCTACCACTGCTGACCAGTAAAATTGTCATTGATTTTAACATTAACCTATAACAAATATATTGGCATCTCGTGAAAACCAAAAACCATGGATTCACTTTGAAAGGGCACCGCCTGATGCAACAATTGTTTTTATTTAAAAATTTACGCGCAATGGCTCGCACTAAAATTATTCTGCATTGTAGAATGGGGACAAGTGGCTAAACAAAATATCCAAGACTTCTCATTTGTAGCGCGTTCAATCACGCAATGAAGCTTAAAGATTTAAAACAAAGTGGCAATTTATTTCAAACATCGTAAATAGGTATGCAGTGATAACTTCATCGCCAGAAATGCTTTGAGAAAAATGTTAAATGTAAAAATGTTAAAGGGCACAGTTGAAATGTCGAAATTATGCTACTACAATTTGTTAATTTCAACGATAAAATGCTTTAGGAAAATTCTCACTTATAATTAGAAAAGGCACTACAAAGCCAGCGATAAATCTAAAGCTTTCCATAACAAAAAATCCGTATCCCATTTTTTCGTAATCACATGAGTTGTCTTCTAGATCATGAAAGAGGTCATTCTCATCGTAAAAAACAAAATATTCGTGGTCAACAACGTCATTGAACTCAACATCATCAGATGTATTCACCACAATTGTAACTACATCAGCTCTAAAAAAATACGTCAAGCACTAAAAACAATTCTGATAAAAAAATTTAAAGATAACATCAAAATTATTCCTAAATGTATTGTTGTAAAGTTTCTCATTTGGATTAAATAAAAGCGACGAATATGTTTTGAAATCAGTAAAAACACTTTAAAACTATAATCAAAAGTATGCTAATTTGGTTGGGGAAAGGCGACAGTTTATTTTAAATTCAGATATTACTCATGAAGTGGGGCTACCAGTAAATACTAGTGGCTGGTTCAAACTGAACTGTAGCTTTCCTCTCAGTTAAGCTGATCTGCATATTCCTACTTGCTTCATTGGGTTCGTTTTGTAAGACCAAATATGAAAGCGTTGTTTCACGTCGCGTTCCACCCTAATGAAACAAAAAGAGCAGTCATCACTTTGGCTTTTACGTACTAAGACCATCGAATTGGTTTTGTTTTTGTTCTTTCGCTTTTTAGAGTTAAAGCACAACCAAAACAAACGAACAGCCCCACATAGCAAGCTCAATTAAAATCAATCCAGATGAAAGCTTAAGTATATGTTGTACCAGTCTTAAAACGACCTCAAATTGAAGACCCCAGCACTAACAAGGCGAACTGTCATCGGTGGGTGGCCAAAATCGCCTCTTACATGCTTGGTTAATAGCATCTCATCCTACCTCGGTGAACCGCTAGGAGTCATTGTCGTTCATTTTATTCAATAATTTCTTTTTATTTAAATGTAGTATATACGCTACAAACGAAACTAAACTACGATCATTTCAAATTAGGTTAAACTTAAGATCAATTGTTACTAAAATACAATTGTGTGTTCTTGATATTGCCTCTGATAATTTATGTACGTTTTGTCGTGAAGAACCGGAAACTTTGATTCATTTATTTTGTGATTGCAAAATTGTTGACGCTTTTTGGAACGATGTATTTGATTGGATTCTAGCAAGATTTCGTATTAATGTCCCTTCCAATAACTTTCATAAACTGTTTGGGTTCCACACACAATATGCTAATAACCCATTAGTCAACCACATGCTCTTATTGGCAAGATTCTTGATTTACCGGTGTAAACATTCGAATACAACACCCAATATGCCCCAGTACTTTAACGCAATTACATCCACAAAAAAATCAGAACACTATATTGCTAAGAAACATAATAAATTGGAATTTCATTACAAGAAATGGTCTAGCTACATTTAGACATTGTATTATGCGTTGTCGCTGTTTTTATTCTTGTGTTTTTGTTTTTGTGCCTACAATAAATAAATAAAAAAAAAAAATTATTTAAATGTAGTATAGCGCTAAAAACCGTATATTAGCACCTACAAAAACTTAAAAATCTTTTTCAAAAAATGACTCTTTTGGACATCACAAACTGCTTAATCCAGTTCCTACTTGAGATCTAATCTTTTCCAAAATAAATTTTTCGTGAGTTTTGCACCGTAATTTTGACAAATTTATTGATTGTTATACGTTGCTTAATCACATGACATCATTATTTTGTAAATTTGGCGCTAGGTCAATGTTTCAGCCTTTGAGAAAATCTCACTTCAGTCATTTAGGCGCCATATGACGTCATAAAAATGCTGTTTATAAACTTTCTCCCATGTTTCTAGTGAAGAAAATTCAACATATCTTATATTTTTAAAAATCAACAACAAATATCTTGTGATACTGACATAAGCCAGTTTCAATGCGGTCTTACTAATAGACCATTTTTCCAACCTGATAAAACCCTTATAAATTGCAAGCCTGCCTGAACACTACCGCCTTATCAAAGAAAGAGCCAATACCAAAAACAGCATTTATTAAAAATTTCAAATAAATTTGTTTTTGCATTTTGAAAAATTGTTTAAATTGTTTGTTTTCTGTCATTGGCGAGGCTATCTAATTGTATATGACAAAGCACATGATTTCGATTAGAAATGTGATAACCAAATAACTCTTTAGTGTAAGTTTCTCCATTTTTGCCGGTATGAAACTCATCACAAAATTTGTATATACAAAACAAACAAACCAAATCAATAATTGTGTTTTATCACCCAATCGTCTACGCCATTTTTTGAACTTTAGGTTGAGATATTAATTTCTGTTTATTTGCAGGGAGCGGTGGGATTTAATGGTGGTCTTTTTGTTCAGCTAGATTGGTACTTGTCAACAGGTATATAGTACACCCAAGGGGCACCAGAAGTTTGCAAGGGTATACCAAGGTAACGGGATGCACCAGTTTTAAAATGAAAGCCTTGTATTTTGGAAGATTAACGTTAAAAGGACAAGAATATCAATGTAAAGTTTTTTTTTGAAGATACTTCTCAAAATGAGCAAGAGTCACTGCACATAAAACATACTTTATTATTCAAACTTTATATTCTTTTTTCATTTAATTAAAACATGACTAGGTGTACAGATTTCAAGAAAACCAAACAGAATATTCCGCTACAAAAACGGCTGAAAAGCATTGAAATATTACTAGTTGCACAAGGCGAGCATAGTATTGACCTGATTATAAACTTTTATTGTACTTTGGGTGAAAAAGGTTAAACAACAATTTTTGACATACTACTAGTGCATGGCAAGGAACTTTTATCAACATGCATTTTTAGTACTCAGGAAACCAGCACATAACAACAAGTTGTTTTCCACATACATATGTAGCTCAGTAAGTCCCGACATGGGCTTCTTTTATCGCTCGGAGAACATCCAAATATTCAGTTTCACGTAAAATGGTTTGAAGTATCTCTAGCATTGCAGATGCTATTGCTTTGTTAATTCTTGCTGTTAGGGTGTGCAAATGTCAACCGGTGTAAGCTACATTAGGTCCTTGACAGAACCCCGAGAAAAAGTCAAGGAAGGTAATGTACGGTGAAAGCGAAGGCAAGGGTGTTGGCCCATCCCTTTCCATCCAATTGCTCGGAAAGATCTCATTCAAAAACTAACCGGCAAACAAGCTCCAGGGTGGAGGAGCCCTTGTTGGAAGACTACGTATGGCTGAAAATCCTCCGGGTGGGGTAAGACAAAGAGCTGTAGCATGTTTAGATACACGTTTGCTACAATGGTAGATTCAGAAAAAAAGACAGGTTTAATGACTCTGTCATCCATCAGAGAATACATTAGGTTTACCTTGTAGCTATCTCTTTGGTGTTCCACTACAAAGTATGGACTCTCTGATCCCCAGATCCTGACATTTTGTTCATTACCTCGTCCTGATTTGTGGAAAGTACCCTCGACAGAAAATGCAACACGCGGTAGGTAGTCATCATCTATGTCAATTCTGTCATGAATTTCAGCAGCAAAGGCAGCTCGCTGAGCAGGATTATTTCACAACAGAGCCAGAACAATTTGCATTTTGCCCGCAAGCGTTGGCATTTGTGCAAAATCTTGACGACAGTACTCTGCGGCACTCCCCATTCTCTTGAAGCTCTGCGAATTTATTTCCTAGGGTCCGTTGAAATGTGGTACGCACAGCCTCAATAGTGCCATCGCTTGAACTTTGTCTGCCCGTTGTTTTATGGTCACGAAGGTTGCCAAAGAGTTTAAATTCCTCTTTACAGTTTTTGATTTATTTAATACCAGGGGGGAAGAAGGGGAGAGTTTGCCGAACTTCTTTTCCAAAATTGCGTTAAACTATCACTGCCAATCTTGTTTCGTGGAACCATATAAGTCATTGCGCTATTTCTTTCATTGATACTATTTTTATATTGTAATCATAGTTATAACATATTTATATTAATTTAATAACATGAAATATATTTCATTTTATTGCTCTGACTCGATCATTGAGCTCTTTACAGTCAAATCGACTTATTACGTATTAATTTCATAACATGTTCATAGCATTTCCTAAATACCAAAAAATGAATGTTAAAAGGAACCTTTTCCCATGAACTAGCAGTATGTTTAAAACCATTGTTTTTCCTTGTTTACCCTAAGTGGTATAAAAGTTTATAATGAGGTCAACATTATATATTCACCCTGCAGATTAACAGTTGAGTACTCCATTTTGATTGTTTTATTGTTTGTGAAAGTGAGAGCCATATCATAAAGCTTCTTGGTTTGCTGTTGCTGCCTTATTCATCAGCTGTTTCATTGAGTTTTTGCTCTGACTCTATTGTAGGAAGAAAAAATCTTCTTACTCTAATTGTCTGTATACAACTACAGTAAGAGATAAATCTCTTGAAATGAAAACTCATAGTTGTGTCAATGATGATGATGATGATTGCTTCTATTTTTTCTTGGGATTAAGACATGATGCAAAACGAAATAAAAAGGCATCACACCGCAAACTCAATCAAGTAAATAAAGACATGTTCATTGGATCAAAAAAGAAAAATGGAGTTCGTTTCGAACCAGTCATTAATAGGGATTGGTAGTCCCACTGCAAACAAAGCTGCTGACTGTCATCGGTAACATAATAAAACATTCTGGGTAAACAGATTTACTATTTTGGGCTGCGTTTGCACATAGCAGTTTTTGTCACCTGAAATAAAACTTACTGATAATTATAATTAGAGCAGGCTTGGAGACGAGGTTTCGCTACTTGATATTGAGTGCAAATAGTGTGACGCTCTTTTCTCACTCAGCATTGATCAAGGAAACCTCGTCTCAAAATCTGCTCTAAATATCAGTAACAATTTTTATTCCTGATCACGAAAGCCGTGCAAACGCAGCCTTAGTCTAATGAAACTTAGATAAAGCCTTGACAAAGTGCCAAAATTTACAACTTTCTTACAAGCTACTACGTTGCAACCATGAGTCAACTGCTGCAAAACGTTTCCATCCCCAACAAAATATACTAAAAACCGACTACACATATTTTTGCAAAGCCTTTTTTACGTCACTTCATAAGCAGAGGAATTGAAATGCTTGTATCCTGGGGTGGTCAGCCTGCAGATCTTGTCTCCATGAATGTCTTCAACTGTTGAATACAAAATTGCCGGTAGAGAAGCGATGAAGGATGCAATCCACGCCAACAAGCATGACACCATTGCTCTAGTTTTGGTTCTAAACTAAAAAAAGAAAACAATATATTATTTTGGAGTATAAAAGGTGTTCCCTACAAAATTCTATAAAAATACCGCAGCAGACGTTGTCTTAACCATTTTATTCAAACATGAAACGCTTCGGTTTGTGTAATACAATAAAACGTTTTCTTATTATAGTATCTTAAAATTAGGATTGTTTGAAAAATTGTCTTAAGTTGGATAGAAGAAAAACTGAAGGTGCTTAAATGAAAAAACTTGAAGGAGCTTGAGAGAAGAAATTGCTTACTCTTCTCTCTACGGAACTAAATAAAAAAGTTGAAACAAAGAAATAACTATTAGCCTACGAGGCACAAATCACTTAAAATAAACTTATAAGAGTTTCATACATCTATTTTGAGAGAGGCTACTGAATCCCCGACCCTTTAACAACAACTTTGCCTTTCATAAAATGGAGACGTAAAATGATGCTTATTCAAAAAGCAATATTACCCTTCCATGGAGCGATTTTTTGATTTGTTTTTTATTATGTCAGTTTTGCTCGCATGTTGCTTAATAAAAGAATAAACGAAATCTTTCAGCTCTGTTTGCATTAAGAAATGTAAACTGAAAAATCTTCAAGATTGAAAACTCAAAATCTTTTAGATAAAAAAGCTAGGAATGGAGCTTCATAATCAAAATGAAATGCCTTTTATGCCAAAAATTTTACCCTTTTTGCAAATCACAGGGAAATTTTTAACAGCTGTTTTACATAGTTCATGCAGAAGGCTGATAGTAATTAACATACAAAAATAACTCAAAAAATTTGCTTTGTTTTTTTATTATCAAAAAGTTATGTTTTACAAAAGACACATTTTTAATGCCTTAGACGCAACTAGTATAAAGTGTTTTAAGTAGAGTTTCTCAAATTTGGCAGTTTTGTCTATTCCGAGATTGCGAGACAAAAACAATTGTTATCACAGGATCCAGGGAAATCCCGAGATAAATTTTTAGTTGATTTTTTGTTTATTGCATATAAAAACAGCCTTAATAAGGAGGAGTAGTATCCGGTTATTTATGACAGGAACATCCTCAAGTCACTGAATGATATCTGCTGCAACATAAATTTAAATCAACCACAAGAGTAAATGATTCATACTCATATGATGAAGCATACAGCAAAAAATAAAGGAATACCTGAAACTGGAACTAGTTTAGTACAATTTCAGTTCAAGTTCAGTACGTACTTAATTTAAAGTTTTGAACCATTTACGTCGCTCACAATTCATAAAGAGAGCGTTTTTTTTCTTTGTCGTATGGTAGGGTATCCATGATCCTGGTCAAACACAAGAAAAGGATGGTGGCCGAGGGTTTATCCTTTTACCCCTCTAGAGTCTAGACTGCTGTGTGGTCCATATCAGATCAGATGCTGGCAGTGATGGAGTTGAGCCAGCACCCTGTTTCGTCATCCAAAACTGTCAGACCTATTATTTCTCGAGATGCCCAATGGGTGGGGCAGGTCAAAATAATGTGGTATGCAGTTTGTTCACTAGCGCCACTCTCGCAAGTCGCTGAAGAAGCGAGACCCCATTTGTGCATGGACGAACCGAAACGCTCAACGCCAGTACGCAGGCGATTGAGTTTGACCCAGGATGTTCTGATCAAACTCATTCCAATAGACCTAGTGCTGACCTTAGGAATGTAGACGAAAAACGCTGACGTACTCTTGGAGTATTCTATGACCCATGTCAAGTTCGTCCATTGGGCAGCACGGATGTCCAATTCAGGTAAGTTGTGCAATAATTTCCGCGCGGTTGGAACAAACGGGGGTCTAGATTTCAGTGTCTCCTTGCTAGCAGCCGGCGACTTAATCACCTGGCCATGCAGAATGTGGCCAGGGTCCAAAGAACTGCAATTAGCCAAGTCGCTCCTTGGCGACGAAGCTCAGCTGGCTGGATGCCTGAGAAAACTGGAAAGTTGTCCGTTGGAGTGGGACTTAGGCATCCAGTGACAGTGTAAAGCGTCATTAAGAACGTTGTCAATTAGGTGAGTAAGCGCGCTGCGACACCAAGCTGGTGCAAAGTACTCAGCAGTCAATTAGATCAGGGACAAGGTAGTTGTGCGCAATGTCTTGGCACCAGGGTCCCATCTTGAACACGCAAGTCGCCTCAGCAGCGAAACGCGCATGGATAGTTTTTTGCGCAATGCCTCAAGGTGATGACGATACGTGAGCGATCTGTCCAGTTTCACACCAAGATAGGTTGGCACTGGACCAAATGGTAAGACTTTGCCATTGTTATTAACTTTTGAGCTCACGCTTGACCTCTCGATTGTGGAGATGAAAGGCTGCTGTCAACGTTTTAGCATAGCTGAGCTTTAGCCGCCAAGTCTGGAGATATGTAGAAAGTGTAGTCACGTCTTTGCTCAAAGTTCTTTCCAACACCTTCCAATCTCCAGATGAGTAAAGTATTGCCAAGTCGTCAGCGTAGACATACTTTTTGAAGTTTATGGAAGGCAGAATGTACATGTATATGTTGAAAAGAAGAGGAGCCAAGATTGATCCATGTGGGACGCCATTTTTCAGACGTCGAAGCCTGCTTGGCTTGCTGTCACCGGCAGAATTCTCAGCAGCTTGCAGGTTAGGCCACGGTGCCAGACAGTGTCATAAGCAGCTGTCAGATCGACAAACACAGCACCGGCCTTCTTTGTTGACTCAAAAGAATCCTCAATGTTTTGCGTAAGCAAAACGACCTGATCTACTGTAGATTTTCCTTGTCGAAATCTAGCCTGTTCCTTTGGGAGCAAGGTGTCGACTATTGGTTCGACGCGATCGATTATGGATCTTGTAGAGGACGCAGAAAAGAGAGATGGGACGGTAGCTCCGTGGGTCCTCTACAGGTTTTGAGGGCTTAGGAATCACGACTACCAGCGCTCTTCTCCAGACATTTGGAATTTCGAGTTGGCGCAAGCAGGAAGAAAAGAAGCCACGCAGCCAGAACTTCAAGCTGGGAACAGCATGGATTGCAAGCACTGGGCGGCAGATGCTTTCTCGTTTCTCGTAAGTACACCTGCCCTCCGAACTCGTACCACAGACCGAAACCAAATCTGTCCTAACAGAAGATGATCTACCTTCACCGATGTTCTGGAAAGGTCTTGTAAGTGGCAAACGCCCTTTTCAGGGCGGGGCGATGCATCTAAACGCATCGTCAACAAGTTCCGAAGGTCTTCCATTCTTCAGCTGAACAACGAGGCTCTTAATGCAAGCAAGATGAGCGTTCTTTACCATCTTGCTGCACAGTGTGAGGCGCTCGTCATCCTACCCGAGGATATCCACTGCAAGTTCGCAAAAAGATTAGTTCTACCGGAAAACGCTATATTCTGTGTTTGAAATAATCAAACTATTTTTCAAAAAAATCTAGTTTTATAATCATAACGTAGAAGCCCATTTCTGACGTCAAAGCCCAAGTCAGATTAAAATAATCTAGTCCGACAATCCCAAAAAGTAGAGCTACAAACTACATAGTACAGAGCCACTATATTGTGATGTAATCATACTAAATTAAATCATACAGGGTTGCCCAAAAGTAGGTGTACAGATATTTAGCTATCTTTTATATGGTTTGAAGTTGCCTGACAAGCACTGTACAATGCACTTCACGTTACTTGATAAGTACCACAAACACGAAATATTCATAAATCCAACTTTTGATTTACGTTATTTCCCTAGCTACTGACATACGTAAAGCGAACTTTTAGTTTGTTATTGGTTTTATTTTAGGGGTAGTGGTAAACAATTTAAATCAAGAGCAAATAATACGGACATTAAAGCTGTACTGGAAGTCAGAAATTGCTGAGAATGTGAGTACAGGATGACCAGAAGCCTTTTACACTCCAACGCCTTCACGCCAGACATTTTATCGCATTAAGAACAAATTGATAAAACAGGTTCAGTGAGTAACGTACCTAAATCTGGACGTCCTAACACTAGTGTGAATGAAGAAACTGAGACGTTAGTGGCTATGACATTTGTAAACAGTCCGAACAAGTCCATACGACGTGCTTCCGCAGAACTATCCATACCAAGAACATCATTGCAATGCTTAATGCATAAGCTGAAATTAAAGCCTTACGGACCACGATTAGTATAAGGTCTTTTAGAGAAGACCCAGATCGTCGGATGCAGTTATGTGAAATGATGCGTGACCAATTTGCTGAAGAACAATTAGATACTTGAGTTACAGTCTGTGATGCACTTTCAAGTAAAGGTGTTGTTGGACCCGTTTTCTTTGATGAAAGTGTAAATGGGTAAAACTACTTGGACATGCTTTTTAAAGTGTTAGCGCCACAACTCCAAACCAAGTCTAACTTTGATGAACTATTCTTTCAGCGAGATGGAGCATCTCCACCTTATGCGTTGAGAGTAAGAGATTACCTTAACCAAGTCTTACCAGAGCGTTGGTTCAGAAAAAGGGGTAACATTGAATGGCCATCACGATCAGCTGGCTTGACAGCAATTGCTTGAATTTAGGGTTTAGCGGCCATGCAACTATTGCTCTAGTTTTATGGATCCACTGTTTTCATTTGCATGTTTTAACGTCTGACGTTGTGTCGCTTCTTCCTTTTCTTGACTCCATTTCTCTCATTATTATTGTTGTTCAGTGTCGTGTGTAATAGTGGTGGTCATGAATAAAAAAAGATACAGATACAGATACAATGAATTTCTTTTTTAGGGATGTTGTAAGTTTAAGATTCAAGGTCTAAGGAAAGATTTCCAAAGAGTAATCGAATGAAAGGTATTACATTCATGGCGCATTCGGAGAAATTGATGAAAATCCAAATTTGCGCCGCACTGTGTGGCAGAGTGTTCTGGAGAGGTGTGAAGAATGTTACAATGTTGTCGGGGGACATTTTGAGCACCTAAAAGATTAAACAGTTTCTGTTTAAGATGTGAATAAACAATAAAGATTCTTGAAATTTATAACGCTTACGTGAGGTCTATAAACCTACTTTTGGGCCACCCTGTATTATTTGTGTAAATTCCAGAATTTTCCCGGGACAAAAAAATTCAGAGATGTAACTTTTATTGAAATTGTTCGGGTTTCCGGGATCCCAGGATTCAAGAAAAAAAACTCTAGTTCTAATCTCATATTCATAGCGAAATAATATCATGCATCAGTGATGTAGGTCTCAAAACCGATCTTGGACTTAAGACCGTTTATTCAAGGTCTCTTATTCTCAAGGTCTTATTTTCAAGGTCTTGGGTTTCATGGTCTTGGTCTTGATCTTTACCAATAAAAGTTTTGTGGTCTTGAAAATATTTTGGTCTTAAGACCAAAACGTCTTAAAGACTACTGCAACACTTCGAAATATCTTAAGACCGTGTTTGTTTCTATAGTGATTGTGTTAAATCATTCCATACCAAAAATTTTCAAAAAATTTGCGATGATCAAAATAGAGGCGTAGAGTTAATAAGCAGCAAATGAGAGACTTTTCTCGGCATTCGAAAAGGACGGCTGTTCGCAGGTGTGCCCGTGCGACCACGAAATTCAAAAGTAGATAAAAGGTTTTTTTGAGTGACATCGCGAGACAATATACAGAAAAAGATACTTCTTGGCAAATCGCAAAAGGCATCCAAATTGCAAGCTGTGATGGCAACGTGATCTAAACGTTATTCGATGCATTTTGCGCGAATTTAGATTTTACTAAACATAATACAACAAATTTAGTTGTTTACACCTGTGGTTAGCAACGAGCTATTCACTTAGTATATGTAGTAATCTGGTAGTCATTAACCATACATATAAAAATTTCTTTGATTTTTGGCTCAAGCAAAATTATGATTTTGGTTATTCTTCATAAGTGGTCCTGCTCTTGGCATGGACGGGCTTGGAAAAAAGTGAGGTCTGAGTCTTGGTCTTGCTCCTTGTGGTCTTGACTACATCGCTGTCATGCATTGCAGCAAGTCAGCGATGTGTACTTGACGTCACGTCTAAATCATTATATGACTATTCGTGAACTCTATCTAGTAAAAAAAAAATATGAAGGGATTTGCTCAAGCAAGGCCATGTACAACAGGAAAAGCATTCAAGGTGTCCTCTAAGCACATGCTCTATACACACTTCATAAACCGAACTTCAAATAGTATTCATTGCCATAAACCTTATAGTGCCCCTTCTCAGTCGACAATATGCGCCACCAAAAGTCGCGCAAAATAAATATTTAAAGCATTATATTCTGAGCAATAATCAATAACTTACGCTTCCAGATAAGTCAAAGCCTAACAAAAACTTATGTATTAGAATGCAAGATATGGCAGATTTTGCAAAAAAAATTCTGCAGGCCTGTAATACCGTAAAAACTTACAGAATTTTCAAGAATTTGTTTTTAATATTTTTTTAGTGATAGGCTTAAGCTATGTGTCACGTTTAAAGTGAACCTAGTTTTGTTCTTCAACTTATAAAACTAAATCATTTTAGCAAATATTTTTCTGATTTAATCTCATTAAAGCTTTTTTAATTAAATCGTTACGAAGTACTAGCCTAGAGAATGCAGTTTAAAGCAACAGTCACGTTCAAACAAATATCTTTTGAAGCTTGAAGTATAGTTTTGGAAAAAAATTTAAGCCCACACAGCTTTCAAAATAATAAGATCGTTTTGCCACGACTGCAGACGATAGCAAACACTTTTAATGGCTACCATGAAGAGCACTAAAAAGGTTAAAACTGCAACGACGCCATCGGCCAATGCATGGATGATTAGAAAGCGATTGAACTTTAAAATTTGAGGTTTGCACTGAATTTAACACAATTTAATTTTGCTGCCCCTAACTGCCATGCAAGAAAGTATTAGTGTGTACTTTCGGTACGGTGCGACAGTAAACTTTGCCACCTCTAAGATAATTGCTTATGCAGTATACCATAGCATGCTTTTTAAATATTGGCTTACCTGCGGTTATGCTACGACTTATTTACAGCTGCCGAGTCGACAACAGGGTGAAGAAGGGTGGAGCGTCGTTTTGTGCAAACAATGAAGGGATTGTTGTAAGTTTGTACGCCCAAAACAAGGCTGCATCGTTGCATCTTTGGTAAAGGCAATTTACGGCAATCAGGTAACTCCAAAAGGGGCCTATACAAATTCAGAAATTCTCTGTTTGTATAAATAAAGTTTCCGAAATAGGAGTACAATCTCAATTAAATTACAGAAAAGATTATTCTTTACTCGGTCATGGGTTTGAATCTTGTCAGCAATCGCTCTAGCAACAGTGGAACAGTCTTTCAACCCACCACAAAATAGCATACATAGATTCACCTGATGAGCCTTAGTGCTGTAAGCGACAGCTAAATAGCGGTCAATGCTCATAGCAGTCAGAAAGAAAATTCCAGCGTAGTAGTTGAGAAGCTTCAATGTCTGACACACTGTACAAGTAGCTGCAAAAAGGATCGCTTGAAGTAACGTCCTACTATAGCAAAGAGAGTAATTCATCTATTTAAATGCATTCTGAGATCTGAGGGATATAGTGACGAGGATGCTTAAATTCATCTAAACTGACCATGTTATTTTTATTAAATGTTGAATAATTTAAAATTCAAAGCGACAATCTCATTCAAAGTCATGATGTTGTCCAATGTGATGAGATTTTGACAGTGATGAGGACGATTTGCGTCGTTACCAAGGCAACCGTGATCAAATGAACGTAAGTTCAAATCTCATAACGATTACTTTATTGGGTTCTCAGGAACTCATTAGTTATTGAATGATTTCCTTTGCTAGGTAAAATTTAACGAGGATTTCATGTATGAAAAAGTATTATACCATGCAAAGCATTGGATCGGTTGGAAGCTGCAAAGCGGATTTGGACTCTTTGTTCTACTTCCAACACCATTACTGCTGCCTGTAATTGTGAAGAATGAAGATACAACACTGAAAAAATTAAGGTGTCGCAATACTTGATTGTACCTGAACCGAACAGCCATTCGTGATAGGTTAGTTGCATTGCAAAGAAGAGCAGCGCTACCAAGAAGGCGCAATCAGCTATGGCTAGTTGAAGCACGTATAAAGCTGTGATTGTCTTGGCTGCAAAACGAAAAATATTCAGATATGGCTTTTTAGTGCTTCTTTTTCAGCAACTAGAAGCCGTTATTAGAACTAACAGTTTCGTATTTCCTCATGGCAGAGCTAAAAATAAAGGGTCTTGATAAAAGTGGGGACACTTTTTTAGAAAGCATTTTACAAATAAGGGTATTGTGAAATTCATTTACAAACAAGTCCCTTTTCAAAGCGTGTGTATCAGGTCACCATGAGGACGTCATCCGCATTTAGTCTATTCTACCCCACCCCCGATATCAGCTCCTAAATACAATCTCAACGTAAACGCTTTGTATCGAAACATACTTACTGGTAGCTGAAATCATCTAAATTAAAATGACCTCAACTTCAAAGCGTTCCATGTGTTTATAAAATGCTTAATCATACTTTTTACAGTCGTAAAACGAAGTGCCTTCAAAAAATCTTTTGATGTTTTTTATGATGTGCTTTTACTCGCAAAAGCGAAATTAGTCACTTCACAAAAATGAAATTTAAATAAATTACCACAGTATTAAATCGGTTTTGAAGAAAAATCTTTTATGGCCAACTCAATACTACATGCAAAGTTTATGAAGTTGAATTTACGACACAATCACTACTGGCTCAGAAAATTAAATTTATCCTACAGCAGTAAGACATAAAGTGCGAACCCATTTAAAAGGTCACCTGTTGATCTGGGCTTAAAACAACAATTGCATTCAGAGAAATGCATGTTGTTAACAACTTCTGTGATTTTTCATACCGTTTAAGGAGTCTGCCGTTTGAAAAACTACACCTGTGATTTTTTTTTAAATGTAGGACTGAAACTAGTGACGTACGCAGGGGGGTTCCTACGGTTCCTAAATTTAGCGCTGTAGATGCTCAATCTCCAAAAAAGGTCAATACTGCATACTTTGGCACAATGTTGACCATTGCCAGCATTGATCTCCAAAAATGGAGGTCAACACTGCCTATTCCTGCACAATTTGGAGTACTATGTTCATCCTTCGCCGATCTCCAAAAACATGTCTTGTCCCCCCTCAAGAAATTTCTGCGTACACCCCTGACTGAAACAATCAATTAAATCATACTGAAGATCGATTAGTTTGCCATGGGCAAAATATTATCGGAAAAGATTTGTAAAAACAGTGACTTTGCTTTTGCTTAATAACAGTTGTAGGCCTGCTTTCGAAAACGCCACGCTATGAAACCACAATGACGTGTGAGACATTGCAGCTGTTTCAAGCAAAAAGGTGTAAACGATAAAGTTGGCATTGGCAAACACAGCTGTCAACACAACAATTAATGGCAAAAACACACGGAAAAGACGTTACTAAAATATTCATCATAGGTGACAAATTAAAAATGTGCATAAGCCCATGTAAACTGTTGTCTAAGTAGGTACGAGCAAGCAGAGTTGTAAATAACTTGTTTTTCTGAGGGTTTCATAATTTGATGATTAATAGTCTATTTGCGGTTGCCCAATGGGACTAGGTGCGTGACAAAGTTATTTGCTAGAAACCAAAACAATTTTCTGTTGCACACTAACAAGTTCGATGAAGCCAAGATGCTGATAGATCTATAGTTTCTTATTCTGTTAGCGACAAACCTAATGATATCAACTATTAGGCCCAGTATTTAGGCTATTGACTGGGCCAAGCTTAGATATTGTTTACAATTCTTAACAAAAAAGGCCTAACTTTAAGTTTAAACAGCTATATAAAATGTAAGGCATATTTAAAAAATATAAACACAAATTTTGGATTTTGCTATTATAATGTCAAGTGTTTAGCTGAAGCTAAGAAGATTTAGATAAAGCAATCATGAAATTATTGCATATCTTAAGATTAAATGGAAGTTGAAAATACAAAGCAGTTAAGGAATTTGTCACTGCTATAAAGCTACGTACTTACCACGTTACATACTAGCATTTGAAGGGGTTATTGCTGTTCTGGCGCCAAAAGCGGCAACGCGTTCAGGCCATTGATCGAGGCCCATTGCACTTTTTCCAGTCAAGAATAAGTAAACTCATTTTTATATTTCACCCTCCACATTACTCCTATTGCTGAGCGCAAAGCATGAGATCCAAGAATGACATTTTTAAAGTCTGTGGTATAACTCGAAAAAGGAAATGAACCAAGTCTGCGGTCTGCGAAGCGGACGCTCTAAGCACCACACCACTGGGCTGGTGCACCGATAGAGGGGGCTTCACTCAGAGCTGCGTTACCACAACCACTCACCTATTTCATCGCCACAAAAGATAACAAAAAACACCACTGTATTGGCCAGTAGACCTACAACAGCGACAACAATGTAAATTTTGGACAGGGCGTTGCTGCTGGCGGAAAGATTATGTTCACCATTCGAAACAATATCGTTCCAATACGATATTTGTGATCCGTTATCATGCCGCTCCTCATCATTCGCTGAAGTACTTTGTAATAAAAAAGCAAAAAATAAAACCATCAAGATAGTGATGCACCTTTTTTTCATTTTGCAGTACACAATCCTTTGTTACAAATCTTTTATTATTAATACTTATTTTTTCAGAAAAATATCCAATTCCATAAAACTGAAATGTTAGAAGTTGCAACGTTTAGTAAAGTGACCTACAAATATATGAAAATAGGCATAAATAAATAGGCCTTCTTTTATCACACTATTTTCTTTTAAGCCCATAACTACAGCTGCTAAACTAAAGCAATTTACTGCGAGTTAAACACTTTCGCAGTGCATCGCGTGACTTTGAATCGAATGTCAAAAACAATACCATTTTTGTTTTGTGTAGGGGCGACAAAGACCTTTGCTCCACAAATCATTTCTCACCATTTTTTTGTATCAAGCCATTTAAAAGCGCTATTGCACAGAGTTTTCGGTCTCACCACGTTTTGATGAATCTTTACGTCTATCACCTAACTAAAAAAATCCATTGCTTTGCTACCACTTTTGGAGGTCAATATTGTACATCCTCTGGTGGTTTTTTTAGTTGGGGTGAAAAACTGACAAATTGTTTAGCTTTGGCTATAGTCTTCTGATTATTGCAACTAAACTGATTGTGGGCTAAATACGAGCCTTCAACCAAATTAAATTAGCGGAGAGGAACTACGCGCTATTAAAAGACCACTAATATGCTTTCTGGCATTGGTTAAATGTCAAATTAGAAACCGCAGGGCTCGTGGACGGATACCACAGCATAACATGTTATTGCATGAAGTTGAATTTTGAAGCCAATCTAGTTTCCAACACTTGAAATAAAGCTTACTATTTCACTGTTTATCAACGCACTAGAGATACAAACAAAAGATTATGATACGTTCAGAGACATGTACCGAAAGCTTCGTAGGAAAAGAAGAATAAATGTTCTTAATCTCGTTTCGTTTAGGGTAGATGGGAGAGAAAAAATCTCCAAAATCCCCTGAAGTAGCATTTCTTGTGGTCTTCTTAAAAAGCCTCGCTTCAAATTTTTTGGAAAGGAGACAATCATCTTGCATTTCCTTCTCACAAATGAGTCATGCTGCTAACAACTAGTAAAAGAATTTGCAAGTTAAAATGGCTTTAGTACACATGCACTTTGGCTATAGGTCTTAGAAAGGATTTAAAACAAAGAGAATTCAAAGGTGAAGGCTTAACTTTAAAGAGCGAGCTTTGGGTAATATTTTGCGTGAAGTTACCCAAGTTTAAAAAGATACTCATGGTTTATTTTTGATTTAGATTGATATTTCACTCAATTTTGCAAACACCAACCAGCATAATTTCGAAATTAAACTGCATCCCTTTTCATTTTCCTAATTTAGGTTACTAAAACGTCGTTGTTTTAGTGTTCATTGTGAAGTCGTAAATTAAAGCCGTAAACTAAAGAAAAGGGTTGAGATGGAAGGGGGAATTTTTTGAGTACTGAGGACTTTTTTCATTCAAGAAAAAATGTAAAATTTGTATTTGAGGGGAAACCGAACAAATATAATTTTATTTTCAATTATCAAAATTTTTTCAGGGTAACACGGCAAATTTAAATTTTTTCAACATTTCTTCATTAAAAAAAGTTCTCAATTGCCAAAAAACCTCTCCTCCCCTTCATTTATATAAACATACTCGTACTTGCTCTCCCTCTTTTCGAGATAAAATTTAAGCTTGAGATTGTGTACAACCTCAATTTGTAAGGGACTAAATACCATGCAAGAAAAAACTTCAAAAACTAGTATTTGCCATCTTTACGCCAATAAGTTTCAACTGAGAATGATTATAAATTTAGCAATTGCATCAACAAAAAGTAGAAATGATGTTCAAGATTGTGTTTTGAGGCGTCATTTTACGAGAGACCTTACGCAAATTGTAAACAAACAAAAGTAAATTCCTAAAATTTATTTCGTTTTGACGATTTGTATGAAACAGATTTAGGAATGTTTAGAAAAGCGGATAAAGGTTTAGGTATGTTAATCAAACAGAGACGTTTTAAGTAATAATGGATTAGATTCGAGCTTAAGGAGATTACTGAAACGTTTGTAATTACAAAAACAAAAACAGACTGAACATGGACATGAAATGCATAAGAAGACACTCCTTTACAAAATCCTAAAAAGCGACAAAAACTCATTTTTCCAAGTTTACGCTCGGCAAATCATGCACTTTCGTACCAACACAAAAAATTATCAAAACTAGGCTGACAGCATAATGGCCTGTAGCTATGAAAACAATTGGGAGCGCGAATTTTTGCAGAAAATTTTGAAATTATCAAACAGCAATAGTCATCAAAATTATGATGTGTTGTCACCCTTTTTATAGTTTTTTACTTGTATTTCACATTCTAAAAGTTGTCTCTCGCATGAAATAACAATGAATCCGACTTTCAATTGATTTCTTGCAATTAAATCAAAGTGAGGAAAGCAAAATTCATAGCTTCAGAAAAATTGTAAGAATTTATGCATAAATTTACAATCCAAAAATTTTGCAGTGTTACCCAAAATTAGCTTTGCCTACTATTGAAGACGGGTTGCAGACATTTGGGGAAACCATGGCCCTGGCGATATTCTTTGACTACGTTGATGTTACATCACGAAATGGAATGACATAATACAAGCAGGCTTGTACAAACTGCTGCTAAGTGTTACAACAATATTAATAACCACAATCAGGTTCGTAGCCAAACCATTGCATACAAAAATGTTTTTCGGTGGCCCGTTTCATCAAGTTTTTCAAAAGCTGTGTTTTCTTGATGTTTTGCAGTTGTTTCTGCTCCTCCCTCAAAATTTGTCTAGTTTGAGCTAGAGATGGTCTACATCGAAGTGTCAATGGGCCGCGGCAAAGGCTTGCTAGAGTCAAGCAGCAGGCCATGAAACCAGTAAAATCAACCTTTCAGCAAAAAATGTTTTCATTTAGACAATGTGTAGCAAAAAGTGTCATTATACTACTGCATGCATGATGAGCCAGGCATGGTTTTTGTAGTTAGATCCACGCATTAAAAAGTATGAAAGTCGCTGGCTTGCTGTTGCACAGCAAGCAACAGCAAAACACAAACAAATGTTTTGCTGTATTGTCCAGCTCACTCTAGTTTGGCTCCGACTGAGATTAACGTCGGTGGTCCATGATTTCAACTGAAACTGACAAAAACAAACAGATTACAAAGTTAAACCTAGAATTTACACGTACTTCTTTGTTCCTCAGCAGACTACAATTAATTAAAAACCTTAATCCTGGCGATTTGGCATAACAAATCGCAGATAGTCTCCTAATTACAAGTAATTTGTCAAACTTTATTTTATCGTGTTTTTGGCATATTCTGGAACATTATTAAACAGCCTAAAGGTGGATGTACTCAGATTACGTATTTTTACGGTTTTGTGCGGTTTTTCTATGTATTTGAACTTCGTGCGTAAGAGCACAAGAGAAAAGACGTATTATAACCGTGCAAACACAAAGTCGGGCACTGCTTACGTCCTGCATTAAGCCAGTAGAATACTTATTTAGGGTTAGAGATAGTGGTGACTGCTTTTCATTAAAACACATCAATATTAGGTATTTAGAGCAAAAAATTGCTCAAAAGTAACAAGTTAAGTCGGAATTTTAACTGAAATGGCCTACTAGTACGTCGACCGTAAATGCCATGGCCGGACGAAATTGGAGCCCCTCGCTTACCCATATCACTATTTGTCAAAAAAAGATGAAGAAGTTTTAGAGCCGTCCAACGACTTTGTCAAAAACCATGTATAACACACTTCTCATATAAATCTTGGATGCTGATTAACCTTAAAGCTAAATCCTTCCTACAGGACAGAGCAAGAGGAAAAAATCTAGGAGTCCGAATTTTGGTTCTTTGCTTTGAAACCAACGTATTTTCAGTTTATGCTTGTAACCGCGATAAATATTGATGATGTAATGAGGGCAAACGGAGGCAAAAACTTTTTTGGGAGATTAAGCTTTTCAGAATGAAATTTTTGCTATTTTCAGCTCCAAAATAAGGTCATGATCTTTTATGTTTGAGATTAATTTCACAAAGTAAGTATTTTGCTCGTTTATAAAATGTCGCAGGGAGACAGGAAACACCTGGAGACTTTGATATTTCCTATTTTTACGTCTATGGTTACAAGCACAATATTTTTAAGGGAACGACGACACCTTATAGCTATCCCATTTTCTAGACGCATCACTGATATCAATGATACCTAAAATGATTTCAACACTGAAAATATGTTGTTATGCAAACCCACATTGGATTGGCACTGCCAAAAAATTTTTGGTCGATAATTTATTGAGTAAGCCTGGTCCGTGCTGTTATTCTCGCTGTTTTGTTTTAACGTAACTTGAGCAAGAAACACAAATAACAAATCCATCAACCTGCAATTACCCTGCAGAGCTTTTCCAAATTGTAAGGCTTGCCATCAACTTGAGCTAACAATAATAGGCTACCATTTTCACTTCCACAATATAGGCCTGTTTGTATCAACACTATTTCAAAAATCTTTCTTTCTCAAACTCTCCGCTCTTCTATCGTTTTTAAATGCAGGTCACGTCATTGATCATTTCGTTTCGTTCAGCTTTTTCATTACATTTTTAATAAAATTGCTTTTGATTTAATTAAATAAATTAATTTATATTTTTCTATCTTTGATAGATGTTTTTACTTTACCCCAACGATCTTAAGGTAAAATGAATTGAACAATCCATACGTCAAAGGGATAAACTCGCTTGTATCGATTTCTTGGAAAATGATTGAATTTTACTAGGCTATTATTTTTAGTTTCGATAAGCCAAACAAAAATCCATAATAATATCCTATTGAAAGTAATTAAATTAACATAAGAAAAATTAATGCAACAGAATAAACCGAAGCTTATCGTTCCCTTTCGGGGACTTCATCAGAGCTAAATAAATAAATCTGTAAGTCCAAAATTAATTTTGACGGTGTACCCTTACATTTTAACAGCATAGCGCCTTTGTCCTGAAAACGATGTCTTATTACTTCCTTGTCACATCGTTTTTCTGTGTATTTTTCAAACGATTCGTTACTGAAAACTGAAATTAACTTTATTATTTCTCTCTTCAAACGGAAACGCTACGCAATATCCTTCGTCCGAAATGTGATGGACTGGTTTAAGAACAAATTCAACGATCATAACCTACGATTCCCTGCTGACTACCCTAACAATACCCCTAACTTAAATCCTTATTCAACCCTTTGGTATCCCATCCATCAAATTTGTCAAACACATCGCTCTGTTGTTTTGCGACAGACTGGCCACTGATATAAAAATAGCCAACCAAACTTTTAAAATCATCTCACTCGCTCTTTTTTGCTTGAATGTTGTCTACAAATATACATGTACCTGTTTTTGTGACAAGTATACGTCGAACATCGGTATGACGACTAGACAACTATTCGTCAGAATTGAAGACCATTTTTCCAATAACTAAAGTTCATCTAACTCTGCTTTCAAATCTCATGCCGTTCAGTGTAAAGCCTGCAGAGAAACAATGCCAGCAGAGCAAAACTTCATATTATTGAAAAAGTGCCATTTTAAAACTAAAACTGAGCTAATGGAAGCGCTGCTAATCAAACGCCTTGAGCCATCATCTAACACAAAACTCGGTCATTCAGAAGGAGCGAAGTCGCTTCTGCACGTGGTGCAGTGCGAAAACGTTACTAATTTAGTCAATAGTGTCCAGTAACATAATATCATATTAAGTTCAATTTTGAACTTACAGATTTATTTATTTGTCCCTAATGGGGGGGATATAAGCTGAGAAGGGACGATAAGCTTCGGTCTATTCTGTTATGTTAATTTTCTAATGTTAATTTAATTATGTTCAATAGGATGTTTTTATGGATTTTTGTTTGGCTTATCAAAACTTAGAAGAAAAGTTTCTCCCCTATTCCAAAATCTATTACTATTATTTTAGTTGATGAAAAATTGATTAATTGCTTTTTTTCATAAATAAAAGCAGTTACCGCGACTCCATAATTCAAGTTTAATGCTTAGCTATTCCAAAAATTAAGTGTGACGTCATACACGTCATATTATAAAACCACGACTGACGAGTGTGACGTAACAACTTTTGCAACATTGCATAATTCGGAAGTTATTCTTGTACACTATGCTTTGTAAAATCGGTGAATTTGTCGAAAGAACGAAGTGATTGATTGAAAAATCGTTACACTCGACATACGAGGAATGCCTGCTATATTTAATGTTGTTGTTCTTCCGGTGTGACACAATACGACTCCTACATAGAACAAGCACTATAGAAATGCTCTTTTATTAACGTTTCGGACAGTTACGATTTTTCTAAGCAGAATCCAAGCCATGAAATTGGGCTGTGAAAATTCAGCGATTTGTTTTTTGTGTTTTTCTCGGGAAGCCAGACTACGAAATGTGGTAGAATTTTTTAGATTGGTCTTGCTCAAAAAATTATGACGATACTTCGAGGAACTGATACGCTGGTGATGCGCATAAAGGCATTTCCATTAGCACCATGCTTGGGCGTAATCAGAAGCACACTTCGCTTACATTTTTGCCCCGAAATGAGAGCGTAGTGGTTTTAACGTTAAGTGGGAACGCGTGTTTGGACGAATATGGCAAAGCACGTTTCTGATCGCCCTTGAAGAGCGTGCGAATGGAAAATAACCTCAAATAGAAATCGACGTTTAATTGCTGTGAAACTTGTGACATTTCCATGCGCTTTTTTTTGCGACAAATTATCTTAATTTTGTGTATCTGATCAAACTTGACGCGAGGCGGTAATTTTATTAGGGGGAGTAGGAAGAAGGCGAAAGAAATTTTGGCAATGATGATTATCTGTCTAAATAACTCAATAAAGGTTGGGACTTTTGACTTTTTGGGTGTGTAAATTGCAAATAAATCTAATCCGTTAATTAACTTGTAGAGTCGTATGCATGTAACATACTACGCAAAGTACAATTTAAACTTATTGTTTTTTGATGTGAAAGATTTTCAAAATTTGCCGACGATTTTACTTTTAAAATGTGTATGTCAAAGATTTTCAAAATCAAATTTTGAAATAATGCGATACGTATTGTTTATCCGCAAGAAAGTGCTTTAATTGCAATCAATACTCATGGCTTTTGCAATCAATACTCATAGCTTCTGCTTTCCGATTTCTTGCCGAAAAGATACAGAAAATTTCAACGTTTTCAATTAAAACAAACTGCACCATGCAGTCAAGCAAAATGCTAATTGCGACTTCAAATATCAGGCTTTTTTTTAGGGGAGGGAGGAGGAGCGTAGGAAAGTAAGTAAAAATTCTTACTATTCGATTGTACAAAATTTCATTAATTGTTTATTCAAAAAACTAATTTTCAAAATGACGAAAAGATTTTCTTCTCATCGAAAGACACCGGTAACGAAAAATTTTTTTCATAATGAAACAGATTTGTCGAATAAAGCTAGTTCACCAAAGACTCGTTTTTACTCAAAAGCTTAATAGCTCATGCTTTCAATATTCAATTTCATACATCTAAATCTTAAAAACACGATAAGGCGTCGGGAGATTATCAAATAATGCAGTGCTCAAAAATATCTTTTTCTGGCTTATTTAGATATTTCTAAATAACTGCAAACCGCTTTTTTGTACTTGGAAAACAATTCTAACTACTTTTAGCTAAGCACTTATTGCATTTACGATCCACTATTTTCGCCGGTCAATCATTTGATGAAGTGATAACGCCTTTGTATTTCTAAATTTCTGCTGATATCAACTTTTCTGACTTTTGTGGCCTATTTCAGTCGTTTAAGATAAGTATGAGTAAAATTTAACGGCTTAATTAACAAGGTAGTTAAGGAGCTGGTGCTACAATAATCTCCTTAATGTCTTTTCTCAGGTTGTGGTAACGTCTTCACGATAAAACGTTTTTTACAACCCATCATTTCCTGATGACGTATAAAAACTGATTGATAGTACCTAATGTACGGCAATAAGCAGTAATAGTCACCGCATAATTTTCTATTGTCACCAAACAGTCAGTCTTTTCAAAAAATTTAACATCTATTTATCTGCGTTGTGATCCATTCTACAAAACGCGAAATCGAAAGCAAACAATTAATATCAATAAGCTTTCGCCGACGCTGATTTCTTCCAATGCTTTTCAGAATAAAAAAATAGTGCAAAATTGCAATTTTGACACTCAAAAATCAATACCTAAACGCTACCCAATGCATTTGTCGACACGAGACAAGCCAACTCCTTTTGTTCTCTATGCTTAGCATTAAATAACTTCGCCACAGAGTGCTCACACTGAAAAAAGATCAATGAATTATTAAATTTGCCTATCAGCTCACATTACAACACGATTTTAATCTTTTCACATATAAGCAGCAAAAATGCTGGCAAAAGTTGACTAAATAGAGCGGGTAAAGCCGCTTAAAATTCTCAAATATTTCATGCCTTATCGCTTTCTGATCTCATTCTGTTCAGAAAAGTTGCAACAGTTGCTTTTTGTAATGTCACACCACACACGTTCTCGGCTTCGCGCTCATTTGCGTAATTTCGCAGCCTGAAAATCACGCTTCAATCGTCCCACTATTCACATGGTGTTACACTTATTCGCTGAGACAAAACCCCTCACTGAGACAAAAAAGCGTCATAAAATTAAGCAAATTGCCAACTTGCTAATTTTGTTTTTTATGTCATAGTAACGGAACTTTAGGGAAACTTCCTCTGCACAATTGGTTGCAATGTTTGCTGTGGTATGCAATGAGCAAGCAGTGCTGGTAATAGCGGAGCGGGTCTGAACGCTACGTTGATCTTGTACTTATGTAACAGACGTTTCTGCAACCGGCGGATAAAATACACCTATGAGTAGATAATATTTCAAAGCACTATGCCTCCAAGCTTGCATAGTCTGCATCTGTTTGCTTAAACTTTAAGAAGCATCACCATATTTAGTCTCTGAATTACTGATCAATAAGCGATTACAGAACTTGATTGAAAAGTTTGCGGATATTTGTGTGTTATGATTCCATTTACTTCTTGCATTGCGTAAATCACTCCGATTTTTTTTCAAAATACGTTAAAAAAACGGTTAATTAACAATTACTGGAAAATTCCAGGCACTTTTATTTTTCGAAACTCTATGTGCTAGTCCATTTAATTTGTTTATAGATTTTTTAGCTGTTTCTCCATCTCTACAGCACATTACATCGTGTCTGCCAGCTTCCAACTGCTTTGGACCGAATCATTGGAACATAAAAAATCAACGTAACTAGAAAACCTTGCAATTCTTCGTTATTCATCAACCATCAGTATTATTTATTCAGGGCTGTCGCACGTTTGGTATTCACCAGGCTCCAAAATTTGTTTATTCAATGTATGTGCATAACCTTGCTAGTGGGTTTGCTAAATCAGGTGATAGACCGGGTGACTGCAACAATTTGCGCCCTTCCTCAATGATTTGAGGGGAACAGCGTCTATTGTTCACCGATGTTGCATGGGCATTTTGAATTGTCTATCACACCCCATTGGTGTACTAATGTGTAGAAATGGCCAGCATGGGTACGGAGCCAGTTTGGGTTACCCAGGCGAGGCGCCTGAGTTTGAGAAGAGCATTGTCAGTTTGAGAGTGTCGGGGAAATAGTGTGGTATGGACTCCCATTCTGCACCCAAACGTCGAAGAGTGTATGTGTAGGTGCCAATGTTCCCTCTAAGGTGCGCGCGTGCGCGGCCGCGCAGTTGTTTTGACCCCTCCGCGCAGTGCCCAACACAAGGTGAAAGTTGTAATTCTGCACACCAACGAGCAACGTGAACTTCGACGGACTTTGTAGACGCAACTTCACGACAACATGTGGACGTTAACTTTTTTTTTTTTTTTGGAGACCACCAAGTCCGCACGTGATAATCTGTCCATCTGAAGACAGCTCTTGCTGTGCCACTGCTGGCCAAAAAACTTCTATAGTTTCTGCCTAGTGAATTTCTGATTCAGCGCAGACGTTAGTTTTTCCGCGCAGCATTATCAAAAATTAGAGGGAACGTTGGTAGGTGCTCTAATTTTGTTTGAGGTAATCCACTGGTGACGCAGCTATTTAAGTATGCGGACATCGTGATTTTAAACGTTTAGTGGCTTTAAAATCTTGGAGATGATGCTGATAGTGGTCTGGACTGGCGTACTTTTTTACAAGGCTGTAGTGAGACAGCTTTACGACGCAAATGGTAGGCAAAAACAATGCATGCCACCACAGTCAGGTTGTTTACTTGGGTTGGCTGTGGACATTCACTGTTTGACCAAAGGGCACTATTGATAACCGTTTCCACCAACGTCGTGCAGTTGCAACGTCACCGTACTGGTACGCAATACTAAACCGTGTCCTTTACCAGACCAAAAGCACTTGCTCGCAGTGTCTGTGCTAATGTACCTCAGATTGTTCCAGTTTGTCTCGTCAGAATGAAGAAAGATGTTCCTTAAAAGTTAGGGCTCGGTCCAAAGTTGCTCCAGGCATTTACGTCTCCCACAGAAGAAAATTGGGAACTTTTTAAGGTAACCTTCAGACTTCACTGGGGCTTTGTGTTGAGATAAAAGCGGTAGTAAATATTTTTTCTTGCTTGGTTGAAGCCAACAACGGTGATAGTTAAGGAACAGAGTTATATTTCACCAAGATAATATCGAATGCGATGGCGTTTTGCATGAAAAGTAAATAGTAATCTATTTGCTTTTAACCCTTTGGCGCCAGATCATGTTTGGAAGCGGAAAAAATTTTTGCATTTACTATTTGATACAATTTGGCTAAAAGCGTAGCTAGTCGCATGATCTTGGATCTAAATCACATGAAACCAAAGATGCAGGGTAGGAACACATTTACAAGCGGGCTTTCATACCGTCCCTATTTTGAAGGATTTAGACTTGCCCTTACGTTGTTTTCTTTTTAGCAATATCCAACTATGTTTAATAATTTCTCTAGATAATATAGATACGAAGGGTAAATATTGATAAACTGCATATTAATTTATGCCAACTCTTGATTTGTGACATCAGCGACTTTTGGAAAGAAAAGAGGTAATTTGGGTCCAACTCAGGTACTTCTGAATGGATCGACTTCATATTTTTGTGACTTAAAATCCTGAATTGAAACTGATATAAACGTTATTTTAATGCCTTTCAAATATTGGGAGCCCAGTTTACGTCCCCCTGTTTTCTAAACTATCTGGCAGCTGTACGTTGTCCAACCTTTTTATCTGCAGGTATGACATGATGACATATCATAAAACCAGACGTAAACAGTGAGCTAATGGTTTTATTTCGACCGGATAAGTGCTTTTTTGATGACAGCAGCAGTTTAGAAAACACATTTTAGCAACGCAAGCGTACATTTTAGATAAATTTTTTTATATGACTTAGCATGGATTGTTTTAGTAAACACAAGTTAATATATTTACCCAAAATTTTACAAATCACCATAAATGTCTTAGTTTAAGCAGAGGATATTTGCTTGATTGGTTTCAAAGCCTTCTTGAGCTCATCAAAACAAAATACAGTGCTGTTTCTTTCACGTAATTGTTTTGATAACACCAACGTGTTTAAGCAAGTCCCAAAAAGTTTTATTATTTTGTTGAAACGCTTGTTGTGTTAGGGAGTTTTTCAGTCTTCCGATAATTCAAAAGCTGTAGTTTTTTTTCTTATTTTCCGTGAAAAACATCACAAGTATACACTAACGTTGATGGCATAAAAGCAACTCATACCAAACGATCCACGATCAAATTTCGGGTATAAACAGATCAATCTCATAGTGAAAAAAGTGGTAAAGGCCGAGGACATACCTCTGGTCATTTTTCCTTCATACTAATTGGGACCAGTAGTACATCGAGGCTTTTTCACAGGACGGGGACATGAAGAAAAACTATAATAATTTTTTTACAAAACTCAAATACACCTGTTTTTAAAATTCTAAATGCCAATAATGGGGGGCATGGCGCAATATGTTTTCAAAACACGTTGATGCTAATTGGAAACGCCGTCTAGTGGGACGAAGTTTAGTTTTATTGATACATAGTTGCATGATCACACGTTCAAATTACACTAAGATCGGTTTTATATGTCCTTGGAAAAGACAATTTACAATGCTTTTTTGCTTGGCAGGTATAAACAAGCATTATTTTATCAAAAGTAAAACCAAACAATTCCAGCAGAATTCTGAACTTAGGAAATTACGAAGGTCGAGAAGAAACAGATTATTTTGCACTTGACTCTGCACTTGCGCGGAGGGTTAGATCTAAAGGTCAGGTTGCTGTCAAGTGGGAAATATCACAAATATGCACAGAAAAAAGATGATATCCCAGAGATAATGTGGGCAACGTTAATAGATAAGAATTACGTTTTTGTGCCGTCCAGAATCACGATGCTGCTGATTCACAGCCGGTAAGGTCTTCCCATCTCTCCGTTCCTTTTGTCCACAGTTTTAAATTTTAACAGCCGAAAGATCTTGATTCTGACGGCGGTCCGCCAATGTAGTACCTAGAATTGGCTGTTTTCATCATTTAACCCTATTGTAAAGAAATGAAATATTTGTTTGCATAACCATTAACCGTTTTGTAAAGAAATGAGTTTTTCCTACTTTAAAATAATAACAGCTTGTTAACGTCAGGGCATATTGTATTTCTGATTAAACAAATTCGATTTTATGTTTCATACTCTGCATTGCTGATGATCTAGCAGGAAATCTTGAATACCATTATCTAAGTCTTTGGCATTAGAAAACAGTTTTACACGCCTAAAAGCGATATCACTTTTCGCCAAAATCGATAAGTGAATAGTTTTTGCCAAAAACCAATTTAAAAAATACCTTGTATATTTTCTGAGAAAAACATTGGTTACCATTCCCAGGCGAGTGTCACGAAGAGTTCTTTGACGTCATCATGACGTCAAAATTCAAGACAATTCTTTTTAAGTTAGCGTTTCTTTACAGAGAAACAGTTTTTTTGCTTTAACAAAAGCCAGCACCCGACTAATTGACTTCAAGGAATTTCACCCTTTTAGGAATTGAGATGATGTCATAATTTACGATTCGTCGTAAAATTTATTTTCTTTATTTTCTCACAAAATACTGACGGTAGACCGCGGCTGAAACCTTTTTCAGAAGATCGTTAACGAGGTACGTTTAATAAAACTAAATTTTTGATACTTTAAAGCTTTATCGACTACGCAGCAAGTGATTTAACGAAGGGATGACAAAGTTATTCGCTGTCAAAGGTTGCTTAGTCAGTTTCAGCTGAGTAAGCGGGCCGCACAAGTTTTCGGTCATACCATGAAACTTTTTCTATAATTTAAAAAGCAAAAAGCGCCCCTATCGGTTACGTTGATAATATTAAGGCATGAGATAAAATAAAGCAATGTAAAGAAAAACTTTAGCTCACCAAATTTCTGGTTTATAGATTAATTTTTATTAGAAATAAAAGTGCGTTAAAAAGCAAAGAATCCAGTCAACAAAGAATTTGTATCACAAAATTATAAACCTTTTAGAAACGAAAAAGAAATTGTTTAACAATAGTAACTAACAACAAACGAAAATAATAAAAACCCAGTTTGTCACCGAAAACCACCGCTCTACGAAAACTCTGGCATGGGTATGATGTAAGAAATCAAAATTACAAAAATGTACTCAGAATAGTCCAAAAATCAATGCGAACAATTCAGCTGAAGTTATTTAACGCAGTATTGAAGCATAAAAGAACAAAAAGTAACATAGAATCATTTAATGAAAAATTAAACTTCCTTTACCTATATAATCCTAAGTGAGATTTTTGAAAACTTTTTTGCTTTACTAAGCGCTTAATATTGGGTCGAACTGACAATGAGGCAACTCTCAAATGCAAACTGAGATTTTCGTGTGTTACGCTTGACCTGTAACGACTTTCTTGTGATGCTCGTTTTGGAAAGAATTGCTGGCATGGGTAAGCGCTTCCAAAATCTCATGAACATTTGAGAGCGTGAGCTTTCGAGTTTGGAAACTCTTTCTTTGATACACCAACACGTAGAATTCCAGAAGCGGCTTGTTCTGATACATTGTTTTCAGCGTGTCATCACTCTGTAGTTTCAAGAGTTCGAGTTGGAGCTCAAGAGGTGCAAAAGCGGGTGTAACGTTGAAGGGAATAGAAAAGACATCAAGCTCTAGCTGCTTGCTTTTGATGTCCTCAAATCTAGCATTAAAACTTTTCAAGAGATTGAAATATTGCAAAGCATACGGAGCGCAAGAAGTCGGATTATGTTTTTCAATGAGGGAAAATGAATGCAATCGTTACCTTTCAACTGATTTTCCTAGAGGCTCAGCATTGACATGAAGGATTTGATCTTGGAAAATATCGAGTACCGCAGTTGATCTGGCCCTTGAAGTTGCACATTCAAGCCGTTTAAATACTTAGTGATAACTATCATAAATCCTAAGTTGCGCAACCAGTTTTTCATCTTCCAGCTCAGTGAGAGGACACTTCTTCACATTCGTAAACTCGATGATTTCTGGCTGAAGAGAAAAAGCGCTCTAGCATATTCTCACGACTCGTCCAACAAACAGCACAGAAACAAAGAAAGTCGTCATAGTCTTGCTTGAATATGCGGTTGTTTAGATCTCCAACGATACCACAAAATCAAACTTGGCAGATTTTGCGCAAAAGCCTTGCTCGGTGAACAATGCAATGACAAAATACCAATTTCTCATGTCTGATTCCTTTTACATTCATTTCCTTCTTTGACAATGATACCAACCCTTTACGTGTGTGTGTGTGTGTGTGTGTGTGTGTGTGTGTGTGTGTGTGTGTGTGTGTGTGTGTTACCCCTCCTCTTCCTCGGGATGGAGGTACGGCATGAACGGTAATTCAGGTTCATGCCGTCAACCTAATTGATATTAGGCTAGGGGAAGATGGCAGCCCATTTCGAACCAGTCTTGAGTGACTGGTAGCCCCACCACCAACAAGGCGGACTGCCACTGGTGGGTACCCAAGAGTCGTCTGACATGCTGGGTGAGCAACTTCACAATTATAATCCGGTGAAGTACGGGTGGGGCCACCTGTGTGCCACATAAAGGTGGAGGCGTCCCGTTAAGTGCCTTGCCCAAGGACACAACAAGCAAGCTTGCCGGCTTGTTCTCCCCACTTTCCCTTGTTTATGCTGAACGCCAAGCAGGGAAGCTGTGAATACCATTTTTTAAAGTCTTTTGGTATGACTCGACTTAGGGAATGAAACCCAGGTCTACCGACTACAATGTGGACGTTCTAACCACTGCACCATCGCGCCGGTTCCCTTTACGTGTCGCGACCATAGCTGGTGCGCCATCAGTAGCAACACCACATAGCTTATTTAACGGCAGGTTGAACTTGCTTAGGGCTGAGAGGAGCTTCTGAAGCAGGTCCTGTCCGCGAGTAGTGCCGTGCATCGATTCAAAAGACAAGTTTTCTTCAATTTGAAAATCTGAAGCTCTCCCTCGAAAAAATATTGCCAGCTCCCCAGTGTTCTTGATGTCTGTTGCTTTATCGAGACACAGGGAGAAGTTAACGAATTTATCAGCTTTTTTTTAAATTAATTATCTTCAATATCTTAATCTATTTCTCTATACGTTCACAAAGAGTGGCTCGGAACAAACTCAACTTCTGGTATAAATAAACTGATTTTGGAGGCAACTTTTCAGCTGCTTTTACAAGTAGTTCCTTTACCCATGCCCCATCGTCATACGGCTTGAGCTTTCTAGCGATCAGTCGCTATACTCCATAGCTCACTGTGAGCACATTTTCTTTTGTGCTGCAAAAGGGAGTCATGACACTTTGCTGAGCGTGCACATTTTTCTTAAGCTCTTCTATCTTCGTTTTTCTGAGCTCCCCATCCAAGTTTTTAAGTGGTGGGTCTCGTAATAACGTTTTAAATTTTCTTTCTTCATGACTACTAGCGGTATTTTGCTCTTCAAAAAAGCGGTTTTCCTCTTTTTTTGATTAAGAAAAACATAACAGTCTATTCTTTCTGAAATACCTTTCTTTCATCTGCAATCTTTCTTTTTTTTGTTGACGACATCGAGATATGTTTCGTGTAATTCAGAAATATGAATAAAAAACTGCCAATTATGTATCTGTTTGTACCAAAAGCCGCAATTAAAATAATCAAACTTAAAGTTCGAAATTTTCATATAGTTTTTTTTCATAAAATACTGTCAAATTGAAATTTTAACTATAGCTCCAATTGTTTTTCTACTTGTTTCTGTTTTCAGGCAGCAATTGCCAAAAATTTCTAAGTGCATAATGCTTTTAATAAATACAAGTAACTTAAAGAAAACAACTTAAAAAAACCAGCAAAATAAAATTTTTAAATGTAGTGATTAAGTTTATCAAAATGAAAAAAATGATCGAATTCATCAATAAATGTTTGAGAACTATGGGTAAAATTTGTCAAATAATAACAGAACAACAAGTAACAATCTTTACTATTAACTAAAATAAAGTTAAAAAACTCAGATCAAGACCTGTTGCAATTTTTGCCCCCAAGCTTTCTCTACTGTCTTTACTGTACTTAAAATAGAAAACCCTTCCTTTTTATAAACTTAAGTTGGTAGATTATTTAAAAACCAGAAAACTCTTTTAAATGGAAACTGTTTTATTTTACTACTTAGAAAACGTATGTGCAAAACTCAAGAGAAAAAAAAGTTTTGTTCAGTAATCCAATATAAAATCGTACCGGATAACTAATTAACTCTAAAACGAAGATAACTAGCTTAGCTTTCAAGCAAGATTAAACCACCTTGCCTCTTCTGATAGAAGATAGTACTTGTGACATCATATGTAAGAAATTTGCATGATATTTCTTAATCCAGTGCAATAGCTTCATTCAGCCGATAAGAACTTATTTTGAATTATGTGATTTTAAGTGCTTTGTCTTACTTTTTTATAAAAAAAATGTTTATAACACCTTTAGCATGATTATTTTCTTGTGCGCCGAAAGCCAGGTTTCTGTGGTCAAAGCAGAATTTTATGGGTGCATTTTGTGACTTTAGAACCGTTTCGGCGGGTGCTGCGGAATCGGCTTCGAAAGGAAAAAAGAAAAAAATTTTGATTTCCGTGGCTGAACTGAACTAGCGCCCTTTTGTTCTCGCACCTCTTGTATTTTCTGTTTGGCGTTTGGCGGCTTGGGATTGGAATGTGACTCTCGGGCGTTTTTTGCTTAAAACCGGGCGAGATTTGCATTCTAATTAGCCTGCCTCTCGTTCCAAGCAGTAAAATGGTAACGTTTTTTGTATTTTAGGTGAGTTATTTAATTTTGGTTACGGCACGAAGTTCAATTCATTTTTCTGCATTCCGTTATTTCTGAAGAAGCCCTCAGTGAATTTTTGCTCTTTCTTTTTATCGATTTTGGAATTGATTTAACTGAGTTTTTTGGATTTGAAGTTTTCTTTTACTAAGTTCCCGAAATAAAGAAGTTTTATTTAGTCGTTGTGTTTAAAGAAGGAGCGAAGGCCCTGGGGCTCCTCTTATGCACTTGTGCGCAAATCTTCGTTGTTTGAGGATTTCCAACTGCGGGGCTGGTGCAAAAATTTGGAAGGGAGTTGATTTTGTCAAAAACCAATGCGCGGGCCGCATGTTTGTCACCTCTGATTTAACATTTAGACGTTTTTAAAGCATGCTTTTTCTTTTTTCTTGAACGATTCAAAAAAGCTATGTTTGTCGTAGTCGTAAACAACGTCATAATCCTTTCTCGTTCTACTTTATTGAAGAGTAGTAGGCAGCAGCTGTACTTAATATTCACTGTCAATCTGACAGCTAACGTAAATAGTAAAGCATGTCACTGATGTAAGCACAGTTTAAGTACAGTACAGTTTAAGTAGAATGATATTTTACTACTTATATCTGAGTTTTTAATCATGCACTGGCAAGCAGAATTACTGTAATAACTAAACTGTAGATGGGCTCTCTGATAGAATACTTTCGTTTAGTTGTGCCGCGCCTCTGAATATTCTGCTTGATCCCGAAGACAATTTTATCTAGCGTAGTATACTGGAGCAAAATGTCGTGTACTAACATAAAATCCTGTGGTATTGCAACAAATTATTCTCTTCCTTAGTGCAAAGATCTGGTCAATGGATTATAAATTTCGGCCATAACTTATTATCATTACTTAAATGTAAATGGTGGACTCAGGGCTCCGAATCACTTTGACCTCCCTATTTGCATTCTGCAGGGAGCAGGGTAGGCTTACATACGTGCAGCCAGACACTTTTAAGTTTTATGGCTAGACCTTCAATAAGTCGTAAAAGATAGCCTAGACAGATTACTAAATAGCTTAATCTTGTTGATATATCGATCACTTCAGACCGAGTTGCCAACTTGAAATCAGCAAAAATTTTAAAAAAGACTACAAAAAATTCAAAAACGGAAATTTTTAAGTAAAACATCCCAGGATTCTGAAATAGTTTGGTATATAGTCAATTTTAGGTCCATCTCAAAAACTAAAAAGTCTTTTCATAAAAATTCTCAATAAACTCGACCATTTGCAGTATTTTTCTCCGAAAAAAAAATAGAAAAAAACAGTTTTCCTCCTACTACCGTTATAATGTTGGATGACTTAAAGGTCGTCAAAAAAAGTTTTTCACCCTACAATAAGAAAATTTTTGTAATTTGTAAGTAATCTACAAATAAATATACAATGAATAGGTCTTTCCCAAAATCTTTGCTAAAAAATCCCAAGATTTTCTCATCACATTTTGCGAAATTAAAATTCCCAAATAATTTCCCAAAAACCTTGAAAATTCCTAAGATTGGAAAATATGCTTTAGCTTTCTTCCACAACTTTGAATTTATGTCCCTACGCTCTTTATCAAATAAGTATATGAAAGTTTGTAAGTAAGTACAGTCTTAATTTGTTAGTAGGGAGGTAGGTATCATAAGCATCTGTATTAGGAAGAGCAATTTTGTTTGTCAGTCTTAACTCCTCCTAAACTATTGAGTGTGCGAACTTGAGTCTGGGCTCGATTGATCACCTCTCTAAAGAGAAAATAATTTTTTGCTGAAACAAAAGCAATATCTCAACTTACCACTTGCAAAAATTTTGTCTCTTTGAAAGCTGAGATGACGTCATAGTTAACGCTTGATTGCACAAAACTGTTCTCAGCATTTTCTCAAAAAGTATTCACCGTGGAAACGCGATTATCAGCTTTATCTGGAGATATTAACGAGATGGCTTCAGTAAAAAAAAATTCTACGACGGTTTAAGCTGAATTGACGTTGCAATATCATATTATTTTTTTAAGCATTTTAAGCAATTCAAGCCCGCCTTTTTTCTTGAACGCTTCAAACTACCTGCATGATGTAATAATGCTGTCTGGTACCATTACAGCTAAACGAGCAACAGGCAGCAGCTACGCGTAAAGCTTTTATGCGCTGTTATTTCGAAAGCAATCAATCTATGGTTACCTGTTTCAATTTAAGCGGGTCAATTTTCTATGTTCACGCTGCAAACAATTTAAATGAGACGTTGCTAGGAATTTAAAACTTTGGAAAATATTCCATCAATGTGGTACCCCACAGAATCTTTCTACTACGTTCCCATTAAAACCACGGTGCTTTTGATTTTGAAGCGAGAATTGGCTGCGTCAAAAAGCATTGACTTTTCATTACTGTTTGCGCAACTACCCATCGACTGAGGCTTAAATTTTTGCGATTTATGCGCTTCATAAAATCAACAAATAAATCAGTGTGACATTGTTGGATGCATCAATTGTGAACAGGTCCAGTTCCTGAGTACGCCTGTGCTGGACATAGGGCAAATAAGACGTAGCCAGGGACTCCAGAAACTTTGGGAAAAAGATAGGGCTATGCGCAACTCCCGATAATGTTTTTTTAACTCGATTCCCTTTAAAAAATATGGTGTTTGTGATTCTGGAATGAAAATTGGCTATGTCGGCTCCACCGATATTTCTATCCCAACATCACTGGCTTGTAGCCCTGCCGAGCAACGCTTGTAGAGCAGCCTAACATTCAATACAAAGTAATGTGCTGTCAAGATGGCAGAAAGCATTTCATTTGTTGATGTCTTTCCTCTTGGTAGTAAATTGCTCGCAAAACCACTTGAAAGCAACCGTCTTCTACAGGCATTTCAACGCTTCAATTTCTTCTATCTTTCCATGTCACGATAATCTTTGACCCAGCTGGCGATGCATGCTTTACTGTGAAAAAGCCGTTGTATTTTGTTTATTTAAAGTTGTTGAGTTCATATTATATTCATTTCAAAATGTTATTGTTAAACACAATTCAAAACAGAGTCGTGCTTGATTGCAATCATTTGTTTGTTAACTAAGTAATGTTAATTTAAAGACCTGTTCATTATTTGTTTTGTAGATATTTCGACATGAAAGAGCGGATAAAAATCTCTCCTGTTAGCCATATAAGATTTGTTTTTTGCAAGCTTAAACCTTGAAGGAGTGCTGCAGAGTAATTTTACGCTGTAGAGATAAATTACGATAAAAAAGTTGGCTTATATTCAGTGAACTGTTAGAAAAGTTTTCGCTGCAAAATTAATGAGGTAAAAACAAACACTTTAGTATTACACTTTTAAAGCCAAATGCTTGGACTTTGTTAATATAACAGTAAAAAAAGTTTAATCATGTTGATTGAACGTCATAAAATGTTTATTAAGCACAGCATTAGAGCTAAAAAATGAAAAGACAAATTACCACACAGGGAAAAAAACGTAAACAAAATTTTCCTTTACAAAAGCATGCATACTCGTTGCTGAAATTTTGAGCAAAGAAAATTATTTGAGAATTATTTGAGCACCTTGCAAAAAAAATTATTTAAGAAATCCATTTCTTCATTCTATGACTTATATCACTTTTTTTATCAGTATTTTATTCAAGAATTATTTGTGGCAAACTTTGTTTTATTATGTCGAAACTATGGGGCGCCATTTGCACTCACTCGCACACAAAAGCATGCACTACGATTATGCTCAAACATCAAGCTAAAGCAAACAAGGCTAAAGTGTATTTGAACTCAATATTCTACCCAGCTTTTTCATTTGCGTCACTTATTCAAATATTTACCGGCACGCTTCAACTAATAACACACAAGTCCACCAAATTTCGCGTGCACAAGCTTTCTCAAGTAGGCCCAATACCACATTTGTGTTTGTGCAATTCAACACAGTTGTTGTGCGATACGTTTGGATGTATGATCCGAACTCGAAAAGCAACTGAAAGGCAACATCTAAAACATCATAATTTTTCGTAATTTTTGGCAGAAAAAAGTGCCAGAACGTAAATTTTCCGTACAGATGGAAAGGCGCCCAAAGTTGTTCCAGCGGTGTTCATTCAGTTGAGTAAACTGGAGTGAAATTGGCATGCCTGGCCATTGCATTTGGCATACATTAAAAGATCGCACAGCATTGCCCAAAAAAGTAAATATTTGTCTTCTCAAATAATGAGTAAAATGAACCGACACGTCTACCTTCTTTCCGATTTACACTTGCGGACAGAAAGACAAAAACCATTTGAATACTGGGGGGGACACAAATCTACAGATTTTGTTAATTTAAAAGCGTACCCAGAATCTTTCAATAAAAAGGTTATATTCAAAGACCTTACAATCGCAAAGCATTTGTGATGACGTCATGCTATGACAACCAAGCAGTGCAATATTCGAAAGGGCTAAAAGCTCCCTCACGAATGCTGCGTTCTTTTAATGGGAATTTAGAAAGTAGCCTAATTAGCACACTTTTGGAGTGAGGGGGCGAAAGTCCCAGCGGCTGGTGAAAAACATTTTAGCATTTTGCTGCAAGCATTAAAGTTTTTGTAGCATAAACTTTTTTGGGAAGGTCAAAGTGGAGAGAATAACTATCCCCAACTCCTTGACTACGCCACTGTGCACAGGCAGCATATTTAATAGAAGATGTTTTGACATACTACGCCACCAATACATTGTGATAATGTCATTAAATAATGATAAAAATTTGAAACTGTGGAGCTTGTCGTTGTGAAAAATGCAATGCACAACCACGAATATGGATCGATAAAAATGCTATTTCACAACTATCAGTTATCGACTAAAAAAAGAAAGATCGAGAAAACTGGTCATGTGTTGTCGCGTTCGACTAGTGCCCATTTTTGATGTACATGTTTTAAGTTAGCCAAATGCCATTAATGTTTTGGTTAATTCGGAATTAAATCCATCCGCAAGTAAGTAAAGAAAGTAAAATGATGCAGCGACTTATGCAGAATAAAATAATACAATAACACTCGAAACTTGTAAGCAAAACTAATTTAGCCTACAATACACTTGAATTTGCCATTTGAACTAGAAAAAAAAAACAGTAAAAAAGAAAAAGCATTCAAGGTAAAAACACTTTGTCAAAATCAAAAGATCCAAAACCAGCTATTCGCCCTTCATTCCCATCAATAAACCTTTGACCAACCACGTTGTTGTCGACTTTGTCAAGTCGCTCTTTACGTGCGGTACAAACTGCAATTTCGCTCAATTGTTTGAGGATCATGGTTGGTCTTAACTTTTTCTTCAGACGGCTTTTCTTCAAACGTCTTCGAACTGAAAGATCGTTCGGTTTCAGCAGAGGAAACAGGCAACCCATTCGAAAGTCTTATTAATATCTCAATTTGATTAAACAATCCGTGTACTTCAGCAGACACTTTTTTAAGCACTGCAATAGTTTCTTTAGTGCTCTGGACATTGAATTTTTCCTTGAATAAAATTAATTGAGATTTCAGGTCATCTTGTTCATGCTCTGAATACTTCTCAATAATGTCATCAGCAAATCAAATCAACGGCACTCTTTCCAGTTACTGAACAGAGTGAATGCCGGGTTGACTAAAACACTCTGCAATTTGCACATCAGCGGAGTCTAATAGTTTGTAGTATTTCACTATATACGGATCCTGATGACGCTCCATTTGGTCTTGGGTTCCTTCCCCAAGATCTATAGTTGGAGAATTTTTATGGCGATGCATTGAAATATTTTGCAAATAAACATCAGCAAGCTTTTCAAAAATTAGAACTGATGTAGAATGAATGTTCACTCTTCAGCCAGTTCAGTGCATTGCGCAAGAACCAAGAAAGTAGTTTGCGGAAAACGATTCGTCACAATCCTGCAATGTTACCCAATATATATCTCAGCAGTTTCTGCTTGCCTAAAATGAAACGACACTGAACACAGGCTTGGCCCCGTACAAGACAGATGTTGCAAATCCAAATTCTTGCTTGGACTAGCCAACGTCTCATGTTGTGGTTAAATCAGTGGATATCTATAAATATCAAAATGTAAGTATATTGAGAGGGACAGATTCAGTATTTCAAACATTGGGAGCATGCCTCCCTATCTCCCTTTTTTCAGCGCCCCTACTCGAGGGAAATTACTTGATCCAAAAGAAGAATGATTGTTTCCTAACCTGTGCTATAGATGCAACCTCAGCAACTTCAATCCAATCATGCACAGCTATCTCAGTGACATGATGTAGCTCCTTAGTAGCATATTACCACGAAGCAAAACGAACTACAAACTACAGCTAGGAATACATTGATAACAACTACGACTTGAATTAATACATGGAAAGCAACTACTATATTATGATAAAAGTGACTAGTCGCCATAGAGTGTGCATTATCTGACACTAGACAAAGGTCGCTTGCTTGCCGGAGCATTACAGATTTATAAGAAGTAACTTTAGGCCACTTTGTACGTTTTTTCGACTATGCCTTTTGCTCAATACCAAATCAAGGTAAGTTTTGAGAGTTTGCCCATGTTTCCAATGACTGAAGTTTGAAGAAAATAGCAGCATATTAGCTTAGACTACCCACAGGCAATCTGGTTCACATCCTAATCTGTGCCGTAAAATTTCAAAAAGTTGTTTTGTAATTTGAGAAAAAGGTAAACCCCAATTGACAGTTACCTACTAGAGCTACAAGAGGTAAACTTCTCGATGAAGGTTACTTTCCATATAGCAGTGCAAACGACCAACATGATTTCTGTGGAATATGAATCCACACTCTCCGAACTTTCGGTCAGATGGTCTACCAATTGAGCTACGAAATATCCAGCTCTTACACTGCTATTTTGCCCTTATAACCTTACACACAGCTATTTGCTGTTTATGAATTAGGGCTGCATTTGCACATAGAGGTTTTCGCAACCAGGAATAAAACTTCTTACCGATAATTAGAGCAGGTTTTGAGACGAGATTTCGCTGCTTGATACTGAGTGCAAAAAGAGCGACGCTCTCTTCTCACTCATTATCAATCAATAAAACGTTGTCTCAAAACCTGCTCTAAATATCGGTAAGAATTTTTATTTCTGATTACGAAAACCGCTATGTGCGAAAGTAGCGTAAGACTTCAAACTTTATGATAGCATAGAGACATTAAAAATACATTCCTTTAGAGATGAGCACTTCCGAAAATCCGCAAATTGCGGACTCCCGCTTCTATTTGCTGATTTGCAAACCTAATTTCATACCGCAAATATTTGCGGATTTGCGGCGAAAAAACTGAAATTTACCGCAAATCCGCAAAGCAATAGCCAGCGTTGCCTGTTCCGCGGTAAAACCGCTTGGAAGTGGACGCTCTAATTTTCTGGGTTGGAGATTAACGTCTGAGTGTTGATGACCTTTTTTTTGAGGTCAACGTCTGGGCGACGGCAAAATTTGACCTACAAAAAAAAAGGTCATCACAAGGACAAAATAACGGTAAATAGTGCGTTCTAAGTTTGCGGAAGTGCAATGTGCATTTGCGGTTGCGGAAGTGCGAAAAGTTACCGCAAACCTATCGCAAACTTGAGGATTTGCGGTTGCGGAACACCTCTTGCAGTTTTGCGGAATTGAGTGTAAATTTGCGGTGCCCAGCACTGCAATCCTTCATAAAGAAGGCTAACTCTTGTAGCTTTGGTGCGTAACCAACACCACGTCACCATATGTCACTATGCCATCATAAAGACTTCAGTCTTGGTTCAAAAATAGCAAATAGCTGGGTGCTAGGACTACAAGGGAAAATTGGCAGTGTGGAGATAGGTATTCCGTTACTCAAATTGCAGAACATTCGACCGGCAATCATGGGCCGTTTGTTGAAATTCCACCAAAATCGTTTTTAGTATTTTGGATCGCTCAGTGGTGAGGTACCCCAATCATATACTATCCTCATCCATAAGCTGCCATGAATCAAAAACTATTGTTTCATAATTTTTGTCTAGTGGTAGACACTAGCGGTACTAAAATTAATTATCGGCCGCTATTAGCGCCGGTAGAGTTGCGTTAGCATTCGCTTTGGCACCGCTATTATCATGAACTGGAGACAACAGTTCAAAAGTGCTAGCGGGAGCCGCGCCAGTTTTTTTTAATCCGCCCCTTCTTAAAATATCATCGTTTCAAATGCAGAATGTTCAACCCGACTGATTCCCCAGCCTCAACCTGCGTTAGAGTAGGACTGCGCAACTCAAGAACGAAAAAAGGCTTCATTTAAGCCATTATTTTTTCCACAGGCCTTATGCCCAGGATCTCAATTTTTTCAAAGACCTTTTGTCCCTATATTTTTGACTTAATTAACGATCTTTTTTTGTTTTTCGGAGGTTAACTTTAGTGGAGAGCCTGGCGGGTCGTATGTACCGCAGGCCGGCGTTAGAGCGATGAGGTACTGCCCTGTATGCAAGCCTTTGCTTTCAGCCATCCTCTATATCTTAAGTTATCGATTCCAACTGCTTGTTGACAGCATGAATTGCTTGCTACAATGTTTTACTCTCATTTCAAGTTCTTGTGAGTCCCGCTCCTCCCTTTTCTTGAATGTAAAGATGTTGCGGGTGTAGGCATTCAGTCGCCGTCGAAGATGATGCATGTTATTTTATCAATAGCAAGATCGAAAGTGATGCTCTTAACACAACCTATTAGAATGCGTCTTGCGACCTTCTCTTGGAAGCATTTGAGGATAAGTTTTGAAAAGTAAGCATCTGTGAGAAGCTGATGGACGATTTTTTCAAGTAAGAGCACTGGTTTCAAAGCAAAGCGATTTCTTCGTTGCTTTCAACTACGATGTTTAAAGGTTGGTCTTGAAGTATCCTACGACACGGCCATACCTTCTAATGCACCGTTGCCGTGATACCTTGTAATGCACCATTGCCGTGATATGGTTAAACCGAATTACAACTAAAATCATGTTCTTTGTCATCTGTCGTTGTTCGACAAGGGGACTATCGAACTATTTTCTTTCAGCCTTGCTTCTGATTAGTTAACTGTACAAAAAAACGTCAAGATTGTTCATATAATCTGAAATGTAATTGTTAGATTTTACGATATCATGGCAGACCAGTGGAACGCCTGTTTTCACTAGGAAAGGATGAGCTAAATCCAAAAAAAAATCCGAGCACACTAATGAATATTTAAAGACGTTATTTTTCTTGAAATAGCTGTGTTTTGATAAATATCCGTTTTTTTTCGCCGACTTTGCCACAGCTGGCCTCCTGATTTTGCCAGAGTTGCCTGCTGTTACGCTAGTATTTTTTCAACTGGTCTGAAAAAAAATCATTGTTTTGACGTTGCATGGCAACATCTTGAGAGAGATTCTTCAAACTTGCGACCATAGCTTTAACGGTTGAGCCTTAATCACTTAAAGCAAATTTGCACGCTCCATCTTGTACTGATGGATTTAGTCTCAGCGAATATGTCAGTCATTGTCAATTACATGAAGCGAATTTATTCGAGGAGGCTGTACCTATGGCAATGGCGTGCAGAGGTCTGGTGATGCCCGGGGGCAACTGCTTGATTGTATGCCATCTACCAAACTGTCAAGTACTCAAGAATGTGACAAAGACAGACACTTGAAATACGTAAAAGCTATTTAGAAAAAAATTTCGAAAAATTAAACTAAAAGTATTTTAAAGAGTATATTTTGTTTTATTGTGTTAATTAAAGGCTAAGGAATACATTTATACGAAAAATTCATCTGGTGAAGGGTATGCATTGAGGAACAAGACATTGCGTTTATGCATGCAAATAATTATCAAATAGGCCCACCAAAATGATTTATTATATATGTATATATATAACTTCGTGAGGCATAACAGGAGATAGAGTTGCCTATTTTTTTCTATTAGAAATAGTATCTGAAATTGTACAAGTGCAACCATGTAGTTTGATGCATTGTTGGCTTGCTGCCCTTAATATTTTTGTGAGCTATACAATAAAAGCTTTAAAAACATTGTTTATTGAAAGCAGACGAAGAAGTAACTCTTTTTATTAAACTAGAACATGTGATGATGTGAACAAATTAATTAGACCAGGGGTGGGCAAACTACAGCCCGCGGGACCCTTGCGGTCCGCCAGAGCATTTTGTGCGGCCTGCCAACACTTGTAGAAACTTCCATATATAATTTAATGTGACAGGGGTAGGCCACACTTATCGTATTAAAGAGCCAAAAACGTTAGAAGCCATTATTGAAAGAGCGGCTACGCAATTCTTAGGTTGAGTTGACGCATTTTCCGTCCAAATAGAGGGCGATTACCTTTTTTTTGGACACCATCATTTTCAAAGCCACGTAATACGATATTGCAAGAAGTTGTCGCAAGATTTTAAGCTAATGCAAGCTCGTGAGCTATTCCAAGATTTAAAGCACTGGCCCTCGGCCACTCCTAAATGTTCAATGCAGCCTTCAGCCAACTCTTGCATGGTCAATGCGGTCCTCCGGCTAAAAAGTTTGCCCACCCTTGAATTAGACACTTACACTTTACGATTTCTCTTTCCCATATGAGCTCTCCTATCGGAAAATATTTTTCACTATCTCATTTTTCACATCTGCTGAAAGGAATTCTCTTTCGATGCTGATTAAAGCCAAACTTTTAGATGTTCCTGTTGCATAGATGATCTTATATATGTTTTTATCAATTTCAACTTTGAAAATGACCTCTCACAGCTTGCAATTAAAAATCCGTTGGTGATCAGCAACCTACATGCAGTACATAAATTGGGAAGACATCTATCCCAAACTGCTTTAAATATTCAAGAGCATGCTTAGGATTAGAGGGAACTGCATTTTCTCTAGCTCGAAGGGGCAAAACAAAGTCAAAGGTAATTATATGTTTGGTTTTTGTACATTACATAGCAAACTAATTGAAATTTTGTAAACAATAATTTCAGTACAAAAGCTGACACTGCAGAAGATTTTCTACGAAACATAATCACACCATTCCCCCAAGCAAGATCCCATGAGATCCATATAGCATGTGTTAGTAGACTTACGATAAGAAAAAGCATATATTTTTAACAATTTAATAAAATGTAGTTTTTGTAATTTCACTTTTTTGATGCCCCCATACCTTGGATGCCTGGGGCCGTCGCCCCCCAACTGCACGCCACTGATCTGTGAGCAGCTGCAACTTGTGCATTTTTTACATTTTTACTGACTACTTTATACATCGTAGTTAATGCACCCCTTTGCAATAATCATCAAGAATCTTCTTATCAACCTGCTTTTGTCAACTGCGAATATCTAAAATCTGGAGGAGAGACCATGTCATCAAAATCCCCTAGCCGAACTAGTCCAGTGGAAATGTGAAGTGGTGGCTAGCGTGAGTTTAGGCAGCTTCGTGCGGAAGTAAAATGCCGCCCCATTTCCATTCAAATTGATTATAAATGTGGGTGTCAAAATTCTGTAATCAGAGCAGCTACAACATTGTCTTTTTCAGTCAAAAATAGCCGCCCTCTTGAAGTGGCCACCCTGCGCGGACTGCACACGCAGTACACACCTCGCTACGCCTATGTAAAGAGCGATTGTCCCATCTAACTGCTTTGTGTTCCTTTCAAGATCTTCGACTCCATCATCAACTCCCGCGATGAATCCATCAGCGATCCACTCCTTTCTATGAGGCAGGCATGATTTAAACTTGGGAAATCGACAGAAAATCAAGTCACTCTTTTATATTAACCCTGGACATCGAGGACTGCATGTCAGCTAAAAAGAATGATGGTAATGTGTCAGTCGATCGGCCGCGTGGCACCGCAGCCTTAACTGGAACTTACTTTGGTTGCAACCGGAGAACCATAGAATCAAAATGATTATGAAGTTTACGCGAAACCGCAGTTTTATACTCGTTACCAGTAGCGGACAGCGAATCAGACTACGAGACCTTGAAAAACGACGCTTTCCGTGGATCAGCTCTGGCTCCCCTCGTGTATAACAATTTCGCTAAAGTTTTGCCGATCACAGCTTCGTAAAGTACGCAGACGATCATCAAAAAAACAAGCATCCAGACGATCTTGCATGCAGCAGAAATTGGCAGTCACTGGAGCACACTGCATACAGCGGCAAGAGGCAGTTATCGTGGACAAACTAGTGAAGTCGCGAACCCAAAACTTTGTGTCCGCTGCTTATATACTTTTTCATATGCCACACTGCCCTGCCTTGCACCACTTCCTCAAAGTTTTAGCAAAAGCTGACATGGCACCGCTACTGAATCGCAGTAAATCTATAATATTCTTCAAAAACAATAAAGAACAAAAACACAAAACAACACTTCTTGAACCTTGAAATTTGCAAAAATACATTGATTGAATGACCAGCCTTCAAACCAACCAAGCTATTTATAATTTAGTGATTTCCAAGCTTGTTTGGTAGTTTTTCCCTGTGTCCTTAATTTTTGATGAATTTTCCTTATTTAATAATTCCATACATTGTCAGAAGAATTTTCGTAATTCAATACTTCTTTATTTTATTATAAAATTCCGTAATTCAGTGATTCTTTATTTTAGCATGAATTTCCATGATTTATTAATTGCCTATTTTAGTAGGTCTATGCATTTACGTATTTTGGTGTTGCCTATATGCTTTTCAGATTATGAATCATTTTTTGTTCAAAAAACAAATTGCATGATATTGGCCAGATTGATAGAAAACGATAACACTCGCACCAATCTTCAAATAATCAATAGTTTTTAAGCAAATAGGGGCCGTGGCGTCGTGATATTGTTACAAGCTTCAGAACGAAAGGTCTGGAGATCAAATTTATAAAAACGCCATTGGTATTCGTCAGAAAAGACATTTCAAATTTAAAGTGCTGCGCTGCTCCAGCAAAAAGTCAGATTCAAAAGCGAGTGTGTAGTGGTAGACATACACTGAATCAGCACGTCTGAGCTTGTGGGTCAAAGGAAAAAAGACGTAAAATCGACTTTATAGGTTTCTAAGCAAAAGTTTTACCAGAGCAAAAATGCAATAAATGAAATCCAATCTGCGATCACCTTTGAGATCCGCAATAACAAAAATTTCCAAGGCAACATGATAGTGTACTAAAGGTATGTACCGGTACTGTAGAATCGTTACTCTCAAGTAGCGGTTCCAAATGATTGCTTTTGAAAAATAATCATTACTTTTTATGTGTGGAGAGGTGGACCCCAAAGCTTGAACCTCCGCGTTTTGAAGCACAAAGAATATTTTGAAAAATCACCTGGCTGAAAGTTTTATGCGGTCGGAGCGATCGGAGTAATATACATGAGTTTGTGGACGAGCAATTTGTGATGAAAGTACTGGATCGGTAATACTTTTCGTGAGCAATTTATTCAAAATTTCCGAATGTTCATTGCGTTGTTTCGTCACCACTTCACAACTATATATGTAACTAGCCGGCTTTTCCGGCGTCGCCCTGCGGTGCTCCCATCAGTAATGTCGTAGTTAACAATATCGGTTCAGCCGGCCAAGTCGGCTTCACCCAATGGATAGTTGTGCAAACAGTAATAAAAAATTTTAATTTTTTCACGTAGTCAAATGTCGTTCCGAAATAAAACCTTCGCTTTTGAAACCTCAACGATAAAAAAGCATTTACGTAGGATTGCTCATAGCCACTACATTAGGGTTGCCATACGTCCGTAATATTCCGGACAATCCGGAATTCAAGTGTTCTGTCCGGAAATGTCTGTTCTGTCCGGAATTTTGCTCAAATGTCCGGAATTTATGTAATTGAGCTACAGAAAAAGCTGATAATAAAAATTTACAATATTGGAATCCAATAGTCACCATAAGCGACCCGTCTGTTTGAGCGGGCCACTTGGATTGAATCAACATTGCCGCGATTACCACAAATGGCAGCGAGACAGGTTATGACCTTTTTTCGGAGAACACCTTTGTTTGGGTTAACACAACACGAGCTCCAACATCTGCGATTGTTATTTCAGAGCATTATTTACTTCAATTGGGCCCAAAGTATTTGTTGATAACCAAGTGAACTAGTAACCACTTTTGATAGCGTCGTAACAAAAGTAACAAATTTCAAACTTGCCAGGAAAGCTAACAACTTTTTTACCAAGTTACAACTCTGCCAACCCTGCCGCCAATATTTAAAAGAGTGAACGGTTATGTCCGGAATTTTGTCTCATTAGATATGGTAACCCTACACTACATGTCTCCAAGTTTCTGGTAGCCCTGGCAACCTCTTATTTGCACTGTATCTACCATAAGCGACTTTAAACCTAACAAACTATAATCGTTAAAACGAGATAGTGCTTCAATTGAAAGCATACTAAATTTGTGGAAGGGAGTTAAGGCAATTAATATGTATTTTCGGGATCAGGTTAATAAAAATTAGGCCCACTACTTACAACTTTATCACAGCTGTTAGGGTATTTGTATGAACTAAGGCCTCTGGCTGGGCGCATGTTGCTGGTCCTAGCATAAACGCAGCCAGGCAAAAAGCACACTAACCCGAAATCAAGCACTCGCGGTTGAGTTGTGAAAATAGCAACGCCCTCATCAGCATTGTCGAGTATAAAAATATCGGTTCAGTAGACTTCACCAAATTGATATTTGTGAGAGTAGCAACAAAAAGTTAATGTGCTCTTGACGAAGCCAATTGCTGTTCCAAAATCAAAAGTACCGTATTTTTGAAAGGAAATCGATTAAGCCTTAAAAAGCCATTACAGGGGGTTGCACAAAGCCGCCATAGTTTTCCAAAAGCTTCTGGAGTTCCTCGCTACTTCCTCTCTACATTGGCTTGTGCTCTATGTAGAAACTGAACTTGCTAGCAATTGGAACAGCCAGCGATTCCAAAAAGTTTTGTTTGTTCAATTTTACAAAGTTTATCGAGGCAAAATTTTAAAGTTATGGGTAGAAGAGGCTCCAGAGTAATTTGATCTAAGTATTTTTAGAAATATCCTTTTAAATATTAGGATTTAAGTATTAAGTTTTAACGACTTTTTCCCAGCTGAGTGCTTATTTCTGCCACCTAAAGCCTCTGGCTGTGGCATGTTGCTTGGTCTCGGCATATACGTAGCTGCAAAGAAGAAAGTAACCCGAAGTGATGCACTTATTAAGTTATTACAATAGTAGCCACTAGTAATGATGGGGTCAAGAATATCAAATCAGTCGGCTGCGTCGGCCTCACCAAATCGCAAAGGAAATGGCTTCAACATTTAGATAATGTGTAGCTCGAAACCAATATTTTGTTGCAAAAGAGGAAACAGGACCATCATTATTTCCATGTTTTTGCAGGGGGATCACCAGCTTGATTGTTTGGAGTAGGCGGCTACATTTTAAAATGTTTAGAGACTTCGTTTTTAGATAAATCTTTTAGAAAATGTAGATAACTAGTGCCAAAGAGCCACACTTTTGAGAAAGAACAGTGAAAATGTATCAAACAACTAACTTTTTCTAGAAATTGCCATTTTGTGAAGTGCAGGCACTAAAATTTTGAGTGCTTTCAACCGGTAAGTTATACCAGAAAATTTTTTAAATCTTCATTTTTGATGAATCTTTTTGAAAATTTTTACTATAATGCCAAAGAACCATGCTTGCTTGGAAAAGGTAGTCAAAATGTACCAAAAAATTAACGTTTTCTAAAAATTGCAGGTTTCTTAGGTCTAGTAGGAAAATTGTTCCACTAACAATAAAACATGATGTATTGCAACCAATTTCGATCAGCCATTATGAACTAATCCTTAGCCTTAACTAATTAGAATACCATATTACTGGAAAGCAAATTGTTTCAGCTGTCAAACGACACTGACTTAATACCTTATCGTAACGTTTATAGATAAAACCACCTGTTTTTCTCAGCTTACCACATGTTTGGGAAAATAAAGTTACACTACAGGTTTTTAAGTTCAACTTTTTTTGGATAAAAACTAACAGTAGATGTACATGTTATGTATTATCGGAAACGGCTTGAAATACCCTTTAATTATTTAACAAAGTTTGAAAATTAGTTTTTAACTAAACTGATTTTGTAAAAGTGTTGCAATTTTTAAATAAATCATGAAATGATCTCTGGTAGCAAAAGAATATGTTCATCTTGCCAAGCAGCATAATCACATCATAGCGCAAGTTGAAGCGTGAAGAAAAGAAGCAAGAAAAGCATGCTTAGAAAGTTTGAAATGCTTGAAAAGTAATCTGTGGTTGCATTGCCAATTTATCAATAATTATTGTGGGGTTTCTTTTATCGAAGACACCTTGCTATGATCTCTCGAAAAAGCTTTCAATCGCATTTCCAAGATCAGTATTTTTTGAGTAAATTAAGAAGACATATTTTACAAATTATTGTCAATTATGACTTCACGTGACATCGTAGAGAAGTAAAATTTGTTGAAGTTGGTAAGTCGGGCACTGGCTTTCGTTTAGGTCGAAAACCGCGTTCCTCTGTCCAAAATTATAATTTTTAAAAAATTATCTTTGATAATGACGTCATCGTGACGTGGCCAAACTCTTATGACACTCCACCGAAGAGATGATCAATCGTGCCAAGTTTGATGTTGGTACGCCCTGGCAATTTTGGAGGAATTAAAACAGGCACACAGATAGAATTGCGCTTTTTATATTAGATAATAGCAGTTTTTCAGTAGTTTAGCCACTATAATTTAGTTTAGAGCACACCCAGCGATTGACAACTGCAACTTATTACTCCGTTACGCTGTAAAAATAAGATATCCGAAAGCAGGAATTCATTATTTAAGGTGGTGCACAAAGGCAATAGAGAGCTAGTGATTGAATCTCTCCCGGTTAGATCTACAATAGATCTTCCAACGTTTGTTCTACGTCTTGCCCGGCCAGATTTAACTACCAGCAAAATTATTTCAATTCGTCACAACACAATCTAAATTTTATACAAAAGTCAATTTTTGAACAATTGGCTTAAATGTCCTAGTTTCACATAATAATTTTCTTTCTATTTTGGTAGAAAACTGCGTCCATGATATACGCCAGATTGTTACAAATCAATTCTTGTTCTTCAAAATTTTCTGGAATGGAAAATCTCTCCAAACTTTTTTCATTGGCCTCGAAGTGGCTGTTGCTTTACAGGCCTCCCCGCCAAGAGGTTTTAGAAATTCATATCAACTCGACCTTGACTCACACAATTGAAACAAACTTTAGCCTTTAAAAATAGATGGATTAATTCAGCTATGTCGTGCTGAGAAAATCCTCAAGTTGTTAATCATCCATCTGGTCGTGCCTTGGAACAACATCCCATCAAGGTTTTCTTAAAAAGTCATCTCGCCTATCTTAGCAGTATATTGAATTTTTTAATGCCTGTAGTTCGGTGGTTTAAGTTTCAAATACCATTTTACATCCCAAGTTTACATCATTAAACCCATCAAGTCATCAAGTATGGCAAAAATCTCAAGCTACATCATATTATGAGTTTATCTAATCATCATCACACGATCAGTCATATCTATTTTAAGGTCAAGAAGGTTCGCATCGTATGCAATTCAAAACATTCTATACCCTATGGCCTATGTTGTCTTTTTTTTTGAACAAAAAAACAGAGTTTTCAAAATTGCACAAGATCTGCAGCCGCACAAATCAGTTTCAATATGCAAAATTGAGTCTATTTTAGTGCCCCTCACTTTCGACTTGTGCCCCACGACTTGGTTTGCTCTGGCGACACTATTGTCAGCATGTCGTAAAAGGCCACTTTTGGGTAGCCACCAATGGCAGTCCACCTTGTTGGTGGTGGGACCACCAGTCAGTAGGTGGCATTCACGGTTGGTTCGAAACGTACTGCCGTTTTTCCTCAGCCTAATTTAATTAGGCTTGCGACATGAATCTGAAAAATTCTTTTATGCCGTACCTCTATCCTAAGGAAGAGGAGGGATAACTACAACCACAATTCGATTGCAAGGTGTGTAATTGTAATCGATCTGGAGAAATCAAATCTATACATTGCAGATACATGTTGGTGAGACTTGATTGAGATTTAAGTCTTGTTTTTCATTTACTACACAAATTGCGTTTTTAGTATTTTTTAAATTCATTCAAAAAAATGTACTCCTAAGAAAGAAACAGAAAATGTACAGTGCTTGACGTTGTGAAGTTTAATAACTGCTTTTTTAGACAATTACTCAAAACAAATTTTCGAAACGCTCTTCAGTGGGCTATTGAAAAAGACTATATTGGATTCTCGCTTTTCAAAGATTTTGTGAAGAATATATAGTCTTCAGGATAGCTCTTTAAAAAATAGATAAGTAAGTTTGATGTAGAAACTTAGTTGACCAGGAGCGTTGACAAGGGAGTTGAAGGGGTTCCTTTGGTATTTGGCCCGAAAATTTTTAGGGAGCCCGAACTTTTGAAAGCGTTGCGCGCTATGCTTAAGCTTTCTACTTTTTCTGTTAACAAATACATAACCTATATAATAAATTTTGTGACATGATGACTAATTTTTTCTTTATTATGACCCAAAAAAACTTGCTTAGATACTCTTTCCTAAAAAAGCTCAAGCTTCCCCAAACTATTTCCTGGCTACGTGGACAGAAACATGATATCTAGTTTCTGTAACTCTTAAAGCACATAACTTATTAAACATAATATAATTTTAACCCCAAACCCCTTAATCTTAAACCCAGATATCCCATTATGGCGACCTTACGGGATACAAACTGTGGATCATTGATGTTTTGCTAAAATTATGTGGGTGACTCATAAACGTTCTCGTTCTGTTCGTGCGCTCGTTGTTGTACTGTAATCGTTATTATAAATCATCCGTTGGCCTGCAAACAGGTCATAAAAGAATAACCATAGTTACATATCATGATGTAACAATACTGGGTTACTAAGCCGTATGGCTAGGCGTGGTTACGTGTGACGTGCGGCGGAGTGACCTACCGTGTTTCCCCGATAATAAGACCTACCCGCAAAATAAGACCTAGCGTGATTTTTGAGGATGATTTTAATGTAAGCCCTACCCTTAAAATAAGCCCTAGCTGAGAGCGGCAGAAAGACGAAAGGCGAAAACTCCGCTGCAATTTTGGAAACTGATGACTTGCAAGACATTCCAGAGGATGATGATATGATTGTTCTTGAATAAATTGTTGTTAATGAGTTTCTGAATAAAAGACATGTTAATGGCAAGTAAATGTAGATCTTTTTTCGTAATTTTTGTTTATTTAAAATCTCGTAATTTTTACTTTGTAACTTCATTTTTTGATATATCAAAATAATACATCCCCCGAAAATAAGCCCTAGTGCCATATTTTGGAGTAAAAATTAATATAAGCCCTGTCTTATTATCGGGGAAACACGGTAGTAAACAAGTATATAAAAAGAAGCATTGCTATTTTCGTTCAGAGAGAGAGAGGTTTTTCGATTCAAATTCAAATTCAAATTCATTGGCTTCAATTCAATTCGATTCGCTTAAATTCAATCAAAATTCGTGCATTCAACGTTGTGCTGTTGAAATACGATCCCCACAATTTTGGAGTCCGACGTGATCGAAGTTTCATTTCCCCATATTTTGGTGACCTCGACGAACGTATCTTCCAATCCGCCCCAATATCTTCCACAATTTTGGTGACCCCGACGTGATCAAAGTTTCATTTCCCCATATTGTGGTGACTTCGACGAACGTGAAACTTCGATCACGTCGGACTCCAAAATTGTGGGGATCGTATTTCAACAGCACAACGTTGAATGCACGAATTTTGATTGAATTTAAGCGAATCGAATTGAATTGAAGCCAATGAATTTGAATTTGAATTTGTATCAAAAAACCTCTCTCTCTGAACGAAAATAGCAATGCTTCTTTTTATATACTTGTTTACTAGGTCACTCGGCCGCACGTCACACGTAACCACGCCTGGCCATACGGCTTAGTAACCCAGTATTGTTACATCATGATATGTAACTATGGTTATTCTTTTATGACCTGTTTGCAGGCGAACGGATGATTTATAATAACGATTACAGTACAACAACGAGCGCACGAACAGAACGAGAACGTTTATGAGTCACCCACATAATTTCAGCAAAACATCAATGATCCACAGTTTGTATCCCGTAAGGTCGCCATACCATATGGATCAATCAATTTGCTTGTTGTCAGATTTTACGAATTCATTTTACATCAATGTTGCTATATTTTGATTTCTCTGTTGAAAAGGAAGATTGCATTTTACTTACCCATTACTGGTGTAAGCGCCGAACAAACTTATCTAAACTTTTGAATTTGATACACTTGGGATTCGAACCAACTTCATTTAATCTTACCTCAAAATTCTACATAGTTAACGCCTGGCCCACAATTATTCAAATGCACTGCCTGCAAACAAACGCGTCTTTTCTTTTTCCATTACGAAATCAGCAATGCCTGGAGAATCCGCTTTGGTGTCCTTTGTTCATATAGTTTTTTGGTGTATTGAGTTGAGTAACGTTCAATTGGAAGTAGTGCGAATTCAAGTTATGTGGTTGTTAGTTGACGCCGGCGTGTCGAAATAAAAGCGAATTTCCCCAAGTGACTGCCGGAACTGCAGGTAAGTGAATTCAACGTTATATCCTTCGTAATTGTATTGTATTTATTTAATTGTGCTGAAAATTGTGTATTTTATTTTTAGAAAACGGTGCAAGTTTGTACAAAATAAAAATTAGAACAACAATAAATCCGTGTGAGGCTCCACAAGTCACATCAAATTCCTATAGCCGCAACAAGAATCAAACGGCGGCTATATTAGTTTTCGGCATGGCTTACAACGAAGAAACACATTACAATAATCTTACGATGAATTCTCAGAAAATCGGCGTTACAACTAGATCAATGTCAAAAGGCAATGAATTTCTTACTTCAAAACCTGCTGGCGAATCAGATAAAGGTGCATCTCTCGCTAGTGGGCGATCTACATCAGCAATGAAGCATAAACCAAACGAAACAGCTTCAGAGAAATTGGCTGTTAGTTCGAACAAAGATGAATCTCGTCCTGGTTCGCAAACAAAATCTAGCTCAACTCGAAAGTCGAAGAGCTCAACAAAAACAAAATCTAGTGGATCGGGTTCGACTGGTTCCAGTTCATCTTCTTACTCAAGTGCCAAAGCGAAAAAAGCTGTTCTTTTGGCTCGACTGAAATCCAACAACGAAATTGAATCGCTAAAACAACAACAAAGCAAAGAGAGATTCGATTTCGAAGAAAAGCAGTTGAAATACAAGCTTTTCCAAAGGGAAGAAGAACTGAAAGTAGAATTGAAACAAAAACGAATTCAAGAAGAAGAAGACCTTCGTTTGTCACGTTTGAGAGACGAACAAGAAAGAAAGCACCAACAACAACTTGAAGAAGCCAGACTTCGTGCGGAACTAGACGAAGCTCAAGCAGTGATGGACATACATGAAATCAACAAACAAGCCAATCTTTCTAGTGATGTACCGCCTTTTCATGACAACAAACTTATCGTGAGTAACTTGTTTTCTAACAAATATGCGAGCAACAGCATAAAAATTGATGGCCTGTCTGAATTGACGGCCCATCCTACGTTTGACAAATGTGATCCTAGTAATGATCGTTGAACAAAGTCGATGTTTATTGCCGACACCAAGATTGCGAGCAATGCTTCCCAAAACCACAACCTTGGGCAAAACATAAATCCTGAGCCAAGTGTTACTAAGGAGCCAACCAAAACTGAAACGTTAAGCCGCCCGATCCTCCAACCTTTTAAACATAGCGTAACGCAGGTTTCCGGCACTTTAAAAGAATCGTGTTACCATCAGTCTGGTCAGTTGCGAGACGTTTCGAACCGACCATCTTTCGATTACTCCCGGGCTAACGCTTCCACGTGCGAAACCCGTTTTGCGCAGTCAACAAGGGGTTCAAACTTGGAACCTGTCGACTACAACCAAACTACCATGGTTCCAACTCAGTTTCCCAGTAGTAAAAGCAATTGCAAAGGAACTCAAGAAGTAACGTAGACCGGCCTGTACCGTCTAATAAGGAATTGTCTACAAGCTCTCGGAATTTTCCTATCGTGAATGCTGCTTACCAATCGCCTGTAATTTTGTCGCCCTCGGTCACTCCTTTACTAGAACCCGACGTTTTCGATGGCAATCCAGCTTGTTACCGTAACTTTATTGAGGCCTTTGATGCACTAATCTCCTTTAATGTCCCCGAACCTAGACGTAAGCTGTTCTACTTACTGCGCTACACCAAAGGTCCGGCACACTTGTCGGTAAAAGGCTGTCAATATATGGAAGATGCTCTAGGACAGTGCTCTTCAACCTTTTTGATATCGTGGAACCCCTGATTTACTTTCGCGTTTGTAATGGAACCCCCTTAACAAAAATTTAAAAAACACAAATTCCATCTAAAAATCAAACATTCGCTATTAAACAGACACTTCAACAAATAAATAGTTAATACAGAAGTAAATAAGCAATAAATTTTAATGACTCGGTTGTTGCTGAATTTCTTTTACAATCTTCTTAAATTGTGGCTGCTCGTTGCTCAATGCATCCCTCATACACATATCCACACTCTTCAAACAACTTCTGTGCTTGTTCTAAATAGTTGTTAAAACAGAAAATGCTGTTTCACACAAATAGGTATTGGGAAACTGACACAGAAGTTTGAATGCTTCCTTTGCAATTAATTGCTGTTTCCTCTTTGTACAGGAAAATCCAAAAATATTCATTTCCATTTTTCTCAAAGATTTCCTCCAAATGAATATCATTACAAATATCCAGAAGTTCTTCTTGCTGTGGCGAAGTGAAAATAAAAGGATTAACTACCCACTTCAGCAAACGAAAAGCCTCAGATTCTTCTTCAGAAAAATACCGGCTGAAATTTTTCTGTAATAGCTTCAAATGTTCCAACACCAATTCTTTTATTTCAGATGTATCCTCTATCTTGGAGTCCTCGCTCAGAAATTCATTCAAAAACCGAAAAGAAGAAAAATCATTTTTTGAAACTTTATTAGTCCAGTAGTCCATTTTTCTTTTAAATGCATCAATTTTTCCAACTTGGGAAAATATATCCGAATTTTTTCCTTGAAGACTGGTGTTGAGAATGGATAATACACCAAATATTGAAGTCAGATATGCCAATTTGGAGACCCATTCATGGTCAAGGAAGTTCGTTGCATATTCATGATTTTTCTCTGCAAGAAAAACTGATATTTCTCGTCTTAATTTGAACAGACGAGTCAAAACTTTGCCACGAGAAAGCCACCGCACCTCAGTGTGGAGCAGAAGAGTGACATTATCAAAATCCATTTCTTCACACAGTTTTTGAAAAACTCGTGCAGATTTGCCTTTACCTCCACATTTTATGTAATTAACAGTCTTCACAACTATATCCAAAACACTTTCTAGTTCCATCTTCCTCTGCTTATCAAAGCTAAGCGGTTTTACAGCAAGAGCTTCACGATGAATAATACAGTGTTTTAATACACAGTTTTTAGCAATTGCCTTGACACGAGCACCAACTCCCGAGAAGCGTCCAGTCATCACAGCTGCTCCATCTGTAGTTAGAGAACAACACTTATCCCATGATATTTGTTTTTCTGTCATAAATTCGTTGAGTTTATTAAACACTTGTTCAGCGGTTGTTTTCACTTCCAAATCCAAGCAACACAAATATTCATCAACAATATTATATGAATCAGCATCAGGAAATCTAATAAACACAAGCAGCTGTGCTCTACTACCTACATCCGTTGATTCATCCAGTTGCAGTCCATAACATGGAACTTTTCCGATTTTATACAAAAGTTGTTCCAACAAATCTTCAGCCATATGAAATCCCCTTCTGCTTACAGTGGTATCAGAAAGAGGTATGTTTTGAAACTTGATTTTAGTTTTCTTGTCAAGGAGCTGTTCTGCCACAATTTGCAATGCTGGTTTGATAACTTCCTCGCCCAAAGTAAACGGTTTCTTTGTTTTTAGAATATGATGCGACAATCGATAGGAAGTTAACAAATCTTGATCCGTTTTAACTGCTCCTAAGAAAGGATCTTTTTGCTTGCGTACGCTGCTTTTCATATGTTTAAAGTAAGAGATAGTCTTTGTCTCGTACGCTGGATGATTGGCTTCTACATGCCTTTGTAATTTAGCCGGAACCAGGGCAGAATTAGAGAGTCTGTTAGAGCAAATCAGACATTCGGGCTGAGGAGCTGCATTCAGAATTTGGTCATCCGGCAAAAAGAATCCGTATTTTAATATGTTTCGTCCCATTTTCTAACTTTAACAGTTTTATCACATTTGATCCGCTTGGATGGAGGTGCCTCTTGTACATTAGAACAACACTGTTCAGTACAGTCCACACTTTTGCTGTCGTTACTATTTCCCTTCACGTAAGAAAATATACTAGTCTGCTTCATCAGGCCTGACTAAATATTAAAAAGTTTATTTTCACGAAGGCTGAAACCTGACAGCTGCTCCCTACTGCAGTGATCTAAACTCCTACTGTTTTCATGCTACATTTTTAACTTAAATGTAGTTGCCTACCAGCAAAGCAGACTTATTTTTTTAAATTGACAATTTGACGAAGTATTATGACATCATAAATCGGCTGTACGAAAATAGAAAACTGAAAAAGCTTTATCTAGAATTCTAGATTAGGTGTCCTTGCCTTGTGACATAAATTTCGATACAATTTAAAATACTTAAAATTCTTATATCTTTCAAAAAAAAGCTAGTACGGTAGTCAGTAAAAATTTACTCGTAACGTCGCGGAACCCCTGGATTGTACTGGCGGAACCCCGGTTGAAGACCACTGCTCTAGGATATCTAAAAGCTAGAGAACTTCTACAACAAACGTTTGGACAAAAATTCCAAATAGCAAAGGCCTGTGTTGATTCGCTTACCAATGGCCCTATGCTACACGTAAACGACAAGCCCTCCTTAATAAGTTTCTCAGCCGATATTAATTCTTGTATGAATACCCTAAAGGGCATGAACTATCTCCATAAAATGGATAATTTAGATGTGCTTACTAAAGTGGCTAAAAGGTTGCCACACCAATGGTTGAGTGGTTGGCAAGACGAAGTTGATTCACTTATCCACCTAAAAGGGCAAGAAGTTAGCATTGAAAATTTGGCTGCCTACGTAACACTAAAAACAAGGCAGATCACAAATCTGGACTGCAATTGGGCCCAAACTAACAAAAGGCCTGACCTCCATAAATCTCGTAAAGAAACTGCGCTTGCTACCCAGACTGTCTTGTCACCGCCCAAGCTATGTTGCAAACTTTGCAAAGGCCCTCACTATTTAAATCAATGTAAGCGCTTTCGCAAATATGTTTACGAAGACCGTATCAAATTTGTTAACGAAAGCAAGCTATGCCGCAGCTGTCTTGAGCCAGGTCATTTCGCAAAAAACTGCTCTAGAAAATCCCCTTGTAAAAGGCCCGATTGCAACGGTTCCCACACAACGCTCTTGCACCCACCTGAAAAGTGTACTCTTTCTTCTTCTGCTACCAACCAGATGGACTCGCCCACTGATTCTGCCTTGTCTCACATCGCCGTATGTAACGGACTCGTTGGAGTGCCCACTCAAACTCGCGGCTCTCTCCCTATTGTTCCCGTCAGAATCCGTACCAGTAACTCGGAACAATCAATCGTTACCCAAGCTTTTCTGGATACGGGTAGTACAAGTTCATTCATTACCAACGACCTTATCGACAAGTTGGGAATACGCCGAACCCCTGTTGTTAAAGTTACTACCGTTACTATAAACCATGGCACTGATACCCGAAAAGCTAAAGTTATTTCGGATCTGGAAATTAGCGACGTTTTTGAGTCATCCCCTTATTCGCACCTCCAACCACTTCTATCAATACAAAAACTTCCTGCTACAATCGATGATGCTCCAAGTCAGGATGACATATCCGAATTCCCAGAGTTTGCCGATATCTTAATCCCACGTGTCAATTCCGACGTCGGTTTACTCATAGGAAACAACAATCGACACCTTACGAAACCTCACGAAATCATAAGCTCAGAGTCTGATCACTATGCGATCAGAACAGCCATTGGCTGGGTAGTTAATTGCTCAAAAAAGAGAAGTTCTACTAAAAGTTGCAAAAGCCTTTTTGCTAAGACAGTGTCCGAATATGTCCCCTTTTTGCTAAGGCAGTGTCCGGATATGTCCATCCAATGAGCACCTTATGCTCCAAACAAAATCCAGCAGATGATCCTAGTCGTGATCTCACTACTGACAAGTTCCTTCTTCGTGATCGGTGGAAACTTGGCCCTGACTTTTTATGGAAAACAGAAGAAAAGTGGCCAGATCAACCAACCTTGCTTCAAGAAAATCTTCCAGAGCAAAAAATCGACATACAAAAGCACTCCTGTCTGGCTGTACTTTGCGAATCGCCTCACTTTCTGGACGATCTGTTATCACGCTACTCTAGTTGGCAAAGATTGCTAAGGGTATGCGCGTGGATTTTGCGCTTCAAAGACCTAATTTCACCCACAAAATCCAAGTATACCGCCACTGTAACCAAACCCAAAGTTCATGTGTCACAAAAACGTATAACCTGTCTATCGTTAGAAGAAATATCAAAGGCCGAAATGCTGATATTTTCTTATCTTCAACACAAATACTATAAAGAAGAAATGGATGATCTCAGTAAAGGAAAGCCTGTTCGAACCTCTAGCTCATTGATCAAACTCAGTCCCTTTATAAAAAACGGCCTTATGCACGTTGGAGAACGTTTGAAGTTAGCGGCATCTTTAACCCTTTCTCCAAAAACACCAGATCATTCTTCCTCATTCGAATCACGTTACTAATCTTATCATAAGAGACATTCACATCAAGTTAGGTCACGCCGGTCGGCAGCATGTACTAGCGGAAATTCGGAAAAAATTCTGGCCCATCAGGGCAAATGCAACCATTCAAAAAATTCTCAATTCATGCGTTGTGTGTCGCAAGCGTTCTAATATTTCATGTACACAACAAATGACAGACTTACCCCCACGAAGATTGACATCTAATAAACCCCCATTTTCATCTGTTGGGGTTGATTTTTGGACCCTTCCTTACACGCAAAGGTAGAAGTAACACAAAACGCTATGGAGTAATTTTTACTTGCCTCACAACAAAGGCTATCCATTTGGAAGTTGCCTGTAACTTAGATACTTCTTCCTTCATACAAGCCCTTCGGAGATTCGTTGCTAGAAGAGGACAAGTAACAGAATAGTGTCCGATAACGGCACCAATTTTATTGGAGGAGAGCGCGAACTAAGAGAAGCCATTCAAGCTTGGAATAATGAACAAATCAATGATTTTCTTCGGCAGAAGGGTATATCCTGGTCCTTTAACCCGACAGGGGCGTCGCACCATGGAGGCACATGGGAAAGGCTAATTAGATCAATTCGCAAGCATTTAAAATTGGTTTGCAATGAACAAATTCTCACCGACGAATCTCTTTCTACGCTTATGTGTGAAATAGAAAGTATTCTTAACAGTAGACCACTCACAACAGTCTCCAATGACCCCTAAGACTTGGAACCACTAACCCCTAATCACCTTCTGCTACTCAAGCCTAACGGATCACTTCCCCCAGGAGTGTTCGATAAACGGGATTCCTACTCTCGAAAACAATGGCGACAAGTCCAATATTTAGCCAACGTGTTCTGGTCCCGTTGGATAAAAGAGTATTTACCCACGCTACAACATCGACAAAAATGGACCCAGCCTGTGCGCAACCTGACCGTTAACGACGTAGTTTTGGTACACGATAAGGGTTTACCCCCTAACACCTGGCTATTGGGACGCATTGTAGAAGTTTACCCTGATCCATCTGGTTTCGTACGTACCGTTAAACTGCAAACAAAACAATCGTACATTACACGACCAATTATTAAGCTTACTCTTTTGCACGCCGCAGAAAGCTAAAACTCAATGAAATATTGCACTGTATGTCACTTGCGCACTAGGCCTAATGTTTTGTGATCGCATTTCCTTGTTTATGATTGTAAACGTAATTGAATTTGTGTGTCTTTGTAACTGTAATTGTAACTGCATTTGCGTGTTCATGTAAACTATTGTATCACTGCCATTTATTAATATTCAATGTGCGTTTTTAATCATTAGTTATAGAAACTTGTGTTAAGCATACGTTGGAAGCTTAAAGGGCCGGGTGTGTAAGCGCCGAACAAACTTATCTAAACTTTTGAATTTGATACACTTGGGATTCGAACCAACTTCATTTAATCTTACCTCAAAATTCTACATAGTTAACGCCTGGCCCACAATTATTCAAATGCACTGCCTGCAAACAAACGCGTCTTTTCTTTTTTCATTACGAAATCAGCAATGCCTGGAGAATTCGCTTTGGTGTCCTTTGTTCATATAGTTTTTTGGTGTATTGAGTTGAGTAACGTTCAATTGGAAGTAGTGCGAATTCAAGTTATGTGGTTGTTAGTTGACGCCGGCGTGTCGAAATAAAAGCGAATTTCCCCAAGTGACTGCCGGAACTGCCGGTAAGTGAATTCAACGTTATATCCTTCGTAATTGTATTGTATTTATTTAATTGTGCTGAAAATTGTGTATTTTATTTTTAGAAAATGGTGCAAGTTCGTACAAAATAAAAATTAGAACAACAATAAATCCGTGTGAGGCTCCACAAGTCCCATCAAATTCCTATAGCCGCAACAAGAATCAAACAGCGGCTATAACTGGTGACTGATCATGATGCATTGCATATTATTCTCATTTTGTATTTTGACTTACTTTTAGTCTGGTATTATTCCATAGTATTATAACTGTGCTTGATTTATTACCCCACATATAGAAATTTGATTATTTTAATAGTAAAGTAGCCAGACAGCAATGCCCAATTCGCATCAGAGTGGAGCTAAAGAGAGAAAAAAAGCGCAGAAAGAAAAGCAATTTCTGAGCATTTATGCCAAACACTCATCCATTTGTGATTGGATAAAACCCGGCAACTCCAGTTTACCTGATCCTTGTTGAAGGAGACCCGGAATTAATGTTGGTACCGGGCCCAAAATATTCTCTCAACGGCTCTGTAATTGACATTGTGCAAAACGCATAATTTTTAAAATACCCTGTAAAACTAAGTGTTGTTCTGATAGGATCAATTAAACTTTAAGTCACAAAACATCTTTTAAAAAAAAATTATCAAATCGTCCTTAAATAAGGTCAACTCGACCTACTAGAGTTTTCTTAGCGGTAAAGTCACCACTCAATGATGCCGGGTTCTGCATTGATTGAGCCAGATGGTAAAGAAATGACTTGATTCGGGTCATTTGACAGCGAGCTCAATCTTCTCAACACTCATTTCCTAATTCCGTTTTTGTGAATTTGTCTTTCCGTCATTTGTTTTTAAACTAATATGTTCCTTTTTTCTTTTTCCACCCTCATGAGTTTTAGATTCAGGGTGAATTGAGTTGTCAGAGATATAAATTTAAGGTTGGCATATGTTAAATAGTAAGTATGTCAGTCAAGTTTGTTTATGGAAACGCCTACTCAGAATACATTGCTTTAATTCACACAAATAAAATTGTAACTTTGAATATTGATATTAGCAAAGGAACCATGGCTTAACTAAGTGCAGCCATGCCACTCAAACCACTTTGGAATACGGTACTTGTACTAAGTTTAGATTAAAGAAAAAAGTTGTTGATAACTTGAACAATCGGTGACAGCAGCATTTGGTTTAGGCAGTGGCTATTTTGACATTGATGACATTTGATCTTTGGAATCTACTTTGTTAAAGATTTATAATTAGTCAATTTTGATAACACATGTAACATACGGTATAACAAAGGCAGTGGCTATTTCGCTGTCGACAGCAATTTGCCCTTGGAATCTATTTTGCCGTAATCATTCACGTGTGTTTATATAACCATATTTGCCACAATTATGCCAGTGACACTGTGGTGTAGTGGATAGTGCGCTGGTCTTGAGATACCATGGTTGCAGGTTCGAATCTTAGCTGGCAGGGCATTAAAAGAAAGGGAGTGTACACCAAAGGGGCAGGCCTGGTATGTAAATGTACAGGGCAGTGTACACTGGAAGGGAGTGTACAGGGTGGGGGATAGAGACCTGGGGGTGCAAAATTTTTTTAATTGGTTTTTAAAATTGACCAATCAGAAACGACCAAAAGTCACATGTTTAGTATGTCATTAAGATTGACCAATCACAAATAACTCACGGCAAAATAGTCTCTGAGGGTAAATTGCCGTCGACGACAAAATAGCCACTGCCTATAAAAAAAACATTAGGCAGTGGCTATTTCGCCGTCGATGGCAATTTGCCCTTGGAATCTATTTTGCCGTGATCATTCACATGTGTTTATATAGCCAAATTTGCTATTATCGCATCAGTGACTTTGTGGTGTAGTGGATAGTGCGCTGATCTTGAGATACCAAGGTATCAGGTTCGAATCTCAGCTGGCCAGGGCTTTAAAAGAAAGGCAGTGTACACTGAAGGGGCAGGCCGGATATGTAAATGTACGGGGCAGCGTACACTGCAAGGGAGTGTGCAGGGTGGGAGATAGAGACCTGGGGGTGCAAAAATTTTTTTTTGGTTTTTAAAATTGACCAATCAGAAACGACCAAAAGTCACATGTTTAGTACGTCATTAAGATTGACCAATCACAAACAACTCACGGCAAAATAGTCTCTGAGGGTAAATTGCCGTCGACGGCAAAATAGCCACTGCCAAAACATTACTTTTGGTCGTTTGTGATTGGTCAGTTTCTATAACATGTCAAGCACGGGGCTTTGCCAAAAATTTATCCCCGGTATGCTCTCTTCCTTATGTTTACCTACCAGGCCCTCCAGTGTACACTGCCTTTGTCAAAGTAGCCTACTTGCACCTTGCCTGAAAAGAATTGGGCACTTTTTATTTGTTACCTCAGGCCGTTTTGCATGTTATTTAATTTGTAATTATTGCAAAAGTAGGGTTTGAGTCCACTTTTAGTTTATTTGTTGTTTAAAATGATTTTGGTTGACAATTGTTTTTGATTAAAGATACGCTGCAACTCTGCTACCGGTACCAATTCTACAATCTTGGATACCAGCATACTGAGATAACAAATTAAAAAGTACCCAAAATTAAATCAATAACTATCACATTTGAAGGTAGCAGCACTATCCTCTGTGCATTACAGCAAATGTGCTTATTTAAACACACATTAATTATCAGATAATGGAAAAATGGGCCTATAAAACACAGAAATTTGTTTTAAGTTTTCCATAGACTTACACTTCGCAGAAACAGAAATCTCAAGCATGGATCATCATTTAGGGTTGGGATTAGAATTAGCAGAATTAAGGTTAAGGTTGATTGGAGTTAGTCGGGATAGCGATAGGTTTACTGGTAGAGCTGTAGAGTTAGGATTACTGTTGGGGTTAGAACTAGTTGGTGGAATTCCAAAGAATTCCCATGTTTTAGTAGTATCAGTAATCATGTATAACACAATAGTTTCCTAGGATAAAATATCGTTGATGGTAAAATAGCCACTTCCTTAGGTTAACTAGGGTGGCAAAGGTGCAAAGAAGTAAAGGTATGACTGTAATGTCAAAATTATATTATCTGTTTGTGTGACATTTCTTTTATAGTTATATTTTTCTTTTATTTCAAGTCATTTTACTTCGGGTTCATGGCTTCAGCTAAAATTAAAATTGGTTCTACTAGCATTCATTATTCTTAAATTAATTAGGTTAATATTGCTTACTAACTCCTGTTTGTTTTCTGCTATTTTGTTGTATTTCCTTTTACGTTGTTTTAGTGAAAATAAAATATGTCCAAATCAAAGGATACAAGCCAGAGTTGCTCAGCAGGGTTATCAGCTTACCAGTGACTTAGATTGGGTTAGAAAAATTGGTCAGCTAACATTACCAAACTTAGATTACTGAGAGGAGTTACAATAAATATGTACAAACTGGGGCTTTCCCCCATGCCCCTGATTCTAATCATCACATCTCGAATTACAACTGGTCTTACAAAATCTCAGTTACTTTACAAATTCTGTTTGTTCCTTCTGATAAGTATAGAGGCAAAAAATCAAAGTTGTTGCTGGGCACCATAATTAAGTTATTTGGTTGTGGGCTTTCTTCATGACCTGATGCAGCTCCCTCATAATAATATTTGTAACACCAAGCTTTTTGGCTGCATAAATGCACCTTGATCCTGGAATAGAACAGAAGGAGCTATACCTGAGTGGTTGCTCTAGGGAGGATGTGGAAGATGCGTCTCCCACCAGGCTTTTGTGGTTTTGGTTTTGTGAATTTATTTATTTATTGGAAGTGGCTATTTTCATGTGGACAACATTTTACCCTCTGAGACTATTTTGCCATAATCATTCACATGTGTTTATTTTGCTGTATTTGCTACAATTCTGCCAGTGATGCTGTGGTGCGTGGATAGTGCACCAGTCTTGAAATGCAATGGTTGCAGGTTGGAATCTTGGCTGGCAGGGCACCGAGAGAAAGGCAGTGTACACTGGAGGGGGAGACCTGGTATGTAAATGTACATAGTAGTGTACATTCGAAGGGAGTGTACAGGGTGGGGGAGTGGGCACTGGGGGTGTAAAATTTTTTTAATCAGTTATTAAAATTGACCAATCAGAAACGACCAAAAATCAAATGTTCAATACGTTATTAAGATTGACCAATCACAAATAACTCATGATAAAGTAGCCTCTAAGGGTAAAATGGCATTGATGGCAAAATTCTTCTTATTATTATTCTTTATTCTATTATTATTATTATTATTGGTATTATGATTATTATATTCTTATTCTTACATGGAGTCCACCTACAGTTCAGTGATCATAATTTTCATACTTGTTTTGCATTATCAAAAAAACAGATTTTGGCAGGTATGTTAGTGCTGCAACATGTCATTCTACTTTAACGGGCAGCACATAAGTGGTGGATAATAAGTTCATAATGATTGTGGATAATAAGTACAGCTGTTGCCTGCTACTTTCACTGAAGTGCTGCCAGACAGCCTTGTGACATCACTTAACATTATGGCAAAACAAGCTTTTTTTGAATTGTTCAAGAAAGAAGCTTAAATGTTAAATTGCTAGTGTTTTAGATAAAGCTTAGATTGTGAAAGGAAATGCCTATACCAGAAGCATTCTGTTAATATCTCCTGATAAAGAGTTTAACCAAGTTTCTACTGTCAGTATTTTTGAATGAGGGAACAAATTTTGCAATCAATCAATAATTATGATATTATCTTCGTTCCCATAAAGGTGACATTTTTTGATGATAGTAAGTTGGGTGCTTGCCTTCATGTAAGCAAAAAACCACTTTCCTTTGTCAAGAAATGCAAATTAAAAAATATTTATCATTGATTGTGACATCGTTATTACATCACCAACTCTACTTATAGCATTCATCCTGGAGTGGAGATCAGTCATGCCAAGTTTCATGCTTACACCCCCAGTAATTTTGGAGGAGTTAAAGCATACGAGCATGCATACAAACATAGTTGTGCTTTATAGAAAAGACTACTAAAACATGGTAATTCATACACTTTTAGCTTAATCCTCATTTTAACTGTAACTAACTCTAACCCTTACACTGATTTGCTGTTTCATGAAATTTCTGCATTTCAATCATATCCAATTTTCTGGAAAGCTTTTTGTGAATATCTGCATTTTAGTATATTGCTTAAACAACAGATGATGGTACCCTACTGCTGTACTTGCTAATCAGCTATCATTGAGCTGTTCATGGTAGATACAGCAAAACATGAAATTTTCATGGACTAACTCTTACCGTAATTCATATCCACTGTAACTGTAATACTGCCCCACAGTTCCTCTTAATTTCTGCTTTTCAGTAGTATCCAATTCTTGGAACACTTTCTGCATGATTCTGCATTTTACAGTTATATTATGATATACTGCACACCTTTTGTGTCCAATGAGTTGACTAGGTTTTCACGATTTCAATAAGCAAAAAATGTCCATTTTAGCTCAACCCAGAATTGGTAACAGATTAACATACTGTTAGGAGTAAGCTTATGCTAAAAAAGAATGGCTCGTTGAGATTAAATAGGCCAAGAGCATTAGCGTAGGGCAACACTGAAATCTAAAATTGTTATAGCAATGAGGAAAACACTGATTATATTATGGAAATCAAAGAAATGTAAAAATGCTTAATTTATCTCAATTCAAATATTTAATTTTACCCAGTGGGGTAGTAATATTTTTAGTTTTTTATCGATTTCCATATTTCTGGAATTTCTGTACCCAACTCCTTTAGTTGGTAGTTGTTATGTATTTATGTAATTCCTTATTTTAAAATGAATTTCTGTAGTTTGATGTATTAGTTAAAATTTCTGTGATTCAATGTTTTCTTATTTCCACACAAATTTTCTTAAATATTGATTTCCATACTTTATTTAGTTGGTGTTGTCCTAAACTGCAGGCTAATCAATTCTACCAGTCTACTCTCCATCTGTTTATTGGTCTGTAGTTCTTGCAGTAAAATATAGCTTAATCTGGTAAATCTATTTTTTTACGTGAGCTTGTACCAGTTTTAGCATCAGATGGTTTTGTTCAGTTTGTTTTATTTTTGGGTGTTAAGAATCTACTGTAGTGTTTGAACCAACCCTAAGAGTAACTCCAACCCTAACCCTAATCCTAACTAGCCCAATTTTAACTGCAACCTTAATGCTTATCCACAACTCTATGGAACTTCTTCATTTAAGTACTTATAGTAGCCATTTGCACATAAGAGCAATGCGGCAGACTCATAGCTCGATCCTTATTTTTGGTATGGCTAAGTATTGCACATCATTTTAGTAAGTAGAAAGAGTCAGAAAAACATAACCAGTGAGATTGTATTTTATTGCACACTCTTCAAAAAGGATGATAAAAAAAATTTTACCAAAGTCTATTCTCTTTTCATCAAGTAAATTCATGTAAGAAAAAAAACTGTAAAGGCTCTGCCAAAAAATGAAAACAATTGCATAGAGGCAGTATTTGATACCAGTAAAGAAAAATGCAATTGATGGTGGACCGAACCTTTCCAAATAAATAGCTAGTCAATTATTACGACAATTTTTTTGTTTGGTTAATTAAAAGCAAAAAGTTTTTACGAACTTTTTCTGTTAATGTCTCACAAAATTTTTATATAGTTTTATAATTTCTGTTATGTTTGTGATTGTAATGATCATTGCCTTGATCATTTCACATTGTTGAGTAACCGTTATTGAGGACATGAAATAATTAAGTGACGTGATAATTGTATTTTTTTTTTTAGTGATCTGGTGTTACGTTGATGTATTAGGTATATGTCTAGATGGAAACGAGTGACTGACTGTCAATTATATCCTGTTATTCTGTCCTTAATGGCACAGTGTAACAAAACAGGTTTGTTAAACTGTGCCACGAGGCATTCGTAATTGCTGAATGATTTGAATGCATTATTAAATCAAAAGCAATTGAATTTCTCTTGTGGTCCAGCAATATAAATGTATAATAGTATTCTATACGTAATAAAATTGCTGTCATTTATGGTGATTTTGTTAACAGAGTGAGCTAAACCTGCCATATTGTTTAGTGCTCTAAGTTAATATCTACTTAAAGTAAATGTCTCAAGAAATTGAAGACAAACCAATTTCACAATTTACGGATCAAGATTTATTGAATTTGAGTGTCCGGGAGCTCAATAGACATTTGAGAGGTCTTCCTCCAGATGTAAGTATACGTGTGCTCACTTTTGTTTTAATGCATCTTCATTTCTCAGACTTGCAAGATAGTGCTAGTGATCCTAACTCTAGAACTGTTTTTGTAGGATTGCTTGTTTATTATAAAATGCTTTTGTTAAATTGGTTGCATATTTGCTAGTCTTGGAAATACCTATGTTTACATTTCTTGAAAACAATTATTACTGTAATCAAGGCCAAATTCAAGAAAAGATTTAAGTGGTTTGAATCTCTCCAAAAGGTGACAAATTTAGAAATATGCAACGACAGCGTTGTTGGCAAGAAAAAGTCCTTTTTGAATACTGTGCAAAACCCCTAGAAACCTGTTTTTTGCTGTGGCCTTGCACTTATAGTTTATGTGAGGATTGAACACACCGTTACTCTCTAGTGACAGCAATAAAACGATGGAAATTACCTTACCTTGCCGTCAACTTGGGTATTTTGTTGTTTGTGACTGAAATATCAGGCCTGGTTAAAATTTCAAGGTCATCGTGTTGAGTTGTAGTCTATTATCAAATTTCTTTTTTTAGAACGCATCAAACTGTACAAATCTGCTTTTTTTGGTGCATTGATTTGTATAAGCAAAAGCCAATATTAACGTCGCTTTTCGTTAACCAGTGTCATAGAGTTGTCAAATGTCCAACATTATATCTGTTTGACTTTTTAAAAAAAGATGCAAAACCACTTTTTATTGTTGGTGCTGAATAGGAAATTTTTCTAATTAAGGGCAGTTATGGAAGCAGTTAGCCGGTGGTAGGTAGTTTATGCAACAACAGTAATCTGTTATCTTGTGCACGTGAAAAATATTGCATAGCTACATTGATGTGCAGTGTGCATAAAATTTTATTTCACGTTAGTACTTCCTGTGGGCCTTGGTTGCCTTCAGATCTGACACTTAAACAGTGCTTCAGTTGAGCATTGTAGCGTGTCAAACAGTTAGTTTTTGTTCTTATTTAACACATGGCTGTAAAATTATATGTGTTACAATTCGTGGTGGTGGCTGGCGCTACTTGAAGATACCACGTAATCAAAAATTTTTGATCGCTGAATAGAAAAAATGAGAATAGGTTTTTCTGATGTTCGTTCAATTTCACACCCACTGAACAACACAGTGATGGTTGCTACATATAAAAAAAAAATTAAAACAGCATTTAAATGAGTTAACCACTTACGTGACTGCTGTAAAGTTGACAAGATGGTCATTCAGAATGTGTAGAAAAGATTGTCTTCAAATTTGAGCCACATCATTGCTTCCCCGTTCACTTAACTTGAAAAATGGCATGGCAAACAGAAGTTTTGAAAATAAACTTGATTTATCACTTGCGCATTGACGGTAAAGATAGCCAGCCTACCCCAAATGAAATTTCGTGGACTGCCAAAACGATTGCAAATGTGACCCGTGACGTGAAATTTGGTGGCCGTGGATGGCAAACCTGCCTCATATCTCGAAAAAATGTGGTACAAATGTTTCTTTGCAGGTACTGATCTCAAAAAAAGGGGGTTTTTACCACCACTTTGCATAAACTCTGCCACCGGCTACTGCCTCGAGATTGAATTGCGCATAAAAACAACATGGCTTACAAATTTTAACAGGCCCTCTAAATATGCAAGAAGTCTGAAATTGGCCTGCCTGGAAAAAGGTTGCACATCTCTGTTGTAACATGACTAAAAACGTGTTTCCTTGACCCGTGAATAGAATTAATAGGGTATTCTACGATTCTTTAAAGTGTTAAAATCTTTATAGAACAGCTAGTACTTTACATAAAATTGAATGTTAAAGCATTTCGGTCAGAAAAGTCGTGTGATTTTGGAATAATAAATCCAGAAGAACATATTGTTTGAAAAGTTTGTTTAATTAACATTGTTTTAAATCACATTCCTTTATCTGAGAGACTTTTTTGAACTTGGTCCATGTTGGCAGGGGATTTCACAGTGGTTGGTGGACATACTTCTCCTTTTGCAATCAAGAATTGTGCCTTTTTATGCCTTATTTCAAAATCACATGACTTTTCTGACGAAAATGCTTTACGATTTCGATTTTATGCCAGCTACTTCTTGTTTTTATAAAGATTTCAAAATCTTAAAAGAATTGCAAACATCCTGTGTGATAAAAAGATGTATGCAGTAATCACACAAATAGCGGTGCAGTAGATGTATTTCACCTCGGAATAAATGTTTATGGTACCGGTATATTACTGTGAAACAATTTTTGTTAAAAATGCTGAATTGTGCTTCTATAACGTCTTATATTTTGCGGCACATGTGGCTTGGCATAGTTGCGCAAAGCGTTTACATGTTATTGAAAACAGTATTGCCAAAAAGAGCAAAAACCAAAATTTCATATTATGCGAAAATTCCCGACTTTAGGGTTGCTATCTTTAATGCGTATTTGCAAGCGATAAATTTAATTTGATTTTAAAGCTTTACTTCATATCATTTATTGCATCAAATAAATGGGTTGAGCTGCAACTTGGGTCAAATTTCATTAAGTCTGTCTTTTTTCAACATATCTAAAGGTTGTATGTCACTGAAAAAAAATAATGCGCATTTTAATGAGCAGACAGTATTCAATGACTGTATTGATCATGATGTAAAGGTGTTTGCGAGCTTAGTGATTCACTGTAGATGGATATTGTGATCCAACGTGATCCAAACGCCGGCCAGTGCGCGCATGCTGCCTATGTTCTGAGTTTTCGCAGCCAGCAGAACATTTTTAATTAATTGTTCGCGATCTGTCAATTTAGAATTTTCACTGAGTCTTCTACATTCAATGCATGGTCGGAAGCGATTTATTGTTAAGTATGTTGCCTTATATTGTTTTGGCTGGCCTGTTGAGTTCAGTGCTTCAGTAAAGAGAGTATAAAAGGACCATACCCACGAAATTTCTTTAAATCATTTCTATTATTAGGCTGTTTTCAAGTCATACAGCAAAACTCTTTTACGTCTTTACGCAAATGTGCACAGGAATACAGTTTTCTTTCCATTTTTCCTTGAACTTTCAATTTCACTGAACTTTCTCTTTATTCGCCATACAAAATCGCGTTAATTAAGAAACAAGCGATTGTAATTTCTCGCGATTCTCAAAATGAAATTCAGAGCCAATTAGCAGTTCTGCATATTTTATAGAGAAATATACATTTTCACATAAAATACATTCGGGGCAATGTTCCATTAAACAGTCTGGAAGCCTGGACTTCATTTGAAGGATTATGGTCAAAAAAATTTGCCAGTTACGTCACCAGGCATTCATGACAATATAAAATAACATTTGCCCTTGGCAACTCGAGCCATTTATCAGTTTGCATGTTTGTCTGAGGCCAGTTTGTAGCCCTGCAGTTAAAACTTTATTCTGTGACCATGGAAAGACATTCATATTTATATAGCGTCCTGTAAAGCAAGTTGGTTTGGAATTGCTTTTGAGCTGTTTAGGTGGCAATGACAAGGTCATCAATTAATAATTTATCTGTTTAGGAATGTCGTCGACTTAAGCAAAGACGAAGAACACTAAAGAACAGAGGATACGCCGCATCTTGCAGGATAAAGCGATTGACCCAAAAAGATGAGCTTGATATTGAAAGAGTTCAATTACAAACGGAGGTTGGTAGTTCCCATTCTTATTTGCGTGACGCAAACGAAATTGGATAATTGCAGAGGTCTAATCCGTTAGCTGTGCAAGAGCAAATTAAAAGATTTGCAAGCCACAAAACCTATTTGTCTCTTGATCCACAGATAACACTCGACTACCGCGGTACGGACTGGAGATTACACAGCTCTCACTTCCTAGAGTATAGAGTCTATAAACCAAATCAAGTTTTCATGTATTTTCCTTAATTGTAATTAGAATACTCATTAAAGCAGTTTTAAAACAGTGTTTTTTACCCAGATAGGCTTTGCACTCGATTAAAAATCTCGTTAATTCATAGATACAAACAGCATTGTTTGAGGTGAAAGCTACAATAATATCACGATTGCGTTATCGCTTTCCTTTAAATAGCTCTCGATGTCACCTAGGAAATGGAAGTCAAAGTAGACTAGTAAATATTACTTGTCCTACTTGGCCGACTAGTGGTAGAAGACAGATCGTCTCCGTGTGCTCTTAGATAGCAAGAACGGTTATCGACAGAGCTGTCAAAACTGGTGTCCTAAAGACAGTGGGCTGTAGTCAGTGATCGTATTTCAATTGCCGACAGGCCCATTTTGATCTAAACGACCCTTTCAAGGCACATGCGTCTAAGACAGGGGCTCTCAACCTTTATTCTCTCATTTACCCCTTGGCAAATTTCATAAGTAAAATTTACCCCCAAATGTTTTTTTATTTTTTCACTTCTACAAATGCATATAGTAATAGGTAAAAGTGTGAATTTTTTGCTAACAAAATTTACCCCCAAGACAGGTCAAACTTACCCCCAAGGGGTAAATTTACCCCCGGTTAAGAACCCCTGGTCTAAGAAGAATCGAGGTCAGCCGCAATAGCTTTGTCACATTACGATTACTCTTCGGAGAAGACTACAAACCAGGGGTGGGCAAAGTGCGACCCGCGGGCTGCATGCAGCCCCCGAGAGCATTTTGAGCGGCCCGTGAACACTTTTGAAACTTCCGTAAATCTAAGTTACGATGATAAGAGGAGAAACAATTGCCGTATTAAAGAGCCGAAAACTTTACATGCCACCATTAAAAGAGCATTTGTAGTTTGCACAGACGTATTTTTCGTCTAATCAGAGGGTGATGACCTTTTTTTTTTGGAGACCATCATGTTCACATCCTGTAATATGACATTGTTAGGAGATCTCGTAAAATTTGAAGCTGACGCAGGCTATTGCAAGATTTTGAGCACTGACCCTCGGCCACTTATGAATGGTCAATGCGGCCCTTTGACTAAATAGTTTGCCCACCCGTGCTATAAACAGATCGAAACAGGCCTGACGGCATCTGGCAGAGTTTATTGTTAAAAGCTCCGTGGCGGCTTTTAGGCGACAGTTTGCTGACCTCTGGACTCGGTTTTCAAAGCTTAATGTCTTTTGCAATGTTTGAGAAGCTTTAAAATATTATGACTTTACTCCATAGAAGCACTTACGTGTAACCTGAATTCAATGAACAGATTTTGCCTGCACAGTCAATTAGCGGTTGGCGTAGTTGCTAATTTAGTCATGGCAGGTGGAAAATTTCTTTGTGAACATGTTTTACAAACGACGCAAAACGAAGAGAAACTCATGCTGGCGTAAAAGTATTGGTCATTTTATTGCATGACTAGCTACCGATTTTTTCTAGTCGTGAATTGGGTTCCGTTACGCTAGTGTGATTACGAGGATTATTTGTTTCGATTGTTCTATGCCATGAGTCAATAAAAAGTAAATTTAATGAAACATTGCGTCACCATACAAACCAATTTGATTAAAGATTTGAAATAATCCCGTGAAAGCGTGCTATGTACCAACACGATGATTTTGCAAAAATTTTTGCTGACGTATATGTACAAGCCGTGATTCGATTTGTATTATAATTTAGTAACTAATTAGCTGTTCGTATTACATGACTCGTATATATTTTGTATTACGAATGATTTTCAATTTACCGGCGTTTTTAAAGTGTTTTTGATATTTAAAATACGGGAGTAAGAACCGTGTTTATACCAACCGGCAGTTCATGTAAATTGCCTTATCACTACAGCAGAACAGCTTAGTCATAATCAAAGCACAGTTGCATCAGATTTTAGTTGCTAGTCACTTCCTAAAGTTTCATCATATCTTGAGGTCATGATGATACGAGTGGTTTTTAGCGTTAGCTTTCAAGAGGCACAGGAGATCAATGAGAAAAAAAGAGCTCTGACCATTTATAATTCCGGTTTTCCAGTTGCACATGGTGCGATGAACCAGGTTTCAAACTTCCAGTCAAAAGTCTTTTGGTGGAGCGCTTAGAGCGTTACGGAGCATGTGTCGCCGAGCGTAATGGTAGTTTGCGTTCAAGCTCGCACTTGATAGTCAAATTTCGGCTTGCGTTCACTGCAGTGGCATAGGCTGTTGCTCATTCGAAGATTGTAACGTCGCTACCAAACTCTTCGATGAGTTGAACAAGCCCCATCATTCATACTATAGATGATTTTACGACTCTTTTTAAGAGTGATTGCGAGTATCTTAAACTACCTAGTTAAAGGGTTTTAATTTGATTTAACCCTTTAAGTGCGTAGCTTTCTTTTCGCTGGTCGACTGTACAGTGCGTAATTATTTTAGGCAATTTTGGGTGGATAAATTCAGTCGTCTCTCACGTTTTACCGACTGGAGTTAGAACAAAACAATCTATAAGTGATTTGTTCAGTATGATTTTCTTTTTCTGAAAATGCAGATATTAACTTGAAGTAATGACTGTGACGTTTATGATGACGTCATAACTGGCGGTTTCCTGCCACCTTTAAGCATGAGAACAATCTTTTTCTTTCGGCTTATTCCCGGTTAGGGGTCGCCACAGCAGATACCTTATTTCTATGACATGGCAGATGCTTTTCCTGCCAATAACCCTCTCTTTAGAGCAGTGGCTCCCAACCTTTGTAATGGCCCACACCCCTAAAATATCTTGATATGTTCTCGCACCCCTAAAGTGTTTTAACATGTGACGAATTCATAACATGTCCCGGGCCAAGATGTGGGCAGTTTTGAAGTCTCGGCTGAAATTGGATGGCTTGATCTTTTTTTTTAGATCAACACAAAAATCTGAATGATCATCTCGCACCCCTGGTTGAGAACCCCTGCTCTAATCACTGCATCATCGCGTCGGTAAAGCATGAGAACAATAGAAACGTGAAACAAATCACGACTACATCAACAAAAGCGTATTGCATTAAAAGCTATAAATTGAAATTCAAGATAAACAGTCAGAAGTTATGAATGCTGAATATAGCTGACAAAAATAGTTATTTCAAGTTTTCAGAAAAATGGAAGCTTAAGAAAAACATTGAATTATTTTCATTAAAACCACAAAGGTACAGATTATTAAGATACGAAGATCAAGTATATGCGTTTAACATGATGATGAGATAACTCGTCACTACCATAATATCAAGATACCGCATCTATTGAGTACAACGTGGTGAGAACTTGCCATGACGAGATGTCTCGTCATACGCGCTGTAAGAGGGAGTTTCCCGTGACGAGATATCTGTTCATACGCACTTAACTGGTTAATGCGTTTTTTGTTTGTAAATCTAATTTTAATTGCTGTCGAAGTTATATAATTGCATAGACAAAGCAATCCAGTGAGCAATTCCCAAACTAACATGCACATTTATCCACGCATTGACATACTTTGCCGACGCTATAAAGCCTTTGGTTTTCTTGAATTATAAAATTTGGTGGCCTACAACTGGACGCGAAACAAACTAGGTGCCAAAGAATTCAATACTTGCCAGCATCACAAAAAAACTTTCAAAGCTAAGTGAAAAACTAAATTTTTATTTCGTAAAGGTTAGGGCCTAGTTGCATCGTGTCAAATTTACTTGCTCTATCCACGAACATAAGCGGAGTATTTTTGTCGTTATTTTCCATAATCACGGACTGCACGGCCAATATTGGTGAATTAAAGAAACATAAATACTCTAGCCAATGGTATGGCTATAACGTTGGAGCTCTTCCTTACGAGTATGTAAATGAGATTCTGGCCTTATGCTAAAAAAACGATTTCATGGAGTGTCCAAACAAAAACATGCTTGATTGTTAATTAATTCATGCGTATGAGGTCATGCTCTGTTTGCATGTCATTAGTCATACTGGACCGCTACAACAGGTAAGACTGCTCGGCCCCACTACCTTTCTGCCTCATGTAAATAAAGGAGCTTTGTGAACTGTCTTTCCCAAGGACACAACAAGGGAATTTACTGGTTCGTTCTCCATATTACCCTTTCGTAATGGACGCTCACTAGGCAAGCTGTGAATGCCACATTTTAAAGTCATTTGGTGTGATTCGACAGGGTGATGAACCCTGGTGAATCGACTGCGAAGCGGACGTTCTCAGAGCTGTTGTCGTCCTAAATTTGGTGTCCCAAATGTGTGCGAAACGAGCGGCTCCTGGTTGCGTGCCTACAGCGGAATGTGCGGGCTCGATCAGCGATACTTGCAAGCAATGGGCTATTAAAGTGAGAGGTGAAGTAACGATGATTTTGTTTGTTTTAGGTTGATCGAATTACACAAGAAAATCAACGAATGAAATTGGAATTAGAAGCGTTTCAAAAGAAGTTTAGCGATTTGGAACAATTTGCAAACAGCATTGGAAAAGGAAGTGTGTTCCAAGATCGAGTAAGTAAGGTATTGGCAAGTGCAATGTGTTCTTGCTTGATCGATAAAACTTGATTGCAAGGTAAATTGGTGCCACACATGCTATAACGTATGCAGGGATGATGAGTAAAATGATAGTGATAAATGTCCAATATATGGTTTATTTTGTTCACTTTTATCGTAATCGCTTAGTTTATGATTGGCAGGGACTTGTTAACTCAGTGATTTTCTCCCTTTTTAAAACACCATAAAAAACTTAAAACTTTGACATATACGTGTTATGCTTCTTGAACAACTGAAAAAAGTATGCACCTCGAGCAAAATTGCAGAGTAACGTTTTTGATCAGTGCGTGGTGATTGTGTGGGTCGGGCGGAGGGTGGGTATGACGGGTGCGAAAACAGGAGGGCAGAAGTGTCCTGTTAAAAGGATGAGTTGTGAAGTTATTTTTTTTTTATTTTTTTGTTGAAAACGTCAAAATTTTGATGTAAAGTTCTGATAGGGCTGCCTTTGTAACTATTTTCAAGATAAAGAGTTTTTCTTTTGAAGATCACTTGGCGACAAGTGGTCATTTGTCCTCTATTTATGGAGGTGCACTTGTAAAGCGAGCTCTTAAATAATCTCCAAAACAACTGTGTGACGTAAAAGTGTTCATTAAAAAAATAATTATTCGCTTCAAAACTTTCCCTTACTAGGGTGCGGTGAAAAACAAAATTTTTGAATTTTGTAAAGTGGCTTTTATATTTGTCCTTAAATGTAGAGTAAATGACAAGAACCAATTTTTGATCGGCGTACCCTCCAGTGATGGCATAAACTGGCTCCGGCCCGGAGCCAGAGTGATGTATGCTACGTTACCCAAGCAGTTGATGCTTTTATTTCAAAAAAATTTATCGTGTTTCACAATTTGTAATATGTGTATGTAACTTTTCACTTCTAGTTTTCTGCTTGTTATGTTGTATTTTTCTTTGTCCAATCACTTGTCCGAAGTCATTATTTTTCTTATTCTAATTTTCAGTCGATTTTCTTAGTCCAATCAACATTCAGACGTCAATTGTTGTAACTTAGCCAGAGTTGACATTCTGTCGCCGGAACTTCCGGTCTTCAGTCTCCAGCTAAAGCTTTGCCTCCGATGCATTACTAAAGGCCTCTAGTCGCCGTGCACTTCTGCCAAACGAGAAAAAAATTGCTAATTTCAACATATCCCAAGAACCAGTTGAGCTAGATAGCTTGTTTTTCGGTGGTTTTTTTGGATAGCTGGTTTTAAATGATGCAGAAGTACCATCTTTCTGTCTTCTTCAAAAGAAACTTCCTTATAACATGCTTTAAAAAAAGCTAGGCAAAAACAACTTTTTGATGAAAATTATGCATTTTCCTATATGGGGTAAGGGCCCCCTTTGGCACTTGCAAGATTTCTGAAGTTGTTGTTAATGATTTGGTAAGCTTGCGTTGGTCCAGTTTACCACCTGCGGCTATTTAATTACGAGTGCGCATCTGTGGATGTGTCACACTCATGCAACAAGTATCCTCCAGGAGCTAAGCAAATGCATGAAGTGATCATTAAATAGCACTGTCTTTTTGGATGCAGTAAAACCAAAAAGCATAAGATCGTTTTATATCCTGAAATGGAAAATTTTTTCCACTAAAAATTTGATATTTTTTACTGAGGAGAAATTCTTCCTCTGTCGAAAACCACTCTATTAACCAATAATAGAAATAATTTTGAATAATAGAAATATTACTAATAATAGAAATATTAACTAATAATTGAGATTTTTTCATCTTTATACTTCAGGGAGGCAGACAAATTTTAGCGGGATACAAAATCTTAAATTTGTCTTAGCTTGGTAGTCGGTTACCAAGATGATTAATGCGTCAAACGATTCAGAATCCTCAGTATCATATTAGTTTACAATTCATCTTGATAAGAGAGATATTTTAAAAACAGTTATTTTTTCTGCTTTTGAAAGCTCTATTGTGCTGGACGAATTGCCCAATATTATTTAATCCAAAAACGTTTTATCATAAGCTAGCTAAATATGTACGAGGTGCATTCAATAAGTTTCCAGACTTTTTTGGTATGGACACTTTTATTAACCGTACACACAAAAAACTCTAGTCCCCTTCAAAGTATTCTCCTCCGACATCAATGCACTTGTTGTACCGTTCCAACAACTTCTGGAAAGCCCCCTGGAAGTCTTCTTGTGTGAGCGTGTTTAGGACCCTCGTCACAGCCTCTTTCATGTCCTCAATTGTGGAATAACGATTGCCTCTGAGGTTTTCCTTGAGCTTTGGGAATAGCCAAAAGTCGCAGGGAGCAAGGTCCGGGCTGTAGGGAGGATGGGGAACCGTCTTGATGCCCATCTGGGTCAAATAGTCTGTGACGAGGATGGAGTTGTGGACTGGGGCATTGTCCTGATGGAAATGCCACTGACCTGATTCAAAGAGTTCTGGCCTCTTCCGACGGAATCTCTTCCTGAACTCCCTTAAAACTTCAATATAGTACTCCTTGTTGACTGTGATTCCAATGGGAACCCAGTGAATGTAGATTATGCCCATGCTGTCAAAAAAAGGGGTCATCATGAGTTTCTGGGTGGACTTGCTCTGTCTGGCCTTCTTGGGTCTGGGAGATCCAGCATGCTTCCACTGGGAACTCTGTCTCTTGGTCTCTGGGTCATAACAATAGACATAACAATAGTCATAACAATAGATGGCAGTTTTTCCAAGTTTAAAACAGAACTTGATCGCATATCGTTCTTCTAATGTGTCCTCACGTCCAGCTTGCATTTTTAAAATTCACCAGCTGTGACAATCAGGATTTAGTAAGGTGTACTCTAATTCATACTGTAGCTATAAATTTGCACCTAAACAAGAAAAAATCGGTCAATCATCTCATAAGGAGTATAGTAACAACACACTGAAATATCTCGAGTTTACGGCAATTATAAATGCCTGTACAAAAAAAGTCTGGAAACTTATTGAATGCACCTCGTATTCCTTTGGGCGTATTTCGATTTTTGCTATTTTATTTACATTTTTAAAACTGCAGATTTTGTCTTCCGATAGATATTGTAACATTTTTGCAATTTATATTTCTAATATAGCTTTGAAAAAAGCTGTTTGAGCCATAAGCTTATTTATATTTCTCAAGTGCGAGTGTTGCTGTTAGCGTTTGCGCAAAACTTTTTGCTCTGCAACCATGGCACATGATACACGTTGGAATAACGTAGTTTTGAGGAACTCGCTTCACGCCACAATTTAGTCTTTTTACATCATCAGTGAAGCACGGCTCTGCATACCTTCCAAATACTTGGCATTAGGATTTTTACTTGAATGGGTATCCAGCTTAGTATTTATTGGTTAATCTTAGACCTAAAATGCGTGATGAAGATCTTCGTGATAACTTGGATTACAATCTCACCTTTATTTGCTGTGAACATTCATCGGAAAGTTTACTGAAGAGTAACACGTATGTTGAGCTTTTAGTAATGGCAAGACAACTACTAAAGGAGACACCCCTAATATTGATTACTTCAAAACTGGAAGCTGGAATGTTATATTTGCATCATTGAAAGCTTTATAAGCCAAGTCATCAATTTTGTGAAGAGAAAATCCTGGAGTTCGAATCGTATGGCTTCAGAGTCTCTTTACAATATCATGAAGGAAAACAATTTAAGTGACTGATAGAAGGGTTGTCTGATATTCAATGCTAGTAAGAGCTTGTGTGTATGAAATTTCGAAAAGTTTCCTTCTTTTCGGACTTACAGAGATTGAAATATTTTGAAAAAGTTGTCTCGTGTCAATAGTTTTTATTATGTAAATCATACAAACTAAGCGATTGCGAAAAAAAAGCAAAAAATGGACACCCTAACGACAATAAGCTCTAAATAATGCTGATGCGAAAAAGTTTAAGAGGTATTTGTCCTTCGTTTCCATACTCCTTTTTCCCGTTGAGAAATAGGTAGCCGTCAATGGCTGAGTTCGTTACGACTAGTCGAGCGTATGTAGCCTCTACGGATTAGCGTTGTAGTCTTTTTTCTGACTTGGTTATGACAAAAATGCTGTACATTTGCAGTAGTTCCAATTCCAAAGTCAGTTTAAACCCATATCGTTTTATTGCAGAAATACGTAGATTTTATTGTAACCCTAGGATCAAGACGTCTTGATTTTTTAAACATTTATTTCTTATTGAATAGTTCTCTGTTAAGAGTTCTGATGTGAGGATCAGCCAGTTTTCAAAGAAAATTACTTAACTTGTGTGTGTAAATTTGCAATTAATTTGAAGTTGATTTTAGGGTCAGTCTTCTACCATGCCGGTCTTGATGTCAACGCAGCAAACTGTTACCATTCAACCAAGTCTGCACGACTCGCAAGCATCTACAGATAGCACAATGTCAACCTGAAAGGATATCCCAAGGCAAACGCTCTGCACTTAAGTGACGATCGTTTTACTCTGTTTGATAGACTACAGACTTTGTCTCATCTTTCTTGGTTTACAAAAAACATAAAGTTTCTAAAATGCATCTAAGGACATTGGTTGCGGATTTAAGATTCTGCAACATGTGAGAATGCATTGGCAACTGATGCGCTAAGATATCTAGCGTGAGGTTAGGTTTTAATAGGCATCGACGGCGAATTTTAAAACGTTGTGGCTTTATTCAACTTTTGATTACGCATCTTTGAAATGATGCGAGGATAAATCTTTAATTTCGAAGCTTGTGGTTACTGGTTGTCATTAGTTTTCTCCAGCTCCGAGAGCGAACAACATTGTGCCATGACCGATCGCCGAGAAAATTTGGCGGGATGAATGAGAAATTGTATGAAATACAAAATAATGTCTAGGTCAGTGGTTCTTAAACTTTTTCAGTCGCGCCCCCCTTGACATTTGTCATTCATGCTCACGGTTTCGTTTGATGAAGAGAATTTTTTGTTTGAAGATGACGCTTCAAGCGATTTGGCCTCAAAGCATCATTGCTCATCTTTTCGAAACATATAACGCACTGTGGTACAACTTGACCATTCACTGCTGCATCAGTAAAACCATACTGCAGATATTCTTCATTGTACTTCCTCTTTTTTGCACTCATTTTTATCACCGCAGCTAAATTAAATACCACTTATTTTTCAAAGGTCTAAAATTTGTAAATTATGGGGGATTAACAAGTTTGAAAAAGTTAAAATTAATCAACCGCAAAATAAAAAAACAAATAGAAAATATATTTCGCTTTAAGAAAGCATCATCAGTTCTTAAAAAAAAAGCAAACAAAATCACAACACTAAGAAAACTACTAATAAATTCTAGCAAAGAATTTTAACTGAAAACAACCAGGTACTGTCCACTCCACAACAACGTTAACAATGAATCTCGCTCGTGAACCTTCAAAAAGTTTGGAAAATACGGTTTAACGTGGGAGAGAAAAGAACGAATAAATGAAAAAGTACAAAATCGACGTGCTAAGTGACATCTCTCGCGGAGAAAGGAAGGCGAAGCATATAACAATGTGTCGATGTAAATAAGACAGCGGAAATTAAAACAGTAACGAATTAAAATCAAGACAAAATTGTTTTTTAAAACTAGGTCACAGATTCTGATCTAATGGATTAGTAACGAGGTGGTAACGAGATTTGACTGTAGTTCGGAGCTGCTTTTCATCAATATGTCACTGTCATGCTCGCGCCCCCCTTGTGAAGCTTTCACGCCCCCCAGTTTAAGAATCCCTGGTCTAGGTGATGTAATGTATCCCTGTTCCGATACAAATTCATAGCTTCAATGCAAATCTATATTTACGCGGTTTAAACAATTTAACTTAATAAGATCTTAACTGTTGCAATGTATCTGTCGGGGATGATGAAAGTAAATTATCTTACCGGGAGAAGTTCTGAACACAAGTTCCGTGTGTTTTGTGCAGCAGCAAAGGTTTTACCGTGATCTAAGAATGCAGTTAAGATTTATAACTAGTAGTTCATCACACATTACATCGCAATCCACACCCATTGTGTAGATAAGATAATGTGAATAGTGTTCACAATTGGTTATATTACTGGAACAACGCTTTTTTATCAATTTTGGGCGAAGCTAGAAGCTGACAATACGATGTATGTTTTACTATCATTTTTCTTTTGCGTACAGCGGGGAGTGTGCGCAACTTTGATCACAAGCTGGGCGAGATCAATCAACTGGATTAAATTTTGGCCCATGCTTGCTTTTTCGTGGTCTAATTGCATTAAACATAGGCGTTTTGGGGGCCTAAAATAAGGCGAAAATTTTTAGATTTAAATGTTTTTTAAAAAACTTGTGAGTTCAGAAAATTTTTACTTGATTTGCTGCAGGCCCCAAAAATTTCGGTTAGCGGGCAGCATGTTGGCCGCAGATTGCATGCCTCTGGGTAAACTGTTCTGCAACTTAACATGTTATGAGCAATATTAGAAAGTACCATTCGTACTGTTGCAGTTTTATCTTTGCTGCTGCATTCCTGTTCTTTGTTTTTGGTTTAATTGGCCATATCTTATTAACTGTTATGTATCATACTTTTATTTGTGTTTTTATGTTGTATTACTTTAAATAAAATAAGTCACTTTTACTCGGTTTGATTACTTTATTCTGAAGAACAAGTTCATTTACATGATTAACAGCTGTAGGGACTTCGTTTTTATTTTCCAATTTTCAATCCGGCGTGGCCTTATGCTGATTAATAATAAGAAATTAAGCATTATTTTCATACATCCATAGGAGTAAAAAGATGTGCATAAATATCGTAGTCCGTCTCCAAACCTTTAAAATCGCAATCGCTTTAATTAGCGTAGTGGGAAAACTGCAAGATAACGATTAGCGTGTCGTTAAGTTTAGTCAAACTGGGTGACTGTACAATACGCGGGTAGACCTTAACAGGGTTTCTGAATGTAATATTTTACGCCAGGTGTGTCAAACTGGCGGGCCAAATGTGGTCCGCTGAGTAATATTTTGTGGCCCGTGTAAGTATTTTGTAAATACATACAGCAATGTTTTTCAAACTATGTGCCGTGGAAGATTTGCAGGTGTGCCGCGAATCTTCTTAAAGGGCTGTGTACTGATACAAATTTTCTGCCAAAATAGAGAAAAGGCTGCCATGAAGTAATGACTTTTTTTCGAAAATGAGCACCATTTCGGGCTACGTCACACGATTTCCGGAAATCGTTGCCCGGAGAAGTGGTGATCTCCAAATAATGCCACCCGCCATCAGTAGGAATAGATTTGCGTGGCTGGTGTGCGGCGAAATTTGATCAATTGGTTTCCTGCGCCGGCAGGTAAAAAAGTTTGGGGACCACTGATATATAGCTTTGCCTGCATATATTTTTTTTCGACAGAGTCTGGCCCGTATAAAATCCAAGTATGTAAATGTGGCCCACAACACTGTATGAGTTTGACAGCCTTATTTTACGCCATCATTTGTATATGCCAACAGCGGTTTAGGAGGCATTTGGCCTTTCTGGATGTGAGTCAAGGCCGACAAATAAAGTTGTGTAGGCCTATATTTAAGAAAACTGAAAAAATGGCAGGTGTGTAGTTCTGCTATCATCGTTCATTCTTTCACTGACAAAAAGGTAATATTGTGTGTTTATCTGCAACAGTCAAGTTGTAGTCAGGATTTGTTTTTGTTTTATCTTGTTTTGTTTTATTTGCCATTTTTATCCTCCATTCACGAGAAAGCGAATTGTATCGCTATACTTTGGACGGGAAGTCCGCACTCGCTTGGGAGTTGCCTTTTTCGAGGTTTATGGGCCACCTGTCTTCCACATAAAGGCGGGGGCTTCCCGTTAAGTGCCTTGCCCAAGGACACAACAAGCGAACTTGCCGGCTTGTTCTCCACAACCTCCCATAAATGCCGAGCGCCAAGCAGGGAAGCTATAGATACCATTTTTTAAAGTCTTTTGGTATGACTCGACAAGGGGAATGAACCCCAGGTCTACCGACTGCGAAGCGGACGCTCTAACCACTACGCCATCGCGTCGGTTGTTTTCTGTAGAAAACAAAAACTCTGTTCACCAAAATTTTGAAGAAGAAGTAAATTTTTTATTTTTTACAGAGCTCTAATAAAGTTCGAGTTCTCTAAAGAATTTTTTAATTTTGCAAATCTAACCCATGTCGTTTCGCAGGAATACCTGTCAGTTATATGTGGGTAAAATATTTTGGTTTAGCTGGCTTCATAGAATTTGTGAGAGTTGTAACAAGATTGTTATAGTGTAACAAGGTCTCTGTACTCGATTACAGACATCGTTTTGAAAACTTTTATCCAGTACGGGAAGAGCAAGTTAAAGTTTGGGATGGACGTTACAATCATGATCGGTTTTAAAATAAGGCCTTTAAAAATAGCAGAAAGCTAGCCCATGCACATTATATAGTGACATGTTGCTTCAAAAATGTGTAGTAGTGTCGACATAGGGCAAAAAATCCCTAAAAATACTTTATACTCGATTCCGTTACGCTCATTAAGCTATTTTCAAGCAGTAAATTTTCCTCTACTAAGTGATTTTACAGAACATTGCTTTCTTTTGATTTTCCTTCAAACGTTGGATTCCATCACAGTAACTATTATTCAAAATCTCTACTTCGTAAGCTACTCGTAAATTAATCACCAACCGCACGTTTCGCAGTCGTCAAGAAGTGGACTGAATTCCTTTGCTCAAAAACTTTCTTGCTTGAAAAAAATATTTACCACTTTCTTGCTTGACGTTCAAGGAGAAAGAACGGGACGGCTAATGCTTTCTCGCTGCTCGATTCATGAGTACGCCTGTCATTCGAACTCGTACGAGAGACCAAAACCAAATCTGCCCTAACGGTAGAGCATCTACTGTTACCGGTATTCTGGGAAGACCTTGTGGCAACGGGCAACGGGGCGATGCATCCAAACGCATCGTCAACAAGTTCCGAAGACCTGCCATCCTCCTGCTGAACATCGAAGACCCCACTGCAAGCAAGATGAGCGTTCTTTACTATCTTGCTGCACACTGTGATGTGAGGCACTCGTCATCCTACTCTACGAGACCCACTGCACTTCTGCAGAGAGGTTAGTTCTACTGAACTACAAATTAGCTTTGTCCTCCTTCAGCAGGAAGCACAACCTTGCCACGTTTGTCCATGAACGACTGAAGTGGACCCTTTTCGAACAACCTCCACCTACATCGAAGACTAAGTGGCTGTGCGTTGACGTTGATGAATATAGGATAGTCAACCTTCATAAACCTCCACCGATTCGTTTGCAAGTATCTGATCTCCCAGTGTTCCCACATCCCTGCCTCCATGCTGGCGACTTTAATTGCCAGCATGTTGATTGGAGTTATGATGCCAGCAGTGCGGATCAAGAATGCCTGGTTAGCTGGGCAAGTACCAACAATCTTGCCCTACTTCAGAACCCAAAAGTTACCCCCAGCTTCCACTCTGTCAGCTGGAATACAAGTATTAACCTGGATCTTACATTCGTCAGTGTCGACTCGGACAGTCGCTTACCTGACAGACGTGTGTAGTGATGTTGGTAAGCGTTCCTAACCATCTCAGAAAAGTTTCCAAGTTTTCAACATTGACCCACGCTTATTTCTACTTTACTCAGGTTTGCTCGTCCTATACCAAGTAAGCCTGTAAAGCGGTGGAACCTCTACAAGGCCAAGTGGAGCCACTATATTGCTCTCACAAACAACCTTGCCAGGACTTTGCCGCCACCTGATTTGAATCAGGCATGCCAGTGTTTCTGTAACGCCATCAGCAGTGCGGCGAAAAAGTGTATCCCACGTGGCCGACGAAATAATCTTACACCATGTTGGGATGACCAGTGTGAAAACCTCTACCAAACATTCTTGCAATGCCCTGACGGGAACTCTAGCAGAGCTGCAACAGCTTTGCTTGTTAGGTTTGACAGGAAACGGAGGGATTGATAGACTGAGGCTGTCGAGAAAATCGACTTTTCACACTCTAGCCGGATACCATCGAGTACAGTAAACAATCTTACTTGTAGGTCACGACAATCCCCTCGCCAATGTCCTGTTTTAGCAAATGATATTTGTAGTCAGCTGGTAAAAAGCGGAAAATACGAGAGTGTAAATCGATAGCCCTCCCAACCCGTTGTGCAGGAAGAGGGATGTCTAGGTCTAGACATCCTTGCACAGGAATTGGCTGAACTTTGGAGGGCTAGTGCCCCAGATGCAGTAAATATCTACGGAGATTTTTCTCCACGAGAATTATCTGCAGCCTTCCATCACTTAAAGCCAGGTAAAGCTCCTGGCCCTGACTTTAGTTGTTCGGAGCTTGTTATCCATGCTGGTCCCGGCTTGAAGTTTTGGCTACGTGGCTTCCTTTCTTCCTGCTTGTGCCAACTCGAAATTCCAAACGTCTGGAGAAGAGCGCTGGTAGTCGTGATCTGTAAACCCTCAAAACCTGTATAGGACCCACAGAGCTACCGTACCATCTCTCTGCTCTGCATCCCTATAAGATCCTCGAAGGACTGATCTACAACCGCGTCGAACCAATAGTCGATCCCTTGCTCCCAAAGGAACAGGCAAGGTTTCGACCCGCAAAGTCTACCGTAGATCAGAGCGTTTTGCTTACGAAAGATATTGAGAATTCTTTTGAGGCAAAAAAAAGGCTGATGCCGTGTTTGTCAATATGACAGCTGCTTACGACACTGTCTGGCACTGTGGCCTCACCTGCAAGCTGCTGAGACTTCTGCCGAACAAGCACATGGTCCAAATGATCATAGAACTTGTTTGGAACAGAAGCTTCGCCCTGACCACCGATGACAGCAAGCCAAGCGGGCTCCGACGTCTGAAAAATGACCTCCCACAGGAATCAGTCTTGACTCCTCTTCTTTTCAACATATACATATACAATCTGTCTTCCATAACCTCCAAAAAGTATGCCTACGCTGACGACTTGGCAATACTTTACTCATCTGGACATTGGAAGGTGTTGGAAAGAACTTTGAGCGAACACATGACTACACGTTTAGCATATCTCCAGACTTGGCAGCTGTCCGCTCAAGTGGATTTATTGTTGTTTTTCCCGATACGCAAACCTGATGTGCTGTTGCAGGTCTTATCTGTCGTTGCCTTCTCGCTTTCGGACATCGCCGGAGTAAGACACTACTGTTGTATTCCGAAGTTAAAAACAATGTTATAGTTGACAACGGGGGCTACTACAGATTGGCTGAATATTGCACACATGCAGTAGGCCTACTGTTAGCTGAGCGGCACTGTGAGCAAAAGCTACAGGTATCCCGTCTACTCTTCTTTCTGAAATCTAATTCCATTCTTTCTCCCCGCCAGGCCGGTTTCCGTCCTGGACGGTCTACTCTAGATCAAATTCTGTACCTTTCTCAATCCATTTCGGATGGATTTAACAAACCCAGGCCGGGCTCTCGGACAATCTTCTCTACTATCGATTTCTCTAAAGCTTTTGACTCTGTCTGGCATCCCGCCCTTTTCGACAAACTCATTTCGTCTAGCCTCCCTCCTTGCTTTGCTCGTTGGACTCAATCTTTCCTTTCTGGTATGGTGTGGTTTTTCAAAATCACAAAAGCCGTTCCTTTCGAGTCCGTCGAGGGGTTCCGCAAGGAGTTGTTCTTGGCCCTGTTATTTTCTCTCTTTTCATCAATGATCTTCCGGCCTCTTTGCCTTCTTTCTTCAACTATTCTCTTTACGCTGACGATCTGGCCATTTGGTCCTCCTCCACCTCGGTCCCTACTGCGGTGGAAGCCACACAAGAAGCTCTGTTTCGATTGGAGCGCTGGTCTGAGTACTGGTGTCTTCCTTTCAATCCGAGCAAATGTGAGGCTTCCTTCTTCTCAGTGAATCCCCACCAAGCTAACCTCCAACCCAACCTCCTCTTACTCGGCTCTCGCGTCCGTTTCAATCCCACTCCAACTTTTCTTGGAGTCACCTTCGATTGCACTCTTTCCTTTTCTAAGCATGTATCTTCGCTGAAGGCCAAGTTTTTCCCACGTCTCAAGGCCTTACGCTGTATCTCTGCTTCATCATGGGGCCCCTCTAAGGAGAATACTCTCTCTTCTGTATGAAGATTTTCTCCGGCTTCTTCTCACTTACGCTTCACCCGAATGGTTTCCTTTCCTAGGCGCTACCAATATCACCAAATTGGAACGCCTCCACCGAGAGGCCACTCGCGCCATCACCGGCTGCCTCTCGTCCTCCTCTATCCCACTTCTTCTCTCCAAGGCTTTTTTACCTCCCCTACAAGTCACCCTGACTCATTTCACTCTTTTATCTTATGAGCGGGCTCTTCGTCTCCCAACCTTTTTTCCTATTTCAGGTTTGCACATCGTCCTAGAGAGCTTTTGCGTCCACTCACCCGCTCACGCTTCCTTCTACTTGTTCTAGGAAGGCTCTTCTTGCTTGCCCTCCTTTTTTTCCTTGGAATCTGCCTTCGTTCACCGTGAAGTCCACCCTTTCCTCTCCATGCTCTCGCTTTGATCTTCCTCTCTCTCGCCAAGGTGCGGCTTTGCCCATCTTGACTCTCTCTCCCCCATGATTTGGTATCTGGACAGACGGCTCTATTCCTTTTCTTTTTGGCATGGGCGGCTCCGGTGTTCTTGCTAACTGCTCTCTCTTGGGTACTGATGCCACTCTTTCCTTTTCGGCGGGCCCAGTATGTTCAAGTTTTTCTGCTGAAGCCTGCGCCATTCTGTACGCTCTTTGCTGGTTTCGGCAGCACCAACAAGTCTGCCAGTTCTCTTCTCTTGTCCTACACTCTCACTCTTGTTGTGTTCTCGCCACCCTATTCTCTTATATCAAACTCTGTGGCAGATCTGGCAGGAACTGTCTTCTCTCTCCTCTTGTTCTATCAAACTACAATGGGTCCCCGGACACTCATTTCTGCCGGAGAACGACGCGGCTGACGAGCTGGCCAGACGGGGAGCGCTACTTGCAGTCTCTGTCGTATGCACCGCCCAGCTACCGACCTCTGGTCCAGACCCTGGGGAGTTGCCCGGCTTCTGGGGCTCCATGGTCTTCCGCCATGCCCCCATCCCTCAGAAGTAGTCGGGTAACAAACAAAAAAGCTACAAGTGAAAGATTTCAGCTTTACACGATTGCCCAGAAGAGCTTCATTGCACTAGGTGAGGTTGCGAAATCCGACAATAGCGATACTCCTACAAATTATATGTTTCACTTGAATACGAGGCTCATCCGGTTGGTGTTTGTTTATTGCATTTCATGGCAAGAAAAAGGCACGAAAAAAACTTGACACAATATCACTAAGACAGGTTACCAAATTTTAATCGAGGTTGGATTCGCATTGCAGTTGATGGTTCGCACTCTAAAATTAAAATAATTCATCTGTAAATGCAAATTAACAAAATTTCATTTTTAGCAAAAAACTTTTGCACAAGATAAAACAAATGATAGGTAAAGAAGGGATTGTCGCAGCAACTTTACAGTGAAAAAGACATATAGCAGTATAAATAAAAGTGAACACCTTACTGGCACCTTAGTTTGTAGAATACAATTACCTTTCCTGAGGGGTGATTTGGATTCTAAAGGTTTCTCTGGTGTTGGCACTGATTTAACAAGACTTATAAAACCGTCTCCTTTAGGTGGACTTATTTCAGGTCTTGAACGAGATATTCTGGCAAAAAAATAGTTTAGTATCTGTACATAATGAAAAAATAGAGGTGCGAGAAAGCCAAAGCATATAGAACAAATTGTTTTAAAAGCAAGGCTTCCCCTCAACTCTGTAAAATTATACTTCTCTGTTTCATTCTTTGATGAGATGGTAGGAACTGCAGGCTTTCGATATCTATTTAAACAAGAAGTAAAAAATGGCAATTAGTAACATTTTTCAATCAAAATCTTTTGTGCATGCGATTCGCAATAACTTATTCAAGAAATAATAACAATTGAGCGATACCTCAGTAACTTTTATGCGGGTGCGCAGCGAGTTAAATTCAAATACGTACAAGCAGCTATCAAGTTGCAAGAAAGGGATATTGCAGCAAAAACCTATTCAAATGTTTTGAAATTCTAAAGCAGTGTGCAAACCTTTTTGCACACGAGCCAATTTAACTAAAACGATCAATTTCTTGGGGCGGGCGCAGACCCTTTTCAAGCACTTAGTTTCTTCCCCTCCCCCCCCTTTTTTTGAAATCTACCACAAAAAGGAGGAGTTTCTAAACTGAAGGCTTTCTTCAATTTAGTGTGATCAACCTGTGGACCGAGCCACAAATCATATACTTACCCGGTTCCCGCAATATCACCTCGAGGGCCGCAGTTCGCCTGTTCCAAGGTGTTAGACGCCTAGCAACGCTAATTTTTTGATCTTGGCCTTTGGTACTGTTATTCAGCATAAAATGAAAAAAAATTTGTGGTGTAGAGTATGTACGCATAAAATGAAGGTGATTTGTGAAGTAGGATATGTTCGTAATTGCCCTGTTGATGGGGGAAGACAGGACACGGTTACGTCCCGGTTTACACGTCAAACATAATCAAGATCACACAAGGGAAAACAGGCCGCCTATTTCGTACCAGGTACGAATACAAATTGAAGAATGCTAGAAAAGGCAGTCAACCACTGATGGGCGCCAAAAGTTGCCTCTTTTCCTGCTGAGTAAGCAGTTTTACTATAATAGACCATTGAAGCACTAGAAAGTAAACTGCACTGGCCGACATAAACAGTCGATTGCACCGAAGTTAGGTATCAGATCATACCAAAAACATCAAACATTGCGTTTTAAACGCACGTATACAATAAGACAAACTTTGATCACGATAGCTAGTGCAGACGTCAAACACACAAGGGACATAAACAATCTCTCATCAAGAGAGCAACCAATGATGTAATCACAGCATCAAATCCTTGTACTTGCCTAGGAAATTTTTTTCTGTGAGGTAGATTACATTTCCCTTCGCACTCTCCCGTTTCGTAAAAGTCAGGGCAGGCACGAATGTGAAGGTCTTTACACTAAATTATATATCTTTGAAATAGATAGCAAGCACTGGGCAAATGCCCTGAAATAACGTTTTTACAGCAACCTCAAGTAGTTCTAGTTGGGTGCAACTATTACACTCTTTCTCCAGCCCACAAAGATGCTACATCTCCAAACAACAAATATAAAGATTAACTATTCGGCTCAAAACTAATGTCAACTGAAGGAGTTTTACTTATAGAGTGTCATAAACACACAAAATTAGTGTTACAGATACATAGTGTTTTTCTGTAGCAGATTAAGCACCCAATCTCCAACTTGGCTGCTTACAGTGGTAAGCAAGAATATTGGCCATGAAAATAAGCAAAAAGTACAGCTATCTCACAGTCTCTCCTTTGGCGCAATATCCGGTCTTCACAAAAGCTTTGCAAATGCGAGCGTCATGACCAAGAAACACATGAAGATACTGGCAATCTTTAGCACTACAACTGCCGCGTAGAAAGAAGTTGCAAACTGGCATCTGCACCAAATAATAAGAAACGGTAAGACACGGTAGGTCGACCATTTTGATATGGACGCGTGAGACTTAACACTGTAATAATGTCAAAAGCTCAAAATTCAGTGGTCGGAAAAACTTAGGGATGCTTCACTTCTGCTTCTATTCTTCTTCTGGCTTTATTCCCACTCAAGTGCAGTCACAGGTGCGGATTCTTTCTCCCCAGAGCGCTCGATCTTGAGCGCCATTCTTCTTTAATCACACTCCTTTTTGGCATTCTCTCCATTTGTTGACGTTCACGTCATTTATTTTTGGCTGGATTATTACGGCCAGATGCTTTTTCTGCCACCAACGCTCTTGGGAGGGAGACTGGGCCACCACAACGAGTAGACTACTCGGCCCCACCTACTATCTTCCACATAAAGATGAAAACGTCCCATTAAGTGCCTTGTGCAAGGCACTAACTACAAGTGAACCTGCAGGTTTGTTCTCCACACTGTGCACTTTATGCTGAGCGCCAGGCAGGAAAGCCGTGAATACCATATTTTAGGAAATGAACCCAAAGTCTACCGACTGCAAAGTGAACGCTCAAACCACTATGCCATCGCGTCGGTTTACTTCTACTTATATTACGACGAAAATAAAAAATCCGTCTGAAGAAGCTGGTATGCAGCACAAATAACAATTAATGAGAAAAGTATAAGGCCTTAGCTGTCGTGAGCAGGACCAGCTAATTGGCACTTTCATTAGAAATAATACTGATTGACACTTTCAGGCCATAATGGTTTGATATTTCGACCCCTTCCCAAAAGAAACGGAAATATAAACTGTCTCAATAAATATGATGTCGACGCGACATTGCCATTGATGAGAACAGCACGAAACGCTTCTTTTCGTGATGCTCTCATGAAAGATGATATGATGTGGACGCCACGAAAACCAACAATTTGACTTCAATAATTAACACCTACCTTCTGCTTGGATGTTTTGTGTGAAAAAGGACAATTTATATCGCGACACGTCCCGCGGAGATATCTAACAAGCAAGTCTTATTAAGCACATAGTCGTTGTTAAGTTGAATTCTAAGCGATTCCAAATATATCTCAATGCAATGTTATTGCTGCTGGCAGAGCCAATGAACTAGCTCGCCAAAACACGACTGCTGGCGTATCAATCAATCTGGATATAGGCGCTAGGATCACTATAATATCAAAGAAACAAAATAATGTGGTAGAATGCAGGGCCATATTGGTCTTAAGAGACTAGATTATTGGAGGACAACTTAAAAATGTTTCCGGGGGCATGAACGCGCTATTCTCGAAAAGCAGCCAATATGTTCGTGATGCTTATACATTTCGGGTTTTGAAATCTCTATATCCAGGATGGCGAACCACTGAACCGCCGCTAGTATTTCAGTGATGCACTTGTAGATTTGTTATTACGGTATCAGTTTCTTGAAATTTTCACCATGGGGACTTTTTTCCTTTTTAAAGATTAAGTCGCAAAATGTGGCCGAGATACAAGTGAAGACCTTTCTCAGAGATTCAGCCCCAGCAGTTGGGAAAATTGGGCGCAGTTACAAGAGAAGACCTTAGTTTGGGGGTATCAACCACGAAATTGTCGAATCTATGACCGACTTTTCTTTTTTCCACAGTAACTTCCATTTGTGATCCACTCAATGAAAAAGGTTCGTCATCCCTGCCCTATATAGACCTATCCAACTTTTTTGGTATCTTGTACTCACTGTGTACAAATAGCCACTCGATCTGGGTCATGGACGTATGGGCATTTTTCTTGACGATTGCATTTGCCAAATCTACAAAAACACTAACATATATAAAAAAAGCACTCATAAAGAGGTGTTGAGCAGGTCAGGTTTCGTATTGTGCTGTGTATTTGTCAAGGCACTTGACAGTAATTCTGAGTGTCTGATTGGTTGCAGTGTCCGTGGTTGAAATACACTGTGCCGGCAGTACAGGCATCGCCCAAGTGAGTGTGAACATTTAGCGTAGTGTGGTTTAAAGCAGGGACGTGCAAACTACTGCCGGTGAGGCAAAATTATGCGGCCTGCAAGTGAACTGCAAGCAGAAACAAGTGACTTGTGACCCCGTCCACAGGTTCAACAAAATAAAAAACTCAGTCCTTCTTGAAGTTATTTCCATAAAAACAAAGATCGTAAAAAGGAATCGCGCCTGACCCTCGATTTCATCCGGTTAAGTGAAACTAGCCAAACTACAAAGAAGTTTTGCACGCTCTTGGTTTAATGCATACAGTAACCAGAGAGCGAAGTGATACATCGTAAATATTCTATAAAATAAAGGCTACCTGTTATAAAAAATGCAATGTACTTTCTTCAGCTTATGCCGACTTTTTGAACGAGCAGTCTCGAGACTTCGGTGAACCACATTGCTATAACAAGATCACCTCATTAAATTAATTTCAAGCAGATGTAACGATGGCTACTAATTGTCAATTCGGAACCCTTAGCTGAAAGTTAATTTGAACGGAATACATGCTTGCTTTCTATATTTATACTATGTACAATGTACTCAGATACTAGTCACATGTCATTTTAGGGCAACAACTGAATTGACAGTTTCAGTAAAATGAACGTTTAGCGCAACAGCATCTATATTTTTAAGCTGTGCCCAACAATGCAGATGTAAAATTTTTGGCAAACTACGACACCTCATCGCGAGCGGTGAACGAATGTATGATCCACAAAACAAAAAAAGTTCGCAAACCTGACAAAAACAGTTTTCAGCATCTACATACCTTGCTAAGCGTTGCTTGACACTGAGAGAATGAGATCTTGAAGAAACAAAAGGTGTGACTGTAAAAATACATCACATAGTAAAAGAGCATAACAAAATATAAGCCGTACCAGAAGAGTAATCATAAACAGAGCCACAATAGATTGATCGCACCTTGTCATGACTCGATTAAGTTTCTTTGCCTACCATTTCAATTACTACAGGTAATTACACGCACAACACGAGTGATGAGCGTATGCCAAGCTAGCCTGTCCTTGGCTACGGCCTAAATATCACAAACACGCAACAGGCACAATTTCTCTCTCGATAAGACATTATCATTCAGTATCTACCTGATTGTTGTTTTCGTTTCAATACAATATTTCCCGAAGTTCGACTTCTCGTTTGATTTTCGCGATGGATCGGTTGAAACCTGTAGCGACGAACCAGTTTGAACTGGTTTTGCGCATTATATGATCTAAACCAAAGAATAAAAATACTGTCTGCCTCAATCAGCTGGAGTTTAAATATTACTACGTACTTCAAAAATATTCGATTAAACCGAGCCAAACAGTACTGCAGGGTTAATTGGCCAAATTTGGAAAACAATTTAGACCAAGTACACAAGATTTCGAGTTTACAACTTATAAAAACATTTATTTCATAGCTTCGAGGCATTAATGCAACAGCCAGCCTACATAAACAATATAAAGAAATTCGCCAAGCTCAATGAATCTTAAGGAAGATATCGTCACATGATAAGAGTATTTTAAAAATATTTGAAACTTGCAAAAATCAGACGTTCAGCTTTTCTTTTCCTAACACTGAACCTTTTATTACTAAAGTATTTGCACTCGTGATGAAGGTCACGTGATAAGACGAAAAGTACAAAAATGAGACTCACCTTATCGAAATTACACTTTATACTTAAAAAATAAAAACTAATATTAAAGTCCACACTTCGCACTTACTTATAATGATATCGGGAATTTTTTTTGAATTTTTTATTCTTGTTATAACAAGATTTTGCCTGAAAAAAGAAAATTATGTCCAAATATATAGCTACTAGTTACCTATAATAGGAGTCACAATACCAATACTCTGATTTGCTTCAAGATAAAGCAGTGTAGGTGAGAATATAAAACTGATGATGAACAGCTTCAATAAAATAATCCAGGTGGATTATCAAACTAAGGATTAGCGATTCTTAATTTTTTCCACATTACCTACCTGGCTGTATCTAAGATTTGGAAGATAAAAAACATGTGCATTTCTTTTCTGAAATCTGGTTTTGCTTGCTTGAACGTAATTGCTTTTACTTGCAGGCTGCTTTTTAATCACTTTGTAAGGATTCTTGCTCAAATTCACAGGAGAACTAATAAAAAGCAATTCATTTTACCTTAGCAAGTCATCTTTTGGGAAGAAATTTACTACCATTGGCAATTACAAACCATTTTATTTAAAAAATAAAGGAAAATTGGAAATCATATTTTTTTCAACCGATCATAGGAATGCTATCTTTATATTCACGCAACAATCCATACATATTACATAAACGAGAAACAAAAAACAGTATCAAACGATGGGCGATTGTAATCCAGAAACGGAAAAAACATGTGGTTTTCTTGCCCAGCAGTAAGATGAAACTTTATCCAGTGAAAGACGAGAAGTCATTTTAAGAAAACAAAAGCGCAAAAGTAAAATATTGTGCTATAGTTAAAAATGTAAATTCGGTGTGTCAATATCAAACGAATTTCAGGAGGAAAATTTACAAAAATCAAGTGATGCGGTCTGGTGTAAGATACATAATACCGATACGTACTTTTGTGGGGACTGAGCAACACTTTTTTCAGACATGGTAATCTAAAGTAATTTCCAAGCAGCTTCTTCGGAAATATTTCCAAATTATCAGAAAGAAAGTAAAAATGATGCAAATCTCTCACAAATGTAAAAAAGCAATTTGTTCAAAGTACTCTAACACACTTAAAGCGTTTTTTGAAAACTCTTCTAAGACCATCTCACCATAATAATAACGCCATCCCACCGCACAAGACATACATTAAAAAAAACATCAAATACCTTGTATGGCTAACACGAAGTAGTTTGTATTTACTCAAAATTCTTTTTCGCAAAATGACAGATTTGGAAGAAGTGGCAGCCGATTTATCAGAACTTAAACTTCGTCTGAAAGTACGTAAATAACAGTACATAATCTGTTAATATATTGATTGGTTTAGAATCTATCTAGAATTAGAATCTAGAATCTAGGCCCATTTTTCCACAAGGGTTGATCTTGGTAGCTATTTGAATGTTACTCAATGCTTCAACTACATTTTTGTATTGCAATTTACAGTATCTTCGTGACTTACATGACAGCAATGCCATTGTATGCTGGTTCGATCAATCAGGTCTCGTTAGTGCAGTTGGTGACCGACAATTAGGGAAAGGATTTAAAATCAAGCACAGCCTAGCCCTAGAACTTGTCACTTGTTGGAGCCAAACTAAGTCCATGGCTGGGAAAGTTATAACAGCACTCTTCAAATGGGAGATGGATGTTGCTAGCAGACTATACGGCCAGCATACTGCGAGAACCTGCTGTCACAGCCAGTAGTAGAGTTTCGTAAACTCATACATGTAGCCAATGATACACTTTACAGACAACTGCTAACAGTACACATTGTTTCAACCTATCAGATCTCATAAACGTGACAGCACTATGGCTCTTGCAGTATTTTATACGTATAGTTTACCTACAACGTCCACCTCTCATTCGTAAGTGATTTGGCTTTGGTGAGAGTTGACAGAACTTCAACAACTGTGGGTATAGTTTAGCTCCCACAAGTGTCAAGTTCTATGCTAAGCTTTATTTTAAAGCCTCCAGCCAGTAGCCGATCACCAACAGCACTGATGAGACGTGAATCACGTGATGGACCACGCAAAGTACACAATGTGCGGTTATTCTCAATTGAATGAACTGTTTAGATTTTCTTCAGTTGCCCCGTTTTTAAAATTTCTTCATTGTTTGGCAATTGTTTTGATAAATTTCCCACTTGTTGGCATAAGCCAAGCAGAAAAAAAAGTTGTACAGCATCTTTTCCAAGAGCAAAACAGAACAAACACTGTAAATCTCCAACGCATGAACCATTTAATGGTTCAAGACAAATGTTTCCTCACATCGTTTACCTAAACCCTGAAAACAACTTTGAGAATCGGAAAAAGATATTGATGTTCAGTGCTGTTGTTGTGACCAACCAAAACAGCTTATTTTGTAATCAAGCTTTAGTTGTAGGCCCAGTTAAGACCTTTGTTCACGTTATACTGTATAAAAGCTTAACAATGTAAAAACAGAACACAACTGACTGTTTAGTTTTGGCAAAGAATGTTTGATGATATAAGCAAGCATGGTAACTAGATAAAAACCAGATTAAGTAAATTATGATCATCAAACTTTTCACAAATCAAATGATTACAATTTTACACAGGAGTTTTTGTTTTTATAGCTGTCAAATTTTTTAGATGTTGGAAAAAATCTCCTATAGTTATTACACTAAACATTTAATATTCAAACTCTTACTTTCGAATATATTTGTATTTTGAATTTGAAGTGGCAGTCTTTGGTGACAATCTTTTTCTTGCTACTGCGGCTGAAATATTGGTTTTATTGCCAGTAAAAGCCCTTTTGCTCCATGAAAACTTCGAATTAGCTTTGTTAATTCTCGATAGGGTAAGCTTCACAGATGAATCTGCATTTAATGCTACTGAAGTAGCAGGAAATTTAGTCGAAGAATGCTGTTTGGCATTTGCTAAAACTTCAACTGACCGCAATACAGATGCTTTTTTTTCTTCACAGTGATTAGTTAATGAACTTTGCTCTTCCATTTTTGAACATTCCCACTTAAAACTGTTTCTTGAAGCTGACAGTGTTGGTGTTTTAAGCTTCTGGTGAAAATTCGTAGTTAATGAATTTTTCACAGGTGATACATTGCTCTGTTTTGGGCTTTCAGTCTTTGTCCATTTGTAACTTTTGTGTGGGGAATGACTCATAGAGTTCGTATTAGTTCTTATATTTGATGGTGAACTCTTATAACAAAAAGTACTTGAAGTTGAAGGCAAACTTGAAATTTTTTGAAAAACTTGTCCATTAGCATCCTAGCAACAAAAAAAGTAACATGAAATATTTGATTAAATCAGTCTATCAGCTACATCAATGCCTAATCGGAAGCAGCAGCTGCAGATCTTGGCCCTTGATAAATGAGTAAATGTAAACGTTAGCCTTAACGCACTTACATCTTTCTGAGTGATTTTAGTTTGGCCAAGAAAATAAAGGTGCTGAATTTTCCCTTTTTGTTTAGTAGGAATGTTTACCGTTGTGACACATTATTTATGAAACAGTTCAACATACACACCAACAACAACTTTTCGGTAACAAAATAGGCTACAATAACAATAATTCTAATTAATAACAATATCAATTTTAAAAAGTACATTTGCAGCACTACTAATATAAGGTGGTAAAATGTGAGAGCCTTTGTAATTCTAGCATTAAAAAATATTGTACATTTTTTGGGAGTTACAGATATTGTCTACTTACCACACTATTTGGTGCAAAAATCTTGTTTCTGAAAAAACATGCTGGTAACAAAATGTAAACACTGTAAGTTCAGACTTCAAAAATTCAGCGTGATGTTCACTGTGCCAACTGCAACATCACGTGTGCATGGCTGCTGATTCTTAGATTGTAAGAACAATATACAGTCTTCAGCAATCACTAATTTTAGATTTCAGGAGAAAAATTTCCTCCAGAACTTAACAAACCAAACATTAAAGATATTTATAGGTAACCAGTATTTTAAAGACTAAACCTACCATTAACAGTTCATCAAAAGTAACTAAAGTAGTATTGATATCAAAACATGCCATAGCATTTTGTGTGCTCATTGGGACTAGTTATCTTTTGTCCTGATCAATACCACAGCTTGTCTCACTACGGAAGGAAAGCTTTGGTGTATTTTGCCATGGTAACTAGTCAATAAATCTTGCACTTTGTACTTACTATGTTGGGGTTAAATACTGGAATTCTAAATTTACTATAGTTGATGAAATGAAATTATGGAAACTTATTAAGCACATCTATCACAAAAAAGTTTGGGCAACTGCCAAATGACCTTGCTGTCTCCTAGGTAGCACTCACTTTTGCATTTATCATAGTTGGTGCAAATTATAGTGTAACTCCAAAATGTGAGCTTCAAAACGTGGATAAGAAAAGTTTTATCATTTTTTTATCACTCCCAATAATGAATAGCAACAATACCAACAACTGAAACTTCTTAACCTGAGAAGTTACTAGTTACTAGTAAACATACCTACTGCTGTTCCAAACAAAGTTACTTGATGGAAATTTTCTAAATTTAGCAGCATGTTGATATCTTGAGGAAGACTTTTTGTGAGATGATATAACATCTGAAATTTATTCCACATTTTGAAAAAATAGTTAGATATCAAGTAGAAATAACGTGATTTACTTATAGGCTTCCAAACTCATACCATGTAGTAGTAATTATTCAGTTTTAATCCAATGTTGTCCCCTTAGCAGAGATGGGAACAACATGTAAAATCAATATAAAATACCAGCTTTATTGATATGTCATTTAGCATAAACTTTTATAAAAAAAAGTAAGCGATAATTACAGACTACATGAACATAATCATTTCTTTGGTAATAAGCCATGCAGTAAAATAAATTTCATGACAATCTAACCCATTTGTGATAATCTCTTTGTCTTACCTGACCAATACTTTATTTCTTTTTGCAAGCGCATTGTTGTGTGCTTATCCATTTTTTCAGTTCTGCCAATGAAATTTGTTTTATCATTAAAACTTGTATGAAATACCAGTGCTAATCTTGTGTGAATGATGAAAATAAATTATCGCTTGTAGAATAACAACATTATAATGCAATGAAAACCATATCTAATGCCAGCATGAAACAACTAAAAATATGATTAAATATAGCAAACATTGTGTTTTTGTTGAGTACAAAGACCACGTCAACAAATCCAGACATTTTGCTGCTTGAAAACAGATTAAGCCAAATTCACATTTTTGCTCTTTATATTTTTTACTTCAAAATGGTTCTAGAGATAGACCTCTAATGTAGTGGAAACAGCAACATACATTCTCAACACATTACGGAAAATGCTGGATTTAAGATCTGATAATTATTGGTTGAATTAAAACAGAATGCACATTTCCAAAACTATGTTTTTGGACCAAATTCTTTTCTATTTCTAATTAGCAATTTATTTGACCCAAATATTATACTGTATTTGATTAGTTTGTCAGGTAAGAAAAATCCAGGTTTGATGACTTTAAAAAGACAAAAATTCATGTTTTACCAGTGTATCAAATTCAGCTATATTTGCAACTTTTGTTGTTTTGTTTTTATTTTATGCATATTTCCATGTTCCATAAATCTACATTTCTTTATTTCAGTGTTGCCAATGTAAATGCTATTAAAACAACATGCTTAGGCCTTTATCAAATGAAAAGATGCAGCTTTGTAGCAGTGGTTTATTTTGGTCAACAACACAATACAGATAAACTATTCAGGCTCAGTACTCAATAAAAGATACTAAGGTGAAATTAGAAAACTTCACTTCCTATCACCCAAAGTAGATTGCAGAAATTCCACTAAATTTTGGCTGTCTAATCAAACCTTTACTACTCTTTGCCACCTCTACAAGGGTAGGCTGAAAAGTTTGTAGCCTCACTATGAAGGAGTTGCGACAGATCAGTGAAACTTGCCATGCGTTAAATTCATGCTTTCTTGATGCTGACTGTGACATTTTTTTTAGGTAACCTTATGCTGGATAAGTAATTTCGCACTTTAAAAAGTTGTACTAGAGAGATTTTGTAATATCAAGAGAATTTTGCATTTTGGTTTTTTGATGATCTTGTAAATATGGATAAGATTTGGCACCGTGTTGTGATCAGATATTTGCAGAAAAAAGGATTAACAACCAAGGAAATTTATGCTGATATAGTTTCCATTTTTGGGGATGATGCTTTGGCTTTATCAACTGTGAAAAAGCGGGCTGCGGAATTCAAGAGGGGGAGAGAGAGCCTTGAAGATGATCCGAAATCAGGACGTCCTTCCACAGCTACCACCCAAGAAAACATTGACCGCATTCATCAAATGGTAATGAATGACAGACGATTAACCATTAGTCATTTGGCCAATGTTATCAGCATCTCTCGCAAACGAGTGGAGAAATTCTCCACAATGAACTTGGCACGTCAAAAGTTTCAGCTCGATGGGTGCCCTGGCTTTTGACACCTGATCAAAAGCTCACCAGACTCGTCATGTCAGAAGCGAACTTGGCAAGATTTGAGGCAGACCCAGATCGTTTTGTTAAGCGTTTTCTCACCCAAGATGAATGTTGGGTCCATCACTTTGAACCAGAGACCAAAAGGCAATCCATGCAGTGGAAGCACTCAACTTCTCCTACTCCAAAGAAGGCCAAGGTGGTGTCATCTGCAGGAAAAGTGATGGCCTCCATATTTTGGGATGCAAAAAGCATTGTGTTCATCAACTACCTTCAGAAAGGTAAAACTATCAATGAAGAATATTTTGCCAAATTGCTAAGGGAGTTACGACAAGCAATCAAGTCAAAGTGGCCTGGAAAGCTGACAAAAGGTGTCCTGCTTCATCAGGACAATGCTCCTGCTCACAAGTCTCTGGTTGCAATGTCTGCTGTGCATGATTATGGCTTTGAACTGATTGATTACCCTCCATATTCTCCTGATTTGGTACCATTGGATTATTTTCTGTTCCCAAACTTGAAAAAACATCTTGCTGGAAAACGGTACAAGAGTGATGATGATGTCATTTCTGCTGTAGAGGACTTTTTTGAGGGTCAGGAAGAGAACTTCTATGCCACCGGGATCCGAGCACTGCAGCACAGATGGAAGAATTGTGTGGACCGCAGAGGAGATTATGTTGAAAAATACACCTACTTTGGTCAAGTTTAAATACTTTGTGTTAGTCAGGTTATGAACTTTTCAGCCTACCCTTGTAAACTTAGCTCCAAAAGCTATTTCAAAAAATTAGCCTATTAAATTGGCATTGACAGTTATTGGAAAATTCTCTTCAACACTTTTTGCAGAATTGCACATTTTAGTTTCTTCCATGACAGAAAACCCATCTGCTTTCATGTGTATCACAAAACCAGTCAGTATCATGGTGGTTGGTTCACGTCATAGACCTAGTTTAAATCCAAAACATATGGCAAACTTCATGCCGTTTTTGCTAAGACCACTTGCCCATGCAACATGCATGGTAATGCTCTGAGAGTTCAGCTTGCATGTTTTGAAAGCAAGTCTAACAATTACACAGAACTGCCAACTACTACCAGTACCAAAGATTGAGAAGTGAGCTGATTAAGCAGGTAAAAAGTTTGTCCCCTCAGCACATATAACATACAGAACTTGAATTTGGGGTTCTATCTTAGTTTTAACTAACATTTTTTTAATCGATGCTTGATGTCGTATACAAAAATCACCTGACCAAGACCTTTAGCCTACTCTTTTAACATAGTTGTTTGGGGTATAGGTTGCAGGTAGGTGAAGGATTGGTAATCCAGCCCAACTATATTCAATCACATTACAATAGTGGCTACTTTCTGCAGTGGCCACCAGGGTTTAGTTAGTTGTCCTAAAAAATGGCAGTTTAATGTGGAAGAGTATCAAACAAAGTGCACATGATCTGCAAAATCTGAGCTTACAAATCCTTTGTGAGCTCGAACTAAAATGAAAATTGATCGAGTTCAGACAAGATAATTACAATGCTAGTCTGTCATCTTATCACGCCTCACAGCCTATCCACTTTTTCTCTGCCCTAAATTTCATTTAGATCGCGATGTAACAAAGAGATATGAAAACTGGAAATGGAAGTTTGGAAGATCGTTTAAAACATTCAGGGAAGAACGCCGCGATAGATTTATTTGCATTTGGTTGATTTGTTGACCAGCTCGATGGCGTAGTGGTTTAGAGCGTCCGCTTCGCTGGCAGTAGACCTGTGGTGCGTTTCCCAAGTCGATTCATACCAAAATAGTTTATAAAATGGTATTCACAGCTTCCCTGCTTGACGCTCAGCAAAGCGGGATAGTGTGGATAACAAGCTAGCAAGCTTTATAGTTGCGTTCTTGGTCAAGACACTTAACGGAATGCCTCCATCTTTATGTGGCACACAGGTGGTCAACAAGCTTGTAGAGAAGATGGGCGCCGCTAAGCTCTCATGCGCCCACTGCAAAAATATGAAAAAGAGGAAGAATTACCGCTGCTCTCAGATTTTCCCCGACGATTCATCAGTCCTGGGATAACTTGTATTTATACTTATTTAGAAATCAAAAACGGAATTACTGTTCTTCAGCAACGCGTTAAGGCTTAAAGCTGTTTTTTGATTTATCATTTCTTTCCAGCATTTTTGTAAAACATCTTTTTACATTGAGGTAAACGATGGTACTGTTGCGGGTCGCACCTCGCACTTCATCGAGCTGCCCTGCCAAACATTTTTTTGTCTTTTTTTTTATTTTTTTGTTAGTTTACTTTCAGTGGCTTAGCACTTCGCTCCGGCGGATGTGTGTGATTCTAGTTGTTTACTGTAAAAGCTGTGTTTGTTATGTTGCAACTTCGTGCGTCCACAGTTTGACCCCCAGCCAATGTACTGTTTCTACTCTATCCTACAATTTTACTGATGAAGTAATATTAACTGACGAAGTATCTACCGGTACTGTTAAGTTTGTAGCCGCTTGTCTGTCTCCACTTAAAGAATATCGTGCTCCTATAGTTCGCACGTCTGGAGATGTAACCTCACGCCAGGAATCTTAGCCTATATGGCCTTCCAGCAATCTAGCCGTGGACTGATGTCTATGGTGTACACATGATGATCGGTTTAATCCTTTAAGGACCACAAGATTCTAATTGATAGCATTTGAAGCAATTCCATAATTGTTGCTGACAATGGCAAAATAATGGATTTCAGAAAAGTGTTAATTACGTCATAATGGCATAACAATTGCTAATTAACAATCATAATCAAGGATAAATATTGTAAATAAAACAAAAACAATTGTGGGACATATACGACCCAGTATCTGTCAAATGGTTAAATAGCCCCTGTAGTTGGCGCCTCGAGTGATTTTCCACGCTGGCTTATTGGCGCGAGGCCTTCTACATAGATTAGGTAAGCACAGCAGCGTGAAGTTTTACAGATTATTTTTAATCCACCCACGCAGTTATGGCAGACAATCAATATCACGTCCGTCCTCTAAGAAGTCCAGCGATGATAGAGGTTGTGACAGATAACGAGAACACGTCCGTCTGCCACGACGATTTAACAACAAAAGAGAGCCGAAAATATCCGACCGCATGGTCGGCAACAAAATACTGCACACGTCACCAAACATTAGGTCGCTGCACACGTTTATGGAAACCAGGTCACTGCGCACCTCACATGAACAAAAACAATAGACAACAAAAGACGGTGGGAAAGTCAAACCGATTAATGAGTTACCACGAGAAGAAAAAAAAACAAACATTACATAGCCCTAATAAAAAGGAAAAAAAATTTGTGTGATTTTAGACACATGCAATAATAATAATAATAATAATAATAATAATAATAATAATAATAATAATAATAAACGAATACGCGGTTCAATGCCAAACGCAATAAACTCTTGTTGTTACCGGCGCGATGGCGTAGTGGTTAAAGCGTCCGCTTCGTAGTCGGTAGACCTGGGGTTCATTCCCTAAGTCGAGTCATACCAAAAGACTTTAAAAAATGGTATTCACAGCTTCCCTGCTTGGCGCTCAATAAAAAAGGGGGTAGTGTGAAGAACAAGCCGGCAAGCTTGCTTGTTGTGTCCTTGGGCAACGCACTTAACGGGACGCCTCCATCTTTATGTGGCAGACGGTGGCCTACCCGTACTTCACCGGATTATAATTGTGAAGTTGCTAACCCTGCATGTCGTAAAAAGCGACTCTTGGGTACCCACCAGTGGCAGTCCGCCTTGTTGGTGGTGGGGCTACCAGTCACTTATAACTAGTTCGAAATGGGCTGCCAACTTTCCCTAGCCTAATATCAATTAGGTTGACGGCATGAACCTGAATTGCCGTTCGTGCCGTACCTCCATCCCGAGGAAGAGGAGGGATAATCACAACAACAACAACATAAACTCTAGTTACTCCGCCATTGGTGGATTAAAAATAATCTGTAAAACTTCACGCTGCTGTGCTCAACTAATCTATGTAGAGGGCCTCGCGCCAATAAGCCAGCGTGGACAAGCACTCCTGACGCCAACTACAGGGACTGTTATTAAAACCGATCATCATTAGTACAGAATAGATATCATTCCACGGCTAGATATTTAGAAAGCCATACAGGCTAATTATCAAAAGTAACATAATACGAGTGCAGTGGCGAGCAAAAGTAAGACTTTTTTATTTTCAGCCAGAGACAACTACCTTGAAATCAAATTGAAATTACATGTTTTCCAGGAAAGCAAACTCTTTATCATTAACACAGTCTGAAAACTGCTCTTTTGTGGCTTTTGACTTTTGACTCAAAGTGTAGAAAAAGCAGATATGCTCTAAAGTTTGTACTCTCTTTCGTAGTTTGTTCTCTCTCATTTAGCTTGTTTCTCCTGCAGTATTTCTTTTTCGGTGTTTTTGTGGTAGCTTCCCTGGAGTTTAACTGGCTGTGATATAATGACCATGCAGCCGGTAACACATTTAATTGGCCGTTTACAAGCCCATTGCATCTCTACAAATAGCCACTGTCAATGGCGTACGCAGAACTTTGTCATGGGAAAGGTTTGGTTTTTCTCATTGAGAATGCCGAAGACACAATTATTCTAGCGGAGTTCAGGGGCATAATCCCCCAGAAAGATTTTAGAAAATTATGCTTAAAAATAAGCATTTTCTTGCTTTCTAAACCATATTTTAGGCAAATGCTTTTATGCATTTTTTATTAATTTTAAAATTGTGGACTATACTTACAGTATTTCATGGGGGAGTTTTGACCCCCAAACTCCCCCATCCCTGCGCCACTGGTTACTGTGAAAACAGAAGAAAAGACAAATAACATTGTTTCGCAAAGACAGAACCCTTCACATTTTTTTTAAGTCAAGCGCCTCATGAAAACTGCAAATGTACCAAATTTTAAGTGTTTAGTTTGACCGGACTCATGAGCTTAATAGCCTTAATTGAATTGGTAACCGGCCGGTTTTGTAGCAGTCGGTTATGTTACTCTACCATCGCGTCGGCTTGGCTATTTTCTAACCAAAAGCTTTCAACTTCAGCTAGATCTTTTTGCTTTGGAGTAAAAATAGTTTTAGTATCATTATCAAAAGGTGGCGCTGAATATCAACATTTTACCTGAGAAAGAATTTCATGGAAAATGTGCCACAATTGCAAAACCTGACTAAACAGCATCGATTTGTGCTTCCACAGAGATGGATTAAAGAGAAAAAGAATGGAACTGAAATCCGGGGTTCCGAATATTGAAGGTATTTTTGCTCTTTGCAATGAGCACAGTAAACGACCATAACCAAATGTATAAGTCAGACATGAGAGCTGGGATCGCATTTTTGTGTGCATTCAAACGTTTCGTGCGTCCCAGATCATTAATGGCACTGAAAGAGCCCGGCAACTAGATTAGTACAGAGCCCCAGTAATTGCTAATCCATTCCGGTGTTTCCATTTAATGTTTTTATATTTAGTCCCCGTGCAAATGTTTTGACGGATGTGTACAAAACAATTTGTCTTCAAACCCGATTGGGAGATGCTCACAAGTAGGCAAGTTAATGCTGTCAAAGCGCATTTCTACAGCATACAGCGCAGCCAACCAGAAGTAAATTGACATTAATTGCCTTTCCCTAAAACGCAGCAATGCAGTCATTGAGAGTTCTGAACACTCAACCATGCGATGATATCGCCATAAGCGACGATTTTTCTCGCTCAACACGTAGCTCCCCTCGTCTAATCTGAATTAGGTTTGCTGTGTGGGCCAAAATGTAATTTTTTTGAGTCCTGCCCCAAACAATAAGAAAGATGAGGGGTAAACACAACAAATGCTGCAAACAGGCTTTCCATGAACTTACGGATGAGGCCACTATATTTCGGTGGGAGAAGTTATAGGCAACAAATTTTTCAATGCCAAGTTACTGTATATTTTCAAAACATTAATTGAGCTAAGCTGATCAGCTAATTTGTTTTGTTGTCAAGTCAACTATTGGCTTTGCAATAGGTAGTTCGCTAATTCTCTGTTTTTTCTTTGTCGAGTGATTTTAAACACTGCGAATTGGCGTTCACAGATCCACTGCTTTTCGCTCGACAATGAAGATACATGTAATGGTCAAACAAAATAGAAAATAGAGTTTTATCAGTTACGTGAGGCCTGCATCCTGTCGCTAAAAAGCGATTGCAGTTAAAAAAGCGCTGAAAAACTGCATAGTATTTCATTTTTTGATGGTAACTCTGCTCGTAGATTTACACAGAGACGTAGCAGCCGCCCCCCAAACCCCCCAATTGGGGGGGGCCCAGGCCAACTTTGGGGGCCCAAGTTAGTCTGAAATTGCTTTTTGGCTACGTGACTATTTTCAGTTCAGCAGACTTGTTTACAACCGATTTAAACTGTAGGAAGAAATTGGCTTGTGACATCATAAGTGAATGTCACATCATTTTATCTCGCAGAATCTAGAATATTTCGATTGATTTTCTGGTAGAATCTTGAATATTCGATTGACGTAACAATGCCGTTGTTACGCAACAATCATAGAATGGTCTGGAATTCTGTTTGGCTATAAATACCGGGACAATATATATACACTGCAGAGTGCAGATAAAGTATTTTATTGACATTGTATAGAATGAAACGTTCAAAAAGTGGTGCTCAAAAGAGAAAAGAAGCAGCCACTGCTCGAGATGCTGTAGCGAAATTGCCCAAGATGACAGATTTTTTCAAGATTACTGAGCAGAGTAGACCTGGCACTAGTACCGAGAGGGATGAAGAAAACTATAGTGTACAAGAAAAAGAAGACTATGACGATCAGCATCAAAGTGATTGTGAATTTCCAGAAAATGTAAGTTGTGATTTACCTGCCAATACGCAACCTTCAATATCAAAAATAACTGAATCTCAATTTACCCCTATCCCTGATGACCCATGTAAATGGCCTGAAAGTATTTCTGATGCTCAACGATGTGATATAGTAAAGCGTGGACCACATCAACTAATAATGAATTTTCCATATAATAACACAACTCCAAGGCGACGTTTTTCCTCCAACCATTATAAACGTGTGTTACCTAATGGTGAAAGTGTTTCACGGTCGTGGCTAGTTTATTGTGGGGAATCAGATCAAGTTTTTTGCTTTTGTTGTAAGCTATTTGGAAAAACACTAAGCCCCTTTTGTAGTGGTATAAATACATGGGAGGGTTTTTCGAAAAAACTGAAAGACCATGAAAACGGCATTTCCCACCAAGAATGCTGCAGTCAATGGATGTTGCTAGCTGAAGGGATAAGAAATTCATCCACTATCGACAAACGCGAGATGAATATTTTTTTCAATGAAAGACGTTTTTGGAGAAATGTTTTAGAGAGACTTATCGACATTGCCTTGTTTCTATCGGAAAGGAATCTTGCTTTTAGAAGATCTGAAGAAGTCTTAGGATCTCCTCACAATGGAAATTTTCTGGGTATATTTGAGCTTTTGGCAAGAAGAGATCCGATCCTAAAAGAGCTTCAAGACAGAATCAAGAATAAAAACACTAAAGATCACTATTTGAGTCCTACCATACAAAATGAACTAATTGAATTGCTAGCGACAGAAGTTGAAAAAGAAAATTTACAGCAATTGAAATTGGCAAAATATTTTTCTATAATTTTGGACTGCACTCCAGATATGTCACATCATGAACAAATGTCTGTCATTCTCCGTTATGTACTATGTAATGAAGAAGCTGCTGTTGTTAAAGAAACATTTTTTGGCTACTTGAGAATAAGTGACAGCACTGGGAAAGGCTTGTTGGACGCTTTCTTAGAAAAAGCGACCGAACTGCAACTCGAATTGTCTGATTGTCGAGGTCAGTCATATGATAATGGTGCTAACATGAAAGGAAAACATTCTGGGGTCCAAGCAAGAATGCTAGACATCAATCCCAAAGCTGTTTACGTGCCCTGTGCAAACCATACCCTTAACTTAGTTGTTGTTGACAGTGCTAATTCATCGACGGAAGCATTGACATTTTTTGGAGTACTTACAAGGTTGTATGTGCTGTTTTCTTCCTCTGCTCAGCGTTGGGAAATTTTGAAGAAACATGTGGAGCTGTCCATAAAGTCACAATCTGATACTCGTTTGGAAAGCAGAATTAAATGCATCAAACCTCTTCGATACAATCTAAAAGAGGTGTTGCTGGCACTAAAAGACTTGGAAGCCATTTCCATAGAAAGAAAAGATGGAAGAGCTGCCTCAGAAACAAAATCGTTGATAGCTCATTTATCAAAATGGAGTTTTCTTTTGTCGGTGTTTATTTGGTATGATATCCTATTCCAAGTCAATAAAGCAAGCAAGATTCTTCAATCGTATGGAGTCTCCCTTCATACAATGGAAACGGAAATCCAGGCAACTGAAAAGTTTTTGCAAAACTATCGCACAACGGGTTATGACAGTGCCGCAACATCTGCTGTTGAAATAGCACAGGAATTGGATATTGATCCTTCTTTTCCTCCGTCAAGAAGTGGAAAGAAAAGAAGATTGTTTGATTACCAAGGTGAAGAGGAACAACGAGCTACTCCTGAACTGAAATTTAAAAGCAACTTTTTCTATCCATTAGTAGACCAGGCTATTATGTCAATAAAGGAGCGCTTTAATTTGTTACGTGAGGTTTCTTCCGCCTTTTCGTTTTTGTACACACGAGACAAACTTTTGCTTGTGCAACAAGAAAATGCTCTTCTTACTTGCTGTAAAGAGTTCCAAAAAAAGTTCGGTGACATTGATTCTGATGAAATGAGCGCTGAGCTACAGCGGTTTGTTTTAATTTTACAAAAAAAACCGCAATCTCAATACGGCTCAAGACTTTCTGAACTATCTTCTAAAGACTCATTTATTTGAATTGTATCCGAATGTGTACATCGCACTTCGAATCTTACTAACTTGCCCCGTGACTGTTGCCAGCGCTGAAAGAAGCTTCAGCAAATTGAAACTGATCAAAACTTTTAATAGAACGTCTATGACAGACAGTAGACTATCTTCATTAGCCATGTTGTCAATCGAAAATGACTGCGCCCGATCTCTTGATTATGACAATGTCATAACAGCATTTGCGAACAAAAAGGTTCGCTCCAGACTATTTAAATGATACTGTGTTTTTATAAGTTTTTCATGTTTTTCAGTGTCATTGCTTTCGTTTCGCAGTGTCTGCATAAATGTCCTACTGAACTCTGGCATCGGTGCCGAATTTTTTATGACTTGCACCTTCGGTATCGGCATGCTTTATTCTGACATTAGCCTGTTTACTTATGTACAAATTGTGGTGTATTTTCTTAATGCAGCTTTTCAATTTTACACCTCTAAAGTGATATGACCTGTGCGCAGGGGCTCTTGCGCTTACTTTGGGGGGGGCCCGAAGTTGGAGTGCTACGGGACTGGATTTACATGTACATCCAGGCTCACCACAAGGATTTTTACAAGGGAAGATTAATTCAATTACTTTCATTTCTAGAGAGATAGTATGTCTAAAATTTTTTGCAGCAATTTAAAAAATTTATGTTTTATAGAGCCAAGGAATATCTTCTCAAAGATCTTGGTCATTTTTAGGAGACTTTAAAACGAAAAGATTTTTAATCGGTTATTCAGTTGGAGTATTACGATTTAAGGGAGCCTTAGCTTCTTTAGCAATCACACCCACCAAATTGCGTGTGCTCTTTCTATTATAGCTCACCTACGGAAATCGTGATAGAAAATTATATGCTTGCTGTAAGCTTGCACTTTCAAGGAGTCAACTAGCTTGCACTGATGACAACCAATATGATATTTCATCTACTGATTTTTGACAACTTTGGTTGACCAATAGACTGTCAGCTCTGGTCAAAAAAAGTCAAATTTTATTAATTTCCAGTTCATAAATGCGTTGAACATTGAATTCACAGGATAGAAATCATGCTTGCAAGTGAAGGCTTCCGGCCTATTTGAGCAAGAAAAATTATAATTGGCAAAAGCGCGGCTGAATACGTAACACATGGACACTCTCAAACAAATGTAGTTCAAAAATTAAAAAAATAACTTTCAGCGCCTTTAATTTAAGGTGAAGGCCTTTTATTGGAGATGAGTTTTTAAAGTGTGATCCGCAAAAACATCACACGGTGAGAAACTTTTGTTGTAGTGATGCCAGTGTCTACCATATTGCATACCAAGATGTTTGACCGGTTATTTTTTATATTTTATACTCTCAGGACAATCTACTATTTATGTTGAAAGTTGCCTCGCTGCTTGCTCACTGTTTTGCATCACAAAATCACAAACAAGAGAAGGAAAACACTTTAAGTTGCCTTTCCGAAAGGCGCATCAACGCTGAAATCAGGTGAGTGCTGAATTGACCAGCTTGTGAATGCTAGCAAGAACGCTGATTAACATTGATGGCGCTTACGCAAGTTCAACCCGGTGCGTGTTGGCGCTTGCGTGCTGTTTTTAGACTGCAGTAGTAAATTGGCGTTGTGTTAAATTTCACCAAACTACATTTTCTTACGATATCGCAAAGGAAATGTCGTGCGTTGTCGGATTCAGAAAGCCTGTTCTAATTTGCAAGTCAAATCAAAAAGAAAAACTGCAAATGCAATTCGTAGGTTGGTACGATGGCTTATTGGCCAGAAAAAAAGAACACACCAATTCAAGATTTGATCAGGCGCTTTCATTGTAATTTATCAATGTCTCTTTCTTGTGACCAATAGGGTTTTAAATTGTAAGTACTATAGCTATAAGAATAAAATGGCAACAAATATAATCACTGGCGTTATTTAAAATTGTTTTTGAGGCTCAGCAAGCATAAATTTAGTACAATAGAATCGTCACGTGGAGAGTGTTGCAATTAATGTTTTTTGCCCTTCCTCAACTTTACGACTTTTGTTTTTGGAGATCAACTTTGAGCCATAACACGAATAACAAATGAACCATGAAAATCAACTTTGGCGGCTGTGGCATCATTACTAGCAAAGGTACAAAGTCAATAGAACTCAATTTTTCGTATTGGTCTATTTTCTGTTAAGTCGCTTTGCATTTAAGCGCAAAATTACCCACAGATTGTTCCATGTTTTTTCGCTTTTATACTTTTACTTATCAGTTTTGTGGAAAGCGGAGTAAAACTATTATAGATTGTATATTCCAATCGACTGGATAGAATTGTCTGCGTCAGCGTCATCTACAGCATTTTCGCTGTCAATGTAATAAATTTGCCATGCAAAATATTTTGGTTAAAAAAACGAGTCAGAATTTATAGTGGAGCAAGAATAAAAGTATAGATTTAAAAAAAAATGTTTGCTCGATTCTGTTGTGAAAACTGCAAAAATTTAGGTTTCACACCTACTTCATGCAGTTAATGTATGGAAGAGTAGTTTTTGAAATTTTCTCCAGGTTTTCACTCTTTTCCGATTTAATTTACCAGATTAACCTTCAAAACACTCAAGCTAAAGCCGACCTCTTCCTTCTTTGGCAAGTTGAAGATTTTTCTGAAGACCAACTTTTTGAAAGCAGGTGGGTTTACCTCTTTTTTTGTTAGCTGAAGACCTTATTATTGGAGATGAAGAAAATCACTCCCAAAAATAAAGAAATTTGTTTCAGAATAAAAAATGACAAAAATTTGTTTAAGAAGACTGGTGGTGCTAAATTAATAGCGGAATCGGTTTGTCTAAATAAAGCAAGCGCATATTATTGACTGATTCCTCGTAAAGCTTTCTCTAAAGTTTTACGTTGATTAATAAATCCTAGTTGGGACCAATCACAATTACAATTTTATAAATGTGACTCTACGGTTTTTCCGGTTTTTTGTAAAGTTGTTATTTCGTCTTTGAGGTCAATAAAAAAAATCACTTCAGAGATACCTTTTAAATTAGCCATATCTACCCACTCCCATTCTTTTCTGATAGCGCGATTGGTGTATAGGTTTGAGATGCAAAAAAAGAAAGGAAATATTGCCAACAAAAACGCAGAAATCTCATCGCGAAGCCGCAGATGCATTCTCGAAAAAAGGCAAATCGATGGCCTTTTTCTCAACTTTTTATATATCGTACCACAAGCAATCGTAGTTCAAACTGAGAAGTAAGCAGATAAGTTAAGAACAGAAGGACTAATCTCTGGAAGTGAGTAATAGGTTTTTGTTATAAAATTCAATAAAAGCTGTTCTATGTAGCGTTTCACACAATTTACCAGATCAAATCATGAACCTCAGCCTATTTGATCTTCGGCAAGTTAAACGGCGACAAAGTATTCTGACATAGTTTAAAATTGGGAAAGCAAAAGAAATTATTCAAATTAGTTAATTAATAATAATAATCGCATAGAAATTAAAAGATCGTTGATTTTTTTCGTTATAATTACAAATGTATTGTTTTGCAAACGATACAAATCCCCCAAATAAATGCTGTCTATTACTACTTAAAACCTAAAGAAAGATTGAAGCAGATCTATGCTTTGTGGACATGCAATAATGGTTGCTTTTCACTTCATGCAAAAGTCGCATAATTTGAAGTTAATTATTAGACCACTTGCCATAATGTTTACTTTCTCTTATACAATATATTGGCAGTTAGCGGCATGAAGTGATAAACGTGTCAGCTTCGGTCGACTGATTGGTTTTAATACCTAGCTAGTTTAAACCACAGGCGGTGCTGTAATGACAAGCTTATAGAAAGAGAATTATCACAAAAATGGGTTATTTTTTGATGAAAAACCTATAGATTACAAAGAATGTGAAAAAGTTTAATTTGGGTTGGTAACATAGTTGATTGCACTGAGCGGCCTTTATACTGCCAACAGAATTGAATGTTTGGATGTTTAAACTTTGCGATGGTGGTGTTGTGCGCTCTTGAAACTTTAAAATAATTTCATCTGCTTGACGGATTCTGAAAAGGAATGGATCTTTCGAAAGAAATAAAGAGACAGAACCTTGAAATTATACAGCTAATCCCTACCATTTACTTTCATGGATTAGTTCCTGCTTTTACCATTGTCTTTCCAGTGGGGAGGTTAAACTAAAATAAGACAATTTCCACTGACGTCTTTTCTACAGAAGAGGCTCGGGCTTTATATGAACTCATTTGATCAATGTTTACTACTTTTGCAGCATTTGTAATAGGACTCACTTATTTACTTCTTTGTGCAAGATGCAGCTACCTCTTTTAGGGAAACTAAAAAACGAAAAAATTTAAAAGCTTCTATTTCACTACGCAATGACCACAGCAGTCTTCAAAACATGATTACAAACGGACAAGAAACTCATACTCAAGATTATAACTTTGTTGGAAGCTTGGACAAAAGCCAAGATAATTATGTCGCCGTCTCAAGTGGCTGCCCACCTCAAGGTGACTTTACGCAGCAAATTTACCATCGAGACAATTCTATCCAATGCAATGGGCCTTGTAATATATCTATATCAGGAACTGTAACTTCGACCGTTTTGAGATGTGTTTCCACAACCATTCCATTAGAGAAATCCCAGCAAGAGGAAATTTCTCCTCATGAAAATACCTCCAGTCCAAGAGAAAGAAAACACTTTTTGGAACACTTGGATCCTTCCTACGGAGAAAAACATCGCCAATTTTCTTTGGTGCCGCATCATCCTCTGTCGAGCGTGGGTTTTCCTAATTGTCCCCATGAGCACAATCAAAACAAAATTTACCCGGTTGGGCCACAAATTAGCACAACATTTGCTTACGGATTACCTGCAAATCCTATTCCGTTTCCAGGCCCAGCACTTCATTCTAACAGCTACGGGCTTACCAGTTATCCGCCCAATCCCTACTCCACGAGTTACTACTCCTCAAAAACTGTTGAAAACAGAGACAAAATTCAAGTAGTAAATGTAGATCAAATTGGCGAGTTCCTGCCACCGGGGACTAAAAATGAGCACGAATATTTAGAGATGGCTCACCGGCTTAAAAATACCCCAGAAGAAGAAGAAGAAGCAAGTGAGCTTGAAGCACGATACAAAGAGAGTCGAAATTTCAATTACGAATTGAATAATGAATATAATGCTAACAAAGCAGCGAAAAGTAGAAAAACGAAGTCTCGTTCAGAAAGACCTTCAGACAGTATCTCCGATGAAGAATTAACACAGATGTCTGTACGAGACCTAAATCGCTGCCTGAGAGGACAAAAGTAAGCAATTCACTGATATTTGTTTGCATTAGAGTTATGCTTACTCAAGAGAAAAACGCGGCTACATACATCGCTATACTTTGAAAAGAGGGATACTACATCTTAAGATCTGTTTTTATTTTTCTAATGTTTAATATTATCAAAAGCATGTAGATTGATGTCGAAAAAAGCGAAGCTTGCTCGCGATTGCGCTCGAACATAATGTCAATAAAAACAGGCCTTTAACATAAATAGGTTTTAAGCTCTACTTTGTGCATTAACCGTAGCGTATTTTGTGAGGATTAAAAGCGATAGCCTTTCCAAACCGTTTGACAGCATCAAAAAATGGAAAAAATCACTTTAGAAAGGTTTATCTCAAAAAAGGTCATTATGGGTGTTTGGAGACCAAAATGTGCGAAATTCTCGCTTTCGAAAAGTTGATCTCCAAAAAAAGACCTTCAACTTTGAAAGAAATCATTAATTTCAACACATGGTTTACAAATAAATTTTTTAATTGGTTTTAGTTTTTTGTTTATGCGACAGTTGACAACATTGAGCTCAATTATGCTTCGCCCTCTACCGCCCAAAAAATTAGTTTCTGAATACGCCAGTGCGCTTTCAGTTATTTTATTGATCGCACAAAGCAAAGAATTCAAAAACTTGCCCAGAATAATGTCTTCTCCAAAACAATTTTCAAAAATGCATTGTTTTGCTCAGTAAGTGCTTCAACCAAAATAATATTTCCAAAGTAAGCTTATTTATTATTTTTTGAGGACATGGATTTTTTAAAAGGCAGTGGTTACAAGCGTTAGCTCTTTCTGAAACCTCACCATTAGTCTGAAAAAAGAATTTTTTGTTAATTAGGCAGAGTGTTTCAAGCTAAAAATATTTAATCTTTTCAATCAAGCGCAGCACAAAAATTTTTGCAAAGGGTTTGGGAGGGGGTTAGCGAGAAGCGTAATGGCATCTTTAAATAAATTTATCATCTTGTTTGAAAGATGTTTGTATGTAATTACAATCTATGAGGCTTTTTTGCAATAAACTTCCTTTTTTGAAACTGTTTTTGTACCAAATAAATTGGGTATGTCTAAATAAAAATCTTTACCTCTTTTTTCAAGACAAAACGTCATTGCTAATTGTTAGCTTTAGCGCTCTCACCCTTCCAAGGGTCTGATCTAGTGAGAAATGTTGGGAAAAGGCAATTCTGTGTTCAATATTGGGTGGTAGCAGTTATGTGGAAGAATCGTTCTGTTTCATATAGATTGTACTGTAGGTTAATCTATATCTATTGTCGGTTTGCCAAAATGCAGAAAAAGAAGACCGACAGATTTCACACTCTATTATTGTTCTCAGCTTTTAATCATCTGCGCAAGCAGCACAAAAATACGCTGCAAAAACGCGGTCTGGTGTCTGAACAATTTAGAGAATCTCAAATTTACTTGCAAACAGCATATTTCCATTTGCCAAATTAGAGTACGTTGGCGACCGTTACTGCCACAGTCTCATAACGGTCTTTCTACTGAAGTAAACCAGATAATGAATTTTTCACAAGGCTGCTCTAACAAACAATCTATGATAAAATGGGTCCATATGGCCAAACAAAAATTGATTTAAAAATGGCAAAGAAAAGAATTGGTTTCGATTTATTCATTCATTCGATTAGACTTTTTCCAAATACAGTTTGTGTTAAATAAAGTTACTTTCTTTCTTAGGGGGGAGCCATCCCTCTAGATTCAAAATTAAGCCTCCCCTGGATAAGTTTTAGATTCTAGTCATTGGACTTTTATGCTTATTTAATGCGTTTAAATTTTTGTAACTGACAGCAAAGAAACAGTAACGGCTCTGAAGCAGAGGCGAAGAACGCTCAAAAATAGAGGATATGCTCAGAGTTGTCGCACCAAGCGAGTCCAGCAACGACACCAGCTTGAAACTCAGATAGCTAATCTCAAAATGGAGGTATTTCTATATAAATAGCGGTGACCTGTCGCTCGATGTTAGTGGTTTGTTTTGAAAGTTGATCAGAAAAGGGTTGTTGTGAGTGAGAGATATCTTTTATCTTTCGGTCAAGAAAAAAAGTTATATTTGTTGTACACAGAACATGTGCTTAGATTTGGTTCGGAGTTACCAATAGGCCACTAGCTTACTTGCACACTAAGTTTTTGTTACCACTGATAAAATAGCCTTGACCAAGGGCACAAAGACGCAGCCATTGTGAAGTTTGAACTGTGATCACGGCTGCTAAACTATCACGCTTGACCCCGCGGCTGAAAAATATTTTTAGAAAGAATTTGGGAGTACTAACATCCAGAAGGTGTTCTTGTCAATTACGTTTGTACTAGGCTTTTGTCTACCATTCTAATCCCGTGCGGTTGCTCTACACTTGGGAAAGCACTTAATGGCAATTTTTCCTGCCGGATCGGAGCTATTAAAGGAAAGTCACCATGCTAGCAGTAAGCCATTGGTCCTTCAATGCAAGTTGCCAAAGGTTTTCTGTTACGGGAAGATAAAGCAAATGGGATTGATGTTTTGATACGCCATAGTACAGATAGGCTCTTTGGATACTTGATATTTTTTCCAAGTTCAAAAGCATTTTGTCGGTAATTAGAAGGCAAATTACGAAATTTAATCAATTTTTATATGGAAAAACTGTAAAACTATTTCACCAATTATTCAATGAATTTAGATCCAGCAGATTCGACATAATTTGGCAGCATGCACTCAAGAAAGGAATGATTACATGCATAAATGTACTGTGATGGAAAAAGAACTCAGAGTTCGAAAAAAGAATAATCCGCAACAGAACGCACTTACACAGATTTAAGCCACACGAACACAGATGAATTTGAAGTAGTGTCAGTGGCATCCATGGAGTACGCGACTCTTGGAGCAGCACCCACCGAAATTTTCAAAACACTGATTCTAGCATCATCACTTTTTTGGCGATAACGATATTTTCTTTATAAATAAGTTGCTAGAGCGCCACTCGGACAAGAGTCTCCTTTGTTGACTGCACTTCCCTATGTAAGCAACTTTGTTTTCCCAAAGCTTCAGGAAGGAGGGTTTCCGTTTTTATTATCCCAAATTTATGGCATGTTCTTAGGGCCATAGCTTACTTCTGAACAAGTGTGTGCTGTACAGCAGTCATTTCTTGTAGTTGCATTCAGCAACGCGCAGAACTTGTGCCCCGTTTGAAGATCAGGAGATGCCACAGAGTATCACCACCTTAGGTAACTAATGCTGCCGGAAACGCGCTTGAAATTTCTCGTTGTTGGGAGCAGCTGAAAACGTTTTTAATGGCTTCTTAAAGCCAATCAAAGCATCGCTTGGAAATTTTCCGCAGGCCGGTCGTGGATGTTTTACATGAAATTGTCTGATTTCCTACAGATTGATGCATTTGTAACCAAGTACGTCCTATCCCTCATCACCCAGCTACAGATAAGTTCTCGTTTTCGCATAAGCCGTAAATGTCCCACGAACAAATACAAACACTTATTGTTTCCTGTATCGGCTGTACTTGTGCAAAGGAAATTGGATCTTGCATAACCGTAGTTCTGCATTGCAGTTAGCTCTTCACAAACTTTCAAAGGCAAATAGGCTGAACCGGATGAAACAAAAATTCTTGACCTACACGGTCTTGAAACATGGATCCCATCTTCGGTAGAGACAAGTTCTACTTGAGAGGGATTACCTTGTACGTGTTAAATCTATTCATTTTTTTCACGAAACTACTATTATTGCTTCAAACGATAGCAATTACTCAGTATTACTATGCAAATTATGTGGCCTAATAAAGATTACGTTTGGTCGCCTTCGTTGCCTTGATATAACCTATGAATGATGATGGACGTTGTTTGTGCAATTTTGTTGTGAAACTAGAATAATAACTATTGCTTTCGTAACAAGATGCAACTTTTCATGTTGTTTTATGTCGCGTGTTTAAAAGGAAATATACCAGATTTTTCTATCAACGTCGTCGTAAATGCTATAATTGCTCACTACAAGTAAAGTTTTCTCAAATGTTTTCACAAAACGTCATTGCTAGGTAGGTCAAAGCCCGTATTTGGTAGAACACGTGATGTCCTTTTCTTCTCAACTCGCAAAATTAATCTGACCGTTTTATCGCAACTGGTAACGACCGAGTCATTCAATCTTAACGCATGCGCAGTCACTTGAACATCAGTAAAACTCTATTGCAATTTGAAGCTATTAACCGCATCAGATTAAAAGATTAACTTTTAAATATTGTTCTGATGCAGCAGTGTTCTTGCCGTAACTCCACTATACATACCACTGAACTGCTATCGAATTAAAACTTCTAAATCAAGAACCGGTAGTAATAATCGAAACCTTTGTAATGTAATATTGTTACTTCACACGACAGTAAGACTTGAAAGTGCACAACATGCAGTGTAATCCAATGCAAAACTAAATATTAAAAAAACAGGACCGGACTATACACGAAGACGAATAAAATCGGTGCCCAAACATAAACAACGGGTTAGTTTTGAGCCATTTACCACACAAAACTTGCAGCGTGCACCCACGTCACCCACAGTGCTCGTGTCAATAATCTCGGGGAAAATAAATCGGTAAGTCAGCTTCCCGCGAAAACAGTTAAAGGCAACGACCAAATTCGTAATGCTCTTCTGGTCGAGATGTGGCGAGTGATCGCATTTTACATACGATTTGACCTCAAAATGAGTTGCTCAATAAAAGTACAACGCCATTCATGCTAACTACGTCAGAATATTAAATGACCGACCACGGGATAGCAATAAAAAGATCGAGTTAGCTGGTAGACGCATTATTCAAAACAATGCAACATAGGTCTACAGATTGCGTTGAAGCGGTCATGATATGGCAATGATTACTTACTGGGATCCAGTCATAAATGTTTGATTCTGTTTTGACGCTTCTCTAATCTATCGTTTATCAGTTCATCTGTTATTTTCCACAGTAGCTTTGCTTCGTTCCTATTGCAGGCGAACTCTGAAGGCAAGATAGGAAAACAGCTATTCAGATAAAGACCTCCATAATTTTTCAATTCTGAAGCCGTTGCAGCCCATACAGTGCAGGCAGCCCCTTGTTTCTGTTAAAAAAAAAGCAATTTTAAATCGCCTTAAAACGCGTGAGGGTGTATTCAATAAATCTGCTACGTGTTTCATATGGTCCTAAAAGAGTTAAAAAATCGACAACGTGGTCATCGCGCTAAAGGCAGGAGCGTCGTTTTTACGGTCACTACGACAATACAATCGCATGTTTACACCGTTATTGTCCGGTTTTTGTACGCTTTTTTGGGAATATTTTTGTCCGCCTGGTTATTTATATGGTGTTGCACAGTATACGTAATCCGAATATGCGGTTTTGGGCGGAAAGTACGTACCAAAAGCGTTTCGTACGTTTCTACCCAAAAAAAACATATACGCTGTTGGTTAGTACTAGGCGGGCAAAACCCGATGTTTGGACAACACGGTACATTGTTAAACACCTTATGAATAACTAAGCGGATGAAAATTTTCCTGCAAAAATGAAGGAAAACGCACAAAAACGTATGCTGTGTTTATCCACCTTTACGATGATCGAATGGTTTTCCACTTGGAAAAATTTAGAATGATTTTCTCTATCTTGCGCATTCTAGCCACCGTAAGATTACATCAGCTTTACCAATCAACCTCAGCTTCAAAAATTCGACAGCTGCAAAGCAGACCTAATCAATTACTGCTACTTTCCGAGCAACTGTCACTGTTCTCCAGTCTGGAGGATTAAATAAACTCTGATCAGCATCACCAAGGCAGAATGGCAACCGATGACGCACAAACAAAGTACTCGTAAATGTAACACCCTTGGTCTAACATGACCAAAGGAAGGACTGCTGTTAATCAATACGAAGACAGGTTCTTACTTGCACGCTTTACATCAACCACATGCTGAAGTATTGAAGGTTGTAGTATTTTGTGAAGAGCGCCCACTGAATTATGTGTGTGGGTGCGCATGCGCGTTCACCCTTCTTTTTTGGGGGGATGAGGCGCGATATGAAATGTCAACTCAGGCTCACACCACAAACCTGATCGGGGTCGGGCCCGAAAGAAAACTGCGGTCTATTTTGAACTAGTCACAAATGCAAATTCCAGATTGTTTGCCTCACCACCAAGGCAGACTGCCATTGGTGGCTACCTAAAAGTCGCCTCTTGTGGCCTCCCAGTTCACAGCAATCACTGCTCTAACCCGGTATAAAGCACGGAAACTCATTGAAGATGCGGACACTGGCGACACATTTACCATATGTAGTCGAACTATTGTGTATCTGCAAACTGACCTTAAGCGGGATCTATATTTCATAGACTTTGGACAATTTGTGTCGCAGCGCAAACGCTAAAGGTCGTTCAGAGCAAGGCAGAGCAAGCAATATCACTCAGCCACGTCATTAATGCACAACCTCATCACAATGTAATGACAAATCATTTTTTTTCAACTGAACCACTCTGATGACGTCATTGAAATTTCGCTGAAGTCAGCGAATTTAAAATGCGAAAACGAATAAGTTGGTAATAAAAATATTTGAACGGAAAAGTAGTGTCATGTGTGTGTGAACGGTGCAAAAACAAATCGAGTTGTTTTCTAGATTTCTAAGAATTGCAGCAATTACTTTATGTAAAGCTTGATTTATAACAGGGGACAGTGCCCGCTGGAAGCTGCTGGATTAACGACCGAGACAGTTTTAGAAAAACACCTCTCGCCATTTTTTCATATCTCGAGCTACAGTGCATATGATAGAACAGGGGTGGGCAACCTGCGGCCCACCAGGTTAATTTATGCAGCCCGCCAAAGTATGTTGTTCCTAGTAAACAATGCAAAGTGATCTGTCCGTTTCTCATCTATTGAACTAAACGTAACACAGTTGTATTGTACAAAACATTGTGCTGTACATTTAACGTGACTTAATGTGGTGATTACGCTAAGTATACACACCAGTAGTGCATACATAGACGTAATTTAGTTTGTTTTGTTTACGGTACATAAAGACTGCTACGATTCCGCTCTAGCACAGAGTTTGTGCTGTGATTCTGTCTGCCCTAGCCAATCAAATTGAGGCTACTAAATACTTTAGCCAGGATTCAAAGAGTTACGCAAATAAATAAAATTGTTTTAGAATATATAATAATTGGTTTCAAATTTTTTTTCAAAAATGCGGCCCGCTGAAAGCCTATAATTATAATTTGTGGCCCAGTATCATCAGAAGGTTGCCCACTCCTGATATAGAATGTACTAGCAACACCGACACTCGGTATTTCGCTGCTTCCTGGTCCATTCTGTGGGCGTCTGTGATTTTAAGTGTTTTGGTTTTCTACAACTCGCGTTTTATGGACAAAAACGTATCTGTATCTGAAAGCAGAGCAGGTTTGCACGCAAGTTGCTTCATGTATTTGTATAACCACAAAAGTTTTCTTGCAATCAGGGGATAAAAATAATGGATGTAAATCGGAAATATCTTTATACACAATGTCATAGGTGGAGAGGCCTGGTTAGTATTCAGTATTTTAGTCCGGATTAACAGCTTTTGGCGCGGTTATATAAGCTTTAGAGATTGCTTTTTTTGCTCCATATTCCAAAAAAAACTTTCACTTTTATTTTTCATTTTCAAACTTTTTTGTTTTTTCGATTTTTCGTTTATAAAGCTGCTATTAAGTTCTAGTCCATATTTACCCAAGACATGTTAGCAAGAAAGCTTTGCGTTTATTGTGCAATGACACCAACAACACTTTTCAGCGTTTTTATCACGAGGAGCATTCTGATGTCAAGCACGTGCACAGATGCAAAGTCAACATCGCAGATAAGCGGATGGTGTAAGCAGCTCGATTGAAATCGAAAAATCTCGAGTTTTCTGGCCTCACGTGAAAACTTGATCATCGTAGGCGGCAAACTATCTGAAGTTTGTCAACTTCAGCATGCCGTCGTTTTGAAACTGTAGAACGTTTTATAATGCGAAATTAAATCGTATAACCACATTTTTAATTTACTTTTTCATCCCAGTTTTATCGCGTACACGAGTAGTAATGTGTCAGCGGATATACTTCAGGAAAGTGTGTCTTAGCCTTCATGAGCTCGTAACCCTTGGACTCCCACAAAATTTTCCCACGCTCGCTCAATCTCTTAAATTCAAACAGTCGAATTAGCAAAGTCAAACAGATTGCACATGCACGGATGGTCATAGTGATGAAAGCGGCGGCTTCGGTTATCACGCCTGGTTGGTGTGGATATGGGCTCATATCTACACCTTGTTTTTGACATGTTTGGGTTCACAGATTTATAGATTCAATTTATAATGTTTTTGATCCACTGTCAAACATTTTGTTACAACTAGGCCAATGCAACACTCAAACAGACACCTAACCTCTACCACCAATTTTAGCGCCTCGTGCCTGCAGTTATAAAACACGAAGTAGAATGTTTTGTACGGTTTCACGTTAACAACTCGAACGTGAATTTTGAACTATTTTTCACCGTGTGTTGGTTTCAATATATCTACTTCTTGTTACAATCCATAAGCAGAGAATATCAGCGCAAAGCGCCTTTTCAAAAAGCGCAACAAAGTAGTCATTGTAGGTTTTGAACGTGCGACCATTTAACCATTGTTGCCATAAAGCGACACTTAATCCGCTCCATTACGTTGCATGAATGAATATGGCCTGCCATGCAATGTTGAATCGAGGAAGTACGCACTTTCAACATGAGAATTTTTCTTGAAAAAAAAGCGAAAGTAGGTTTAGCAGTCTTAAAGCCTTCACTATAATACACCAACAAGCAATCAGGAAGGACATCCACATTAGAGCAAAATCAAAACAATACACTGTTGTTTCAATGCGCATAAACTGCCAAAGTCAGCAGTATTAATGCAACTGCGACAAAAGTTGTCATTGTCAACATTTTGTCCCATTTCAGCAGTTTTTTTGAAGTGGCATTTTCCTTCTTTCTCCACTCTCACAAAAGCGCAACAGTGGCCAGAAGACTTTGCCACCAAGGGCCACTCGAGACTTTTCAAAGTGTTTTATCAATGAAATAACCACACCAACTTTAATCCAGTGCCAAACTTATAGAAAGATTTATAACAAGGTCACGTGTAACAGAGTCACTTGTACAGATAAAGCGCTTTGCTAATGCTGAAGCTGCAGGATAATTTTTAGCACAGATTCAAAATGGCTGCCGCTTTCCGGATCATCCTGTTCCGTATAACATCGTGCCATCATTTCCAAAAAGGAGAAGCAACCATCATCATGAAGGTGAAAAAACCATTTCAACCTTTTCTTATTTAAGGCCGATTCATGAAAACGTTTAAAAAAAAAGCCATCAGGTAGAAATCTATGAACAAGTTGCGACAGCTTTTGTTCGTGACAAAAGTTTTTTACTCATTTCTGGGAGGCGATTCCATCACCTCTCCCCCAAAAAGCGGACATAACTGTCGTGCAAATGTAAGATACAAGAGCCCCGCATCACAACAGCGCTACGTCTAATTTTAAATTACATCGTCCCACTTACCATTGACTTAGTAAAAGGACGAACGAGCCAAAAAAGGGATTTGTAAAACCATGACGTATTTGCAAGAGACGTATTAATCATGTTTCCCGGATGTACAGCATGTGACGTTACACCGACACCAGAATATCGACGATTTAGTTCATTGCTGTAAAAACAAGTAAAATTGTGAACGTAAGTGACTAACCAGTTGCCACCATCATCAACGAAAACAATGTGTGTGGACTAGGCAGACTGCATAGCCTTTCGATCATTTACTGTTTGTGCCAATTTTGAACGTCATTAGCTCTTTACGCCCGATTAGAGAGAGGAATTTTTGTAAAACAAAAATGTTACCAAGTTTGAATTTTCGGGGAGATGGTTTGAGATTTGTATTTGGCAACCTGTCACCTATGTGCCATTGGCATTCGTAAGAAAACGCATTCAGAATCGAATGCTCACCTACAATTAAAGTCTGATGTATAATTGCTCAATAAGATGATTAGTAATAGACATTTGCCGCAACGATATCTGGTCCAGGACGTGGGAACTGCCCAGCTTTTTGAGCTCCATGGTCTTCAGCCATGCCCTCATCTTGGAAAGAGATCAGGTAACAATAACAACGACGACTAACAACGCTTAAATTAATCAAACTCCTCTTTTTGATCTTTACAAGCGTAAGAAATCGAAAATACTGCAAAACAATTCCTGACAAAATATTTCTAATACTAATGACATACTGTTTACCAACATTTAAAATAAAATAAAAGCAAGCCAGTATTTATCAAAACATTATTTTCTAGGAAGACTTTTCTAACGTGCCAAAACAATTATTTGTTTGTGACAAAAACAATCTTTACAAAATTAACACAACTTTTCTCAGCCACACACTAACTTACTTTTTCAATATCAACATTAAGCTCATATATATTTTACATAGTTAAAACAATCCTGCATTTCTTTTTTTTCCGTTACCGCCACAGCGCAGCATCGTCAAGTGAGTTGGGCACCGTTTTAAAAAAAATGAACGAGTGTTCGCATGTTCAAACCTTGCGACTGTTGCGTGGTTTGTGTTCTTGGGAAAAGCATTCTACGATTTCCTCTGCTTAGCAGATTCTAATAACCAGCAACTAAATTGAAAGTAATACCGTGCAATCAAAACAGAGTGTTGAAGCTCGGAGATTCAGAAACACGTTTGAACGATATTTGTTCCGAAATCTTATCTGGCGAGTTTATTGATATCTATCTTGCTTTTGGTGACTCGAAACAATTTCATTCAATCTACATCTTCAATCTCACCTAAATAAAACGTTGCATAACTTTGATCTATTGTATTGCACCATCGGCCAAAATTGGGATTCTGGAGGCGATAGCATGTCAAGAGTGATCGTTTCAAGATCCATAGGAAATCTGAAATAAATAAAAGGCTCGAAAAACGTTTTTCAAACAGTTTAAAAGTTCAGGTATTGATTCCTGCGCGGGGCAAAAATTATTTTATTTTTCACTGATCTTGGCTGGTTTTGTGAGACAAAAACATTTGCACACGAAATATTAGGCTCATTTTACACAGTATAAACGTTGAAGATATGACAATTATCATGAGAAATAAGAAATAATTAAACCAACCACACATGCCTTAAAATTTTGAACCATAGAGTATTTTAGGGAGAAAATTGATTATGTCCCGTGCACTTTTAAAAGTAAATTTTCAAATACATCTGCGGATTGTAGATTATATAGTATTTCATAACTAACACCTAGAAAAAGCTTGCTACAAAATTGGAAAATCATGACGGTTGAAAATCAGTTAGCATGCCCTATAAGCGTAACTGAAGTTTTTCGCTTTTTATTACAGTACTTCGCCCAAAATGCAAGCTGAAGTGGCAAATGACGAATGTGTGTGAAGAGAACTGGTCTCAATGATCACGCCTCGAAAAATTAAGCTGCCGCGCAAAGTCCATTGAGTTTCTCCTCGTTAAAAGCTGCAGTGAATAGCACACATTAAAACCGTTGATCAGCAAAAAAGTCAAAAACAGGATCTGTTTCTTTCAATGCAAAACTTTGGAATATAAAAAAGTTTCCTGGATTAGGAAACAAAACTGTCAACTCTGAAAAAGTTTAACAATAGTAAAGTCAAAGCAAATTAGGGCCTTTTCAATTGTACAGAACGTGAAGTGACTTGAAACTTTTCGCAAATCACTACCAACTAAATCTCTATACACCATATTTTGTTCCAGCATTTCGGTACATCCTAATATGATATAACAAAACATGCAAAACAGACAAACATTGTCCTTTTCTTGAAGAAAAAAATTCTGGTGTTGTTAAAAAATAGCCTTTTGTGTTTGCAGCTACTTTCCGCATTTATTCTATATAAATAAAACGAGAATATACAACAAAGTTTAGGAATTAATGAAACCGCTTAAGCGATGGTGGACTACTTCATTAAATATTACATTGTAGCAGATTTGGAAACCCTAGAAATGCCATTTTGTTAATAACATTTCATGACTTAATTGACTGACTTGCTTAAGTCAACTGATATATAAGACATGCAGTACTCGGACTAAATATTTTTGGCTGCCACATTCAAACCATTATAGGATTAGTCCCAACAACATTTGATCATGATACAAAACCAGTGTTTCCCACTTTTTTAATTCACGTACCATTAGAAGGTATCGTACTATGTTTACGTACCACCTACGTTTGGATAATTTGATAGCTCAGAAATATACAGTAGGAATGCTTTTATTATACTAGCATCAGCCCAGAATTGAAAAATACTAAAAAATGACTGAAAACACAATAATCGTTTTAATGAACGATTATGAATGTAGTTGGTTTTTTTTCTACTAATTGGTCAATTCGAGTAATAACTTTACTTAACAGGGCATCCAAAATCATGCCCAGGCGTAGCAAGGCGGTTCCGTCTTCCGATTTTTTGCTGATTAAAGCCGAGAACCCCTGCTCGCATTCCCACGTTGACGGAATAATCAACAAATGTGGAACAGCGTGAGTGGCTGGATTTGGGTACGATGACTCCATGGTCAGCCAGAAATTTATAGGACAGCTGCATTCCTTATGCTTAATCTTTGCTGCATTATCAGTTTGAATGTCTATTAGCTCTTCTTGTTCTCCAGTCCCCACAGGCAGGTCGGCTGGATTACCAAAGAATGGTTTGATGGATTAAGTGCAAGATGTAACGTCAGGAAAGTAATGCATCAACTCCTTTTCTAGTTGCAAAAGATGGCAGACAATATATTCAGAAAATTCATCATTAGAGTTGTCCTCAACCGAGGTTAGGAGTTTGAACATTGCGTACTTTTTGTTCTTCACGTACTCTATCCTGAAGGCCAGCTTACGGACGAACGCTTCCAGCTTTGAAATCTACTTAGATGGAAGTTCTGTTGGGACCTTGGAATGACATTGAAGTTGTTTTGAACTTCAAAAATGTTGGATAAATAGGCCAATCTAGCAGCAAACTCTTTACTCTCAAGGTCTGCCTGAAAATTGTGATTTTTTCCCTGAAAAATGGAAGTAGTTCTTCCCACAGTTAAAAAAAACGCCTAGTCGCATTTCCTCGGAAGAGCCAGCGCACTTCCGTGTAATAGAAAAGACAGGTATGTTTGGAGCCAAAATCTTCGCAAAGTCGCTTAAACAACCCGGTATTTTCGGCAGATGTTTTTAAAAAATTTATCAGTTCGATAACTGGCTTCAAACATAATAGCATTTTCTCAGGAAGCACCTTCGCAGAAAGGGCAAATCTATGTATAAAGTAATGAAGAATGGCTGCGTTTGATGAAATAGTTTTCACGTAATTGTAAACCCAGATTTACGTCCCAGCATGGAGGGACCTCGTCGGTTGTACAGTCAATTAATTTTTTCCTGTCTAGTTCACTTTGTTTGAAAAAATTGTCCAAAACCTCAAACACATCCTTTCCTTTTCTTGTGCTGGAAAGTTCCTTGCTCATCAGCAACTCAGTTTTCACATCATTGTCTTGAGTAATATAGCGAACACAGACGGGTAATTGAGCATTGATTGTAATGTCCGTCGATTCCTCCAGTTGCATAGGAAACCCAAACTTTGAATCCTTGACATCCAAAATTACTCAGTCGGCAATATCGATAGACATCTCCACTATCGATTTTTAACCGTGTTGTTAGAAAGGGATACAGTTTCTAGCTTTGCAGCCGCCTCCACTCCAATTACGTTCTTCACCAAAATCTTTGCTGCTGGCATTAAGAGACACTCGTCAATGATACGTGCTTTCATGTTTTTAGCAACTAGGAGAGCAACTTCATACGGTGCTTTGACAACATCTTTCCTTTTCTAGTAAATCACGCCAGTCTTGTCCAGGCGTTGTCTTCTTGCATTCTCTTCAAGTCGCTGGAAGTAATTCTCGTCTTATTGTTTCTCTTTAACACGATTTGTCACAAGGTGACGCTTGAGGTGGCTGAATTAGAAAGTGTCTTCTTCATACAAATTACACATTGTGGCAGAGATTCTCCCTCATGCTCAATGGCTATAAAACCATACTTTATGCACGTTGGACAGTACTTTCGCTTCGACATTTAGAAAAATATTTTATGTATTCAGCTAAATATTAATTAGTTTTAAACAAGTTATAATTCAGCTCTTACATATATTCAGCTAAATATTTTATGTCACTTCGACTATTTCCAACAATATAAAAATTAGATTTAAACAATGTCAGATGAATAAATAGGCCACAATTCTACTGCAACCAGCAGTTGACTTTACAGGTCAAACTAACTTTATGTTCATTTTATTTGTTAGACAATCGGCCTTTCTATTGGCGCGTAAAGCCCAAATAAAAACAATTATGACATAACAATTAAAAAGTATTTTCAATTCTAAATATTTATTGTTGTAGCTTATCATCTTAAGTTGCTCGCGAACCACATCAAAGACTCTCGCGTACCACTAGTGGTACGCGTACCACAGGTTGAGAACCACTGCACTATACATTGCTATTGCTCAATAGCATCACCTGTGAGATTCAGACGAAACAACAACCACGCGCGCGGGGGCGCTCCTCAGCAACACTGGCAAGAGAAGCTGTGACAGATAAAAATGCCCCACGTGATTTGTGGCAAAAGTTCGTTCTATGTCGTCTTCTGTCAATTTCCACGGTAATTGAAATACACCGGCATTTAAAATAAGCATGTGAAGTGACCTGAGCATATGGATTAGTAGTTAAAAAAATCGAGTACATCCTGCAACACAAATCCAGCAATTTTAAATTTATAATCGCGACGTTAAAAGCTACGTTCTATTCCTTTTTGACCTGCTGCTTTTTTTCCTTTCAAAACTATCATTCATGATCGATGGATAAAAGCTGGGGAAGTTTTCCAGCTCATGAAACGCCTCCATCGAAGAAAGGATGACAAAGTAACCTTTACCGATATCACATATAACAATTCAGATATATAATACAATAATATATAACAATAATATAATAATTCTTATTCTAGGCTAATTCAGAGTGACTAGAGAATTTGTTAAGTGAATTGTCCTACTTCATTAGGATTAGGGGCAGTGCTCAATAGAAGATCGTTTACACATAAACGAACAAAGCAATATTGCCTTGGAAACACTGCTTCCCTTCTTTCTCTAAGCGACAGGATACCATGGATTCAAAACGACGTGACGTTATCCGGCCGTAACTAGATGATGATTTCAAGGAAAGAAAGAAAGAAACAGAAAGTCGGTTTTACGTCATTTTTCCCCGGCGTTTCGCAGGCTCAGATGTGCTGATTCGATGTATTTCTACCACTACACACTCGCTTTCGAACCGGACTTTGTAGTGGAGGAACGTAGCACTTTAAATTCCGGATGCTTTTCCTGAAGAATACCAATGGTGTTTCCATAGAGTTTTGAGAAAGGTTTATTCATTTTATTTTTATCCTGCAAGCTCGTAGAACAGCAACAGTGGTGCAGATCTATTTCAAGATTTTCTAGTTATAACATTCCGCTTGAATGGTTCGGTTTTAAAAATGGAATAATGAAACTCGGAAACAAGCGTACATCACAGCTTTACAGTGAATGCCACTGCTGGTGTCCGGAAAGTAGAAGATAACAATAAAACCCCTAATATTTGTAACATAATCTCTGCTTGCTAGCATCAACCAAGCAAACAAGGCTTTTTACAAGAGTACGTCACAGCTGTCGTGAGGTTTGAACTCAAGTTCATCAATCAAGCGGGGCTTTAACCAATTCTACCGCAACACAATCACAGGAAGCATTGGGCCAGAAAAAAATTCATCTTTGAAAAATTCAGACGTTATGGTGCACCTTTTTTTTGAGCGGAGAATCCTGCAGTCCTGCTTCTCTACGTACAGCCTGCATCGAATTCTTTGTCGTGAGCAATCAAATCGTTCACATAAACATCACACAACATACCAATCTGTTTCAAGAAATGCTTCAGCAAATCTTTTGACACTTTGCAACGACGTGAGATCCATTTCCATAGCTACAAGATCTGCATCATCCTAAAAGAATTGAAAAAAGCTTCACTAAAAAAGCACATATGTTTTTTAAATGAGTCGATTCATGACTACATATTTCAATCACAAGAGGATTTTAGTTAAAACATAAGTTGCTAGATTTGGTTATTGACTTGATTGTTTGAAAGCTATAGAATTGTAAATAGTTGGCACTATTTACAGTGAACAGAAGGACAAACCCTGAATCTTGTTTAAGGACTGCACTTCTCTGAGAGAATCGCAGCTTTCCGAAACTTGACGCTCTTTTTCAGAAAACCAGTTACTTCTATCCGATTGGTTCAAGACTTCCTTTCCAAAAAAAATCAATCTGAAGACAATCTTGCTAAGCTAGTATACCATCTCTCTTTGAAGTAATTCAGAGTAAATCTAAAATTTGATAGCTGAAGATGTTCAGGATAGAATAAAATGAAGGCATCGCTGCAGACAACTGATCCACCCTGATGTTTTCAAACGAAAGCCAGGCTTTTACAAGTCAAATGGAAATGATTAAGGCATTTTTAGCACAATTAGCAGTGACCATCATGTGGTTATAAATTGGGAAGGCCTAAAGTGCTACTAGGCCAAACCAATTTAGAGAGCAGTGTTTCTGTTTTTTATTGCAGTTTTTTTTAATTTTTTATTCCACTAAATGCTATCATTACAAAAGTTTTATTTACAGCATAATTATCAACGTTTTAAAACCGCACCCACCCGATATTTCTTTATACCATGTATCGCTTGTTTTGTTTTGTAAATGTTTCGACATGCCATTACAACTTTAGCACCATGACAAGCTAAAGATCTTGCTGTTTCAAGACCTAAAACATAAAGAAAAGTTGATACAACATTTTGAACATAAAAGAATATTTAGTTTCATGGCGAACAAGTTCTAACTTTTATTCATAGCGACACAAAAACTTTAAAATCTGGTGTGCAAAAACCAAAAAGGAACAAACATGAAATCTACTCTTCTTGAAGGAACACAACATCACAATGATCACGTTTGTTCCATTTTCTTGTTCTTCGAGTGTTTATATGTGTGGACTAATGATGCGTCCAAGGTGTGCATTTCAAGAAGCAGATGATTTATTGATCAAAGGTTTTGTTGGCTGACGCCTCACCAAATCGATTGCTAGTTTGATAAAACTCTTGAAAAAAAGCGGCACCCCATTTCGAACTAGCCATGAATGCAAATTATTGACTGGTAGCCCCACCACCAACAAGGCGGATTGCCATTGATGGGTACCCAAAAGTCGCCTCTTACGACATGCCGGTGACCAGCTTCACTATTCTAATCCGGGAAAGTACGGGTATACCGTTACTGATCGATAAATACATCTCATACAACTTGAAGCAACACCGCCTCTTTCAAAAAAAATTATAGATTTTTATATATTTTTTGTTCAACCAACGCTGCATTGAGGCCAGTTAAGCTAGAATTGTGTTTCATCAAAAAAAGAACAGCTCACCTAGTCCAGAAGAAGCACCAGTTACAATTGCAACCTTTCCTGTCAAATCTAAACCCTGTAAAACTTGATCTGTGGTCGCGTTCGCATCAAATCTTTGACGGATTGAACCACCATTTGAATCTACGTCCATTGCAAAGGCAAGACGAGGATCAGTGTACGTCGTCTTTTTGTTGATATGGCTACACAAAAACCACACGGTAACACGAATAAAGTATAAGAGTTTCTCAAATAAAGTACGGAAAAAAAACAGATGAAAGTTGATCGATTGCAAAAACATAGCTCGATTTTAACAAAATTTATTATCAGTATTTGAATCAAAAAAGGAGAATATTTTATTTGTTTTCACGTAAGCACTGAAAGTTCTAATGAAAAATAAAAGGTAAGCATTAACTCAAAAATAAGAACAGAAAGTATCAACCAGACTCTGAGGCTGTCTCAGTAACAATTTACTGCTATACAAAACGTTAAACAAAGTTCATAAAAAACGTTTACTCCACTTTTCTAGCGTTGGTAACTATACGCTTACCACCACCTCTAATGCATTCAATGATTCTTTTAAAATGCTGGTAGCTGGGGATTTACTAAAAAACAACTTACTCCACAAAATACGATCTCTCTTCTTCATCTTTAAGTCTTTCCCAACCGTACGGAAGATCTGTAAATTAAATTGAATAAAATATGGAACAGAGCGAGTTAAAGATATCTTAAGTTAACAACAAAACTGTTTTTGTTCTGTTACCACGCAGATTTCATGTTTTAAATAGACTGTAGTTTCCTTTAGGTCAGTTGTCAGCAAACTTTGACAGCCCAAATCCACCTTAGCATTGATCATTGCTGACGGCCCATCCAGCATCGTAGAATGCTGACAAATACAAAGGTTTGAGGCACTTTTAAAACTGACTACGCTTTTTGGTTAAAGATCAACCTTTGAGAAGTGATTTTATTGAATTTGATCAAATCAATGTTTTTTATTGATGCTTTTTAAAGGAGTTGACCTGTTTCGGAGATAAACTTCAAAACTTCGCTAATCTTTGCTTCTACACGCCGCAAGGCCCTTAATTTCAAGCTACAAACGGTCCTCTAAGTAACAGTGGTGGGTCCACAGTTCGCCGACCACTTCTTTAGACCAATATAATTATAGCCAAGCTAGAGTTGTCCATCTGTTTTACACCAAATTAACCAGTGAATAGGTTCATACGTTCTACTAAACAGCACAATTACAGGTGCAAACTTTTATTAAACAACATTAACGGCTAGTCAGATACCTCGAGGAACCATGCGACGCTTGTTTGTCTTTGGATGCTCCCATCTAGTGCTTTGCGTTAAATGACTAAAACAGAAAACGGTTACTTAGATGCATGCTAATTCTGGAATAGTAAATCGTTCTGAATCGTCCGGCCATTTAATTATGGTCGAGCCACCAACAGTGCCTTTGTACCAAAAACTCTGTAATTAGGGAAAAATGCTTCAAGTATTTAGTTTAAGTGGCGCAACACTGTAAGCAGTGTGGAGTGTGAACACACCACCATTAATGCTACGAACAAAGCTAAAACCATTTAACCAAGTTGCAGTGAAGACAACGGCTTGGAACGAGTTACTTGAAGTCAAGCAGAGTTATTTCAGGAAAACGACTCTAGTCAAGCTTACATCGACTCGACTCAAGTGTAATCAACCCTAAGTGCCAGTGTTAAGTTTCCAGTGATTTTTTTAATAAATGTAGTAAATTGCGAGGTTTATCGGATTACTTCAAACAAAGCATTACGCCAAAAAAGGAAAAATGCTGTTGTTATTTGTTCTTAAGGATAGAACTATGCAAAATGCACAAGAGTTTAAACTCACAACTTATAGATCACAGTGATCACCCTATCACTCTGAGTTTTCATTACCAACAGAGACTTACAATGTGTTCAAAGCACACATGATATGTAAAAATTGGGATATCCCCCAATCAAACCAATATCATGAATGGTGGATTTGTATACTGCAGATTTTCCTTCTTAATTACCTAAATTACCAAGTTGACCTTGACACAGACTGGTTTTCCAGAGCGACACCTCTGGAAACTGCGTTTTTGATTAGCCAGAAGTAATGTTTGTTTCTCGATTTTAATATTGGTCACACAAGCAACGCCGCATTTTGTGGAAATTAATGACTACTACAATTTCAAACTGCGGCAATTCTCTCATATCTCCCAATCCTTTGCACCCTTACAGCCCTTCTGCTTGAATCGTTTTCATTCCTTCTTCATTTTTCACTTAGATATTTCTACACGTTGTTTTTCTGTGATCTGCATTGTGACGTCAAATGTAGTAACAACGATGCCTGATACACATTGATAGGTGTAGGACCATACTTCTTAGCTCTCTTCTAAAATCCATGCTAGCAGATGTCGAAAAACACTGAAATACCCGTTACATGCGGATCAAAACAACTCTTCAATGATGAGGAATATTCCAATGATAAGCACCCATCACAAGGCATCCTAACGCCATAACGCTGTAGAGTCAACGTATCATTCCCTGTGCAACATATCTACTTAATCCATCGACTTTGTTTAGTTTTCTTTTGCATTGTAACTTTTCTGCTGGGCTTTTTCATGCTGATATCAAAAATATGCATAAAGCATTTTTTGATCAATGTTTTAGGAGTCATTTGCCACTGCCTAGCACCAACTTTTCATAATTATGAAAATCACCTTTAACATCCTTTTTCCTCTTTAAATTAGTCGGGTGGTTTCCATATTGTCTGAAAGCACTTTTTCACTGAAAAAAGAAAAAACAAAATCATTCAAATTGGTGAATCTAAACCAGAAAATGTCCACTAAGACAGTCAATTAGCATGGCTACGCATGACTTATTTTTTGTCAATTTCTTACCACATGGTAATAGAAAAGTGGTGCAAACCGCTGTTATGGAATTTTTGGGAACAAGAATATCAAAAGACACTAAAAAACGTCAGAGCAAAAGAAAAGTGTTAATGTAACATCCATCTTAAAAAGTCATGGAAGGATGATTTTAGTCAGCATCTCTCATGCAGTGCTAGGTATGTTTACTATAAATGACTTTGGAAAAAAGAAACGGGTCATCACAACTGATCTTTAACATCTTGTAACACATTTTAGGTTCACCATTGAACAGTTATCATACTGCTCGTGTAACACATTGCATACACTTATTTTCAATGATCAGTATTTCATTATACAGGGTGTCCCAAAAAGATGTACACACTCTTTGAATCGTTATAACTTAATCAAGTTATTGATTTTTGCTTTCAAATAAATTGATGCAAAAGAAAGAATAAACATTTAAAGAATTTGTGAGAAAAAATATACAAAAACATATCAAATTAAATCTTAATAACACAAAAGACACTTGGGGCAATTTCAGAATGTTTACAAATTGACGAGTTCACATATGTACTCAAACTGGTGGCAGTTTTGCTCAATACGCTTTTCATATCTTGAAGAAATGGACTTAGAAAAGTCCAGCAACATTTTCTCTGGTATTTTAGCACATTCTTTTTCAATTGCTGCTCTCATTTTAGCAATTGTTTTAGGTTTCCTACTGCAAACTTCGTTTTTTAGAAACCGTTGGAAGAAAAGAAACAGTTAGGATGTTCACCTAGTTTACCAGATTTGACACTGGTAAATTTCTTTGTGTGACTGTTTCTAAAAAACGAAGTTTGCAGTAGGAAACCTAAAACAATTGCTAAAATGAGAGCAGCAATTGAAAAAGAATGTGCTAAAATACCAGAGAAAATGTTGCTGGACTTTTCTAAGTCCATTTCTTCAAGATATGAAAAGCGTATTGAGCAAAACTGCCACCAGTTTGAGTACATATGTGAACTCGTCAATTTGTAAACATTCTGAAATTGCCCCAAGTGTCTTTTGTGTTATTAAGATTTAATTTGATATGTTTTTGTATATTTTTTCTCACAAATTCTTTAAATGTTTATTCTTTCTTTTGCATCAATTTATTTGAAAGCAAAAATCAATAACTTGATTAAGTTATAACGATTCAAAGAGTGTGTACATCTTTTTGGGACACCCTGTATATTATTGAGCTGGCAGAGAAACCAAACTTAGGAAACCAGCGGCCTTTAAGATTTCAAGCAAGTGCAGCTTGGACCAACTACAAGAGATATTTTTTCAGAAATATATGCATCATCTTCATTTAAACCTGATGAACACCAGAATGCTAAATTCGCAGCTTGAATACAGAATATCTGAAAAAAGCATGGTAGCCTGCTGGCATTCTACTGACAACAAAAACATTCAAAAAACAAATTTGTTTGGTTGATGAATTTAAGAAATACAGATATGCCAAAAAAGAATCAGCTGCCTTAATCAAATTTCTCGAATCAATGGTAACACGATTCATGGTATCAGCAAAAAAATGCAGAAATTCTGATTAACACCAACAAAACATTTCTACCAAAAGATAAGGTAGAAGATTTACAGTTTCTTAATTTAGTTAAAACAAACTAACTAGCATCTCTTGAACCCATTGCCAAAAAACGGTTAAAATGTTTAAAGAACTCGGCTTTAAGCATCAAAGAAAAGTGATGAAGTATGGTGAATGTTTGAATACTGAGTAAGCTCATGAATTTTTCAATTTTACCTTTCAAAGTGTCATGCCTATTAATTCTGTATAACCCTGCCTAAACAAGATATTTTTGACAGGTAAATACAGATAATCAACCATCTACCTCAGGAATGAAAAACAGATTATGCTCCTAATGAAGAACTGACATTTATCGCTGGAACCACTACTCACAACAAAAAAAAAGTAGTCACTTTGTTTCGAACCTTCATAGAGATGACTTGATAAGAGCTAACACCACATGCTCAGAGTGGGAGACTGTCATCTGCAGGCATATCTTACTCTCGTGCTCCAACTATACCAGTAGAGGGTGGAAATTTCAATAATATTCAGCTTTAAATAGAAACAATATAATGAGTGAGATCAAAAGACGAACATGAATTTGCAAATACCATACAAAACCAATTTATCTTCCCTGAACATTTGGTACCCCACTTTAATGGGAAGTGAAGAAAACAAAGGGGACAGATGCATGACTTGCTAGGATACAGCATGAATTAAAGTTGCTTGGGGATATTCCAAGAAAACAAATAGCACAGAACGTTCTCAAGCTATTGCAGGACTAGAAAATTGAAAAAACGTCATTGGTATCTCATTTGACACTACAAGTGCAACTACCGCCTGTGGATATGGTGCTTAATATCTATTTAAGGGACGTTTTTGGAAAAAAAATGTTTTGGTTTGCATGTCGGCACCACTTCCTTGAACTCATCGTGTCAGCTGCAAAAAGGTGTAAACTAGGTCCAACTTTTGGTCCAAATGATCCATTCTTTAAAATTTGATTATTATTTCAATGGGTTGAAAGAAAGTGAAACGGATCAGTAGTACAATAAGCTGCTGAGAAGATTAAAATTATTTTCCTAAAAGATGTCTCTTTCATAATCGTGTCTGCGACTTCATCTAATACTTCAACTCTTTGCACTCTTCTCAAAGAGGGAACTACCTGGAACTGACAAAACTAGTCCAGGTAGTGTTACTGGTGAAATACATCTACTAACATATGACACACGTCTTGTACTACTTTGCATTTTTTTAGTTTTTACTTGGAACGAATACAGAGCTTTCATAATCAAAATGCCTTGGAGCAATTCATCACAACAGGTGGATGGGAGCTGTGATTTACCTTCTGAAAATGCTGATTATAAGTGATTCCAACAAAATGGGGATTTCCAAGGCTCATGAAGTGACAGGCATTGCATTTTTCATAATTTAGATATACTTTCACTAGTGGTTTTCAATCTCAATTGCTTCTGATCCTCCTTTCCTCACTCTCATGCTCTGGAAACATTTAAAGCAATAGGCAAACCGTGATCTAATCTTATCTTGAACTTAGCGTACATAAACTAGACTTGTACAATTGGTATCTTTCACCACAAGATGTACCATTCACTTGGTTTCCAAAACGGGCTGACAATACGACTAAAAAGATACCATTAAAGCAATACCAGACAATTCTCCTTTGCAAGTTCAAATGGGCAGACCAGAAAGATTTCAGGAGTATGAGGATAGCACATTGAAGGCTTTGTCTTCTCAGAGCCATGGTTGCTCTTCAAACTGTCGGCCATTCATCCAACACTTCTTGGTTGCACTTCAACTGATAAATAGAAACTCAATCTTTTGGTTACTGGTGGTCAGCAGTGGCACAAAGCTTGATTTATTGTTTTGGTCAAATATAGTTTTTTAATTGCAAATCTTACGGCTACTAATTTTGTTGTTGCATATATTTGACAACACATACACATTGTTTGTCTTCGCATTTATCCTTTATGAGCAAATTGTCATGGGATTATACTTTGGCAAGACATTGGCATTCTATTTGAGAGATACCGAATTCGTGATTTCTGGTTAACTGAATATCTTGTATTGCATGAATTTTGCTGCTTGTCAGAATCCACCAAGCAGAAGAAATAGCTGTAAGGTGCCTTTTTCAAAAGCTCAAAAATAGAGCTTGTTTGAGAGCTGAACTTTTGATCTATTGATCATGGTCAAAGTTAATACAGCACTCAAAACCACTTGGTCATACTGTGGACCACTTAACCAATATTTAGATATGCAATTGGTGATAGTCTATTAGCAGGAATTTTATTGCATAATACAATGCAGGAAAATTCTAGCAAACATTACTTGCAAAAAAATTTTTCATGGGTTTTTCAATAATTACTTTCTTTTACTTTGACATTCTTTTTTGAACTCCTTGTTCCCAAAAACCCATCAACAGCAATTTACACCTTTTTTCTAGAACCATGTGATAAGAAATTGAAAAAAAATCAGTCAAGCGTGACCATGCTAGTTGACTGCCAAAACAACCATATCTTTGGTATGGATTGACCAATTTCAATATTTTTTTTTCAGCTGATAATATGGAAACCACCCGACTAATTTAAAAGAGATGTTAAAGGTGATTTTCATAATTCTTATGAAAAGTTGGTGCTAAGCAACAGCAAGTGACTCCCAAACCATTGATCAAAACATTTTGTATGCATATTTTTGAAATCAGCATAAAAAAGCCAAGCAGAACAGTTACAATACAAATGAAAACTAAACAAAGTCCATGGATTGAGGTCTAGTGCCCAAGCGCTGCATCATTGATTACCTGCTGTTCAATGTAGCACTGGATAGGACCCAGACATCAACTCGTCAAGCAATCATGGTTGTCATCCCTACTCTCACTGCAGCTAAAACAGTTGTTCCCATCACGTACCTCTCTCATGCAAGCTCAAAATAATTCACATGAAGCATTAGAAGCAGAAGTATGACAGAATTTACTTCAGCTATGCTTGATTCACACACGATGCACACTTTTAATGGCAACATGTTGGAACATCTGGATAGAACCGACCATGATTCTGATGACGGCTGAATTTGGTTTAGATTTTGAAAATCTGTTTAGCGTCTCCATGCTACTGGCTAAGAGTGGAGCTCTGATAGATCAACAAGTGGTGACGTTTGTGAGTGAGTGGGCACGTGCCAAAGAGCATATGGCAGCACTTTGTTGTGATACAACAGCCAGCAATACTGGAATTAATTGAAAGCTATTGCTGTTGTACTATGCTCATTCCACTAACTGCTCTTTCTTGATGTCACATGTTGGAAATATAGGCAGCTGAGGTGTTTAACACCTTCTTTGCATTGAAGGACCAGAAAGAGATCTGTTTTGCAGATTTAAGTGACAGTGAGCTTTTACTAACTGTCAGAGTTAGTTTTTCTTGAGTGTGATGAAGTTGGAGCAAGTTGCTCGTAGGGTTTAAGAACCAGGATCCCAGTTTTAAGAATCGCTGGGATTTAGCAACTTCTTTGATTTTCGTTTCTCAGTTTTACAAGTAAAAACTACATGTACCAGTAAGCATTGCATCACAATGTCACAAGGTCAACAATACATTGCAAAAAATTTGGTTTTTGGATCTAGGAAATGAAATTTCATGTAATTTGATAGTTAGGCACCATGAAGATACAATGCTTGTGTAACTGGTTAGCTCCGAACTGGAATAACTAGATTAAGCCAGTCGAGTAATGCAGATTGTGTGATTGCAGGCAGCTAAAATTCAGCGGCAGTAGTAAAGTTTATTCCCAAATGAATCTAATTATCAGTCTAAAGTTTGGAAACATTTTAACCAAGTTAATGACAGAGCTACTTGCCTTCAGTGTTCAAAAACTATCCTGCAAAAATGGGTCGACCAGTGGTCTTTTTAGGCACTTGAAGACCAAGCACAGTCTTAGCCTAAACACTGCCGAGCAACCCTTTACTTCAAAACAAGTAAAAATTCAGCTGAAATCGATTACGTCATTAATGAATGTTAAGAAGGAAGGTTTGCAGAGATCTGATTTTTAATTTGCAGCTGTGGACGGCTTTTCTATCTATTCTGTAGGCACAAGTGTATTCATTCAGAGTCATTCAGCACAAAAGGCTTTTGTCTTTCGTTTTTGGAATCAAGGATTACGAACTCAATTTATTGTGAACACAAAAAAATATTTCAAAAAAAAAAACCTTATGACAACAATCATTTTAGTGCGACCGCAAACGAATATACCTCAATTCATTGTTGAAGATACATGAACATCAACATTAATTGCCAAAACGAGTGTATTATTCTAGGCCTTATAAGAATGTTTGCTTCATCTGGTACTGAGAAAATTTTACTGTGGTTGGAGGAACAACCTGCTGATTGTGAAATAATCTACATGCAGACATCTATCGTCTGTATTGTCCGTGGTGATGCCTAAAAAATAAATTGCATAGTTTCTCAAACTCTGCTCTGCCCGTGGCCTGCATCTGACTGTGTGTGATATATTGTGCAAGAGTAGTAGCGTTGCTCATGTTGCCAATCAAAATTATGATGAGAAAATGTTTGAAAAAGGCCTTGCTACGGCAATGCCAGCACCAAACACTATAATTGTTTTTAATGTTGATATAAAAAATGTACGTAAAAAGGTGCAAAAAGTGGTTGAAGTATGCATAGTAAACTAGCTGTTGTATCCCAAATATTAAATTTTTTGATGCACGTTGAAAAATTGCAGTGCAGTGAAGTGAGGGGGAACTAATAAACTATGGTGAAAATTTGTGGTGTGGTTTGAGAACAGACTTACCAGATGCAGAGCAGGTAGTTTTTCTCTCTGCACCATTCGTAGCTTCTACAAACCAAAGCAACTTAAGATCAACTACTGAAGGCTACTCAGTAGCACAGCAGCCTAATTGCCTTTTTTCATACTGTTATTCATTTTTGATATTTTGTGCAATGGTAAGTTAACAATGCACATTACAATACATTTAGCATTCTTGAAAATTTGTATTTTCATCTTGGATGTGATGCCTGTTCAGGTCATTGTAGATCTTGTAGATCATTGTAGATTTTTAAATATTCCATATGCAAATGGAATCATTTCAAAACATCTATAACCAACATCAAAATCAATGTACATGTGAAAAGAATTGATTTCCTAAAATAAAGTTACAACCACTCAAAAAACAGACGTATTCAGTCATTTCCAAGGGACTTGTAGAACTGTGAGAGACCAGTTATTCAAGCTGAATTTGACTAATATAATTACAGTGTTATTTTTTCATTAAGCCTCTGCAACTGAAAAGAGGTACAATTTTAAATTTAAAAAAATCTTTTGAGTCGCCTTAGTATAATATTTCAATTGTAAGCAACACCTAAGGTTTTTTAATATTACTTATAAAGCTTACATTTTTTTGATGTACAGACACTTTTTCTTATGCTTTGTGTAGCACTCCACTTACCGGTAGTAATTACACTGTGTAAAATAAATCGCTCCACAGGTAACAGCAAAAGTATTTGTTAGACAGTGGCTATTTTGTTGTCAATGGCACTTTAATTTTTGAAACCAATTTGCCTTTGAAAACTCCTCATTGGTAAATCATTATTACTCTTCTTGCATATGATTTCATAGTCAGTGTGCAGTCTTTTGTCGTACTGAGTCACCATGTTGGGTAGAATGTGTAGCCCCACCACCTACCTGCCACAAAAAGATGAAGGTATCACAGGACAGAACAATTAACCTGTTTAACTTTTTCTCCACACACTTCCTTGTAGCTAAGCACTCGGTAGGAAAGCTGTTAATTTGGGTGTAATTAAAACTAGCAAGCTAAGCAAGTCACACATGCCACTCAACCCAAAAATGTTTAAAACCCACAAGCCAAGCATGCTGATTGAAAAACACTTAAAACTTACAAGCCACAAGCATTGATTGGAAAAGATTTAAAACCGACATGCCACAAATGCCAATTAAAAAATGTTTAAAAACTACAAACCACATATTCCAAAAATGTTTTAACCTGCAGGCCATGCATGCCAATTGAAAAACGTTTGAAGTTAGGTTGAATAACCAATATTCCATTTTTTACTTTAACCCAAATATTACCAATCCTAATCAAAACTCTATCCCTATACCCAACCTTAACATCAATCTATAATTCTACAGAATTTCTATGTTTTAATATAATCCTATTTCTGAAACACTTTTTGCAAATTTTTAGGTTTTAGCTTCATTTTTTTTCTATTGGCATGCGTGGCTTGAAGTTTTAAACATTTTTCAATGACATGCATGGCTTTCATGTTTTGAGCACTTTTGACACAGTAGTTTTAATTAGTACATGTTTGCAACGTCTATGATTCCACATTATACATGGCTAGAATTATGGAAAAAGTTAAAGTTAGTTGACATCACCAGTGTTCCCTTTAAACGCAAAAAAAGTGCGAATTTGCAAAATTATGTCCGGCGGATTCGCAGTTAAAATTCAACAGTGCGTAAAAAATGTCTGGCGGTTTTTGGTTACTCTTTCACTTTGTTAAAATTTTTGGAATTTTCTAAGCAAAATCTTAACGAATTGTTAAATGCATGGGAGACAGTGAAAAGAAATCCAAGTTAGGACAGACCCTTTTTCAAAGCAGTGCAACGTCTCATGCAAACATCGCGCAGCTGTGAGGCAACAGCGAGTGACGGCGACTTAACATATGTGTGTGTGTGTGTTTACCCCTCCTCTTCCTTGGGATGGAGGTACGGCATGAACGGTAATTCAGGTTCATGCCGTCAACCTAATTGAAATTAGGCTAGGGGAAGATGGCAGCCCATTTCGAACCAGTCTTGAGTGACTGGTAGCCCCACCACCAACAAGGCGGACTGCCACTGGTGGGTACCCAAGAGTCGTCTGACATGCTGGATTAGCAACTTCACAATTATAATCCGGTGAAGTACGGGTGGGGCCACCTGTCTGCCACATAAAGGTGGAGGCGTCCCGTTAAGTGCCTTGCCCAAGGACACAACAAGCAAGCTTGGCGGCTTGTTCTCCACACTATCCCTTTTTTATGCTGAGCGCCAAGCAGGGAAGCTGTGAATACCATTTTTTTTGAAGTCTTTTGGTATGACTCGACTTAGGGAATGAACCCCAGGTCTACCGACTACAATGTGGACGCTCTAACCACTGCACCATCGTGCCGGTACTTAACATATCGCGCGCGCAATTGCCACTTTTTTGTCTAACAAATTATCTCTCCAGCAATTAACCTAAAGTGAAATCAATTTTTTTGTTTACTTTTTCGCAGCCGATTGCAATCGTAGCTAAAGAACAGTAATAGCAAGCAGTTCTCAAACTTCAGTTTTAACACAAGACATCATTTTTCAAGGGAAGTTTGAAACAAAACATGCTTAAACTCTTTGTTTTCTTTACGTTTCAATGCTAACTTCAATCGTGCTTACAAAGATAAAAAAGCACATAGCTCTCGCTTTCAGTTTCGTACAAAAAACACCATTTTTCGAGGGAATGGTTCAGTTTTTGTACATTAAAAAGAAAAAAGAATATGACTTCTAACCAATTTTAGTTTTGAATTCTTTTCAAATACTTTCCGATTTGAGATCAAAAGTTTGCTTGCAATTGCAAAAACCTGTTGTTTAATTGAATACGATAGAGAAATGTAAGTTGTTTAATTATTATTTACCGTAATCAAGCAACAATTAAAGTTTGCAAGTAATTTTTGTTTTGTCATAGTAATAACCTATCTTACATCACATTAGTTTATAAAAGTCCTGTTTCTCATGCTCATGTTGGGCGTCGGCAAAGGGCTAATTTTATTTACGCCCATTGTGAACCTGTCATTCCAAAGTGCTTACGATACACTGTTGCAAAGGCTGTAAAGTTTGAGACCAAATTTAACCACAATTAACTTACTGAAGAAAAATAGCCAGGTATTTCACCCCCGCCTTATAATAACCGATAGGATACCGGTTTGTGAACATTTTGGAGCTGACAGTCACGCTAATTATTACGTCACCGAAGCGCATTGTCACAGTTTTGACTTTCCTTTTCCTGCAAATTTGTCCGGCGGTTTTCGTACATTTGCTAGCAATTTCGCACTTGTGCCGGCGGTTACGCACTTACTAAAATCTTAGAGGGAACACTGGACATCACAAACATATATTATTTAGTAGGGCCTATGTCTACATTATACAAGGTTAGAATTACAAAAAAAGTTGAAGTTAGTTGACATTACAGACATGTATTGTTTAGTAGGCCCCATTTTGGAAAGCATGTCTTGTAGGTTTTGTAACACAATGTAAATTGTGTAACAAAGTTGTAGTCAAATCAATTTTTAGTTTTTTGGTAAGATTCAGCAAGGGAATTATACCCAGGTCTACTGACTGCAAAGCAAACATTCTAATTGGTCCAACACTGCAATGGTGTTAGTAAATTGATTACACTTACAGACCACAAGACTAGCTCCACAAGGTTGAAAAGTACCAGTATACAGGCAATATACCACAGCAGTTGTTTTAATGTACCAACTGGTATACAACTTTGCTATTTTGAAGGAAAAAGTGAAAATGCTTTCCTTTGGAATAAAAGCTTTGCTTACGGATAAAAATTTAAAATAGCTAAAGTTTGTCTTATCGTGTGCAATATATCAGCAGGATATTAATATAAATCTGTTTGCTTTCTGCCTAAGTCCACAAATTTTGCTAGCACCTAGGCCTCAGTCTCAGGGTAAAGTTGCAAGTAAGCTACTGGTAATTCTTGTCATCTGACGTTTTTACTTTTCTTCTTTCAACAACTAAGTTATAGCAGAAGAGGCTAATCACATCATCTCCTTCTCTGACCAATGTAATTGAGCAAAACTGCTAGTCAATTGACCAAGCAAAAGCATTTCATGGCAAAACAGCTTCTTAAAATGCCATAAAGGATGAAGTAGCTATTTTATTATAATTACACTCTGAGAAGGGTGCTGACAGCAATAAGAGTAGGCTACTGATGCTGGCAATCCTCAGGTAAAGATGGCCTAAAAGCATCTTTACTCAACTAGTATGTGTATGGCTCGCTATCTAGTGCAGTTGGTATCACAACTAAAGTTAATGATAATTCATTGTTACATACTTTGCATAATAAACCCATCCTTCTGACGTTGTCCTTTCTTCCCATCCATGAGGCAGCTCATCATCACTATCAGTGTCAATTGCAAGATTATCATCCATAAAAATGGATTAGCCAAGCAATTTAAGAACAAAACTAGGCTACAGTGCAAAAAGTTTGTTATCAAATGGGTAAGCTACTTGAGTTTAAAACATGAAATATTTGTGTCTTGTACAATAGAGCCAATACTTTCAAATAGGTTTCAAATAGAAAAAAATCTGTTCAGAGACCATGTAAACTGTGCATGACCACACAGTTTCCTGTATCTGCTGCTAAGGGGACAATGCTGAATAAAAACTAAACTACTACTACTACACTAATCATGAGCTGTTATAGGTGGGAAAAAATTGTTAGACTTGTTGTACTGGTAGCCAAAACTATTTACAATTTAGAACCAAATTTTTTGAATTTCTTCACTTTTTTGCCAAAAAATCACAAATTTTCCGAGATTGACTCCAAAAATCCCCTGTTCAAAATTCTAAAGATTGCCTTCAAAAATCCCAAGATTTTTTCTGAAAAATTTTCACAAAAAAAGCCCAAGAAAATCCCAAGTGACCTTCAAAATTCCCATGACTGACAACTATGGCTGTTGCCTACTTTAGAATAAATTGTGGTAAACCCCACCACAAAAAAACAAATCATGGAGTAATCCCAAAAATTGCCAAAGCTATGGCACAAATGATCACAAAACTGGTTACTCAAGATCATATAATTATTAATGAAACTGCCAAAGTCACCCCAACTTATGGGGTAAAACACCACTGTCATTCTGCAAGAAAAAAAAGGAAAATTCACCATAATAATTAGGCAATGGCTATTTTGCCGTCAACAGGAATTTGCCCTCAGAGACTATTTTGCTGTGAGTTATTTGTGATTGGTTAATCTTAATGACGTACTAAACATGTGACTTTTGGTCGTTTCTGATTGGTCAATTTTAAAAACCAATAAAAATATTTTGCGCCCCTAGATCTCTATCCCCCATCCTGTACACTCCCTTGCAGTGTACACTGCCCTGTACTTTTACATACCAGGCCTGCCCCTTCGGTGTACACTGCCTTTCTTTTAATGCCCTGCCAGCTAAGATTCGAATCCGCAACCATGGTTTCTCAAGACCAGCACACTATCCACTACACCACAATGTCGCTGGTGTAATTATAGCAAATATGGCTATATAAACACACAGTGAATGATTACGGCAAAATAAATTCCAATGGCAAATTGCCGTCGATGGCAAAATAGCCACTGCCTAATAATTAAGCAACAACAAAAAGAAAAGAGCTCCCTTGTTTGCACACATCTTACCTCTATTACTGAGGCTTTGTGGAAGTAGTTTTTGGGAACATCGCAAGTGAAAAATTGCTTATGTATCGCCAAGTTTTATGGTGGGACTGCCACAAACCGCTCAACAGAATAACTATACAAATTCGCATGATCATTGATTATCACACAAGCTTGTAATTATTCTGATGAGCAGTTTACGGCAGTCCCATCATCAAACTTTGCAATACGTCAGCAATTTTTCACTTGCAATGTTCCAAAAAACTACTTTTACAAAGCCTCAGTAACAGGTTAAATGGGTGCAACTAACATACTGAGAGGGGAGGCCACTATGCTATGACCCCCCTTAGACCCTCAAAATGAAAAAATTAAAAGCAAAACCAAGCAGTTTTAGCAAAAGCAAAGCTGATTTTTTGTGACTATTCTGGGTTTACCATGGATTTTGATTTTCCTGTAAAAAAACCAAGAATGGTAGTGCCTTTGACACTCCCCACAAAGTTGATTTGTGATGAAACTTTGGCCCCCTTGGAAACTTTCTGTGTGCAAACGAGAGAGCTCTTGTCTTCTGTTTGTTGTCGCTCAATTTTTATCGCAAATTTGCCTGAGACTGAAAGCAAATCTTTTTTTCTGGCAGAATGACAGCGATGGTGCAACACTAGGCCTAGCAATCAACAAAAACCAAAGCACAAAATATCACTAATACTTGACAAACATTTTTATGCTTTAATACAGTAGTTTCTGTGTCATATGTCTTTCAGAAATTTACTCCTTCACACACTGCGCAAACTGTCATCGCACCGGCACTGATCTAACAATAAACTGGAACAGTGTTGCCAGATTTTCTTCAAGTTTCCAGCCTAAAAATATGTTGTTTTTTTTGTTTTATTTTGTTTTATTTGCCATATTTATCCTCCATTCACGAGAAAGCAAATTGTATCGCTATACTTTGGACGGTAAGTCCGCACTCGCTTGGGAGTTGCCTTTTCCGAGGTTTATGGGTCACCTGTTTTCCACATGAAAGTGGGGCGTCCCGTTAAGTGCGTTGCCCAAGGACACAACAAGCGAACTTGCCGGCTTGTTCTCCACAACCTCCCCTAAATGCCGAGCGCCAAGCAGGGAAGCTGGAATACCATTTTTTAAAGTCTTTTGGTATGACTCGACAAGGGGGAATGAACCCCAGGTCTACCGACTGCGAAGCGGACGCTCTAACCACTACACCATCGCGTCGGTCTAGCCCCGAATAGCCCCGAATGTTAAAACTAGCCCCAAATAGCCCAAAGCTTGCCTGTTGAAAAATAGCACAAAATTTGCAAAGTTAGTCCATCCAAGGCCGTTGGGAGAACAGTCCAGGACCGGCATTAGCGCAGTGTTTGGTTTTCCAGCGATATCCACCGACAAGTCAGCCAATGTTTCACCATGATTTTCAGAGAGAACTGTTCAAAGCTGCTGCCGTGGTTGTTTTGCACCGCAGTTTTGCTGAAGTCACCATCAGTTTGACGTTGATCTCCAAAAAAAAAGTCATCACCTATCACACGGTGTCAATTCAATCTAGAGTTCGAGAAATAATCGGATTTAATGCCAGTTAAGCCCGTATTCAAGCTGCTTTTGTTACAAATATTTGTCAGCGACAGTAACAACCTCCACATGAGACACCATTGTCTTTCACTTTTCCACTTGTTGCCACTCCAGAAACTAGCCCGAAATAGCGGACAGAATGGCAAAAAACAGCCCAAAAAAAACGCAACCAGCGACTGCTAAACTTTTCCCGCAACGCCATATCCAAACCAAAGTTGTCCAAAGTCAAAAATTTTGAATCCGACTCCTAATCCTGATCCAACAAATGCAAATCCAAATCCAACTCCGAATCCTAAAAATCAAAAATTTCCATATTTGCTTCTGAGGCTCAGAGATACCTAAACATACCTGCTGATGCTATAAATTAACGTCTCTTTCTAACCAAGTTATAAAAACAAAATCCGAATCCAAAAATTAAAAAATTTGCTATCCGAATCAGAATCCGACAAAAAAACCAGATAGGCCTGATTTTAAATACCGGCTCCGAATCCGATATACATCTTTGATCCAAATTAGCCTAATTCCGCATAAAATCCGCTGAACTGGAACTAACAAAATCGCGGACTGAAACATCAACAGTAAGCTACGCAGAAAGGAGCTTTGCCTAAATGACTTTGCGGAAAAAAAGCAATCAATAGCATAAACAAAATAAAATTAACCCCATCGAACAAAGTTAAACAAAATGAAAATACATTAAGAAAGCAAACAATAGGAAGGCAGCACGCATATGATCAAGCGTCATCAAAATGCGCTTTTCAAAAAAGTGGCTGACCACTTTCAATGTTTTTTACATTGAATTAAATGGGAGTGATACCGTTTTTTGCAAATTAAATGGACAAACGTAACAGTTATCACATGAACGTTAACTATGTTGTTTACTGATGTTATGGAATAAATCCGAAGACAAAGTAAGAAGTGCTAAGGTTTCCTTGTTATTGCAACTAGTTAGGCCAAATTTATGGGCTAAACATGAAGCTTATTTGTAGCCAGTTTCTGGGAGGGTTTCATATTCGGTTAATCAGCGTATTTGGAAATGCTAAGTTCAAGGTAATTGTAATGTTCAACTTATGCAGTATATTTATTTGCCTAAGCATACTGAAAAGTTGAAAACCTACATTACACTGTAGCCTAAATGACAAGGCCGACTTCTGTATCGTTTGTCACATGTTGAATTTGATATTAATGGAAAAAATTAGTAATTCTTTGAAATTTTTTCTCAATAATGCTTGCAGACCAATTATGTTGATAAATCAAATGTAATTTTGTGACCTTGAATATTCCTTAAACAATTTTTTTGGCTATTACCTAGATTGATGAATCAAGGGTAATTTAAAAACTTATGGCACCAATAGTAATGATTAGATAATAGTTGTTTTTGCTAATGCACCTACCAGTATTTTTTTGGCTTGGAGTTATTTTTAACTGCGGAGCAAATGTGATTTAGATGGCACTTCTCTTATGGCCGATTTTTAGGCCAATCGGCACACGGTACTAAGCTTAGAGTAGCCAACTGAAAGACCTAATCTCAACCAAATTGCTTTTGATTAAATTTATTTGTTTCCAAGTAGCAAACTAGTAATAATTCATTCCTATTTTTAATTAATTTCGCTTTAGTTTTCAAAATAATCCCAAAAATTGGTGTTCGCCCATTACCTTTCCAGCACAAATTATAGCTTTTTTCGCGCGAAACGTGTGACGTCATATATAGGAAGGTTGCGTATGACGTGACAACTACATGGCGCGAAAAAAATCTCTGACCAAAAGCTATAAAAAATTTCTGTCGTATATACAATATACAAAGCGAGCAAAATTGAACTGCACCAATCAACCACCGCCTCAACGTGATGATGCGGTCCCTAATCTCATTTGGGTTGGGTTGAAATGGCTGTTGGCCTTCCCGAGAGTCCCAGTTACCCCGGACACTCTCCACACACAAATCATTTTTTGCCGTGCTGTAGAAGGGTAGCACGCAGCTTCTTTAAAATCGGTCGCCTGTCTTCTCTTTTCTCCTGCCTTTCTCTTGCCCGTCTTCTCATTCTTCTCCTTTTCCTGATGAACGGCAATGTTTATCCTAACCCTTGCCCCATCTTTCCCTGTTCAATGTGCGCTGGAAATGTGACCTGGCGGGGTAGGTCAGTGCAATGCTGCACCTGCTCCAAATGGGTTCATTCAAAATGCTCACTTCTCTCCTGTTCTAGATTCAAAACTCTTGGCAGCTCTCACTCCTGGAGCTGTCCTTCCTGCAGCGTCCCTGCTTTTTCTAGCGATCCTACACCTACCAGCACTGTGGCTTCCTCCTTGAACTCCTCCAGCTGGTATACCCCCACTGCTTAATCTAGCCCATCTGGCTCCCCTCTGCTAAAGCAGCACTCCCACCCCACCTTCGCCTTCAAACCTCTTATCTTTTTTCACCCACTTCGTATCTTCTCCCTCTGCACCCTCACCACAACCTCATGCTCCTGGCTCTTTCTCTTTACCTCCTACTTCCTCTTTTCCTGACTCCCTCACGGTTCTTCGATAGAATGCTGGAGGTCTTCGAGCCAGGAGCACTTAACTGCTACACTTTGTTTCGTTTCATCCCGTTGACCTTATTTGCATCCAGGAATCTAACCTTAACTTATATTCCTCTTTCCTGATCCCTCGATTCTGTGCTTTGCAATCTAATCGCACCCATTGCCAGTTTGGTATTTTTTGTTGTGATGTCACTCACGCTAGAGGTGGCGTCATTGTTTTCATAAGACAGAGTTTATCCTTCTCTGAACTTTCTACTTCCTCTCTTTCTTCGTTTGACCCCTACTCTAAATATGTAGGGGTCAACATCTCTCTAAACGACTCCTCCTTGCTCTCATTGCTTAATGTTTATGCTTTTCCTATTCGCTATTGTCCGACGCATAGCAGAACCAATTTCTTTTTTCCCTCCATTCTTTCCTCGCCCGCAAATCTCTTCATTATAGGGAACTTCAATTGCCATCACCCCTCTGGGACTCAAAAGGTATTTCTGACCCTTGTGTGGAGGAAGCATTCGATTGGGTTATCTTCTCTGATATCCTCTCCCTCAACGATTCTGACATACCTACTCTTCTCCATCGCTCCTCTGGCAGTCGCTCCTCCCCTGACATCTTCTTTGCTTTTTCCTCTCTCGCCCTATCTTGCTCCTGGGAGGTGCTTCGAAACCTGGGTTCTGATCACCTACCAATTCTGCTAACCGTCCCTCTTTCTCCGGTCTTTCGCCCCGACGAACGTCTCCCTTCCTTGAATTTTCAGAAAGCTCGTTGGGATGACTTTGCTTTTTACTTTGACTCTCTCTGTCCTTCTGCAGAGAAATACTCTTCTCTTTTTCTTTCCTTTGCTTGTGTTCTCTTCACTTCACTGACACTGAATGCCCTTCTTACGATTCGGTGCTCTGGGCAGACGGCTTGTTCTTTTCCCTTTTAGCAAAGGCGGCTCTGGCGTACTTGCCAACTGCTCTCTCTGCGGCACTGGGGCCACTCTTTTCTTTTCAGCAGGCCCAGTATGCTCAAGTTTTTCCATTGAAGCCTGCGCAATCCTGCAAGCTCTTTGATGGTTTCGGCAGCATTAACAAATCTGCCACTTCTCTCCTCCTATCTGAGTCTCGCTCTTTCCTCACCACTCCGTCCTCTTCTCCATCTTTCCTTTTACCTCAATCTGTCTAACAGGAACTGCCTTCTCTCTACTCCTGTTCTATCAGGTTACAATGGCTCCCTGGACACTCGTTTCTTCCGGGGAACAACGCGGCTGATAAACTGGCCAGACGGGGAGCGCTACTTATGTCCTCAGCAATCCCTTGTAGTCTCTCTTGTCTTATCTATCGTATCCACTCTTCTCTTTTCTCGGACTAGAGGCGTACTGTCTCATCGAAATTCTTCGACACACAGGTTCCCTTGATTTCCACCGAGGAACTTGTGCTCCTATGTCATGCTCGCTGTGTTCTCTCTCGCCTTCGCTGCAACAGACACGGCCTGCTGTTAAGCTCCTATCTCTCCAGGATTGGCAGAATCGAAAATCCTTTTTGCAGCGCCTGCGGACACCCGTCCCACTACACCTCTCATCCCATTCTGACAGCGCATTTACGGACTCTTTGCGCCGCTCGCTCTTTGGCGATTTTCTGGCTCTTTACGACCTTTGATCCAGGGCCTGGAGAGTTGCCCTGCTTCTGGGGTCAAATGGTCTTCCGCCATGCCTCTATCCCTTGGAGGAGTTTGGTAACAACAACAACAACAACAACAACAGCAAAACTGAAATTACAGATGCACTATTACGTTACATAGGGAGTTAGCAAATTCAGACGTTCTTAAAGTTAAAAACCAGAATACGTCACAATCTGCAACTTGCTATCACAAAATTCCATTACTAACTATTTATATACCCGGAAGACCATTGCATGTCTTGTGAAACCACTGTTGAAGAGCACTAATGTGGAATAATCAAATTGCTTCCGTTGTGAGTAATTTCTTTTTCAACGTTTTCAACCCCCAAACCAAGAGTGGTTAAGTTTAATCAAATCATCATTTTATTAGCTGGGTTTTATTGTCCAATCTTACCCGTAATCGATATAAAATGTGATGCTAGTTATACTTTTCTTGTTCTCTCGCGCTGCTGATATCGCACGTTTATTCAGACTTAGAGCGCAACTTCACCGTTTAATCCACACCGGGAAATGGACACAACTTTTTCGCCAAGTTGCTCTCAAGTCAAATAACCTATGTGGAAGCGGAAGCGGTGGAATTTTCGCGCTTCCGCTTCCACAGAAAAAGGACCGCTTCTACCGCTTCCGCTTTCATATCCCTGCCTACCACAGAGCTATTTATTTCTGTGATCATAAGATCACCATTATTACGGCGCCCAACTCCAAAATCGATTTTTGCTTTCAGCACTTATTGCAGAGAATGGATTGCCTATATGAAGTGATAGGATCAAAATCAAGAGGAGTTTGCATCTGCACAAATATTTTATAAACATTAAAATGTTAATTCAGCATTTTTTGGTGCCATAGCAACGGATTGTGTACGATCTTAAATGCTGTTTTTCGGTACTTTGTCGTCTGTACTATGATATGTGATGTTGATTGTATGTGCACAAGCTGTTACTGTGATAGAAATCAGGAAGAGCTTGCATCTGCCCAAGTGGTTTTTGAACATTAAAATACTAACTCAGCATGTTTTGTTGCCGTAGCAACGAGTTGTGCACAATCTTAAACGCTATTTTCTGGTAATTTATCGATTGTGCTGCGAGATATGATGTTGATTATGCGTGCACAAGCCGTGACATGAATTCTATTTAGAAGTGTCTTTCATTGTTTGATGCAGTATAAATTTAGCTAGTTTTGTTGTGATAGAAACAGTTTGCGCATGTTTTCGTAGATATAGGTCGTTTCACTCAAACAATTGCTTGCTTTCTTAATGAATTTTCAATTTGCTTAACTTTGTTTAATGGGGTTAATTTTATTTTGTTTATGCTATTGATTTAGGCCTTTTTTTCCGCAAAGCCATCTTGGCAAAGCTCCTTTCTGCGTGCTATTACTGCAGTGGTTCTCAACCTTTTTCGTGCCTTGGCCCACTTTAAGGGGCCACAGATTTTTGTGGCCCACTTTCATAAGAACTTTGATGTGATAGTTACAATGTCACTGGAATAAGCATTAGATATCATGGCAGTGAAGTTGATCTCCAGAACAAAAAAGATCATTGCGTTTCTAGTTCACAGGTGCTGGTCCGTCTGGCCGTTCATATGAACTAGTATTTCTCAACCTTATTTCATGACAAGTTAATTAAAAAGAATTACATGATAAGGTAACAATAAGCACTCGTTTTTAGCAATAAATTTTGTGGCTTATAATATATACACTTACTGACTGTATGCGACTTTCCGAAACGATTCAACTTTATAGCAGAGATTACACTTCATCCGTATTTTGATTTTGAGAAAAAAATCAATTGACTAGGGTACCGGTTTTATAGTGCTGCAAATTTACGAAATTCTCACGCGATCACGTGGAAATAGACAAAGAAAACTTCATAGAAATGGCTGTCCTAGATCTTTTTTCTTAGCATTGTTTACAGCACAAAGGACACTAATTATAACAGTAGGTCTCCAGCAGCTATAAGTAGTTGATGTAGAACGAGGTCCTGCAGTTTCCATTAAGTTATACGAAAGGATTTTGTCTGTAACACATGCTATGGCCCACTAATGGCCATGGCCCACTAATGGCCATGGCCCATCGATTGAGAACCAATGTATAAATATTTTAGTCCGCGATTTCGTTAGTTTTCCAAGAATTCTAACAATTTTTGGCAATGGCTCAAAGTGAGCTGCAGAGCTATCAGATACACTTATTTCATTTTGTAAGTGCTTTTTGCTTTTAGTTAAAACAAGCAATCTTTCTTGTTTCAAAGAAGCTCTTTTATCACTTCTAATACGATACTGTATGACTCATTTGAATGAAAACTCTTTCAACTGATGCATTTGAAAACGGAAAGGAAAAGAGAAATGCAATTAACTTCATCAGATTAGGTTAACACAACGTTTCAGAATTGGTTAATGTAAAAACTCTTTTCTAATATTCTTCTTAAGTCAATGTTTTCAAAAGAGACTCTGTCTATTCATCTTTGACTTCTTCAAGAATGCCAACAACTTTGAGATATGGGGGCTATTGTACAATATATGAGGTGGAGTAAAAGATGAAACTGAAATGGAATGACAAAACTACGGAATCCGCTAATGCAGCAAATTTCACTAAAATATTAGGAAGTGGCTATTTTGCGGTCGACAGCATTTTACTTTTGAGGCCGTTTTGCGTTGACCGTTCATGTGTATTTAAATAGCCATAATTGCTATTTTACTGGTAGATATAATGTGGCGCGTGAGTAGTGCAGCTGCCCTGAACTGCACAATGGGAGGGAATGTACAATGTGGGAGAGTTTGAAGTGGAGGTGTAAATTTTTTTAACTTGTCATTAAAATTGACCAATTAGAAACGACCAAAAGTCACATATTTAATATGTCATTAAAACTGAGCACTCGCTAATTTCTGACAGTAGAATAGCCTCCCAGGGTAAAATGGCGTTGATGGGAAAATAGCTACTGCTTTAATATTACAATATGAGCTAAATGGCAAGCAGTGTTAAAATTGTTGAAATTGATACTTGTATTTATGGCCAGCAAAACACACATAAAACAAAAGAACGCAACAATTGGGACTTTGCAGCCAGGAATCACAAAGATTTCTTTGGAAAGTTGCTCTTAACTTTTTTACTATAACATCACCCCATACATATTTTAATGAATGCTTAATATCAGATTTCAGGCTTGCAAGTCTTAGAACTGAACTGGTACAGGAAGCAAACTAGGCCTAATTCTGTTACTCCACTATTTAAATAAACCTTATTTTATCACCCAGAAAGCGAGACAGTTTGGTCGCGCTATGCACGCCACAGCTCAGATTTTGCGCGTCTCAGGTCAGCTATTTTGTACGGAGTGGTCGCACTATACAAGCCACAGCTCAGATTTTGCACGCCTCAGGTCGGCTATTTTGTGCCGGGTGGTCGCGGTATGCACCCTACGGGAAGGATTTTGCATTGCTACCAATTTGTTCCGCAAGATGGTGCAAGTGAATTCATTTGATCTGCAGTGCTCGTCCTGCTTTTACTGTTAGATGGACCAATGAGCTGAAACATCTACGAGCAAGTGTCGAAAACTTTGCTGAGTTGATGAATACGAGATAGGCCTAACCTGCACATCAAATCATGTTTTGGTGAACGAAGAGTTAAGGCTACATTAATTAACATGTTTTATTTGCATGAGTAAATATTTACTCTGGCGACACCCAACAAGTCATGTATTTTGTGGAATTCTCAATCCGAATCGAGCAGAATACAATCAATCACTGTCATACTGGGCAAAGGAGGGTATAAGGAAAAATTACTTAAAAATCATGTCATCTCAATTGTAAGATAGGATTTCTCAATAACAGAAGGAAGCTGTATTTCTCTCATATCCTCACTCAAAAACTTGTGATTAGCGGAATCGACAAGAATGTCGATCTTCTCATGCCTTATTGATCAACCCATCTAATTAGTTTACTTTTCACTAAGTCAAATGCTTCAACAAATTGACGCTTCCTCTTTACGTCTTTTTGTAATAGCAGGCTTTCATGTACCAAGGTTTAACTAAAATCTCCTGAAGTTCGGTTAAGTCTGGAATGTGGCAACGGTTTGAGCTTGAGCTCGTCGTCTGTAACATAACCGTCAACTTTGCTCAGGATAATTACTCATCAAACTCTTGGCTTTTGTATCAAATTTCTGAAGTCCCTGTTGTTTCCAGTCTGTAAATCCCACCAACTCGGGCTCTTGCTTCACCTCGCATTGACCTTATGACTGCTGCTATCCCAGTCACACCGTTTGGGGGAAAGGTCTTAGCGCACAGCGCAACTTCAATCGCGGTATCAAAAGACACTCTTGATGATGGAACCAAATTTAATTCAGACACGAAAAAATCCGATCGATCATGCAGAAATGGCATTGATACTGCCACAGGTTTTTTAGAATAATTAAGCAATTATAAACAAATAGCCAAACCTCACACTTAATTTGGATGCAAAATATAGAAGAATAGAAAGATCAAAAAACAAATAGCGAAGACATTACGCTTTAACAGTGCGACGATAAATAACAATAATTATGAGGGAATTATGAGAAGCACTTTACTTTATCCACAGTTGAGCTTATGGCTTTTTACTGAGATTTAGCGAGATTTTCCACAATAGATGTACGATATTATTTTTGATACTATTATAGTTTTGATTTCATGACAAGTTAATTAACAAGAATTACATGATAAGGTAACAATAAGCACTCGTTTTTAGCAATAAATTTTGTGGCTTATAATATATACACTTACTGACTGTATGTGACTTCCCGAAACGATTCAAACTTTAATAGCAGGGATTCACACTTTGACCATATTTTGATATTGATGAAGACGTAAAAGGACTGAAATGCCGCAGTTTTATAGTGCTGCAAATCTACAAGATTCTCACGCGAACACATGGAAATAGACAATGAAAATTTCATAGAAATGGCTGTCTTAGATATTATTTCTTAGAATTGCTAACAACACAAGGACACGAATTATAAACGTAGGTCTCCAGCAGCTATAGGTGGTTGATATAAAGAGGCCCTGCAGTTTTACAAGGGTGAGAATCAGTTTTAATTAAAACGGATTTAGTGTGTAACAGACCAATTATTTTCTAATTGGCTAAATATTCCAGTAGTATGAGGTAATTGGCAAAAATTGAGGATACAGCTTGACCGAATCGTGAATCGAACAGAGACTTAATAATTTTTTAAGCCTCTATTTATTCATTAAATTTTTTTTTTCATTAAATTTTTTTGAATTGAACAGAGGCTTAATAAATTTTTTAACGCCGTACAGTGTGGTCTCTAAATCTCAATTTTGCAAGAAAAGAAGAGATAGCGAAAAAGTAGTATACAGTAGATTTAAAAAATATTGGAGGCCTTTCTCCTGCCTCCTAGTTTCTGTAACATTATCAGCGCCTGAGAATAAGACACCAGTAAATGTTTTCGAAGACTGACTTTGTTTTGCATTTTGGAGAAGTCTCAAACCCAGTAATAGAGCCAAAGACTAAGTGGCGTGATTTGCTATTTTTTCAAAAACTTTTGATCTTACAAGGTGCCTAGTTCTCAAGGGCACAACCTAGAGGGGGACAAGCAGCTGAATCCCCTTTCTAGCTTTATTCTTTGGAAAAAATTGTATGATTGTTACATACGTGGTAAAAATCAAAGCCAGAATTCACGACTGTAAACAAAGAAGATTATCGGAGTAAACCTAGCTATGCACAGATCTGCAAAAGCGTATCCAGAAAAGGAGGATGAAGGAGCTAAAGACCCTGGTTGTGTTGTTTGGAAAAAATGAAGGCAATTTTTTTGTCGGCAAGAAATTGTATTGTTGCTAAGTAGTGTAGTGCCAAATTGTCAATTGATACTTGTAAACAAACGAGGCTAAGCGCTTCTTCAGAAAAATCTTTTGATAAATATTTTATGTCCACATGGTCACCTAGAAAATCGTCGCTCTCTAAATTTGTTTGAGATCTCGACAAGATAAACCAGACCTGGGACTGTTACGATGAAAGAAAAAACTTAGCCCTCAACTCCCTCCTCTCAAATTTAATGGATCTTAAGAGCATACAAAAGGGGGCCTTAAATTGACCAACGTTTTACTAAATTAAGAAATGTTATAGTGAGGAAAGGAAAACAAACTAAAAGATTTGCCAATTAAGTATATCATCTTTGATCAATCGATCAAAAAAATTACTCCACAAACTTTAGGGAAAATAGTGGATCAATGCGCTACTGTCATAACGCTTTTTTTAATCGATTCTGTTAAAAAAAGGATACCTTTGATTTTGGAACGAGAATTGACTTAATCAAAAAACCTTAACTTTTCGTTATTATTTTCACAACTACCCGTTAGGTGAAGCCAGTGCAGCCGGCTGAATCGATTACACTGATCTGCATCAATTTTGCTGAATTCCAACCAAAAGTTGATTTTAGATAATTTGATGATTCCAAAAATACAATCCGTTTTTGCCAATCACGTCACGTTTTGCCGCAAAATGAAAAACAAAATATTGCAAATAATGCCTTTTAAAAGCATTTTAAGCGTCGTGGTCACAAGCAATTTTATTGCTTTTTGTATCTAAAAATCAATATTTTATTATCATACACTTGTAATTTTCAACCAGAAATCAAAAGCAAGCTACACTTCTATAATCTTCAAAATTTCAGAATTGTTTCATCCTATTCACCACATTCACGACTTAGATATTGAATGCAGAGTGTAGTCAGTTATTGTAAATGCGCAAATTATTTTAAGCTGAACAATCCAAATCCTCCAAGCTGTTACATTAGGCCTACATTGGGTTACAATTTGTACAGCATTAAATCTTTGATCACAAATACTTTGAACATTACAAGAAGATTACTTTTTAGTTGTATTTTGAAGAAACTTAGTTGTAATAACTTGGCCTTTTATAAAAGTACTGCTCTACTGCTTAATTTGCAAACTGTTTTTCTGATTTCAATGGCTACCATTTCATCTTCAAGAAGAAAATGAAAGCTGCAGACAGTGACACTGTTTCGACCTATTAGGTCTCTTCAGTGCAGTTGGTGACCAATAAGAAGCTAGAGGTTTTTAATAAGGCATAGCTTAGGTCGTCACACTTGTGGGACCTAATACTGGGTGCATCGCTAGCCTCTTGCATTATTATAAGATGCAAGCTTAATACGAACGTTTTTTGCTGTATCTGCGGTTCTTTTACTGTTTCCAAACAAAGGCAAAGAATTACAGTTAGTGAAAAAAGCATATTTGGCATACTTCAGAGTTAAATTAGGAGATCAAGACAAGAATTGGGCTCCTCACCTGGCTTCCAGAACATGTGTTGAAAATCTACGACAGTGGACAAAACAAAAAAGAAAAAGTATAGGGTTTACAGTTCTTATAGTTTGGAGGGAACAAGCCAATCACGTTAATGGTTGTTATTTCTGTATGACCAATGTTACCGGTTTCAGCTCTAAAAGCAAAGGCAACATCAAGTACCAAGACCTTCCATTAGCAATCCGGCCTATATCTCACTCTGCTGATCTTCCTCCATCTTTGTTCACTTCCTTGCCTGAACTAATCAATGAACCAGTAAATAGTACATCAGAGGCGAAGTCTTTAGAAGACGATTGTTATAATTCGTTGACTGACAAATAGCCGACATTAATTACTCAAGCCTTTTTGAATGACTTAGTTCATGACCTGAACCTGCCAAAAGAAGCTGCAAAACTTCTTGGGCCCAAGTTACAACACAACGACTTTCTTGCTCCAAACACAACATACTCCTGGTACAGGCAAAGAGAAAAAGATTTGGTACAATATTTTTCTATGGAGGAAACATCTGTGTATTGTCACAATGTTGCCAGTCTTTTGCAAGCAATATACTGTATATATGACCCAACAGAATGGCGACTATTTATTGACAATTCCAATCCAGCTTAAAGTGTGTATTGCTGCACAATGGCAATAGATATGCTTCAATACCAATTGGCCACTCCGTTCATGTTTACAGTTGGAGAAAAGAATATTCTTGATGAAAGTCTAGTGTCTCCTGACAAAGTATCATTACCACCGCTTCACATTAAGCTAGGCTTAATGAAACAAGCTTAGACAAAGGTGGAGAATATTTCAAGTATATTTGCCAGAAGTTTTCGTTTTTAAGCCATGAAAAAATAAAAGCCGGTGTGTTTAATGGACCAAAGGTACGACAGCTGTTGAAAGGCAGAGGGTTTATTGAAAAAATGAGCTCATAGGAGAAAAATGATTGGATCGCTTTCAGCCAGATCGTGAATAATTTTCTGTGCAATACCAAATCTCCAGAATACAAAGAAATTGTTAAAACTTTGCTTGATACCTTTTACGACCTTGGTGGTAACATGGATGTCAAAGTACATTTTTTTGCACAGCCATTCAGAATATTTTCCTGAAAATTTAGGAGCTCTGAGTGAGGAGCAAGGTGAGAGATTTCACCAAGACATTAAAATCATGGAAAAGAGATAGCAAGGTAAATGAAACGTTCACATGATAACAGATTACTGTTGGTGTCTCATGAGGGATGAGGAAAGCGTTTAACCCTATCGAAAATCTAAAAAACGAAAGCTTTTTTCTTAACTGTGAAACCAATTTTGCATGCTCTGTTAAAGGTCTTGACAAATTGACGATGTGTTGCTAACAGGATGTATATACTGTGTATAATGAGTAATCAACTTCAAGCAAATTTTAGATACTTTTCAGATATATATCTAATCACTTAAAAAAAGCAGGGTATACCGCATTGGGTGATTTTAACTTTCTTTCAAAGATTTTACTGTAACTTCTTTTCTGCAAACAGACAGTAAAAATATGATTTTACTCCAAATCTGCAGAAAATTGAAAAGCATTTTGCAAAAAAACTTGACGTGATGGGTAAATGCAAATGTGATTGGTGAACTCAGCGCCCCAAAATTAGGTGGAATACATGCCATTTGTTCAGTCGGCAGAATTTTTTTTTTTAATGCGGACCAGTGTAATCTTAATTTTGAGGTTACTAATGGGGGCCCTGAGAGCGACGCCTGCAAAGTCAGCTAGTTTCTAATAATTTTGTCTTTTAACAAGTTGCCACAATTAAAGCATGAATCGTCGTGCATGAGCTGTTTTGAATCGGTTTAACGAAAGAATGAATGTTATTAAAAAATTTGTATACCGACAAGATAATGGCTAAGCAATAAAAAAGCAATCAAAATTGTGTTAGGTCAGAGTTTACTTCTCTTAATTTGACATAACTAAACTTTTATCCTTTTTGTTTCATGTTGTTTGTAATGTTGTTATAAACATCAAAGAAATGAATCGAAAAAATCCAATCGTTATCTTTATTCAAAATATCCACAACAAGGCGGAGCAAGGTCCAAGTTTCTTCTCACACGATGAGCTCGACTTAAAACGACAGAAGTTTTGTTCCCAAATCTATTTTGAGCAGCGAAATAAAGCCATGGTTGAGAAATTCTACAAAAATGTATTTAAAATTTCTTATCACACTTCAATTTTTTACTTTCCTTGTTTTAAAAATTTATGAAATATCCGCGATTATTTCAAGAGACCAAAAGGAGTACACCAGCAAAAAAGTTTGGGAACTAGTTGTTTAAAGCATGAGCATTACAATTGGTAGATGTGCGGGTTTACATCAGACAGTGTCAATAAACGTAGCCTTCCTTCTCCTCCTCTAAAACATGACTTGATTTAGCCTTTAAAAGATGTCTTGGGTATGACCTACGGAAAACTTACCAAAGAGAAATGCAGATTACTTCATTTTCATCAATGCAGCGACGGCTTTGACATTTGCTCATAACTAGTTTAGCATATTACTTATTTATAGAAGTAGGATAAGCTCTGCAGATCAAATACATTCACTACCGCCACCTTGAGGAACAAATTGGTATCGATGCAAAATCCAACCTATGGCGTGCATAGCGCAAGCAACCCAACAGCAGTAGGCTAATTATACAGCAACTTCGCACATCCAACACTTCTATTACATTAAACTAGAGAAATCACAGGCTCTCTACACAGGCTATATCCTATAATATAATGATTTGGGCATGCATTACAAGTATCAAAGCCAACGATTTATGCACTCAATGAACAGATAGACTCATGGTTAAGGTGAGGTGCCCTACTGGCATGCCTACATACTTTTTGGTTGGCTTCCACTTGGCTTTACCTAAAACTGCAATCTCAAGCAATCAAAAATAATTATTCTAAAGCTGCTTTACTGTGCACGAAGAAAACAGTATCGACCCCCAAATTGTTGATAAGGTGGTAAAGCCAGTTTATTTTCTGAAAAGGTAAGAGGCCGCGGAATATAAAGTTTTGGAGTTTTTCTGTTCCAGAAATCCCGTATTTCTCACATCACGACCAGGAATTTTCATTTTTTAGCTATTTCTTTTGTAAGACAACGTTATGCAAGGCCAGTGAATGGTTGGAAGGTTCACACCGACATAAACCACACTTGTGCCGCTTGTCCGACGCATGTTGCTTTTGCATATGGAGAAAACGAGTTTATGTTATTGCAAATGAAGGGTTTGGTTTGGGGGATGGGACAGGCCCTGCTGAGGAGTCCAAGAGGACGAAACGCGTCCAGGGATGGTCTCGTCAAATTGGGTTGGGTGCATTGTTTGCAATACACACTAAATCGTTTTCAAGATAATGTTTGTGGTTTATGTCGGTGTGAACCTTCCAACTATTTCTTTTGTATTTATATTTTCCTGACAAATTTTCTCATTTTCTTCAAAGAGGAAGCCTGCATAATAAAGACAATAGTAATTAAGTGGTTGCTTCTGCGCTTAATTATTACGCAACAAAGCAATCAAGAAATACGGAAGCGCGAATTAAAATAATTATGTAAAACACAAACCAAACCACTAAAAATGTAAAAATCGTTATAAAAAAAAGATTCAACAAATAATATCTTATAAACTAATATAATCTAAATTGTCGTAATTTCAACTTGATAAACCGTGAATTTTTATAATTTTAAAGCAATTAGATTTTTATAATATTTAAAGTCATAAAACCAATAGCTCTGTTGTACTTCGGGAACATCATGCATGAATTTATATAAATACGAAAATGATGTTACATGAATTTCTGTCACTCTAAAAACAATCAAACGTGGATTTTACTCCTTTTAAAGAAATTAACCATAAATTTTTTTAATTTTTAAAGTCATCAAACACAGAATTTTGTTTTTTAGTGTCGCCCCACGGTAACCACATCTTAGTTTAGTTGCTGACTAATTAGCATAAAACATTTTTCTGTCATTTTAATCCTCTTGAATTTAATCTTAATTTATGATAAATAGCCCAAAGCGAAGAAGCCTGATGATTCCTCAATCCAAGTGTGAGGCTGGTCATCAAAAGATTGCTAGTTGAAAACTCAAAACGGTGCATTGTTTGTGACAAGACCGAACGAAATCAGCGTTCGACATTTGCGGTTTGTTTTCCGGTTAAAGCCGACTGCAACGGTACACCTGGGTGACGGTTGACCGGAAGATTTTAAGCTCATTTTGAGTTTTTTTCAAACCCTCTGTGTGTTTCTGCAGTGTTTGAGGAGTTGAATTAGTTGGCTACCAATCATTTCAATTAGTCAACATCGCTGCTTAACTGAAAGATAAGACGATGATTTTTTTGCGTAAAATATGAAGGAGTCCCATCTTATAGTGTACCGTTGCCCATTTTGCTTGCTGCTGCAAAAAATCTTGATTTTGAATGAAATATTCTTCTCGGGAGGGTCTCTGAAAGTGTTAGGCGACCCAAGAGTTCACAAGAAGTAATCTTATCTTTACGCGCATTATCTGTTCAAGTCGCGGGGGAAGCTGCTCAAGATTGAGCCGCCATACGTTACTGTTTTTGTTTTGTAATCTCATTCGTTACTGTATGCAAGAACGAAGCCCCAATTGATTTCAACAAAGATCGTCGATGTAATTCAACCATCTTTTTCTCGGTCGTCTAACCAGCTTCTTCCACTTTACACTCGTATCCTTGAAAAGCAAAGCTTGTTCGGGAAGCCTTTCGTGAGGCATTATTTTTATATGACCGAACCGTCTAATATGAGATCTTTTTCTACTTATATTATACCATTGGCATCAGGCCTGTCAGTGATCTCTTCACACTACAAAATTGGGCAAATTCTCCTTAATTTCTACACTTACTTGACATTCATGTATCAAAGCCACATTCTAAAAGTCATTTTGGCTTGATCATTTCCTTTTCTTTATAGTTTGTTTAAACTTCAAGACCGACTTTTGTGAAATTTTATCGTCCCTGAGAGCAGGAAAGAGCAGCACAAATATTGTATGTGTGTGAAGACATTTAGGCGGCAGCGTAAAGCAATGCCCATAGTGCGCAAGAGCTTTGAGATCGCAACAAACGGTTGCTGATATCACGCTTGTTCAATTCTTCAAAAAGTACTCGACGCAAACTTTTTGGGTTCTATGGCTTCTGTATACACCTTATCTAAACTAGAGTAATACATACTCAGTTCAGCATAAGTCAAAAAATCCTGTGCCAACAAAGGTGTCGGCAGGAGCAATGTCACAGTCGATTACTGTATTGGCGAGTGAGGACTGAGCGCAAATTACAACTTCTTTTTAAAAAGTTGACGTGAGCGAAACTTGGAACGCATAAGAATTTGATATCTTCCTTTTATAGAGGATGATGTTAGTGATGTGTCGACGGCAATTGTTGGCCTTGTTTTGATACAATAATCATTACAGAGCAGGCTGCTTTTGGTTAGCCTTAGTTGATCACTCATGCAACTTGTGACTTATTGTAATCATCTTCTACTTCAGTCGGACGTTTTTTTAATTATTATTTTCTTTTTTCAATTTATTAGAGCATAATTGCAAAAAATGTCTTAATACTTGTGTTAACTGCATGTGACTTTACTATTTCTGTGACTCATCGTCTATTTCGTCGACTCCCCGTCATCTCTACCACATTGCAAGTTTGTAATCTTTGGTAAATCTCGTAGGTTGACCAAAAATTGGCTTTTGTCGAAGACATGTGTTGTGCGAGATGGTTCATTATAGCGTTCTTTCTGCTGCTATTAATTCCTTGTGACTGCGCTAGTGAATTGGGAAAAAACAAATCTCCGCAATTAGGCTTTTTTGCGGCATACACGTAGACATTCTTTCTCTTCGAACTCAGCGTCCAGGTAGCATTTCACGAACAGATTATTCGAACCTTGGCGGAACTGAACTGCTTTAATCTTGTCTAGTCTTGGAAAGGAATTATGTGCAACGTTGCCGTGAATGTCCGTAAAACTATACATGTCAGGGACATGTATAGTTAGACATTTCGTTCGTTTCGTACTTCCATCAATTAACTCGACCAAATCATTCCAGTCCAAAGTATCTGGGATTTTCTTCATTTTACAGCCAATCGACCCATGTATGGAATCCAGCCTCATATATGTGTGTCCTTTTTCAAGATATTTAATTGTAACTTTCTCAGGTCCTCCTTGTTTGTTTACCAACAGACAAAACGTAGCGTATAAAACCCAGTTTTTGTTCTGGAAGCAACAATTGTCAGCCGAGAATGTGAATGTGGTATAGCTGGAAAGCATTGTTACAACTTTAACACACGCAGAAGCCACATCTACAGCGCATCGTCCCTGCAACACTTCGTGCCATAGAAGACAAAGAAAATGCTTTCCTTTAAGATCACAAAAGGTTTCATTGAATACTGTAAGTCGACTTATGAAGAAGTGAGATTTAACTAACATCTTCGAGAGTAATATAACTCTCCCCATATTCACTTCCATGCTAACGTAATTACTAGGTATCATTTTTATCAGGGGTGGGCAATTGTTTTGGCTTGCGGGCCGCATCGCTGTCACGGAAGCTAGCTGAGGACCGCACTTTTAAACGAACGTATTGGTATATTATTCTAATTGATTTGCGTTTAAAATTTGGTATAACATTAAAAACCAACAGTTATTAGACAAATGAATCAAAGTAGTTTTATTCAATTAAAAACGCAAGAATATTTAATTTTCAAAGTCTATCAATGAAAAAAATGCACCCAATTAGGTTCTTCTACATTAATTAATTTTTTTAATTATTTGCTTGAGGCTTTCGCGGGCCGCAGTTTGCCCACCCCTGGTTTACATAATGCCTTCTTGAAATAGCTGAATCGTTTAAATACCTTTTGCATTCGTATATTAGGAGCAATTTTCTTCTGGAGTCAAATGTTTGTGATGATCGTAAAAATCACATACATCACAAACATCCTGTGATGGCCTTGAGAAACCTATAATCATGGATTTCAAAGTCCTCTAATATACTGAATAGCTGATGGGTGCTGAGTGTTTTTGGTTAAAATCCTTCCACATAAACCTCACGGACAAATTCGGATCAAGGCATTTTCTTTGAGGAGAGTGCTTCAACTTAAAAGGTAATAATTGCGGGTTGAAAGCATTGATGTGGTTCTATATCAGCTGTTGTTGTAATTACCCCTCCTCTTTCTCAGGATGGAGGTACGGCACTAACGGTAATCCAGGTTTATGCCGTCAATCTAATTAAAAATAGGCTATGGGAAAGATGGCAGTCCATTTCGAATCAGTCGTGAGTGACTGGTAGCCCCACCACCAACAAGGCGGACTGCCACTGGTGGGTGCCCAAGAGTCGCTTTTTACGACATGCTGGATTAGCAACATCACAATTATAAACCGGTGAATTACGGGTAGGCCACCTGTGTGCCACATAAAGATGGAGGCGTCCCGTTAAGTGCCTTGCCCAAGGACACAGCAAGCAAGCTTGCCGGCTTGTTCTTCACACACTCTCTTTTTTATGCTGAGCGCCAAGCAGGGAAACTGTGGATACCACTTTTTAAAGTCTTTTGGTATGACTCGACTTAGGAAATGAACTCCAGGTCTACCGATCACGAAGCAGACGCTCCAACCACTACGCCATCGCGCCGGTGTCTTTATCACCTCACAATTAATGATTACTTTTTCCTGAGCCTCTTTGTTCTACATGCCACTTGTGCGGTGATGGTTGTTGAGCTTATTTAAACTTTGCGGTATAGCCATCTGTTTTCATACCCAGTATTGAGAGAAAAACCTTCTTGAACACAGCCACTTTTTTTTTGTCGGCATCGAGAAGGTGGTGAGCTAAAGTATTCTTTTTTGTTGCCGTTGGTGCTCGTCTTTGACCTACTGGTTGTAGTTGCACTAATCCTCTCATAAAATCTCTTCGGTCTTGAAAATTTTGGGCTCAAGACATTTTACGTATTTTTTCTCTATCACACAAATTGAATGTGGAACTGCATTTCTTTCCACAAGTACTTTTGCTCGGTGATCGCAAAGGACATTTTGCAAAGAAATCTTTGGTATGTTTCTGTGCGGAATCTATTCTCAAAGTTTCTACAAAAATATTTACAATAGCCAAAAAAGTAATAATTATCCTAGTGAATAAATTAATAAAATAATGGCTTAACTAATTTTTATCGATCGAAAATGAATTTAAGCTTTATTGCAAACATCGAAAATAATTTTTTTTGAATAGCAAAAACAATTTATTAAGCCTACATCTTTGTCTTAAAACTGACTTAGAACATAACAAGTACTTATGTCATTGATTGTTGAGTAGAGATTAAGCAATCATCAATTTTGACACAAATTATTAATAACATACTAAAGGTACTTGAACATTTCACATAAAAACGGTTTATAACTGTAAAAACACAAAAATTTTTTTGGGTTAAAAGGTAGGTAAAAACAAAGAAAGTATAAAGCAATTCAAGTCGCATTCCAGTGATTTTGATTCCTTGAATGTCGGAGGTTAATTGCGAACATGGATTCGAATCCCTCTTGATATTTTTGTCAGTTTATCCCAAGGATGATTCAGCCAATATCTTTATCCCTACTTACTTTACATCTAGTAAGCTTCTTGCGGCAGCAGATCAAGCACAGAAACTTCCTAAAAATACAAAGGTCGTTTAATAAGATCAATTTTTTGGCAACTGATTTTTTGTTGTCAGCTCTTTGAGAAAGGTCACGTATTAAATGCAGTTTTTGCTAAAGCATTCGCAGCAAAACAAGCTAGCTACAGAATCGTGCTAGGCAAAGGCAAATATGATGACTTTGCGAGATGAAAAAAACATTTTTTTGTTATAAAAAAGAAATTAGTGAAGTCCAGCTTTTACGAGGTAATCAGTTATCGCTGATTACGTTATTACAACTGCCAATGGACGTTACAATAGTTAGCAAGATTGGAAAACCAGCTCTTAGATTAAAAACACGCTATCCCCATGTTTCCCAATAAAACGAAGCAAGTTTTCCGGTTTTTGAAATTTAACATTAGCCCTTATCATGAAAAGCATTCGGCAATCCATTATTTTACTGAACATCTCCAAACCATTTAAGTTTGTATTTTAACAGCTTGCCAAGGAAACGTATCCCTATTTCAAGCTGCTTCCATCAGTAGTGATAATCAGTTCCCTTAGGTCAAAAAACAAAACAAAACCAGAGTCCAGTTTCCTTAAGTAATTGAATCCATCTCTCATTTCTGTAAATATTTTGTCATCCACGCTTTTCATTAATTGTAGCATTTAATTTTTTGATGTAAGTGCTACATTCTCCATTGTTTCTCTATGCATTTTCTTCTTTTGTCTCTCAACTTGGGCGTCAAAAGTACTGCGCAATTTCATTGTTTCTTCAAGAAAGATCTTGCATATGAAATTACTGTTTTCCAAGAAAAACCCTAATACATATAAAGCCTGAATACCTTGAGCTGCATCTCCCAAAAATTTTTCAGACTTTGATGAAGCTTAATATAGATTTGGTTGTCTTGAAAAGGCTTCACTGCAGTATCTTTCTTCTACGTCTTCTTGTAGAAGTCTGTGAATATAGTCATCCTCTATTGATGTTGATATCGATGATCGAGAATCATTCCCACTTTTCAAAAGTACTAACATGATTTTGCTTGACTTCACACATTCTTCAGCATGGATTCTCCGTCGTTTTCTTCCTTCTACCTTATTTAATTTTTTCTTTTCTACTCGTTACATATTATCTAATATCTTCAAAAAAATACTATAAAATTAATAATTCAACCTATTTTTTGGACGATACAATGTTGCATGGAACGTAAAATTAATTTGGCGCCTTTTGATACTGCCTCTTGATCCCGGAGACAGATTCTCCCCTTTTCCTCCCCCTAGCTACGCCACTGGTTTCAGGTATTCCGTGAATCCGTAGATCCTTTGGCTGCCGTACCGCAAACCGTTACATGTTTCAGTCTTGCATTTTCAATTTTTATTTCGGCCAGTTCTTTCATACGTAGTTCGAAATCTTTTTCATGCGACGTATTTCTCTTTGTTGTTTTTTGAGATTTTGATCATTTCTTTTAGCTGATTTCCATCATCTGTCATAAACTTTACTCCATTTTTTGTCACATTTCATATTAGCTGGCCTTGTTTACAAGTAAAAACATGTCTTCTTACCATCGCTGCTCAACAGCCAATGAACGAAAACCGTTTTCAATTTCAAGCATATGTTTTCAACTTAAATGAATCCCAACTACAGAGATATTTTTCAAAAACAAAGCATGTAAAACTTTCAATCTTATTTTTTTTCAATTAATAAAGGTGTTCTCAAAAAAAAAAAAAAAAAGTGAAAGAAAATGAAACGCGTCATTCCTCCTAAAATATGGTGACCCGAAGTGGATCACCTCTTCTAATGACGCACTGTTGTTTTGTGATTTGAAGTGCAGCATTCCAAACGAGATTTCATATGCAATCGAAGATTGCAAGTGGTTATTATTATAACCGATCGAAATGCTTGTAATTGTACTGTAATCATCAAAAAACGGAACACTAAGGTAAAACTTTATTACGACGCGTCGCGACTCGACGCGAATTCACATATAACGCGATTAATCCATGCATTCCGAAAAAATGCAAAACTTGGCAAGACTCAAAATTTGACTAATCTCATTTAGTTGTATTAGCACGTGACAGCGTAAATAGCAGGCAAGTGTCGAAATTCAATTAATCTTATTTCGCTTTTTAATCGTGTGAGAGTGTGCATAGCAGGCAAGCAACTCAATACAGTAGAAAATTACTGTGTTGCTGATTGTATTTTTGATTGTCATAAAACACTTTAGTAAAACACTTCAAAGTGGAAAATTCAGAAAAGAAAGGAAAGCGTTTTTGGTGAAAGAGAAACTTTACGCCATAAATCACATGAAAATGATAGAAAAAAAGAAGTTGGTGATATGGGAATAACGGAATCTACTCTGTGAAATAAAAGGGGTTATGTGCTTTAACCCCGATAAGCAAACCTCGCTTTTTCCGCCACTTTCTTTTGTGCATCCCGACAATCGCTTTATGAGGAAATTTCACTGGAGGCTACTTAATTAATTTGTTGGCTATAACAGCAGGATTTTGATTCTTCTAGTCGACATCAGATGTCCAAGCATATTAAGTAATTTCGTCCGAGAGAACTAAATGCGTATATTCAATAACTGTATGTTAAGGTTGAGATCCTTCTTAGCAAAAAACTCAAAAACTCTTGTTTTTTTTGCGAAAATTAGACCATCTGAATTTGTTCAAAACTCGGTGCTGTCAACAACAAATTTTCCTTCATGCCTTGAATAGCTGGAAACATCTTTGACGCCAGAAAAATTACAGCATTTTTTCAAAAATTAATTCTAGAACCCCTAGACTTTTTTAAGCTTTTCTAAAGAAAGTTGGTTGGCTACGACCTTGAGATGGTCACCCGTTCTCCTTTGCCTGTGGCAGTAATGAATTACAAGCTTACTCTATCAATACAAATCAATTCGAATTGCAGGAGCTGGTGTTAGCTTATTTAGATATTAAATTAATTAATAGATATCAAGGCAACTTATAGGCTAACTGCAATCAGTTAATTAAAATACCACTTCCACGACCGGTTTCATTCCTATTAAAGCTCTTCTGGTGGACTCACGTGTTTAACCGACGATCACATGAATTACTTCATGCGTTTTATGCCACTCCACCATCGGTTCTATCAACTGATGCTGTTAATTTTAAGTTTATATTATGCACGCTTACCATAGCAAGCTGATTGCGATATATGCTCTTGATTCCCAGCCGGTAGGATATCCATCTATCAATCAATACATATATATATCTATCTATCGTAAATATCTACCTATCAATACTGTAGCACTTTTTCACCTTGACAGATGCATACCGGTGTGTACCGTGAACGTTGCTACCAGTACAGGGTATTCCAACTGAGACGATGCATATCGGTATGCATCTATAAGAAACTCGGTCCGAAGAATGGCAAGCAGTCTCGAATGAAGAGCAAATAAGAAGTCTCTGCCTTTTTGTAACAATACTAACTCATTTGAAGGCTTTTTCCATTTCAAGTTTCATACGCCTACTGCTAGTTGTAAATATTTGTATTTTTAAAAATATATTTGCGTTAACGACGAGTCTCTGGTTATGAAATTCAATAAAGCAAAGTTTATTTTGCTTTTGTAAAAAGCAATAAAAATTTTGCTTTATTGAATTTATTTGATTGCTTGAAAGCACGAAAAGCATGAATTTATTTGATTTTACGGTTAATCTTTAGCAATTTTATATGATTAGGCGGATGAAGTTTTTATGAAACAAAGAACCTTAAATATATTTGCTAAACGTTGAAAAACACTGCATCATGTTGTAGCCGGCACACGATGTTCTAAATCAGTGGTTCTCAACCTTTTTTTTGTTGCGGCACACTTTTAACAATTTCAAAATTTGGCGGCACACATAGAAAAAGATAAGTTTAAAGATAATTTACTTACCTATAACACACTGCGTAAAATAGTTTATGATAATAATTTTAAATTATATATCTAAAATTTGGCGGCACACTTTTATAATTTGGCGGCACACAAAAGTGCCGCGACACAGCGGTCGAGAACCACTGTTCAAATAGTTGTTAATTTGTTTGTTTTAAATGACTTTGCAAATTCCATGGTAGTGTTGAAGGACTACTGTCCTTGGCAGTGCTATAAATTCTTTCGCAGATTTATCGTTGTTCGCCAAAACGCTGTGCAGACACGAGCTGAGAGTGATCGGTCCACGTGCCCGCTAGAGCAAAGAAAGAGCAAAATTTGCTACCAAAGGCCAATGTTTCTGCAAAATAAAAGTAAAGTGAGCCATTGTATTTTTTGTAAAAAGTTTATAGTGTCCACTCCTGAATAGGTTTGTAACCTTTACCTTTTTGAGCAAACTCCGGCAGCCCTTCGAAAGAATGACCAGTCAAATAACAATAAATCTAAAGGCTGGTTTCCATTAGGCGTAAATTGCAGGCCTGCCGCGAAAAATTTTTTGTTTCACGCTACGCCTGCAATCTATGCCTGATGGAAACCAGCCTTTAGATCAGCTTTCACTCGATGACGGTTTTACTCGAAGCAACCTTTCACTTTGCCGTATATTACTTCCAGGCCTTTATTCTTTTTACAAATATTATTCAAGCATCATTTATCAAAAGTCTGCTTTCTATCTTCATACCGGTCTTGGTTTTCTTTGATGTTTAGCTGCGCACTACCTATGAAGGTTTGAAATCGCCATCGAGTTCGCACAGGCGTTAGAAGCTTTGGAACCTAATGGGGCCTCGCAACGTATGCAAGGTGCATGTGTGGTGCAAATCATTATCAACCACAGACAACATGTTTAATTCTTGTCTCATTTACTCACCACCAGGAAAATCTTTTTAAGACGATTGGTAGGCGTATCACAGAGCAACAAAATGGCTTCCCAAATTGAGTACCCACATTTGATGACCAGTCAAATTTAATTTTCTCAAACTAAACAGAGAGTGTAACCAGTGATTCTCAATTCTCACCTTTGTTCTAAAATAAATGCTTTGGCATTGCTTTTCGCTCACCCACACCTTTAACAAACAAGTCTGACGAACTAGTTTCATAACTCACTCGATTTCCATTGTTGTGCGTACGCTTGCGGCATCCAATGGTAATCACTATCGCGCGAGGCAACGTTTGCAAACCTGATCGGGCAAACTGAAGTGACGCTAAATTCTTACAACGTAATACAATATCAAACGTCATCGAGGCGTTTTGTCATTACGAATAATTAGGTGTAATTTTGAAATGCATATTTCACATACGAAGTTTTACGTGATCAATAATTACAAGTTAAAATTGCCCCGCCAACATCATCTAAAGTGAGGCAAGTTGACTTTCATAATTGTGGTTGTTGCAGTTGTTTTTGCTGCTAACTTGATCTAAATTATGTTTAATTTTTCATTTGTAGTTATGCAAATTACCGGTAGTTTAGACAAATATTGACTAAATAAAATGCCTTCCTACACTCTTGAATATTTTGACCTTCAGGCCAGAGGAGAAATTATTCGTCTTATCTTCGCAGAAGCTGCGGTCGAGTATGAAGATCATAGAATCGCATTTCAAGACTGGCTAAAGCTTAAGCCGGGTAAAGTTGCTATTGGCTGTAGTTTTGTCCTGTGAAAGCGTGAAGTTAAAACCAACGGGCATTGGCACTGGTGTTACTAGGGAAGTCCGCTGAGCATAACACCTTTTTAGGGGACGACACTCAAGCAGACTTTTTTAAAAAGTGATGTCAAGTTGGTTGCTTATGAAATTCATTATTTTACGCATATATAAGTACACTTTTTTGGCATCAGTTGACACTGACTTTAGTGATGCCATTGTGCATTCTACGTTCACGACACTGCTTACACTGAGTTTGCGAAAGATCAAAGAACTTGGTATCAAAATCAAGTAATATTCAGATAAGATTAAAATATTACCAGTATTATGTTAGATTATTGTGAAGCCTCAATAACCTGCTCACTTCTCTATCGAGAGATAAATATAAATAAAACACATAGTTAGCAATTTGTGTGGGCAAGAATCAGATCCCCTGAAATCAAACTAAAAATAAATATGGCGCAATTGGTATTTAGTATTTTCTTTATTTAAAAAATTTTTTTATATTTGTAGAAACGCCATTTGGACAGCTTCCAGTCTTAAAGATAGACGGAAAACCTCTACCTGAAAGCGGAGCAATCATACGGTATCTGTCGAGAGAACACGGATTAAATGGAAACAACTCCCTGGAAGAAGCCTATGCAGATATGCTGTTTCACACTCTGGATAACAACGTGTACAAATTTCCTTTCAAAGAAAAAGATGAAGCTATAAAGGTAAAGGAGTTTATCTTCGATTTTTTGACTTTCTATGCCATTATTACTTTGAGTAAACTACAAAAATATTGCTTAAAAGATTGGAATATCTAAACTTGTTAAATGAAAATGAATATAGAAAAACAGCTTTGCGCTCAATATATTTATTATGGCCTATTGTATTTTTATTTATTAAAAGTGAACTTAAAAGGCAATTTTGGAATATAAACAAGAAGATCTAACCGGCGCGGTAGAGTAGTGGTTGGAGCATTTACTTCTACTATCATGGAGCAGGTAGCAGGCTTAGGTACAATTCCCTCGCCGAGCCATGCGGAGGACTTTCAAAACGGTATCTAAAGCTTCATGTTTATGTGGTAGACAGGTGGCGGAGTTGATCAATCTACCAGTCGTGGTAGCCCAGTATGGATTCATACCAGTAAATGAAGACTAGCAAAACAGAGCATGAATTCATACGAGTGTAAATGAAGATCTATTAAGTTCAAAACTGACAACTGCTAATAACAGATTTTTTATTTTCAAAGATGGTTTAAAGATGACAGCCAATAATAACAGATAACTCAATTCTCGGAAGGTTCTTTCCCCGGCTTTTCGTCACAAGTTTAGGTTGCTTACCTGCATAACAAAAAAGAAAAAATTTGTCCCTGAATTATTTTTATCAAATTGCGCTTCTGAAACTTCTATTTTCTTTGAGTTATTGCAGTTGTTTATACATGTCGCTGCGGCAAGCGAAAACGGTTGCTTGAACGCGAATTGGCTGCTTGAAAGCAAACGATTGCTCGGCGCTTCAAACGAGTTGGGCCTGTTAATATTCAAAATCTTTCAACTAGTTATAAGTTTCAGGCGATGAGATGAGTGAGCACTTGACATCTTTTTTGAATAAAAACACTACTCGACATGAAAATAATGTGAACTTTACCTACTGTTATAGCTTATACATATTGGTTGTTGATTGAGGGAACCAACCAAGCATAAAAATAGGGCAATCTTGACGGCTCTATTTCACGCAACGTCGCTGCTGTGTAATCTTTAAGAACACCGGCTAATTGCCTACGGTTGCAAATGAACCTTTGTTTACAATTCAGATACCGGATGGGTAGGCCTAATTGTGGCAACGTTTACTCTCAGTATCTATATTGAGCAAAGTTTAAGCTAATGGTTTCCAACTGGTGGTCCAAAGAGAACCTTTTTGAAACTCCACGAAAAATTTCAGGAAGGTACACTGCATATAAGCCGTGCAGTCGTGGCGAGTTAAAACCTACCAACGAAAAAAGGCAGAAAAACGATTTCAACCAAGGATTTGCCAAAAATGCCTTGAAAATAGCCAAAATAGAGAAACCAATCACTTCAAAAAAGTTGCTTTCTAAACAAAAGAAAAAATATCGATTTTCGGTAGATAATTTCCAACTGAAAAGCTGGTTTTTGAATTGTGGGATTCACAGCATTAGCCAAAGTCTCCAAAAGGGTCCATGGCATATATAAGGTTGGAAACCACTGGTTTAAGTCCCATACTTGAATGGCATTGTTTTAGTTTTTAAACTTGAAATTGTTTTCTCTCTCAGAAACCAAACACACAATGCAGAGATTATAGTTTTTGCCCACTGCAATCTAATGTTTGGCAGTATTTGCACTCAGAAGTTTGATCAATCTTATTTAAAAGTTTCTTCGCTAAGACTTACATGAGTACTAATCACTTGTAGGTATTTGTTTGCTTTGGCCGAGATGCAAAGATATTATCTTGGACAATGGCTGGAATGTTGAATCCTTTCCTTCCCCACAACCAATGTATGTGAAAAATTGATTTTAGAGATGAGATACCTTTTAAATGTCAACAACTTTTTGGGGGAAATTTTTTTCGCAATACCAAAGTATTGTAATATAAGAAAAGTTAGGGAAGTGTAGAATTTGAAAATGATTTTTTTTCGATCACTTGTGAGCGGCTGAATTTTTTGAGCCTCATTTATTTTAAGTCGTAATTTTTCTTTTACCAGAAACCAGACAAATTACCTGATATTTGCACTTTTTTAAAAGATTTCCTGATTTTTTGGTAAAGTGTACAATTCAGTGACGTAGACTAGACCGCGAGCAGTAAGATCAAAACGATGTATGCCTAGACCAAGAACAAAACCGCTAGATCAAGGCCAAGCGGAGTCCACTTAAAACCCAAGACCACTTTGAACAGGAACCAAGACCATAATATCGCAAAAACCAAAAATGAAAGATATTTCTATATGTACGATTAATGGTTACTAGTTTGCTACGGCATACAAGTGATTAGCTCGTTGCAAACTACGGGTGTATATAAATATGTTACAGTCTGTTTGGCAAATCCAAAATTCGCGCAAAATGCACTTTATAACGTTCAAATCACGTTTACATCACAGCTTGCAATTTGGCAGCCTATTTCTTAACAACAAACTCAAGGTCAGAGCAATGTTTGTATCGAATTTTTATCGTTTACAGCGTTCCCTCGTTTATTGCGGTTAATGGGGACCACAACCCACCGCGATAAGTGAAGAACCGCGAAAAGTGTCGGGGACTTAGAATTCCCGGCGCTTTTGGAGCCAATATTCATGAAAACTGACGGAGAAAGAACACGAAAAATTAGAAATATTTTCTGTTTTATTTAATCCGGACACAAGCTTGACCTTTTCATTGACGGTCATCATCTTCCTCTTTTTCTCGGGCTCACTAAAGTAATCTTTCGCAGGGGCACGGGACTTAGGCGGCATTGGAAGGGCTTAAAGAAAAGTTAATTGCAAACACAACATTAGGATACGCAAGGCACAATCAACTGCGTGAACGAGAATAACGAGATAATGCGCAACCAATCAGCGAAACCAAAACAGTAGTACATTTTGGGGCAAAGAACTTTACTTCGTTTATTGATAAAAATAATTGCAAATGGTTCGACCAACTGTAACAAACTGCGTTGATGAATTTACTACCTGCTTCTGCGAGAAACCAGTCATGGTTAACTGCAAACCGAAATACTGAGCTTTATTCAAGTGTTGGTCAAATTGGCATTGCCATATCAGATCAGCTTAAAATCAATGAAATCAATGCTGCATATTTTTCTAATGAGCACAGAAACAAAGTATCACCATTTACCACAGCAAAAAATAAAACTGGTCAATCAAGCAAGAAGAATTTGAAATCAAATTTGTTTAAATTTTGCCTTTATTGCGCTTTAAAAATATCAGTCTAGAAAACATCGTGGCAAAAGTCTGCTTCTGTATGGCCGACAAGTAATTCCGCCAGCGCTTTCGCTATTATATAAGTTAGTCTACTAACTAATCTACAACCGATAACTTTTAATTGAAAGTATGGCATTTCTTGATTTTTTTCCAAACCTCATATCATTGTGACGGCTCTCACCTTCGAATCGATGATTTTTCGTTTAAGCATGGAGCGCCCAAGTTGCAAACCAAGATCTCAACCGCTGCGAAATATAGTTTGCTCTTTCGATTTTTTTTTTGTTGATTCCGTTTCACACCATGTAAAAGCAGTTTTTTTTGCCCAGACGTGGTCGAACATCTGAGCAAAACAACGTGGTCGAACGACTGTTATAGTATAGCGGTCGTTTGACCTTTTGATATAAAGACCAAAAAATTTTCGAGACCACAACACCTTTAACGGTTAAAGTCAAGACCGAGACCATAAAACCCAGACCCGTCTCAAGACCTACGTCACTAGTGTACATAGGTGGGCAACCGCTCCGAAAAACGTAGCGACTCCCTGGCTCCCGCTCCTAATTGATAAAAACACCAGCATATTCCTTCTCCACGATTCTACAAATGTACTCGTTTCCCCAACCAAAACATGAAATCTATTCAAATCATTGTTGTTCATACTCTGTAAAACGTTAAAATGCTGCAAGTCTCCTCCCCTGTCGTCTTTTTACATCATAGTCAATTCAGAAACTGGTTAGAAATACCCAAGTGAGGCCACTTAACAAGGAAAGTGATGGAAAAAGTCCAAGTATGAGAAGAATAATGGAGCGTGAAAAACAATACAACAAAAAAGTTACGATAGGTCTGAATTGCCGTTTTATTTTAAAGAAGTTAATGCAAAAGCAAGATAAAGCAGTCCAGTCAGGCCACAAAACAAAACAAGAGGTGAAAACAAACGTGAGCGACAAGGCAATTACATATGAAAAGAGCTGAAATACCGCTCCTTGACGGATATAAAAGCGGCACTTCATCCGCTCTTTTTTTGGAAACGAACGTAGCGACGCTTCATCATCTGCTGCTGAAAATGAATCAAGCTCTTATCTTCATCTGAGGGTAATGGTGTTGAGTTTGCAGCTGCAATATTGCAACCACACGGGACTAGAGGGCAGAAAAAATACGGTGGAAGCCCGATAAGCGAATTACTTACGGGACCTTAATGATATGGTCGTGTTAGCGGGACAGTTGCGTTATAGAATTTTGCATGAGCATAATTGGCACATGTATTTACGATAATTTGCAGTTTATGTACGCTTTTTATAATGCACGGCAATATGTTAACGAATTTTGTTTGTCACTTTAATTTCACATTGGAAGACAAACAAGACAATGTGCTGCATTATTCAACAGTTTAATCACTATACTCCTTTGTACAACTCAATATATCTGCTGAATTAATCACGTTTTAGTAAGGTGTGATAGAAGCAAAAAGCAAATGTTTTACGAAAATTGACTTGCTGCAAGAGCCAAAATGTTGTGGAACAAAAGAGTCGCGATAATGAGATTGTACTACCTACTGGCTTTTTGAACCAGCTAAAAGATGATTGCGATTAGTAAAATAGAATGGAATACTTTACCACGAAAAAGTATTCGGGACCTTAATAAAGTGATGGTGATAACGGAGTGATCTTGTTATCGAGGTGCTCGCCAGAGCCTATCTCTTGAGAGGGTTCGGAAAAGTATCGCGAGCCTGCTTGCACTTAAGTTGCGGGAAAAGCAAAGCCAAAAGTCGACGTTCAAGATCAAAGTATCAAGGAGTCCCCGGTCTGAGTCAATCTCGAGACAGACAGACAGTCATGAATGAGGATCAAGCGAGCCTGCACCGGGTTTCTACTGCATGGCACTTTCTGTCCCATTTTCTCATTAATCATTGCGAGCTACAACATTTGAGATTCGTATGACAAACGCAATAAAGTGAGGGCTCGAAAGTGAGCACAGATGACACTACGCTTTTAAAACAACAGTTTCAATAAAATAACGCGTTCAATTTACCCATGTTTTCGCAGAAACAAAAGGCGGCTGAAGCTTTAGAAAGACATGTTTATCCTGTATTTGACAAAATCGAGAAGAAATATAAAGAAAACGGTGGAGATTATATCATCAATAAGGTAAACTAAAAGGATCTTAAAAATATTCGAAACTTTTTGCAAACGCCGAGATCACGAGCAAAACTGGAGAGCGGAGCAAGCATGGGGGCAAAGAAAATGATCTTCTTTTAGCTAATGATAGTTGGTCACAAGAAAGAAAGAAAGAAAATCTGTTTAGAGATATCTTGTGGCTCTCATACAAAAAATCACCATTATAGTTTTAACAAGCACATCTTTACAAACCTAGTTGGGTTCCTATTGGCAATTTTATGCAAATTCCTATTTGCATGTTCCACTTGCCTACTATCCCCACTGTAAGCGTAATATTTTATGCTGTGAAAGAGGGGGGGAGGCTAGAAGCATTTTTGTCTCCAGACAAAAGTAAAAATTTTTCTATTTGGAGATCAAGTTTTACAGAGTGTCATTTTTTTCAACATTTTGCCATATTTTCTGCTCATTTTACACATTTATGAAGGGCTGCGAAGGCGCTGACAATATTCTGAAACGGGTTTAGCAGCCCTATTTTTACGCCTATGACGCCTGCATAACACAAAGTGCAGTGGACGTATTTTCATCTAAACAATACAAATGAACTGATCTCGAGAGTGCACAGTTATTCAGGCAAAATCTGTCAATGAAAAATGATTTTTACGCTAATGCCAATGACTTTTGTTGACCTGTTGCGCAATAATGCAGGACCTTAAAATTTTGGACGAAAAAGAAGCCGAGACACGACGTTTTAACAATTGTTGATTTTAGGAAAAGATGACCTACGCTGATCTGGCCGTTATGAACGCTTTGGACTTGGTGGTTAGATTTGATCCTGAAATTCGTTCCAAGTATCCAGCTTTGCAGGGATTGGTTGAAAGAATTGCAGCCAGACCAAAAATTGCAACATATTTGAAAAAGCGAAAAGAAACCATGTTTTAAATGATTCTGCTTATCCATGATGGATGTAACTTAAAGATAGAGTATCGCATACAGTTTACGCAAATACAAATTTTACTTAGCAAGCTGATGATTTATTGTGAGGCAGTCAATAGTATAGGAAATGCAAACGTAAGCCTGTGAACAAGATGTTAGTTTGAAGAAGTCAATACTCAAGTGTTGGAGAAAATCGAGCTAATGACTTTGCTCGAGTAGCTGTGGGAAATCCATAGACCCAAGTCATTTGCACGAAATGACTTGACTCGGAACTCGATTCGACACTCGTCTAAAATGACTTGAACTTTTTTGGAGACTCGACTGACCTGATGATAATGAAATTACGTGCGTAAAAAGTTGTCTGCCTTGATATTTCTTTCTAATATATAAAGCGAAATTCCGTCTATACGTACGTACGCTTTAACTCCTCTGAAACTACTGGACAAACATCAAACTTGGCAAGATCGATCACCACCTCGGGGTGAGTGCCATAAGGGGATTCGTGACATCATGATGACGTCAAAATCAAAGATCAATATTTTAAAATTTACAATTCTTGACAGAGCAAAACCGTTATGTGCTCAAACAAAAGCTAGCACCCAACCTATTACTTTAAAAAAGTCCATCCCTTTTACGTCTAAGATGGCAATCTTAAGTCTCATCGCAAAAACGCGATCAAACACATTTTCACGAGATATCAATAACGTGCTTTTGATAAAAACAACTCGTCAAAATTTTGACCTCAATTGATAATGCAACAAGGAATTCTTTATTTAAGCATTTTAAATTATACTTTGCTTTTTTTGTTGGACGCCTACAATTCGCTGTATGATGTCATAATGCCGTTTCATACAATTAACACAGTGTTTCGCTAATAGAGATCATAATATGATGATATTTTGCAAAAATTGTGACAATTCTACAAAATCATTTTACTTAAAAACTAATTTCTGTCCTCATTTCTTAACTGATTTTCAAACTTTCTTTAACAAACTAAAGGCTATTCCAAGGCAATTTCGACAGAATGTGATATGTGTTTTTAGTATTAAATTTTATACAAATCCCGCTATCGACAAAAGTGCGGCCACGATTTTTGATCAGAGGGTACAACCTAAATCATAGCTTTTTACAGATTTTGTGCGGGGATTTCTCCGCTGCTGGATCGACCAAAGGCTTAGGGTTAGTATCTAACAAACACACTTTTGTCTTACAGAAGCCTGCTTTAGCATGGAGAAGGCTATTAAAAAAGCAAACCACAGTAAGGTGCCAAAGATTATCACAAAACGATTATCATTCACATAACAGAAGACTCCAAGCTAACGTATTGTGTAAGACTGAAAAACAAAAGGCCACAAAAAAAGAAGCGGACAACCGCGTCGAAACTGAAATACTTCGGGTTTGATTTATTGCTGTATCGTATTCGACCATTAGAAACAAGGGTTGAAACACACAACATCGACCATAGCAAAACATATTGTCATTCATTTCGACTTGGTAGAAAGTTGCATAAGCACATTAAAAGATGTAAACATTCCGAATTCCAAAAATACCAAAAGAAATGAACTACATTTTGAAGTAATTTTCAGTGCCAAAGCCGCAGCCCGTAAACACCAATGTTTTTTCCCGTGTCAGATTTCAGCACACCACCTTCAACTCTTCTACAAAACACCAAGAGCAGCCTTTTTTTCTGGAGCGGTTTTGATAAATCGCTGTACAAAAGCAGGCATGTCAATTTTGTCCAAAATAGTTGAATGTACTTGCATCTAAGCAAGGCGCGTAAATCTTTTTTGCGTCATGCTCCTAAGCCATGGGTTTAGCCTTCAAAATGTTAAGAATGATCTTCTAAGGATTCTACTTACATAGTAAACATAAGAAGAACTCAATAAATTTTTATAACTTCTTAAATAAGCTTCCAGCTTGGAGGTTCAGTGTTGTAACAAATTGGGCAACTTCTGGTACAGAAGAGAAAGAATCCTGTTTGTTAACGCCATCTTGTTGTTAAACTCATTTCCATTGTTAGACGGAATTTTTCAATGTTAGAAGGAAGCTGTACTGCTCATATCCTCACTAGAAAACTTGTGATTGGCAGAAATAACTATAATGTCATCTCTAGAAGCGGCTTCTTTGGTGCCATGTTGGTCAAATCATTTCTCTAGTTCACTATATGGTAAATCTAATGCTTCGAAAAATTAACGACGCTACTCTACATCTTCCTGTGATAGCAGGCTTTCAGGTATCAAGGATGCACGCAAATTAGCTGGAATTTTGTTAAGCCTAAGAAATGTCCACGGTTTGAGAAGATTTTCTGCAACATAAAGCAACAACTTTGCTAAGAATATTACTCATAAAACTTTCGTCTCAATATTTCTGTAGCCCTCATCGAAGAACTTAAACGCACTGTAGAGTACTATGACAAGCGGAATCAGTTTGTCGCACACTTCGGGCTAGTATTTTACAAGGTGTAAAAACAGCTTTAGAGCATAAATAACTGACATAAAATTGCAACTGTTTACTTTATCTGTAGTCTGTGTAACCCATCTATTCGGGCTCTTGCTTCATCTTGCATTGATTTATTATTATAGAGTGGCCTAACGTATCTCGGGTAAGTGGCCAAAACTGTGGATATGGTTGGAGCATGAACACACCAGCGAGTACGCTGTGCAGTCAAATAATAATCAAGCAGCGTCAAATGAAATTGAAAAACCGCAGAAATTGACTTCCAAACTGTAATTTCGCAAAAAATGAAGGGATACCGAAAAAGTAAGAAAGGTTTAAGAAATGTAGGGGGCCGAAAAAATTCCACAATGGGCCGAGATCTTCTGCTTCCCCAGCTTTCTATGCCACTGTCTTCAAATACAAAAACGCGAATCCCAAACGCGTCGGTTAGGCAACAAATCTGTGGGTTCAGAGCATCACATCATCGGTTGACATCAAGTACAAACCAAGCAAATCCTGAGTATTCTCGTTATTGACTAAGCCTGCAAATTCAAAGTCTTACACCATCAGTCAATGTCAAATACACAACATTCGAATCCCAAGTGTTCCGATCACACAATAAACCTGCGCATTCAAAGTAGTAAACTATCAATCTATATCAAGCAAAACCATGCTCATCCCAAGCACTACACTCAGGCATGTACATACGGTAACTCACGATTGTGCTATCACCGGTTTGCAGCGTTACTTCGAAACCCTCTTCACATGCATAGCTAGGAGGCTGACTCCCTCAGAATACTGTCAGCCCCTGAAACTTTTAAAAATGGGCAAAGAATTCACTTTTGAAAAGATAAAGTTAAAAAACTTATTATCTTAGCAAAAAAGTCTTCCAAATCATCAATAAAGTAATCTTTCAAATAATTTTTTTATTTATTAAGTACACGAAATGACTTTGACTGTAACCCATAGATCTACATCATTTTACACCAATATTAAATAAGTTTAAAGGTATGTCGTAAAACAATGCTTCGGCGAAAATCTGAGTAACAAGTATAAATTTGGAGTTCGGAATATGGTCTCCGTGCCCTTCCTGCCACGTCTATGAGGTCCATTTTTATGGAAACAAAATTTTTGTGATCTTCGAGTCAATGCCCGATGTTGATATCATCCTAATTGTAACAACCCAAAAAGACTCATGCGCTGCAGGTGTTACGAAGTAAAATCAAACATCCCAGATCAAGGTTGAAGCTATCCGTCGGATATATGACCAAGAACCAGGGCCATAGCTTCGTCAGATGGGGCGCCGGTGCAAACATCTACTATGGGGCCCCCATTTTTTTCTTAATATTCAATTGAGCTACTTTTCTCAACACAGGAATCATTGACGACTCCGCGTTATAGAAAGATTTTTCAATTAAAATGACACAAAAAATCATGGAGCTAAAAAAGTAAAGGGGCTAAAGCTAAGTTTACTGTGCCTGCAAATGAAAGGCTTTAATTGGAATATATTTCACCAAGATTGCAAGGTTCAACATAATTTTTGTGATTGTAGTGTATTCAAATCGAAATAATGGCATAGCAAGGATTTCGTCCGGGGCAGGCTGCAACAACAATTTTTTGTTGTTTAATAAAAGTTCAATCAAATAAACGTCGCAAACCAAAATTGTTTTATAATGACAAAAAAAAAATTATGTGCAATCTTTTGAGGCAAGGTGCTTTGTGAGCACTATTAACGATATTTCAGCAAAATGGAGATGTGCTATGTGATACGGATAAATTGTTTAACCCAAAAAGAATTAACGTACAGTACACTGACATCGCCACAAAAGACACAAACTAATAAAACACACTACGTTGAGACCAGTCATGTAGACTACCGTAATTTACTTGCGGGTGGTTGGAAACTTGAAATTTTTCCGTCTTGATTTTGCGCTAGCAAACTGTTGGATAACTTTTCTAAAATCTAAAGATTTAGCTCGTTCATTTTCTATCGATAACAGAGCGAAACCGCTAAGTCTCTCTTGCGACATGAAGCTTCGAAGAAAGTTTTTGATCAGTTTGAGTTTAGAAAATAACCTCACTGCCGTAGCAACTATTAAAGGTACTGTCATATACATCATGTACGCCGTACAAATGTAAGGATAAGTTGCAGCAAGTGATACATTTTCAACAATCAAAAAAGAAGCCATTTCTTTAGCAGATTTTATATGGGCAATTTTTTCTCTGAACAACGTTTTGATGGAGAGCATTTGGCTAGGAAACAATGGAGAGACGTTATCAGAAAATTTGCTAAAAAACTTTTTTGCTCCTACCTCAAGATCCTGATGAGAACCATTTGATAGAAAACTTGGTTCCAAAACTTGATATGATGTCACCACTGATTTCATTCCTTCAAAGCAATTAATTAGTTGGTAAGAAAGTATGTCATCATCGGAAAAAACACAGTTACACAAAATTGCTTCTTAGTATCGCTTAACGGTATTCCATCGAATATTTCATCGAAGTAGGCTTTTGTTTTCTTTGCTTTTTTGTTTAAAAACTGCCTTGACAAACCGCATGGGGAAGCAATAGTGGAAGCTTCGTTTAGTACTGCGTCAAAACTCCTTCTGAGTTGAACAATGTCTTCAGCAGCAGATTGCAGAAGTTAATGGGCAGAAATCAAGTCAATTGTTTTTTTTCACTGCATAGCTTTAGAAGGAATGTTGACGATCTGCAAAATCTTGCATTAAACAACCAGCACGCATACAAAGTCAAAGTTATCTATCTGTTTCTTTATGGCCATAGCTTCATCTCTTTTCTTTGGCTTTGCGCTGGTAAGTACATGTATTATGCGAGTCAAACATTTCAAGACGTCACAAAATTTTTCCTCCAAAGCAGACACAGCATCATATCGACCAGACTACCGAGTTGGATTAAACGTTTCTAATGTAGGATTTGAGCAAGAACGATCATGAACATTTTGAAGCTTTTGCCACTGCACAATACTATGTCCAAAAAAATTATATACTGACTCAATGGTGTCGCAAAATTGACTGGTTTAAGCCACGGCTTCCATGGCATCTTTTAACGCCCAATTTAAATTTTGCGAAGCACAATACACATAGTACGCATGTGCAGCCACATCTTGGATCTTTTTTTGGCAACTAGCATATACCTTACTGAGGATTTTTAAGAAAAGAAAGCCATGAATATTAACACAAAGAACACTTTCCACAGCTCAGTCAAAATGTTAGAAAAGTTGAGATTTAAAAAAAGCAAATTGAGCTGATTTATTTGTTTTGTTTGGTTTGCAAGTCCAAAGAAGGCATAGCACATTGCACCCAAAGCATGCCATAGTTCTCTCAGTCATTTGGCCATTATGTCTCATCTCGCTGTAGGTACAACAGGGAAGTGGCAGACCATTTTAAATAGGGGCCATCAAATTACAATCCTCGGCCAGCAAAGAGGTATATTTATAATTTGAAATGAAGCAAAAACAAATGTAATTTAGTAAAATATTTTCCTCAAGAGCTTAATTGTATCATTGCTCTCACTTAATTTCTCTTTGTTAAACGTGATTCATTTTTTTGCATGCCCTCCCTTTTTTCAGTTAGTATTCAAACAGCATTTATCAAAGTTTTGCCTCCCTTCAATACAGGCTTCCGTTGCCCTCCAACTTTGAACTGTAAATCGTGAGAAGAATTCTAAAATAGCCTTTGCTTTTCAAATTTTAATTGGACCATTTCAAATTTTAATGATCAATTGGGGTTTATCATTAGATGCAACGTGCATGTGTGTTGCAAATCATTTTTAATCGCAGACTACATGTTTAATTCTTGTCTCATTTACTCGCCACCAGGGATATCTTTTCTACACGATTGGTAGGCCTATCGCAGAGCAACGAAATGGCTTCCCAAATTGAGTACAAACATGTGATGAACCAACAAATCCATTTCTTTAAACTAAATAGGGAGTGTAGTCTGTTATTCTCCATTCTCACCTTTGTTCTGAAATCAATGATCTGGCATTGCTTTTTGCTGATCCACACCGTTAACAAACAGATTTGACGCGCTGTAGCTCACACGATTTCCAATGTTACAAGTACGCGTACGGCATCCAACAATTGCAATCGAGCGAGTCAGTGTTTGCCAGCGCAATTGTGCAAACTGGTGTGACGGTCAATAATACAACGCGGTATGATAGTAAACGTCGTTGAGGAGCTTTGTCACTTCGAAGGAACATTAGTAGTTGCTAAGACCTCGATGTTAAGTTGCAGTGTTGTAGAGTTATAGCGCTTATCAGTTTGTCCTAAACAGGCGTTTCCCTTACCAACAGCAACGGATATGCCAGGAAGAATGCTGTTGGTGACAGATTTTGCTCTGTTTGGTTTCAGTGTCAAGCTACTGTTGGGGAAACCTCAAATAAGTGCTTGAAGTTTTAGTTTCAGTGGATAGATATTGTACCGTGTAGTCTTGAGATACATATTTCACAAGCAGAGATTTAGGCCTGCAAGATCACTATTTACAAGTTTAAGTTACCCCATTAGCAGCTTTTAAAATGAGGCAATTTGATATTCATGAATGGTTGTTGCAGTTTGACTTTATTTAAATTATGTTTAATTTTTCATTTGCAGTTAAGTGAATTACCGGTAGTTTAAACGAATATTGACTAAATAAAATGCCTTCCTACACTCTTGAATATTTTGACCTTCAGGCCAGAGGAGAAGTTATTCGTCTTATCTTTGCAGAAGCTGCGGTCGAGTATGAAGATCATAGAATCGAATTTCAAAACTGGCCAAAGTTTAAATCCGGTAATCAGCAGTAGTACAACGATAGTTATGTCTTGTGAAATCGTAAAGTTAAAACCAACGGGCATTAAAACTGGCCTTACTGCAGAGGGAGTCCGCTGAGCATGGCACCATATTAACTTCAGCAAACATCTTTAAAAAGTGATGTCAAGTTGGTGGTAAACAAAATCTATCATTTTATATATATATTTGGGTACACTATTTTTATTTCAGTTGACTCTGACCTTAATGATGCCATTGTGCACTCTAATGTCATGGCAGTGCTTGAAACTAAGTTTGTGAAAGATCAAAGAACTTGGTATCAATTTCTAAATCAGGTTTAAATATTACCAAGTCAGGTTACTAAAAAGCCTACCTCAACAATCCGTTTCTTAAGCATTTCTAGCCGGAGATAAATATAAATAAAACACATAGTTAGCAATTTGTGTGGGCAAGAATCAGATCCCCTAAAATCAAACTAAAAATACATATGGCGCAATTGGCATTCAGTATTTCCTTTACTCAAAAAATTTCTTTATATTTGTAGAAACGCCATTTGGTCATCTTCCCGTCTTGAAGATAGATGGAAAACCTCTACCTGAAAGCGGGGCAATTATTCGATATCTGTCGAGGGAATACGGATTAAATGGAAACAACTCCATGGAAGAAGCCTATGCAAATATGCTTTTACACACTCTGGACGACAGCGTGTACAAATTTCCTTTTATGGAAAAAGATGAAGCTTTAAGAGTAAAACAGTTAACCTATAATTTTTTAACTTTCTATACCATTATAACTCCATTTAAATTGAAAAGCATTGCTTGGGAGATTTAAACACCTAAAATTTGTTAAATGAAAAAGAATGTAGAAAAAACAACTTTGAGCTCTATAAATTTATTTAACCCAATTGTGTTTTTTACAGCATTTATTAAAGAGTGAGTTTACAAGTACTATCGATGTACAAACAACGAGAATCTGTTAAACTCGTTGATAACGATAGCAAAATAAAAATTTTGCAAGACTATGAAATGATCTTATCAGTGCCACAAATCCGAGAGGGAGGGGAGTTTTACCAGAATTTTAGTCAAAAGTCTGTAGTTTTTACTTGGAAAAAACGATGTTTAACAAATTATTTTCGAACTATTTTGACGGACTTGGACTTCCGGATCTTTTAGTCTTCGAGTTAGCTGCCACCCATACAAATTGCTGAGGGCTGCTGCCGTCCGAAGTAACTGGTATAATTCAAGTGCAAATTGACTGCTTCACATCAGACGTTAGTTCTACTGGGCCACGTCTAGGTAACGTGATGGCTTCAACGTTGCATCCAAAATCTTTCGTCTGCAGTTGGGCGCTATGAGATGATTGTAGGGCTTGGCAACTTGTTCAACAGAAGCTATTTGACGACGGAGGAAAGTGTAAACTTTTGGCACCGTTATAGTTTATATAGAAAAAATCTTTTTGTTGGTACAGAATTTTGATATAACTTTGAAAAAAGCTGTTTAAGCAATAGGCTTTTCGTGACGCTCTCATTAGAGGCGGTATTGCGTCAAAAAGGGAAGATCTAGAGTGAGTGTTTACACATCTCAACGACTACAGGATCGCATCAATCAACATGTTCTGCAATGACTAAGACAACAATTGACCCATCCACGCCGATCTCAACCACACAGATCGTGCAAACGAAACGACACCAAACCAGTCTGTGACTCTGCCATTGATCAACATCTTTTAGAAAATGATCAATGTGCATCAAACTATGATAACAAGCAGTTTTCAATCCTCGCCACAGCACGCCGCTCTTCCCACCTTAATCTCATAGATGCTGCTTGTATCAAGACTCAGCGCCTAGTGTTATACAGACAGAAAGAGTTTGTTCACGCTTTCAAACTCTTTCGATAATCGCGGCGTTCCTATTATTTGGCCTCTTGCTGCGCTTTTTGTAACGTTGGCTATTGCCAAATCTTTCTTTTGCCCGCTTTACAATACTAGCGCTATCATTGGCTTGTCTTGATTGCCTAACGTCCAAATTAATCACATAAAACACTCACTCTAGATCTTCCGTTTTGACCCGATATTGCTACTGATGAGAACGTCACGAAAAGTTTATGTCTCAAACAGCTTTTTTCAAAGCTATAATAAAAGCCTATATAGGTTTAGTTACTTTTTGACAGATGCCAACAAAGCATAAGCATGGGCGGCCCTCATGACAATATCCTAGGCAACGTCGCTAATGGATAACCTCTTAAAACGTTAAAACGCCGGTTAATCGCCGACAGCTGCTAATAAAGCTCTGTTTGCATTTCACATAGGCCTTATCGTTAAACGTTTACTTTTAATATCTTTTTCGGGCAATATCTCTCAACATCTTTGTAGGGCCATCCTTTGTATAACATTGTCAAAGATTTTAAAGCTTGCCGTGCACTGTTTGCTAGGGCAGCGATTATCATGTTTACATGAAATAGTGTAATCTAATATTGGTTATCATTCATTTCATTAAGCTTACTGTTACAAATTTCTCTGCGACGCATTGTAGGCGTACCAGTCGCCTGGTGGTGTTAGTTTGCAATGCTTTAGCCGTGGTACGAGACCATTTTACGCCAGATTATTCTTCCTTCCCTCTCGCCCAAACAAAATACGTAAAACTTGATTTCAGAAGCTTGTACTTTGTTAGCAGGTGTCGTCTTTGGGATAATTTTATTTTTGGTTCGTATAGGTATTGCGTGAGAGATGAAAGCGGCAAGAATTTTTTCAAACTTTTTTTCTAACACCTGTGAACTGCATCATGTTTCAATTCATTGTTTCAAGTTATAATTGGTCTCTCAACACATTACGGATAGATTTCACCACTTTTTGGTGCTACTATAGCGTGAGGTCTACCGACATAAGTCACCTACTGAGATGCAGGGTGAGTTCTACCGCTTGACTTGCACCTACCGAGGTGCAAACCGCGTGAGGTTTGGGTTAGGGTTAGAACCACTACCCTAACCCTAACCCTAACCCAAACTCTAACCCCTAACCCTAACCCTAACCAATGATTTATTTGTGTCATTCTTAGAAGATGAACAAAGTGTGTATTGCTAGAATAAATTTACCTTTGTGTGTGGAATGTATGTGTGGTGTTTGGAATTATTTTAGCTATAGTAGTAAGTGTGTAGCTGTAGTGTAGCTATAGAGGGGTGAGGGAAAAATAATTCAGTGGTAGACCTCAGGCTATAGTAGTAACCGGAGGTAGATCTTACGCCATGATGTGGTAGACCTCACGCTATAGTAGCACCCACTTTTTAACGCCTATTTGTGAACCAAGTGCAACTTTTTAGAAAATAGAATAAACAAAGATAGAAAGCAACTCCAAAAAAGTCCTGTTTCGGATTGAAAAAAAATGAATTGGTTCCTGCCGCTTTCATTTCGCGATTCTCGCTGCGCTTAGATAGTCGCAGCGCGCCTCGCTAACGCGAACGCGCAATCTACTAAATACGTTATTATTGGAACTCTGCGCGATAAACACAAAACAGGGGAACGACAAGACAATTTCATAAAAGGCATAAAGATATCGCTCATTGAAGAAAATAAAATCGGCGCGCCCTCTCCATCTTTATTGGAAACAACTCTAGCGGTGCCCTGTCACCCACTCCTTTATAGGCAGCAAGCTTCTGCCCACTATTGGGGGCGAAGTTGTTAAGCATGCAGTCTCAATATTGGGAGTGTGACCAAAATGGAACTGAAATGCGAAAGAGATATTGTACTTTATGTCCCATTTTCTTCTGACTTAAACAGCTATAACATTTTAGATTACGAAGCAAAAGTAGTTTCTCTAGTAAGCACAGGTACCACCCAGCTTCAAAACAACATTTGCATCAGGAAGCATAACTGCTCAGATTACTATTTTTTGCAGAAACAAAAGACAACAGAGGCTTTAGAAAAACACGTTTATCCTGTATTTGACAAAATTGAGAAGAAATTTAAAGAAAGCGGAGGAAATTACATCATCAATAAGGTAATAACAGCCAATTTAAGAATATTTGAGATTCTTCGCTAATTACAACCAAGAGTGCATCTGAGATTAAGGGCGAATGATCCCTTTAATCAACTACACTTGGTCTAAAAATAGAGTAACACCTTTTATTCGGGGCGTCCATCCACTTCTCTACAAAAGACACTATTGTAGCTTTGATTATTAGCCACCCTTTTCACTCAAAAACCTGGTTACGCTCATGTTGATAACTTAGATCTAAATTTCATTTGCAAGTTCTACTATTCATTCATACACTCGTGTAAGCTCATGATCTGTTTGCATGTCTTTAATTGGTCTGCGCCACAGCGACCTGTAGACTGATTGGCCAACCCAACTGTCTGCCGCATAAAGATGGGGGTATCCCTTTAAGTACCTTATCCAAGAGCACCACAAGAAAGCTTGCTGGCTTGCTCTTTACGCAGTCTCTTTCATGCTCAACGTCAAGCAGGAAAACTACCAAAACGTTTTTGAATTTTTGGTAAGACTCGACAAAGAGATAAACCAAGATTTACCGACTTCTAAGTTGGAACTCTAACCACTACACACCGGCGCCGGTTGCAAGTTTAACTAGAAAACATCCATCAAAAAATGAGATGAGGTGGATGCATTCGTTAAAATAAAACAAGTAAACAAATCATGAACGCGCGCAAATGTGTAGGTAGAAACTGTAAGGTCAACAAAACAAAGATCTTCGCGGTAATGCCAGCGCATTGAATTGACTGATTAAATTATAATACAGAACCTCAAATTTTAGAATAAACAGAAAGGCCTGTTGTATGATATTCTACCAATTGCTGATTTTAGGAAAAGATGACCTACGCTGATCTGGCCGTTTTGAACGCTTTGGACTTGGTGGTTAAGTTTGATCCTGAAATTGGTTCCAAGTATCCAGCTTTGCAGGGATTGGCTGAAAGAATTGCAGTCAGACCAAATATTGCACCATATTTGAAAAAGCGAAAAGAAACTATGTTCTAAATGATTTTTCTTATCCACGATGGGTGTATTTTGAAGATGTTATATCTCATACTGTTTACGTAAAAATATAAATAAATCAAAAAGCAAATTTGTCATTGAAAGGCGATCAAAGATGTAGAAATTATAAAAGTTGATCGGTGAACAAAAGTTTGAGGGTCGCAATGACTCCTGAAGAAAGTAAAAAACAAGAGTTAAAGAAGTTTGATGTCGTTTGAGAAATCTCTAAAATATTTGGCTCGGGACATCATCTACCGACGAAACTTTTTAATGCGGTTTTCTTTTAGTTGACACGCGTAGCGCTGTTTTTGACTTGAAAACACGCTTTTTTTCAAGGGATATTGCCTACTGGTAAATAATATGATCTAACATGTTTTATTCAGTTTACTCACCATGATATGGGGCTGGGCGTACGTTTATTAGAATGACTGCTGTAGAACATTTTAATAGAAGTAGCTTGGCATTATTTTATAAATTCTTCACAAGAAAAAGTAAAATCGGCAATAATAGCAAAGCGCGTTCCATATTCTCCCTCTTAATGATCTCCGGGCGTTATTTTCCGCCGACTCAATTTCTTATAATGCAGTCACAAGCAGATCAATATGTTCAGTCGAAGGGCAAAATAGGCAGAACGCAGCGAATCATAATCTGAAGAATAATGACGAAACAGGAAGAAATGATTTGCAGAAAATTACGAAACTGAAATCTGTGAGGGGCACGTCAACAATAAATATCTATCTAAGCTAATTTCGAACCAAATTTTTAAGTTGCACGTTGACAATCACTTTACCCTCCTCGCAAATCAAATAATCGAAGCTCACACCACAAACAAACAAATAGCGGCACGCAATTCTATGAGAGTTATTTAGACTTAAACATGTATCTTAGGACTGTTGCGAAAGGCCAGATACAAGTGATTCCTAACAATACAGCTTTCAGATTCGTCACACTCAAGATACTTTTTTAACTTAAGCAGCGACGCAAATCAAAGTTGAATAAATTTGAAACACAATCGAATTCTTGCTCAAGTTGAACTACAATTTCATCGAACGGGCGAGCTAAAGTATTGTAATCTTTACAGAGTAGAGGCAATAATTACAATTGCTTTTGTGTGTATTGCTACAGCATAAGTTTTTTAGAACGACTGCCCATTTCAAGAAAAAAAAAAATAAAACTTTATCAATATGAAGGGCAGAGTTAAGATCTAGAAATACTAATTTTTTTAAATGTGTCATTTGTAGTTTTGTCAAGATACTGCAATTGCAATGTACCTAATCTCATCTGCATCAATGCCTGGCGCTCAATGTTAATGCACACAAACAAATGATGAAGATATTACTGAGAAAAATAAAATAAAATCATTAAATAAATAAATTAGGCAATTCATTTCATGCGTTAATTTCTGTATTTCATATCTTGATGTCACTCACACAAGAAGGAAATAGTCTACTCCAGTGGTTCCCAAACTTATTCGAGTCCCGACCCACTTTTCAAAACATAAATTTTCGAGGCCAACGTAATTTTACATGTACTTCGAAGCACTTAAAAAAAAAACAGTAAGAACGAAACGTACATTCAAAATGTACTAGCGGGAGGTGTCTGTGGAAATTTTCTGAGCTTACTCCGTCACATTAGCTGACACATGCCTACCTTAGCCTTCAAGCGAACAGCAAGTTATTTGAGACAAAGCATACATTATATAAATTTTAAATAACTTTCGCGACCCACTGAAATTCCGTCGACGACCCACCAGTGGGTCGCGACCCATAGTTTGGGAACCGCTGGTCTACTCAGAAAAAAGATGAAACATTGTTAAATTTTTTTCCATAGCTCATTGTTGATTTCCAATATAGCACTCTTAAAATTACATATTTGGCAATAAAAATTTAAGAATTGCTATTTACCAAAAAGCATTGTTTTACATTAGATCTGAAAACATAAATTTTCGATGTGTTTTCAATTTAAACTTTCATCCATTTGTATATAATCGAATATAATCAAAATAACAATTTATACAATAAAGAACATTCCTCTCTGTCTGCATGTGTGCGTCAACTCCTCTGATAGTACTTAGCGTAAAAAACATGAACTTGGTACAAATGATCGCCACGCTGAGGTAAGTGTCACAAGGTGGCTGATGACGTCGTCATTACAAGGTAAGATTTCCATAATTTCGATTTCTTGACCGAGTAGAGCGGTGCGTGGTTCAAACAAAAGTCAGTAACCGACTTAACAACTTTTCACCCTTTTGATTTCCAAGATCACGTCATGATCCACGATCGAGTAAAAATTTGTTGTTTTATTTTCTCAAAAAGTACTGACCGTAGATACTTGGTAGACAGCTTTTTCAGGAGATAACAACAAGGTGCTTCCGATAAAACTAATTCTCTTACAACCTAAGTTTTACCGCCAATGCAGCAAGTGATTAAGCATTTAAACATTTTTCAGAGCATGCTTTTTTTTGAATGCTTCAAAAAAAAACACTGTGTCGTCATAATGTCAAGCGTCATCATAATGCTGTTTGGTACCACTTCAGTGAAAACAACAACAGCAGGCAGCAGCTGTACTTGTTATTTACTATATTTTGAAAACAAACTAAATAGTAAGGCCTATTTCTAATGAGCCGTATGTTAACATAGAATGGTATATTGCAGTACTTACTATACATACTGCTTTAAACCTGATTTTTTTAATAATACGATGGCATGTACGAAAATCAAAATAACTAAATTGAACTGCAGATGGGTTCTGCGTTAGAATATCTTTGTAGTACAGTCATGTTGCGCGCCTGAGTACTCTCAAACCCTGAGACATTTCTATCACATGTAGCAAAGAGAAACAAAATGCCAACTGTTAAAGGAAATCTGCAGGATTTAAAAAATTATTCTCTTTTTCACTCAAAGTTTTTCACTTAAACCATAATTCAATTGATTGTAAAAACTTAATAGTAGGCCTAGATACTGCACTCTGAGCTCTGGGTCAGTTAGGCTTTCCCTGGCTGCATTGAAGCCGAGAGCAAGTAGCATACGCGCAGCCAAAGGCTTTAAGTTATATAGCTAAGCAGTTAGTAGTAGGCTAGATACCTTACAGCTTTATTTCTGTAAATACATCAATCACCTCAGCGTCCTTCTGCAACTTTGAAATTATGCTCCTTCACACATTTGGTCACAGGAACCCATGACAGTTTGTAAAATTATTTGCCGATTGTAAGTTGACACAGTCTCAATTTGTTGGTAGGGAGTTCAGGATTATGGGCATAGTTTATGAAATCCAAAGTTTGTGGAGAAACAGTAGAAATATGTAGGTCAGTAGGTCTACACCCATGTGAGAAATCATAGCCACCAAATACACAATTGTACCAAAAGAGAGAAATCTTTGCTTCAAATTGAGTTATAAGACGAATCAGGTATAGTGCCAAAGGTGTACTACCGTCATATGGCAAAACCAAAAAACTACAAAAATTATGTTTTTGAAAATATTTACTTTGTTGTCACTTATTGTTTAACAAGGCAACAACTAAACCAACTTTCTTTCAGCTCTGCCCTTGAACCTGTTAACCGAACGAACAATTTGTTTCTTCGAGTTGGCTGATGAATAGCTTTACATTAACGACAAAAATCAAGATTGTCTATGATATTTGAAATGTAATTGTTAGGTTTTGCAATATCACTGCAGTGGATCCATAAACTTTTAAAGGAAAGCATCGGAAGTCTAAATTGACGCATTGTTATTGTAGGTGAGCACTATTTTTTTGAAAATTAACTTTTTCGAAAACCAAGTTTTGAAACAAATTTTTTGACACAAATACAAACAACTGAGTTCACAAAATCAAGACTGATAAAAGCTTGTGGCAGTAATGCACCCCCTTGGATCTGCTACTAAGCTATAGCCCCTTTTCCTCTAATGCGGGACCAACGCACAGAGGTGCAGCCTAGAACCTTGGGGTGACAAATATCGTTACAAGTTGGTTGCACCCAGTAGTGAAATAAGTCTATTACCAAATACTTATTTCAATCGGAAAGCAATGGTCATTACGGAGCCCATCTTCAACTTTGACTTTGTACCCATGTATTTATTGGAAGAAAAGGATAGAATTTGTAAAATGATAGATAGTTTGTGAGCAAGACCAGTTTTAATATCAAGTACCAGTACGACGATTGGAACTAGGGGCATTAGGCTGATGCCCCCATTTGCAACAATTGATCGTTGCTCCTCTCAGAAATAATATTTAGGTGAAGTCAGTGCAGCCGGCTCAGCCGATATTTCTAACCTGACATAACTAAGTGATAACCCTGTCGGGCGACGCTGGCTGGTTATTTATTAGCGATAAAAAATTCTGTTTAACTACATCAGGGTGTTGCTATCTGGGTCCATTTACTTACATGTCAAACTGAATTTAGACTTTTCAAGTAACCGATGTGACTGCAATCAAATCTGTTACTTGGCCAAATCGTTTTCGTCTGAAGAACATTATTAGTCATCATATAAAAGGGGCAGCAGTCGTTAACAAAATTTTTAACAAAGTTGTTTTTGCAACTATCTTCATTGATGTTACGAACTGGATTTTATAGTTACGACATATTTTCTTGTATCTTGTGTGAAATGGCAATTTGATGCAGGAATGCTGCAAGCAGCAGATTGGAAAGCTTCTGATCGCTCCAGAGCTATTTCTGTGCACCTCAGGTATGCGCTGACTTCTCTTGGCACAGAAACCTTTAGCGGTATTTATCTTTTTCAGCCTGACTACAGCCTTGCATTACAACACCATTGCATTATCACAATCTTATTCACGTAGAATAGTACGGTAGCATGCAATACAAATAACAGCTTGTAAGCAGTTAAAACTATCCACAAATTTAGTTAAAGCCTAGCAATCACATAGAGGAAAGACTAACTGATGCATCAACTGTACAACTAAATACCCAATTCAGCCTTAAAAAATTAGTTAAACCAAAATATCCAATTACAAAATAAACAAGTAGAGCTTGCTGAGAATTGTACCGCACTAAATCCGGGTTACTGATATAAACCAAGGTGAAGTTCCTAACTAATTTCCAATTATAGCTAAATAGCAAAAAAGGCGGATCACAAACATGAAATACGGTTGCTGCAGTTATAAACAACAAAAGTTAGGCAAAGTGAAAAAACAAGCGAATGAAAGTGACAAACGGCAAAACTGGCAGTAGTGATGGTGTAAGCGAACGGCAAAATGGGGAGTTGGGCCGGGATAAATTACAATTGTGCATTTTCGCTTTTATGCAATTAATCACAAAAACGCAATGGTAGTCTTATTGATCGGCCTCTTCTCGTAGCACCTATCGGCTGATATATTTTCGGTGACGCCGAAACAAGTGCAGATGCGTAAAGCGTCGTTTTGTTGTCAACGTAATATCGAATTCGTTTACTACAACATGCTTCGAAACCGTAACTTGTAACACAACATGATAGTGCTCCATATAGCAACAACATTGTCGATTTGGATTTTTCCCATATTTGGGCTGACCATGTTTCATGACGAAAATAACGGTACGTTGTATTGGCAAAAACGGTGCAACCGGTCGGTATGCTTCAGTCTCAAGTTGTTTCCACACGTTATTTTTGCCAAGGATGTTACAACCACTGAAATCGGCGTTCGTGATACAGCACACAAAGCAACAATTTTCTTTTCCAAGGTAAATGTGCGACTTACTTCTTTTCAAGAGTTGATTGGTGGTACAAAACTTGAATATTGCGGAAAGTAATACATTCATTTTCTCGAAGCTTTTCGTCTGACTCGTCTTCAGGAGAAATACGTCAGAATGAAAAAGATAGAAGTGTTACTCGCTTATATAGAGGAATACTCGATAATGATTGGTCGATGGGTCGACCAATGAAAAGAGAGGAAACTAATGTGAAATTTTTAAGCTGTATACGAATTCTTTTTGCTTACACAAATTTGGTTTTGATGTTTTGATATAAGTAGCTTCAAGAGTTGAAAGATGGAAAGCTGTTCGGCCATGTGCAAGTATGGAAAATTTATCATCTGAATAGTTTTGTGCGCATAATTGGTTATGTAGGAGATGTTGTCCAATCGCTGATGAAGAAATTTCGGTGTTGAGGGATTTGATTGGCTTACAGGAACGGGCCAATGAGGTTCGATCTTGAAAAGTGTGCCCACCTCGAACAGATTTTGGCACATGCTAATTTTGGCAGCATGTGCCAAAATCTGTTCGAGGTGGGCACACTTTTCAAGATCGAACCTCATTGGCCCGTTCCTGTAAGCCAATCAAATCCCTCAACACCGAAATTTCTTCATCAGCGATTGGACAACATCTCCTACATAACCAATTATGCGCACAAAACTATTCAGATGATAAATTTTCCATACTTGCACATGGCCGAACAGCTTTCCATCTTTCAACTCTTGAAGCTACTTATATCAAAACATCAAAACCAAATTTGTGTAAGCAAAAAGAATTCGTATACAGCTTAAAAATTTCACATTAGTTTCCTCTCTTTTCATTGGTCGACCCATCGACCAATCATTATCGAGTATTCCTCTATATAAGCGAGTAACACTTCTATCTTTTTCATTCTGACGTATTTCTCCTGAAGACGAGTCAGACGAAAAGCTTCGAGAAAATGAATGTATTACTTTCCGCAATATTACTTCTTTTCACACAGCTCACTGCAGATCAGATGTTTTACCATATAAGAAAACAAAATCTATAATTTTGTCTTCGATTGCACGATTAGGTAAAAATACCGCACAACAACTGGAAAAAGTTTTATTTCTTTTTTGTTTGAAACACCTAACCTTAGTGTAATGCTTTTTGCATCATTCAAATTTTTTATTACTTCTTCCATTACTTGTCCTGTGAAAACACTACAGATGATTGCTGCGATTAAGTGGTAGCTGATAAAAATGTAGGTTCGTAGATATTGCTTATCAGTCTGTACAAGCAAAAGCAGTCATTTGAGCGAAAGCTTTGACCATGGCGCAAAAAATAATAAGGCCTATCAGCTTCAGCTGCAGCAATTTTATTGCTTTTACCTCTATCATCACGTCAAACCATATAAAATCCAGTGTTTTCTCTTGAAGCTAGAGCTGTTTCTGCAGAATTGTGTGTTTGATTTTTTAAATTTTGATTGGTGTCGTCTCTTCCGCCATTAGAAAAAGAAAAATGGACATTACAATGTTGATAGTACACTCGTGTTTTATCACTGTTTTATTTCATACTTGCACGGTTGGCAGTGGCGTCAAAGGGAATCCTGGTCCAAGGGTGAGCGGTGGGTAGGTTTTGTGATTTGTGTTCGATTGTTTGGGTTTGTTTCGTATACAGTCCTATGTAAGATATAGCGCTAACCAGGTGCCACATTACGTATCTTACACTTGGCATGAATCCTAGTGATTATAATGCGTGTTTATTACCAGTATTTGAAGGACGATCTCGCCTATTTTGCCATACCAACATTGTTCGGATCGTGACTCTTCCCAAAACTAAGAAAAAATAAAAAATAAATTTAAATTCTTTCTAGATTGTCATTAAATATACAATTTCCCTCCTTTGACATTTTAATTCCAGGTTTCAGTAATGCAAAAAATAAAATTTAAATTTTTAAAATCACTAAATTTAAACTACTCACAAAAACTTTTAAAAAATAGTGCTTGGAAATCAATAGCCTGCGAGTTCAATATTTAGGTTTTTTCATTTCATTTCGTATGAGTCGTTATCTAGCACGTATGATCATCGAAGAGAAATCTAAAAACAAAAACTTTAGTTTACATTACACAAGAACACGACTAATTTTTGTTCGCAAGTTTTTGGTTGCGTCACCGCTGAATTTTCCCGCATGAAAGGACAAAAAAACATTTGATATGTTTGTGCGGAGAAATGACGTGTGCGCTACAAGGCAATTTAAATGATTAGAAGCCAAAAGCGTATAGCTAAAAAACGATGATTCTAATTTTTAGTTATTGTGGTATTTTTTCGTTGAAAAAGGGACAATATAAGGTCATTTGTTAAAACGACGAAATGGCCAAAAACACGAAAAAAACTAAATTGCTGCTCTCAAAACAGTGCAGCTGGTCAACCTATTCAAGTTTTTTCCTTTTAAAGAAGGTAATATATTCATTTTATTGCTTCACTTTTTAACAATATGATTTACGCGTTTCTCGTAATTTCCATTACTCTGAAAGATAATACCCAGATATTTTCTGTTTAATCGTTATCGCAAAGTTGCTTCACAGTAGTATTTCAAGTCCAATTTTATCTGCAACAATGGTGAATAATATTCTAAACTGCGTTGATCGTCCTGCAGCAACTTTTGCTGACAATTCCTGTTTTTGACCTGCCAATAAAGACTGATTAACTATTTTTTACAACTCGTAAAGGAATTTTATGGAAGCATTTTTATGGAGTCAAGACTGGGAATCAAAATCTCAACAATCAAATCGGTTGCAATGCTTTTCCTAAAGAGAAAAAATATCGCCAATGCGGCCCACGCTGAAGCTTTTGCTAAATAAAGAGGTTTCATCGCAATATTCTGAAGGTACCTAAAAGGTGCCTCATCGAAGCATATTTGCATGAGACAAAACATTAAAATTATATCACAAGAACACGTTGCTGCCTGACAACTACTGTATCCTGACCCCCAGAACTTGATCACCGTAGTAACTCCAAAGGTAAATAAGCGACGTTAATCTACAGCGCACACACGAAGCGCCAGCTCTAATTTAAGGCAGTATTAGTGCTAGAAAGCACCCTTTCTCTGTGGACCCTGTCTTTAGGCCCTACTCGGACAACGAGCAAAGACAATAGGGCGGCAACGGGCATTCTCTATTTGGATGAGCTACTACTATATCCACGTAGAAAATTTTAACTTTTACTGTTAAGTGTAAATATCCGGAATGCAATCAAGAGTAGAAGCATTTTTTCCGTACTAGATGCTACTAATCAAAAAGTATAAATGTAGTCTGTGGCGTAGCTAGAACATGAGACTAAAGGTATAACAAACTACGCTTCCTCTACGCGTATGGGACCCTACCACGGAAGCCAGAAAAAATGGGGAAGAGAAAATTTTTTTAGAAATTTTTTGATTTTACAACAAAAATGTTCAACAGATCTTTTGAATTTAAATTCATCAGTTTTTCAAGTAAAGTCTATGCTGTTTAATTGCATAGAATACCTTTGATCGCAATCCATACGCCGTTTTTATTTTACACAAATAAATTAAAGTAACTTCAAATAAAAGCTATAGTTTGAAGACATTCGTAAAACAGCAATGTTCTGGAGAAAATTCGGAAATCAATTATAAGTTTAGGAATTGAAAAACATGCCGTCAGTGTCTCTCATTCGCTTCGTTTATAGGGCCATGTCTACTGAAACAAAATTTGTCTAAGCTCTAAAGAGGGAGGGCACTAATATCAACACAAAAAAAATTGGAAGTTACTCATTTTAACCAAAACTGAAATTCTTTGGAGGTAAAAAAAAACAAAAATTGAGCTGCTTTTTGCTTTGTTGGCAAAACCAAAGGAGGTTATAAGGCACGATTCTCATAGATATGCTCCAGTCCTCTCGCCATTTGGCCAGCATATTTTATTGCGCTGTAGGAATTACGGGAAACCAAGGGTGAACTTAAGTCACTGATCATCAAACTGCAGCTATCGGTTTGCACAACGAAATTTCATTTATGATTTGTATTTAACCAATAGAAAACACCAACATTCAATTAAACATTTTCCACAAAAGCTTTAAGGTGTTAGTGTTACCATTTGATTTATTTTTTTCAAATCAATTCATCAATTTTTTCTAGCATGTCATCATTGATTTTGTTTCCTGAATCAGCGTAACACAGGTTGCATGCAACGTTAACGCTTATAGCGATACAAATACATCTAGTGTCTATTTGCGCTGCTTATCGGCTATACAACATTGTATTCTACCTAAAAATGAAGAAGAAAGGTTTTTTAGAGTATTTAGACTACGTTTATCGAGTAGGTCCAGTTTTTTCTTTTATCTTTTTTTCACTATTTTCCAACGCATCACAATCGTACGAGACGCAAATAGAGTGAAACCAGTGGTGTGGCGTGGGTTTTGGCCGCCTGTTTAGAAGCATAAAATGCCGCCCCCTATCCCACCAAGCGAATCATAAATGAAGATGTTGCGATACAATGACGTGACAAAATTGAACTTTCTCTCTCTCAGTCAAAAATGAATGCCCTCCTCGATTAAGGCCTAGCCACCCAATCTGGACTTAGAGTAAAACTAAGGCTTCAATTTAAAATTAGAAAAAACTTAAAAGAGCAAAGGCCTATTCTGGCAATTAAAAGCTTACCTGTAAGCCTAGGTATGTTAAACACCAGTTGGTTAGGCTAATAACTGCAGTATTGATTTACTTTTCGTATTTGTAAGCAAAATGCGGAGTTTTGATAAATAAAGTAAGTTGCTTTCAAAAACCTTAAATGCTTTATGTAAAATCCAAAAAATAATTGAATTATAAAAAAGCACTATATGAAAAAAACGTTTTTTTGTTTTAAATGCTTTTTAAAAAAGTGATTAGTCAATATCATGACTCACCTTTCTAATTTTATTTCAAAACGGCTTTGGCCGAATTTCAAAACCTTTTCAGCATAAGCTCGAATGTTTGCAAACAAATAAACTTTTGATATTAATCTGTACTGAATCGTTATTTAACTGGCATGAAAGAGCTAAGTAAAGATCTGTCACAGAATTCAAAATTTCCAGTAAAAATGTGATTCAATAGTCTCATATCTTTCAAGTTTTGCGAAAAAAGGTTAGGTGGCTAGAAGCATCATTAAGCACAAAGTGTTGAGATTGATCTGGGCAGTAACGTTGACAGGGCAAGAATGCGAATACGGAGCCGAGATTTTAAAAAAGGATCTGATATTTTAGAAATACGCATCCCCATTTAAATTTGTAAAAATTAGTCTATAGCCCACATTGTTCCGGAAACCTCGAGTTTTGCAAAACTATGATTGACCTTTTAAAAAGTATTTGGTACTTCGTTAGCCTGTCAAACCTCTGGTTCTAGGATACCATAATTTTTTTAAAGAGGAACGTTGAGTTGGGTGTTGGTTTTATTGCTAGTTTTACATATTGCTAATTGTTAGTTAGGTATTTGAAACACGAAAAATCTTCATTTTGGGGTTCACCGAAAGTGCTCTTTGGCTGAGTTGGCTGTCGTATTGAGCGAAATTTGTTGAGGTGTAAGCGAGTAGGCTATTAGCAAACAATTGTTTAGCCTATGCTAAGTGTCTGAAACGCGTAGCTTAAAAATTGTCTTGGTAAGGTTACACGTACAGCTACATATAGACATTACTGCAGGGACCTAGTTTGCTAGAAAACTTAGAAGAGGATAAACTATGCTTACCGGTATCACTGTATTTCACATAATTTACCAAAACCACACACAATTTATCATTATTTTGCAACTTCAAGGTTTCCAATTGACGGAAGCTCTGTCCTCCTCTTTCCTGAAATTAGGTCCATGGGCCAGTAAGCTATACAATCTTGTTCAGTGTTTCCCAAACTCTGTGCCGTGGACGATTTGCAGGTGTGGCGCGGTTTTTTTTACTTCTTATTTATGAGCAAAAATTGAGTAAATGCTACCATAAATAATGCAAGATTCTGTTAGTTGCCTAAAAAAGTAGTGATCTCCAAAAAATAAAAAAAAAAGGTCATCACCTTTCTCGCTGTCACCTGTAATGCTACTCGCGATCAACATGAATTGATTCATGTGGCTGGTGTGCCGCAAAATTTATTTAGCTTTTTTACTGTGCCAACAGACAAAAAAGTTTGGGAAACTCTAGTCAAGTCTGTATTTCCCAACCTTCATTGAGCCACGGCACATATTTTACAATAGAAAAATCGCACGGGACATCACTAATAAGCATATCACGAAACCTTAAATAATAATACAAAATGAAAGACTAGCCTCGATATGATGTCAAAGTGTGAAATCTAGGTCTGTTTGGATGATCACAACCCGATACGCAAGTTAATTCACTGCAGGCAACCCATTTCCTACTGGTCAAAAAGTATGTAATTGTTCTGCCTGCCACTACATTCTGCTTGCGTAGGAAGACAAATGAAGACACAGTGTCCTCTCACGGCACACTAACGTGCCGTGACACATATTGTTTGGAAAACACTGGCTTACACCAATCTCGACCATGAATTGAGCTAAATATATACATGTGCATGTTTAGGCTACCAGAGTAATTGAAACCGTTTAATAATTTACACAATTATATCCTTTTTTATCACGTACATGATTCCTTTTTGTTTTGAGTCAGAACTCAAGATGGTGAGTTGCGTCATCCGTAAATATGCTGAAGTTGAGCCAACAGCATTGAAATCAACTTCTATTGAAACTTCCAACGTATTGTAGGCGTAGCCACTTGGTTTCAAAAGTTTATGCCTCTCTCACAAATTTCATTGACCTCATTGCCCAATTAAACTATTTTTGAGTAAAACAGTAATATTTTTGCCCGTGACTGCGTGATTGTACTGATAAAAATAATTTAAAATAGTTTTTTGAATTTTTTATGTTATCAAATTTAGCTAAATTTGTTAACGTGAAATCTGTTACAAGTTGCCGTCAATGCGTTTTTATATAGATGAGCATGCGAAATTAAAAAGACCCATGGTGTAACTTTGATTACACTTTATTTTTTTAAATATCAGTAATGCATAGAAAATTTTCCCCTCCCTCAGATGTTTTCAGGCTCTGTCACATGATCGAATGGACTATGTCACTAAAGAGCCATTTTTTAGGCAAACGCAATCAACGAATCTCAAGATGACTACATTGCTGTAATCAAGAAAAAGGCATTTTTGCCAATAATTTTGTCTGCTTGGCCGATTCTAATTCTAACATGTAAAATTTATTAAAAGCGGTGCCAACCAAGCAGGTGTAATGTATGCCAATAGCTATTAAAAATTATCAAAACCAGCGACCGTAATTCAAAATAGGCTAGGTAAATGCGGAGTGTACTGTCGATTGAAATAGCTATAAACATTTAAAAGCTGATTTTCGTCGGAAGAGTATCTGGTGAAAAATTGGGCCCTCCAAAATGCAGAGAAAAAATGATTGCGTGGTCCAAAAAGAGTTTTTACTTAATGAAAGAATAACCTCTCAAGACACAGGTTTCTGGTGTTTGAAACGTGCAGATCTTAAAAGGTTCAAACCTTTACCACCCAGCATACAGTATATGGCCCTTGTCCTTTAGCTACGGCAGAATAAAGTAGTTTGTCGAACTAGAAGGTTGTTAAATATTAACCTCAAATTGTAAAATATTAAGCTTATTCACAGCTGTCTGATTTGCTAGTTCTTTAACGAAACATATGGTTGTATGACTATGTAAAATCGATTCCAACCAGTTCCCTAGACAGCGACAGTATGATTGTGCTGAGCAAGGCAGAACACAGCGTCAGGAAGACCGATAATGTCATGGAGGGAAAAGGTTGACAAATAAAGTAAATGCGAAGTAAGGAAAGTAACTCTAATGCGTAGTGTGAGCCTGGTTTTCTGAACATATTATGTGAAATCGCAAATGCGTGGTCGATATCGCAACACATATTTCTCGTTCGATGTTAATTTTAGAGCGGAACTCAGACTTGATTTACGACCATGGCCAACAATCCTGCTTCTCAGATGTACGACGTTGCCAACGGTATCAGAACACGGAGAGCTATACCGCTTGCAAGCGAAAACTTGCGTCGACCCTCAACCCATAATGAGATTAGCAAAGCAGTACCGTAGATAATTTTCAAAAAGCTCAGACAAACGATCAAGAAAATGTTCTGTTTAGGAGCAAACGATTGGGATCTTTTGACGATTCTCAGCAAAAAAAACAGAACCAGTATACTGCTGTAGCCTACATATTTTAATTAGGACGTTTCGCTAAACACTGCTAGCATTGTCAAACAAAATAGTGCAACTAAAAAAAATAAATTGAAAATTGAATTACGGTCGCAAATAGTGCTTTGTCATGGATAAGAGTTGCACTACTTTGGTTGACAATGCTAGCAGTGTTCAGCGAAACGTCCTAATTAAAATATGTACAGCAGTAAACTGGCTCTGGTTTTTTTGCTGAGAATGTTCTGTTTAATTTTATTGAACTCTGCATTTTATGACGTGACAATGATGTTTTTGAGTACGATAACTCCGTAAAACCTTGTTGGAGATTCGTTCTGTGATGTAACAATAGTGTTTTGCATTAGCATAATAATTGTGTGGTAGTCTTTGTTTGTTTTATCAGAAATGGCTAGAATTATTCTAGAGCTTAACGTTTTGTATGTATAGAGCTTCGTCACGACTATTAATTATTCCAGATTCTAGATTGTAGATCCCAGTGTGATTGTGTTACTGGTATTATTTTGAATTGTATATTCTAGTTTCTCGTGAGATTACATTGGAATACTGGGATAAAGCTAAGAGAAAAGTTTTATTTGAAGGAATTTGGTTATCCCAAAAGTGAGTAATTAACTATTGTCAAAACTCAGAAGTACTCAGTGCGGTACTTTAGCCTTTCTACTAGCGTATTTTTCTACCAGAAGTTTCTACTACTAGAAGTAGTTTTCTACAATTTCTACTTTCTGCTAGAAGTTTGAATCTTCCAAAATTTATTCGCCCATCTTGTGAGATACCAGCATCCCCGACTGAGAACCAATGGATAAGAGAGATATAGGACAAAAGTGAAACTACTTTAACAAGTTAGTATAGTTTGTTTGCAAATACTTTTTCACTTTTACTCAAGTAAATATACCTGTGATTACTTTCTACTTTTCCCTGAGTATTTTTATGAGCAAGTAACAATACTTTCACTCAAAGTATTTTTAGGCTACTTTGACCACCTAGGAAGATAACCTTAGAGCATATTTCCCAGTCCAGAACCGCTTTGCTCCCGCTGGCAAGCTAAACCTGCCATCTGAATCACGATGGTTTGATTCCGGTCTTATCATAGATAACCGGTTTAAAAGCCTGTTAATGTGTTTCGTTGGTATAAATTCATTAGCTGAAGTCGTACGGTAGGCTACGGTAAACATTTTACTTAACAATACCGTCCTACATCTTGTGGATCAAAGCTATCAGCTTTTCCGCAACTGAGAGCTACTTCAAAAGTTCTGCGCAATATAAAGAGCTGCCAATTTGATAACGCAGGTCTACAGCTGAGCTAACTTATAGCACGGTAGAAATATTCTGAGCTCCTTGGTGATTAATGCTGCTGTTAGAACTGTACTGCGGGCGACCTGGTGCCCGCCAACATTGATATTGGTGACTCCCTGTAGCAGGATGAACTAAAAATTTTATTTGATGATTGTTTTTATTCTAGCCGCAGAAAAACTGTAAGCAGCATAGGCGTAAAAGTTAGGCAAGGTGGCTGCAGCCCTGCCGGCCGCTTTCAACCTCTCTCCCCCATAAATTTTGAAAGTGGGTAAAATAATTGCTTTCAAAAAAGTGATCTCTGAAAAAAGTTCTCCACCTTTCTCATGAAACAAAAACGTAGTTAGCTCCCTTCTCTTCAGACACAGCAAGGTGTTAGGCCTATGGTTAGCAGTTGTGCTGTTTGAGCAACTTCGCTGAAAGTTGCTAACTCGTTTGAGTTGTTTGTAGCTATGGCGGCTGGCTGACGAAGTGCATTTCTACCACAAACACTACAACTAATCAAGGCAAATGACCGAAAAGTGCAGCATATTCCGAGGACACGACAACAAAAAATTATGCGCACATTGGACTTGCAGCCTTAATTGCAAGTCACAAAAGCGCCCAGTTTACTGCTAAGGCTATATTGCAACTCTGCTATTTTTTTGCGTCATTCATGAATAATGCTTCCGCATCATCTATTCAGTTATAGCGCGTGTGGCAACTGCTAACTACAGAGCAAAGAGCAAAATGAAATTCGAGACAGATTGACAGGTGCTATTATGTTGGCTCTCAACTGCGTTGGCCACAGGGTTCGAGTCCGGCTTACGACCGAGATATTTGTAAGGGAAGGGGGAGCTAATAAAAGCGGTGATGAAGTTTATATGACAAAGTTGTCAGGTTTCTGTTGAAAAGTCTTTTCATGACTAAGGGGCTTCAGTCCCTACAGATTTTTGGTGGCGCCTTTGTTAATAGGAACATCGTCACGTTATTTGATTAAAAAATTAAGATAGCCTATTACGTGAACGTAAACGTTTCATTTCGTAAAAGAATTTGAGATGAATTCTTCTTGTTTTTTGAATATTTCTTTAAACTTTATAATGAAGAAAGAACACCTTTCTTACACCAAACGAACAAAAATTGGTGCTGTCTAAGTCAAATTCAAATCGGTTTCTAGCGATTGTGAAAAATTCCTCAAAGTTTTTCAAGTGAAATCAACTGTAAAGTCGCCAGAGCGCGTTCAACTGTTTTTTTTACAACAGAAAAAGTTTGAGTTTGTTTCTGTCAACAACTATCGTCAGTTTAAATTCATATTTTTGATGTAGATGTTTCCTGTTTAGTTGAGTATATATACTGTATTTAAGGAAGCATCTTGCTTCTTTTTGGTTTGATCACAAAAGTTAGTATGATAGTTCATTCAGATTAGATTAAGTTCACTCATGAAACAGGTAGCCAGGTTGCTATAATTACAAGTACTAACGAAAAAAGAACAGCAGGAAATAGCTTAAAGATAGCAGACGTTGTTCGTTATTTGGCTGTATAGGTTTGATCAAATTCAGAAAATTTAAGCCTATACATTTTGTGGTATTGTGATGTAACGCAAACACTGTGAAAGATTAAAATTGAAATCACAGTCTATAAAAAAGCAGGCAAGTCTTTCAAAGTTATTCTAAAAGTCTAACTGTAGGATGTAGGGGCGCGGGAACGACTTTTGGTAAGGGGTGGCTCAGTATATCGGAGTCATTATGACTTCTGGAGGGCGTACAGACCTCCCCAACAACCTTTTTTTATGTGAAGCATAAGCAAATAAAAAAAACACAAAAGGTTGAATTACTCTTTAACACATTGACCGCGGCGAAGTTTTCTCGGTACACGCTAACGCGTTTTATCGTAAAAGCGCATATTTCGCATTTTATGCCGATATGTCAGACAACTGAATAAAGCGAAACGTGGTTTGTAATAAAACGTAAAATTGTGTCCAAACAATAATGAAACAATCAAGCAAAATAAGATGGGTAAAGAAAGCAATTTAAGTTCGCAAAATCAAAATGAAGAAATCAGTACTGTGTTGTTTGAAATAGTACGCTGACTGGTTTATCGCATTCAAATGCAGACTTCACTGTGGAATTTTTTGAAGCAAGGAACCACACACAAAGCTGGTTTTGAGGGGCATGTTTCACACATGTAGCGAGTTTCTTTGCGTTGATTTTGATGATTGCAAACAATGCACTTTCAAGCAGCATCTTTCTTTGAAGTTGTTGAAGGGATGTGAGCCAAATAGTGCTGGCCAGACAGGCGAGAAAGATCAGAACTTTTATGATGATGAAATGCGGCTGTATCTGATGCTTGTGGGAGGTCTTCATTTATTCTAATATCAGAACTCAACAGCGAAGCAATTACACTCTTTCGAAATTTCAACTGCGCCTTTGTGCCACCAACCTTTTTGTACAAAATGAAAGCATTTACCATAGCCATGTCGAGTTGCTGTAACACAACTTTGCGGTACCATTTTAGCGTTTTTCGTACTGGACTATAATAGGACATCAGTTGATCCATTCTGTCCACACCGCACATAAAGTTATTTTACGATATAATAGACTCTGGTTTTTTTTTCTTCCGCCCTCCTTTTGTTTGTCTGTTGCTCTCAACCATTTTTCCGGAATGATGTGTTGAGAGCATTAGCACTTCCCTTTTATCTTGCCACTTTTCTACAACAATAGGCCCTTTTCGTTTTGCAATGTGCTGTCCTTTTTTTAGTTTTGTAGAAACAATATTTTTTGGGAGCTGTTTTCTGTTTTTCCTCAATGTTCAACGTTTTTCGATTTATTAGAGCTTCCGCTAAAGGCACGCTTGTGTAAAAATTATCCACGTAAAGAGCATGACCACGATCTAATAATTTTTCCATCAGCTTTAGAACAACAGTTTCTGCGTGACCGAAACCAGACAAAGGATTCATTTTTCCGCAGTATACCAGGTCATTCCACACATATCTTGTATGTTCACACAGCATGTAGTTTCACATCGTATTTATGTCTTTTGCTAGGAATATACTGACGAAAGATCAAGCGACCTCTCGAAAAAAACATTGATTCGTCTATAGATATTTCTTTCCCAGGGATGTATAAAGCTTGAAATCGTTCAAGTAGAGCATTGCATATTTTTCGCAATTTGGATAAACGATCGCCATCAACTGCAGATTCGTTGTCACTAAACTGCCAAAAACGGAGTAGTAGCTCAAACCTGCCTCGTGGCATCGTAGAATTGAATATGGGAGTCGCTATCACAGGATCAGTAGACCAATAATTTTCTATGCATGCTTTTTTTACCAAACCCATTGTAAAAAGAATTCCTAGAAACCTCTTCATTTCTGTGTTTGTGGTGGCAACCCAACGTTTCATTCTGCTTTTTGCAGTTACTACTGAATGTGCTATTATTTGCTTAGCATATCTATTTCTTTCTGTGACCATTATCTTTATTATATGCTCGGTCACGAACAGCAAAAAAAATTGCACTTGCAATGACTCTTTGTTGAGAGTGACGGAATTGCTTATGCCACTTGATTCAGAAAAATTTATATCTGATGGAGATCTGTAAGTTGGTTCTACAGACTTCCAGTTGTGGTCAGCGAAATTGGATGCTGAGGCAGTATCAGAATCATCATTGCTGCTAAACAGTTCTAACATGCTCTCATTGCGAGTTGCGTCGGTAGTTGAAATATCACTAGTATTGCCAGCAGACTGAACATAGTCATGACTGGTGTTTGCTGTAGCTATTGATTGCAAATGAGCAATAGCGTTAGTGTCATTTTCAAATTCTGAATCACTAAAGTAGCTCTCCCTATCCGAACCATTATCGTCTATGGGCTCCTCTTCAGATAAATCTACCAATTTAAAATTTTCTACCAAATCGCTTAACTAATACTTTTTAGTTCTTATTCCAGTAGCCATCATCATTTAGTAGCTCTATAAAAAAAAATCTGAAATAAAAACTTCCGGCTATATAAAGATAATGTAAGACCGCAGTAAACTCTAAACAGTCTAACGAGCTAATTGTAAGTCATCTTCTATTCGAAATCGCTTTCAAACATAAGAACTGCAGAGTACACACTCTTCTATCATTGTATCTGATTTCAAATAAACTGGCATTGAAAAAATAATAAAAATAAAGTCTATTTCTTTTTGATACTGTGCGGTAATTTCTACCAACGTTGTTTGGTTTTTCTGAGAAAAATACAATGGCTTAGAACTTCAGTAAAACGTCATAATAAGCTTTAGAAACTAGAGAAAAAAGAAATTAGCTTAGTTATTTTCAAAGGAAGATTCGGCGATTATACCAGACGCTGAAACGATCGAAATCAAAGTTGGCTGAAAGACGTATTTATACGTCCTTAGCGTACAAAAAGGAAAAATAAGGACGTATTAATAGGTCCCTCGCGGTCAATGTGTTAATGTAAAATAAATTGATGGAATCGTCAGAATATAAAAGAAAGAGAAAACAATGCGAGACGTCACATCATAATACAGTAATGACGTGCTTACCTTTGGTTGCACAATAGTCCAATTTGTGTTAAAAAATTTTACAAAACACCAAAAACCGGTTTGCGTTCAGGTGTAGTAGTAGTAGTTATTCAGTTTTTATCCGGTGTTTTCCCTTTAGCAGAGATGGCCGGATTTACCCCATTCCTTCTGCAATTTCTCGCACTCCGTCCCTCCACTTGTCTCGTCTCAGAGCATCCTCCTTCTTCAAACCAATCTTCTCTGTCTCCTCTTCCACTTGCTTCTTCCAGGTCTTCTTCGGTCGTCCTCGCTTTCTCTTGCCATTCACTTCAAGATTCAGAGCAACCCTCAAAACACTATCGTCATCCCTCCTCAGTACATATCCATACCATCTAACTCCATTTGCTGTTGCGAACCGGTCTATCGTTTCCTTCAACCCTAACATATTCATCTGTTCTTCAGTCGTCTTTCTGTCTACAATTTTCTGACCGCACATGGCTCTCACCATAGCTCTCTCCGTGCTCCTTAAAAGGTGTGTGGCAAATAAATTGTTTCATCAATTCGAGCCCATCAGTTTTGTTAAACATACTTGATGAATGTGCATCAAAGAGAGAAATGTCAGTCTGCTTTGTTTCATTGTCCATAGACACGTCTTCAACCGCTTCAAAGCTGAAAATGACCGGTCTTAACAGTCTTTGGAAATAGGCACACTTAAAACTACAATAATTCAACGATGTCTTTTTAAACAAAAACTTTGCTTGTGGTCGCTCTTCGCTAATACACGTGGCAACGTCCAGATTGCGTTTGAAAAGTTTGCTTTCAGGCAAACCTACAAATAAACCACACTCAATTTCGCAACGATTCTTGTCAATTGTATTCGGCAGTGCAATGTTTGCGCCAACTATAATGACTTTTTTGATTGGCAACGTCAATCAAGTGAGCTTTTTCTGTCGGAGCGACCTTTATGTTTTCTTGGTTAAACCTGCGTGTTAGTTACGCATTGACCAAGTGCAAGGTTTCTATGTATTCACGATTCTATTTATGTTGGCCAAAGTCGGAAACAAAGTTCTCGCACTAGTTTGCCGTAATTTTAAAGGCGCTTGAGTTTTTCGGGGGCCAGCAGATTCTTGAAGTTTGCCAACGTTCTGCTCTGCAAAATCGCTAGATTTTTCAAGTAATTTTGAACTTTGTCGATAGTCCTCAAGTTTTTGATTTGGTTTTGGAGTATATTTGCTTGCTCTAATGCTCCGAGAAGTGTAGACTCTTCAGTCTTGAAGTGCTCTAACAACTGCTTTGCATGATCCAAGCAGGGCTTAGTTTGCAGTCAGTGCGAAATACATCTTTTTTTTCTCGCTTGCTTATACAGTCTATGAACTATTTCCCTCGCTTTTCCTCGCATTGAATTGTCGTCTCATTAATTCATCAATTACAATTTCATAATCAGTGGTGGTCAGCTACGATGTAGTTCTATTTAGGTAGGTTTTCTGTAACGAGCTACGTACTTGAGTAGATTCAGGCTTTACTACTTCTTCTTTTACTTGAGTAGATTTAGTAGGAAGTAACGCCACTTGAGTATTTACAACTCTTACTTTAATAGACGCTATAAATTTGACGTTTTTTGAATTAAAATGCAATAAGCTGGCATAAAAACAGCTTTGAATTTACATTTTTATTACGTGCATTGGTGCAAGCTCTCTATTGAAGTAGGCCAATCTTGTGTCGAACTTTAAAAATCAACTTGCTGGCCTACCTCTTTTTAATGCTAATCAGGAAACGCGCGCTGAATTACTATTATTTTATATCTTATATTTAAAAAATTTGTAGGGTCAGAAACAATTCAAATATTTTCTAGTGTTTAATTTTTAAACAGTTGTTTAGTAGTAGAAAAATTTCAAAAGAGCTTTGGACAAACTTTTGGATGATGGATTCATTTCACTCTTCTAATGTAAACACTAAAAAGTTGTACATTTTTGATAAGTTTTTTATCAGAAGTTGTCGCCAGAATGAAGCAACAATAGAAAGTGTCCTTATTTATTGTAGGCGGGACTAACAAAAATGCGCGTTTCGTCAGCGTCTAAAATCAAAGCTGCTAGAAAACCAACTGTGGTGCACAGACAAATTCTGTCATATTTCGGGTTGATTGTTTTCGGTAAATGTTGTTTAGAGGGTGGCTAGACGATCTAGCTGTTGCCAACTCTGATAATTAACTGTCATTTAAACTCTTTTGCTCCCGCGTGAAAAGCGAGTAAGGTGGCAGCGCGAAAAACTGTCATAATCAATCATAATTAATCATAATTATGTACCTCAAGTTTGTTTGTAAATCATTACTCAGCTGTCTACTTCTACATTAAGTGTGATATATCGTTGAAATCTACATTTCTTGAGGATTTCAAATAGAAAAAAAAACATTTTCTTTGAATACGCAAATTTTATGCAAATGAACCCCCCAACTGGGGGGTTGTCTTCAAAATTAAAGAGGTACCCTCACCTCAAAGATCACTACCGATTTTATTTTGTACCAATTTTTTTAGAAATGGTCGCAAGATGATGCTAAGAAAATAAGCTTTCAAGATACATCGCTCAAAACTTTCGTAAAAGACTAGGTTTTCTACAATTTGCAATTTTCTGAGGCACATGACCTTTTTTTTTGACCGGTACCAAATTTTGGTAGTTAAATTTAGTACCTAAAATATGATGAGTTATTATCTGCTAGAGGTTAGCCTAAACCATGTAACATTATGTATTTTTGAACAGGGAATTTCTTCAAGATTCACAAAATATCAAGTTTAAATAGAATATGCTGTCACTGACAATGAAACAGCCGCTTGTTTACACCCTTCCCATGTGTTGAGAAACAAGGGGGATACAGCAAACTTTGATTTATAGAAGCCAAACGTCTGTTAGCTTTTAAACTTGTATTTCGCTTCTTGTCTCCTTGGAAATTTGATACAAAATGACGACTTTAGTGGTGAAACATTTGCAATTTATTTTATCTTTTTATAGGGTGTAGTTTTTGTAAAAATCATAATTTAGTGAAGGTAAGTCAAAAATTTTTGGGGGTTTTGAACTGACATGATGTACAGTACTCATTTTTGATCAGTAAATATCATATACCACTTAGTCTACACTATTTAAAGTTATACAGTAGTCCCCGCTTAATAAGCCCACCTCGGGACCGGACGATTTTGGGCTTATTAAGCGGGTGGGCTTATTAACCGGGGGACAAATTTTCGCCACTCTCATGCGCATAAATGAATATGGTCGACAGTACTAAGGCTAAAAGTTGCTGAATCTATTAATACTGTACACAACAGTTACAGATAACAAGCAATTTCTTTATTTATTACGATAAAGCAATATTCATATCCGTGCAAAAACATCGAGAGTAAGTTGCCTCATTGGTTGTTGGTGGCGTAGAAACTGTTGAGTTGTCTTGCCAATTGATTACCGCACAGATAAACGATCTGTGACGAAACAGTTGAATTAAGAACTAGGGCAGCAGCGTAACGAAGTGTGAAATCGTGGAAAGCAAGACAAAGAAGTGTGACTTTCGACGCGTTTTCACTCAGTTTTAAGCAAATGTGTTCGAAAATTGGGCTTATTAAGTGGGGTTTTGGGCTTATAAAGCGGGTTTTTTATCTATAGGAATAAATGGAGTAATTCCGGACCGGACGATTTTGGGCTTATTAAGCGGTTGGGCTTATTAACCGTGGGCTTAATAAGCGGGGACTACTGTATATTGCTGGAAAGCAAATTTCCTAAGCTTTCAAATGAGACCGGTATTTAGCAACATATCATATTTTTTACGCACTAAACTTACTTTTATCTACTTATCACTCAAATTTGTTTGGGGGGATTTTGAGACCCCTAAGAAATTTGGAAATTTAAAAACGTAAAATTTATTATTATCGCTTGAAATTTTGTCAAATGATGCCCCAAAAGAGTAGTTTTCAGACTGCGTTAATGATGAAGGGTTTGGTATTGTGGTAAAGATGTAATCTCAATTTGATTTTAGTGTAGTTAGCACGTGCTGAGAATTTGGCCGATTGTGTCGTCTGCAACTGGGTTTTTGGTCTTTTTAACCCTTTTTGGGTATAAAAATCCAAGAATTAGGGCACAAATTATACATCTTCCGATGCGTGAGGAAATAAGCGTGATCTTTTGAAAATTTTATGAAAATCGGATGAAAAATAAAGTCACAAATCGATTTTCTAGTAAACTAATTTTGTAACTCAATTTAAAAAAATTTGAGGTAAACACTAAAAACACGAGATCATCAATCGATGATCGCGGGAGCGAAAGAGTTAAGGTAGCAGTGGCGGTGGCGACGGCATAGTCTTGACATTCAAGTAAATCTTGTCCAATTGCCGAGTCACAGTTGCGGAAAAGAAGTTGTCTTTTATTTTCGTATATAATCTTGTATTCCTCTTTTCATGTCAACTCTAAGTATCTGAGTACATGTTGGTTGATTCTATGGTGTTGTCTTTGGGATATATGGCCAACGTACCAGCATTTACAGCGGCACACGTATTCATATACGACATTGCTTAGTAGAAGGGATGGCACGGCATCTTCGCACCTTGTAGATAGAATACGATCATTGGTAAACCATCATCCAAATTTCTGTTACTTTGTAGCAATTATTCACCGTTGTTTTGATAACTTCTGTGGAACTTAATAAAAAAGTTACCGGATCATAAAATTTTCGGTAGACAAGGCGTATTGGGAACCTACTTTCTAGTGGTCATTACATTTGTTGATGGCCATAAACATACTTACCTGAATATCACTGCTTGGGTTGCCATTTTTGCGAAGAATAGATTCGATGTTTTCAGCTCTTGTGACGTCTGGGTTTGGAGGAGATAGACAGATGACGGGTTACCAGGGTTCCAATAAGTTTGGCCTTCTGTAGTGGAGACCAAAAGAATCGTAGGGTGTATATTATTCGGTAAAAGTCAGTTTTTGTTTATAAGGATTTGGAAAATTTGAGTCAGTTATCTATACTAGAACGTGTAGAAAGAGAAGTTTGCTATCTCCTTCTATTTAAAGGTAAAGTTCAAGAAAAGATGTAAAGAGTTTATTGGCGTATGAAAACTGTCACAGTGGGATTCCTCGTTGAAGATAGCAAAGGTATCCTGAACGTAGCGGAAATACAAAACGGGTTTGCTGGTTTGTCGAAACAATTCCTCTTGGTAGTATCCAATAAATATATTGGCCAAAGTTGGGCCAAGTGGAGAGCCCACAGCAACATCATCAGTCTGTTTTATCTCATTGCTCTAGAAGAGTGCAATGAGTCCGTCTTCTGAAGCTTGATTCAACAAATTATTTTGTTCAATTTTTTGCAGTTGGTTTTATCATTTTAAGCATAGATTAGTTTGTTCACATAGCAGCTTCCGCTCTTGTCAAAAGAGTTGCTAGAGGAGCGAAAAGCGCAATTACTCGATCAAAAGATTTATCAGTTTTGTTTGCGCTAAGTTTTCTTGTGCCTCTAAAAAAAGTTATCGTGTAAGCTTAACCTCTGTAAATATCTTACAAATTTGCTTAATATTACTGATTCTTACCATAATGGCGTGAGCTTTCTCAATTGATCAAAAATGATGATGACTAAAAATGTTATCCCAAGGTAAAAAATTTGCCTCAATGCCTTGAGAAATTGTTTACTGAGTTTATCATTAGGCTTTATTTTTTACACTAAAATCTAAACAAAATAAGTTCTTTGTTTAGAACAGTGATTCTCAATGTTTTTGTCTTTGCATACCACCGAGAATAATTTTATTGGCGTTGCGTACCACTAAAGGCACAGGGGCCAGAACCCCTTCCACTTTAGCCATATTTATGAAAATATCCACATAACAACTTTTCCTAAAACACCGTGTGAACATCTATTTTTAGAAAGCTTTAATATAAAATGTCTCTAACAATTACTGAGCTTGTAGTTTACGTTATTTGATCCTGAGCACTACAACAGAAAAATGACATGTTAGTCACGCAGCCAACGTGATCAACGTTAGAGCAAAGGAAAAAAAGTTTTAGTTTTATTGTTAAGAAACTATTTTTATGGAGGGGAGGGGGGTTCAATTAATACAAAACTTATTTTAGTTTCAGTGAGTAAACCTAGTGGAGAAATGAAAAAAAATTGCTGATTACTTTGCGCCTCACTATCTCTAGCTTATTTTAGGTGGGAGCTAGTACACCAGCTGTTGTTTTGAATTAAACTACTAAATACTAAGTGGTACACAGGCAACATAGATGTCTGTAAGGGCGTAGGGGGCTAACTGAGACACTTTTTGATCTCTAAAATGATTTTCACCATTTTAATAACATATTTGAATGGGTGTTTTTAAAAACAGATGTCTACTTGGTTTTCTAGGGAGAGCTGTTGGGCGTATAGCACTAAAAATACGGCTAGAAGACTGTAAGAATATAACTAAAAGGTCGACTTCAATAGAAAACTTTTATCATTCATGTTCACTCAAAAACCAATCCCCTCCTAAAAAACAATGTGAATTTATTGGACAAAACTCTGCGCGTGACCCGGAAACTGCTGGCGTACCACCTGGAAACAGCTGATGCACGACTGGTGGTAGGCCTACTACTGTTTGAGAACCATAGGTTTAACGGGAAAAGAGCATTGGTCTTAGCGATTTGTTTGCGTTTTAATGACATTAGACTGTTAACAAACGTTTTAAGAAACTGTTACAATGCTTGTATCAAAAGCACAAAATGACAATCAAAAAATATCCATAATCAAACAGACCAACAAGAGAAAGTAAAAAAACCATCGATATTAATTAAGTTGAGCCCTTTCTCCTAAAATGGCATAACCATCTAACATTGCCTTTCGAAGCGGAGCCGTTATTATGGAGACGTCATTGCCTAACGTACACGTGAGCCTTTCAGTTGGTTTGTATTGTAACTTCAGCTACAAATAGGCAGATAAGTTTGTATCTTTAAAAAGTCATAAACAATACTTTTACTCAAGTAGATTTTTAAGCTCCCTTGACAACCTCTGGTCATAGCTGGCAACTGCGAGCAAGATGGAGCTAACGTGAGCACACCAACGTGTAGGACACAGCCCAAGTAGGTCAATAACTCAATCTGTTCCAAAAAGTGGATAAAATAAAGTTTTCATTTATGGGACTCTCAAATCGCAACCGAGACTTCTTAAAAAAGTATCGGCAATCAACTTCACGTTTCTTGATGCTTCTTGTAAATTGCAATATTAAATTCAATGCATGGTTACTACGGTGGAGGTACAAAGCACAGTATCTGGCAATCCTTTTTTCAATCTCTGTTGTACATCATTTACCTGACCAGACATGCTAGACGGTCCGTCAAAACATTTTTGCAGCTTGGAGAAAGGCAGGTTTAGCCTGGCGAAGATATATTTGATTGACAAAATACAAGGTTTGCGCCTTACAATCTAGGACAGTGTAAAAACCTAAAAATACATTATGGAATTAAATAACTACGCGATAGCGAAATTCAGGAAATGTGACGTGAAATGCCACACATCGTTGATTGTCACAGGCAACCAACGCAATTCCATGACCCCAAATAGCGATTCCTTATTTACTGAGATATCGAAGCGAAAGAAACAAATGCTTCAACACCAATTGCGCAACTGCTCAATCCCTCTGCACTGCTACAGCGAGAATTGATGGAAGCAGCATTTTGAAACATAAAACCTTTATTGGCCTGCGAGTGCAAATTCGATTTCTCGTGTTTTTTAAACTTTTGTATAGCCTTCTTCCAATTTTAACAAATGGGCTATTACTTTCGTGTACGATCTTTGTGCATTATTCCTTTTCTCGTTACTTCAGGCATACTTTGCAGAAGGCACGGTCAGTTTCTTTAAGGTATGCAAGCTATTTTCAAGTTATCATTCAGGAATTTTGGCAATTGCGGTTTTGCCTCGAAACAGTTTGCCTACTATCAATATGCAAACTAAATTGTGCTTGCTCAACAAAGATTTTTTGTTTGTTCTGTGCTATTCCTCCCCCTTCATCTTCAGCTGTCACGTCTGTTTTCCTTCGCTTTATTACCCATCAATTCATATCTATTCGTTTCTTATTCCTGTATCTTAGTCAAAACCCCAATTACGCTCACTGAGCTGGCTGCTGATAATTTTCAATAAATTATTTCGATAAATTCTTCTGTATTTTAGCAAAAGCCCGCTAGCCGCTAGCGTATGGCTGCAAAACCATACGGAAGTCTCTCATAATTGAATTGTTGCGCAACAATTGAGTGCTGCGGTTAAATAAACTGGGGATTTATGATGTAACAGTCCATTCAAGCATCACAAAGTAAAACAAATTGTTAAAGTTGGTAGTCACAGCAAGTTACTGCCTGCTAAGACTGGTATGCTCCTATCTAAATTTCCTGATTGCTTATTTGAGAGTATTTTATGAAATAATATGGAAATGATGTGCTAGGGTAGAGTCAGGAAATATTTTTTAGCAAACCTGATGGATTACTGAAAATGTGATAGGTAATTCCTTAAAATTATCAAGGGAGGGCTACGCCCACCTGGCACTTTCTCTGGGGTGCTTCAGCTCCTTCTCTGGGATGCTACCGATAGAATGAGTTTTATGATATTAAAGAGACAAGGCCAATTATATATCCTATATATTACACTAAAATCGATGTATGTTTAAAAAAAATTAAGTCCCACCAGCATAGCTTATCAAAAATTTTTCACGCTTACTGTAATTTGGATATTTCGTAAAAAGCGTATTCCCATTAGCTTCTTGATATTCTTTGTTACCTCACAGCACCATTTATTGTCTGTCAATAAATTAATCTTCACAGCTATTTTCACTTTTGCTTAACTTTTTGTTACCGCAATCGTAGCAAGTTAATCGAGCGATTGAGTTTTGAAAAAAATTTGATATCCACACATTTCCTTTAAGCAGTCTGTATTATATTGCCTCCTTTTTGTCAGTTCGTCAGCAGCATAGCTTTGTTTGGTAAGTGACTATTTGTTTTCAAAATAGTTGCGTGGTTAGCAGTCTTATTTTAGTGAATAGTGATTCCTAGCTAACTAGATAAATGCGCTCAACTGAAACGCCGGGCGGAAAAAAATTTTCTGATTCGTTAAAGTTTCGGCCAGAGATTTAGTTGTGAACTAACGGCTGAGCAATTTATATTACAATGTTTTGCAGGCGTGTACAAGTTTGAATTGTTATGATTTTGAAGTCTTCTAACATTATGTCTGACTGCAGCAAACAACATGGAATGAAAGACAACAATAGACAGATTGTTCACAGCATTATTTGTGCACTTTTTACGGTGATGTTGTGGTTTGCTCCTTTGATTAGCATTCCACACAGCAACAGAGGAATAGTGATGAACTATTTTAGTGTTGCCTTTGTTCTTTGGGTTTCAATCAATAGCTTGACATTTGGAATAAATCTTTTTGGAAAGTTGGTTCTCACCTTCGACAAAGCAGACAAGCCTGCTTACAGATGGTGTCTATATATACTGACGTTGTTTGGTGGAGCGCCAGTTAACGTATTATGTGCGATAGTCTATTTTCTATTAACTCAAAAAATCAACTTTGATTTTATAAATGCTCTTACTAAACTATCTTGCGTGCACATTATTTTAGCAATGATGGGTTACAATTGTATTTACGCTTATGCATAGGCCAAAATAAACTTTTAGTTTTAGAGCGCCAATGATGGCAGATGCAATGCTGTCTTTAAGCGCAGGGGTGTTGTATGTTTATGTGGTAAACTTTCAACCCCGACAGGCTGTGAAGATAGCATAGTTATTCGGAAGAAAAATCATGGGGTGAGCATGGTCGATAACTTCAGTTGAAAAGTAAATCAAAACGACTATACAGTGCTGCCTTTTTTGTAGTAACCTCTGTCTTACTGCACATGCGCAGAAAGTTTGGTCAAAAGCCATCAAGATCTCACATTTCTTTAATTACGTAGATAAGGTAATGTTATTAAATTGTGAGCAAACTTAATGGGTGAGTTTAAAAACAAATTAAAGAGTGTTGTGCACCATAAAAAGTGATGCCGGTAGTTTTGGACTTGAATTTGCCTTAAAAAAGACTTTAGTTACTTTAAAATTGTTGATAACTTTCAAGGTGGTATTTGTAATGCAATGAAATGAAAATCAGAACAACGTGGGTTTAAAGTTTAACCAAAGTTGCTGCCGTTTCTGGACTTGAGATTTTCATAAATATCATCTTGAGAATTCATCTTTGTTTTTTTAGTGTCATTCAAACACGACTGTTTGCAACAATGCACTTCTATCGTTCGGTACTTCAACTACTGTATTTGTTTTTTAAAGTTGTGATCGAATCAAGTCTTTTTTAGTTAAGTTTTGCCTCTATGATGTTTCGCTTTGTTTCCGCTAGCGTTTCATTTGAGAATTAGTTGTTTTATAAGCTACTAGCCGGCGTGGCCCGCAGGGTCCCCATCAGTAATATCGAAATTAAGAATATAGTTGATTGTGAAAATAGTAATGAAAAGTGAATGCCTTTTTGACCTAACCAATTGTAGTTTCAAAATCAGAAGTTATGTGTTTTTAATGGCAATCGAGTAGAAAAACATTGCCGAGGGATTAGGGATGCGCTTAGCCGCTATATTTTCACCACAGTTCTTGAAGTCCATTGCAATGTCTCCTTTGCTCTGTTTGGAACATATAGTTAAGAACTTGTTAACAATCGAAACAGACAATAATTTCACAAACTTTCATTTGTTTATTTTATTATTTGTTATGATTCATAAATGTAGGAAAGGAGGCGCCAAAGTGATTGTTGTGTAATTTCAAAAACAAGCTATTAAATTGCAGACAATGACACTGTTTCGACCTATCAGGTCTCTTCAGTGCAGTTTAGTGTCACTGTCTGCAGTTTGCTAAGTGCATCGTTAGCCTGTTGCATTACTATATGCTATTAAATATTTCGCATACTGCTCACAACTTTTCGTAATTGTATGCCTATTTTCGGGGTTACCATTTCGTGCTTATTTCCGAGGACTCTTTTTTAGAAAATAAAAATGTGTTTATTTTTTAGAAACGTGTTTTGTCTTTGTGTTGCGTGTTTATTTTGTCGTAAAAATTGCTGTTTCGGAATTTATCGGTTAAAACAAGGGTACATAACCTGCGGCCCGCGACATGAAATTTCGTGGCTTGTGGAAAGGATTTAAATTTGGCCAGTCGCGTGGAATTTGGAGGGCTTGAATCGCAAACGTATTGAATATATCTCAAAATGACAGATTTTCGAAAAAAGTCCTCATACGTAAAATCTGGCAAAAAAGTTGATATGAAAGTATTGATCTCCATACGAAAAAAAGATTTTTGCACAAAATTGCGTGACAAAATCGCAAATTTAGAGCAAAAAATATCACTTTTCCTTGGAGTGCTTATTTGTTGTTTTGGGTGATGGTAACCCTGCCTATTTGTTTGACCTAAAATCTATATTGCTTAGTTTTGGCATATTCGCAGCTAGGGGAAGTGCAAACTAACCCAAAATCAAGCACTTACAGTTAACTTATGGTCGAAGAGTGTAATCCGTGGCTGGGTTTTTGTGGCAAAGATCTGGAAACTGGATAATTGCTGTGATTCCTGTAAAACTTCATATGAAAAATCGTCAATTTTTCTGATTTTCTTACATTTGATAAATATGTCTCAGGGGTTTAGATCAGTCAGGCTTGCGACACGACTGTACTATAAAGCATTGTAATTTGTTATTGCATTACTAAAAAGTTGTATTTATTTTTGACCAACCGGTATGTTAATACAGCAATGTGTCATTCTTCTTTAACAGGCAGCATATAAGTTGTTAGGTTTTAAAATAACAGTGAACAAAAGCATTTCGCGTAGCTGTTACCTTGGGCTTTTTTTCACTGTCTGGCTTCAGTGTAATAACACTGTCTGGTGTCATTACATTATAGAGCAAACTTAAAAACGTTCAAGTAACAGAAAAGATGTATGCTTCAAAAAGAATCGCTTGTTGCATCATCAATTGAGTTTTAATTGTTGCAGAAACGTTTTTTATTGAAAGCGCTTTGTCAATATCTCCCAAAAAGACTTCTAATTGCCATTCTACAGTGAGCAGATTTTGAGAAAGTGAAAAAACAAATTGTGCAATCAAGCGTTAGCTGTGACGTCATTTTAGACACAAAAAGGATAAAATTATCTTAAGTTCAAGTTGGTGGCTGGTTGTCGTTTGAGCAAAAGATGGCGTTGTTCAGTCTTGAAATGCAAGTTTAAAAAATTATCTTTGTTGATGACATCATGATGACGCCATAAATCGCCTTATGTCATTGACCTTGGGAAGATGATTAATCGTGTCAAGTTTGATATTTGAATGCCCAATAGTTTCAGAGGAGTTAAAGCGCACGTACTCCAGCCTACACACGTTCAGATCAAATTGTGCTTTGTGTATTAGACTAGTCAGCGTCGCTCACAGGTCTTCTCATCAGTAATGTTGAGCTTAAGAATATCGGTTCAACCGGTTTCCCAGCTTCATCCAATTGATAGTCGTGAAAGCGGCAATAAAAAGTTAATGCTCTTGGCATAGTCAAATCTCGTTCCCAAACAAACTTATCGTTTTTTCATACTCAATCTATTAAAAAAAATTTTATCAAAGGTTGCACATAGTTACTACAGTTGTCCCAAGAGTATAGAGTCCCTGCCGACGTCTCATTTGCCCTGTTTTTACCGTAAATGTCCTCAAACTTGATAAACTTTTATTCGTTAAATTGAACAAGTACTTGAAACCATAACAAAGTTGTGGGTTAGGGCACCAAGATGATTGATATATATTTTTAGGATTAAGCCATTATATTGGGACCATTACAAACGGCTTCTTCGTAACTCTTTGCTTGTTTGTTTGACCTAAAGCTTCTGGCTGCGCGTATGTTGCTTGGTCCTGGCGTAAACGCAGCCAAGCAGGGAGCAAACTAACCCAAAATAAAGCGCTCACACTTAGAGCGAACGCAAAACTTTTTCAGCGAGAGGAAGGGTGAAAATGACTTTTTAAAAATTTTACTGGTTAATTGCAGTTTATAATCCATGGTGGTTTCCAGGCCTCGTGGACAGCGACGTAGCAGCCGCCCCCCAAATCCCCAATTGGGGGGGGCCCAGGCCAACTTTGGGGGCCCAAGTTAGTCTGAAATTGCTTTTTGGCTACGTGACTATTTTCAGTTCAGCAGACTTGTTTACAACCGATTTAAACTGTAGGAAGAAATTGGCTTGTGACATCATAAGTGAATGCGACGTCATTTTATATCGCAGAATCTAGAATATTTCGATTGATTTTCTAGTAGAATCTTGAATATTCGATTGACGTAACAATGCCGTTGTTACGCAACAATCATAGAATGGTCTGGAATTCTGTTTGGCTATAAATACCGGGACAATATATATACACTGCAGAGTGCAGATAAAGTATTTTATTGACATTGTATAGAATGAAACGTTCAAAAAGTGGTGCTCAAAAGAGAAAAGAAGCAGCCACTGCTCGAGATGCTGTAGCGAAATTGCCCAAGATGACAGATTTTTTCAAGATTACTGAGCAGAGTAGACCTGGCACTAGTACCGAGAGGGATGAAGAAAACTATAGTGTACAAGAAAAAGAAGACTATGACGATCAGCATCAAAGTGATTGTGAATTTCCAGAAAATGTAAGTTGTGATTTACCTGCCAATACGCAACCTTCAATATCAAAAATAACTGAATCTCAATTTACCCCTATCCCTGATGACCCATGTAAATGGCCTGAAAGTATTTCTGATGCTCAACGATGTGATATAGTAAAGCGTGGACCACATGAACTAATAATGAATTTTCCATATAATAACACAACTCCAAGGCGACGTTTTTCCTCCAACCATTATAAACGTGTGTTACCTAATGGTGAAAGTGTTTCACGGTCGTGGCTAGTTTATTCTGGGGAATCAGATCAAGTTTTTTGCTTTTGTTGTAAGCTATTTGGAAAAACACTAAGCCCCTTTTGTAGTGGTATAAATACATGGGAGGGTTTTTCGAAAAAACTGAAAGACCATGAAAACGGCATTTCCCACCAAGAATGCTGCAGTCAATGGATGTTGCTAGCTGAAGGGATAAGAAATTCATCCACTATCGACAAACGCGAGATGAATATTTTTTTCAATGAAAGACGTTTTTGGAGAAATGTTTTAGAGAGACTTATCGACATTGCCTTGTTTCTATCGGAAAGGAATCTTGCTTTTAGAGGATCTGAAGAAGTCTTAGGATCTCCTCACAATGGAAATTTTCTGGGTATATTTGAGCTTTTGGCAAGAAGAGATCCGATCCTAAAAGAGCTTCAAGACAGAATCAAGAATAAAAACACTAAAGATCACTATTTGAGTCCTACCATACAAAATGAACTAATTGAATTGCTAGCGACAGAAGTTGAAAAAGAAAATTTACAGCAATTGAAATTGGCAAAATATTTTTCTATAATTTTGGACTGCACTCCAGATATGTCACATCATGAACAAATGTCTGTCATTCTCCGTTATGTACTATGTAATGAAGAAGCTGCTGTTGTTAAAGAAACATTTTTTGGCTACTTGAGAATAAGTGACAGTACTGGGAAAGGCTTGTTGGACGCTTTCTTAGAAAAAGCGACCGAACTGCAACTCGAATTGTCTGATTGTCGAGGTCAGTCATATGATAATGGTGCTAACATGAAAGGAAAACATTCTGGGGTCCAAGCAAGAATGCTAGACATCAATCCCAAAGCTGTTTACGTGCCCTGTGCAAACCATACCCTTAACTTAGTTGTTGTTGACAGTGCTAATTCATCGACGGAAGCATTGACATTTTTTTGAGTACTTACAAGGTTGTATGTGCTGTTTTCTTCCTCTGCTCAGCGTTGGGAAATTTTGAAGAAACATGTGGAGCTGTCCATAAAGTCACAATCTGATACTCGTTGGGAAAGCAGAATTAAATGCATCAAACCTCTTCGATACAATTTAAAAGAGGTGTTGCTGGCACTGAAAGACTTGGAAGCCATTTCCATAGAAAGAAAAGATGGAAGAGCTGCCTCAGAAACAAAATCGTTGATAGCTCATTTATCAAAATGGAGTTTTCTTTTGTCGGTGTTTATTTGGTATGATATCCTATTCCAAGTCAATAAAGCAAGCAAGATTCTTCAATCGTATGGAGTCTCCCTTCATACAATTGAAACGGAAATCCAGGCAACTGAAAAGTTTTTGCAAAACCGTCGCACAACGGGTTATGACAGTGCCGCAACATCTGCTGTTGAAATAGCACAGGAATTGGATATTGATCCTTCTTTTCCTCCGTCAAGAAGTGGAAAGAAAAGAAGATTGTTTGATTACCAAGGTGAAGAGGAACAACGAGCTACTCCTGAACTGAAATTTAAAAGCAACTTTTTCTATCCATTAGTAGACCAGGCTATTATGTCAATAAAGGAGCGCTTTAATTTGTTACGTGAGGTTTCTTCCGCCTTTTCGTTTTTGTACACACGAGACAAACTTTTGCTTGTGCAACAAGAAAATGCTCTTCTTACTTGCTGTAAAGAGTTCCAAAAAAAGTTCGGTGACATTGATTCTGATGAAATGAGCGCTGAGCTACAGCGGTTTGTTTTAATTTTACAAAAAAAACCGCAATCTCAATACGGCTCAAGACTTTCTGAACTATCTTCTAAAGACTCATTTATTTGAATTGTATCCGAATGTGTATATCGCACTTCGAATCTTACTAACTTGCCCCGTGACTGTTGCCAGCGCTGAAAGAAGCTTCAGCAAATTGAAACTGATCAAAACTTTTAATAGAACGTCTATGACAGACAGTAGACTATCTTCATTAGCCATGTTGTCAATTGAAAATGACTGCGCCCGATCTCTTGATTATGACAATGTCATAACAGCATTTGCGAACAAAAAGGTTCGCTCCAGACTATTTAAATGATACTGTGTTTTTATAACTTTTTCATGTTTTTCAGTGTCATTGCTTTCGTTTCGCAGTGTCTGCATAAATGTCCTACTGAACTCTGGCATCGGTGCCGAATTTTTTATGACTTGCACCTTCGGTATCGGCATGCTTTATTCTGACATTAGCCTGTTTACTTATGTACAAATTGTGGTGTATTTTCTTAATGCAGCTTTTCAATTTTACACCTCTAAAGTGATATGACCTGTGCGCAGGGGCTCTTGCGCTTACTTTGGGGGGGGGCCCGAAGTTGGAGTGCTACGGGACTGCTCGTGGAAGTGTTTACGTAAAATCGTCGCGAAACCTTTTTTGAGATCAATAATTGCGGAGATATACTTTTTCCGAATTAATTCTGTCGTAGAACAGGTGATTTTTTTTTACAAGCATAATGACCGAAAATTACATTTAACTTTTCCTTGAGGAGTACCTGAAGGGTGGAGCGCACAGGGACACCCCCTTCGTGTATCACTGGTTACAGTTTAGTTAGTACGATTGTATGGCCTCCATCAGTAATGACGAGGTTAACAATATCGGTCCGGCCGGCTTCATCCAATTGATGCTTATGAGTACAGTAACAAGAAGTTAATGTCTTGTTGAGATAGCCAATTCTTGTTTTCAAAATCAAAAGTGCAGTTTTTTAAAGGAAATCGATTAAGTTTAAAAAAAATCACAGGCCTTGGCGCATAACCGCTTTAGTTTTCGCAAAGTTTGTGTAGTACCTGACTACATCTTGCTTGCCCTTTTTTGTGCTTAGGAACTGAAATTGTTTACAAAAAGTTTTATTCGTTCACTGTACGACGTGCATGGAAGCATAATTTTAAAGTCGTGAGGTAAAGGGGTCACCAAAGTAATTACGTATTTTCAAAAACATCCTATTAAATATTAGGACCGCTACTTATGTCTTTTTTGTAATTGTAAGCCTATTTGTGCGACCTAATACCTTTGGCTGCGGGCATGTTGCTTGGTCATAGCATAAACGCTGCCATGCAAGGAGCAAACTTACCTGAAATGTAGCACTTGCAGTTGATGTTAAGTTATTGCAATAGCAGGGTGCCCATCAGTAATGTTGAGATTAAGAATAGCAAATCAACCGCCTATACCCGCTATACTCAGTTGGAAGGGAAATTGCTTTATCATTTAGATGTTATGCAGCTAGACACCAATATTTTGTTGCATAAGATAAGGCAGGACCGTCTTTACCCCAGTCTTTTTGATAGGGGACTACCAATTTTTTTACTTGGAGTAGGATATCTTTCAAAATTTTCAGGGGCTTCATTTTTGGATAAATTTTTTTGAAAATTTCGATAGATAATGCCAAAGAACTGTTCTTTTTAGGAAAAATAATCTAAATGTACCAAAATACTAACTTTATTTAAAAATTGCAAGTTTCTTAGATCTAGTAGAAAAATTGTTTGACCAATAATAGAAAATGATAAATGGCAACCAATTTTTGATCAGCCATTATGAACTAATCCTTTTCCCTAAATAATTATAGTTACATACTGGTTGAAAGCAAAAAGCTTTCAAACAACGCTACTCGTTAATACCTTATCAATTCAGTTCAGGTTAATTTATTTTGTACAGAAATACAGTTACACGATAAGATACGCACAAAAGTAGATAAAAGTAAAACCACTGTTTTTTCCAACGAGAGATTACGTAAGACCATATGTCCTGGAATTGCGATGCCAGGTGCGGCCGCCAAGTCTGTAATCTCTCACTATAGTTTCACGTTCAATGAGATTGAACTTTATGCAAACACGAGAAACAGTAATTTGAATATATCGAATGAGAAAAAATGGATAAATCAAACAAATAAATAACTAAAGAAAAAGCAACAATAAAATTAAACAGTCAACTAATAATTGATGGCTAGGTTTTGGTGTTCCAATAAGTAATCCTTTACTTTTATTTTTAAAAATGTGTTTCGTTTTGGTGGTTAATGTTCGAATTTTTATTGGTAGCATATTCCAAATTTCGACTTCACAAACTTTAACTGATCGTTTAGTTTTCGTTTTGTTTACATGGGGAGTGTCACGGATCGAACACTTCTTAAATTTTTATTTTGGCAAATGTGCTGTTTGCTCGAATTCAATGCTTGATTTTCACTCTGCTGGAGACCTTTAGTTTATGTGGTCCAAAACTGTCTGCCAGCTGTTGGATATTTGTTTTTAACTATAAAGAAAAACCGAATGTGCTAATTAACTATTTCGCCGTTTGTCTGTTCGCTTTGTTTTAGGAGTATTTATTTGCACAAAGACGAACCCCCGTAACTGCCTTCATCAAATTTGGACATACGTAACAATTGAATGCTTTGTTCTGCCACCAGACAATCTAATCGTGTCTTTACTTTTCGCTCTACGCACCACTTAATTTCGAAACTGTGATCCTACTGTTTAACTTGCGAAATGTGACAATTGGAATCTATAGAACAAGATCTGAGAAATTCCGGCTTGATTATTCTAGAAAATTTACTACACGTGGCCTGTATCGTGAATTTTGATTGGCTGTTGCTACCGTATATAAGGCCTTAGAGCGTAGTTCTTCGGTTCGGTAAAAAGTTTGAACCAGAGGAAATAACAGTGTTTTGCTGCTGACGACAATCTTGAAAATTAATAATTTGCGTGGGACCTCAAATAGTTCAAAAACCTGTCGCCCTATCAAATATACCATGTGGTCATTTTGGATATCGGAGCTGTAATAAAATTTCGTATCTCAACATCATCACTTTGTGGACACTTGATTTAGCGACTGAGTTTGCGGCTATTTGTCGTGAATTTCCCTATCCCAAACCATATAGCCTGAGCAGCAGCTATAGGGAGTATAGTCATTTTTTGAGTATTTGGTATTGTGATTGTAAACTTGAGAACCTGAGATAAAATAATTTTGGAAATATTTAGATAATTTATTGTTTTTAAAAAGAAATAGAAATTTACTGACTTCAAGAGTGTGAAAATTTGAAATTTTTAAGATTTTAAAGTCTTTTTAAATCGGAGAAAGTTTACCTTACGCGATTTGATTTTGAAGAATTATCATCACTCAGCTAACCACTATTTTTTGGAAGGAGGGGTAAGAAGTTCTACTACAGGTGTTAAAATTCATTTTTCAGTATATAAACAAATACTAACGCTTCATGCCATATCGTATTTAAATTGCTTTGAAATGATCTTTTTGTTAAAAAAGTTTGAAAATTGGTTGAGAAATGAAGACACAAATCAGCCAGTAAAGTGATTTTATATAAATTTTGCAAGTTTTAAAAAAATCATTATGTGATGATTTCTGGTAGCAAAAGCGTTGATTGTACCAATCAGCATTACTACATTACAGAGCGAGTTTGAATTGCGCAGAAAAACGAGGGAGAAGCAAGCTTAGAAAGCTGAAAAAGCTTCAAAAAAATCATAATCCGTTGTTGCATTGTCAATTGAGCTTAAACTGTTGTAAAGTTTTTTTTTTCGAAAGCACCAATCAATCAATCATTTTATTTTTTCCCAAATCAGCATAGATAGAAAACAAATACGACAGCAGTGGACAAAAAAAGGAGACGATGGCAAAACAATATACGTTAATACAGGCACATGTCAACAATTTAGTTTAAATTTGAAGATAGTGGCAAGACAATTGCACCTGTAAGGTAGCAGATAAATAAAAACACACACGAACAAAAGCATGTGCAGTTTGTACAAGGTGCTGCAAAATAGATTCAAAATATAAAAAACTGTTATGCTGTAACCCTAACAGGGAAGGCTATCAGGTGCTACACCTTGCCCAAGGGTGACCTGGGAGTAACGACAGCTAAGAGCAGCTCCTTTACGTCTCAAGACACATAAACTCTGTCGTCGGTTGTAGTTTTAAGTCATATACCCAGGACTAAATTAAACGTTTTGGATTTTAGCTATCACAAAAAAGAAGTTATTGTAGGTTGGTAGTACCGGTGTGGAATCGCCAGTTACATTGTTCGCATAAAATTTAATCAACTCAATTAAAAATAATTAATTTGATGCAGAGTGACCTTAACTGATGAAATTATCTTATCATCCTAAACTGATATGCAGTGATGAAGTTTCAGTACTTCAATGCTCTTTTTGAATCGATCGTTCATGGTTGACTGTCACAGCCTTCAGAGATTCCATCTGAAAACAGAAAAAAAACACAAAAACCAAAGCACAGCAAAAACCTATATCATAAGCAGTTACATTCGCTAAATGTGAATTTCAAGTGGATTAAATGTTGATGAGGTAAAAAAGAACTGCGTGAGTGGTTCATAAAAGATTTCAAAGATTTTATTTCTCTTAATGCTGAAGGAAGCTTATTCCATCGCACAGGACCTTTGTACGGTATCTGAATGATTGCTGGGTTAGTTTAATCCTACAAAATTTAGGAAATACCTTAGCTTTAGACCGTGACCTACCAGTATCGCAGTTTCGATGGTTGTGCTGAAAGAAGTTATTAAATGCATCTGGTAGCATGTTATTGAAATACTTGTGCATAAATTTAACTATCTCTATTTGAGCAGTTTGCTCTATTGTCATAATGTTATGCTTATTCATAACTGCTCTTATGTCCTTTTCTTTTTTGGCATTAAATGCTAATCGAACGACTTTATTTGTTGTGTTTTGGAGTCTGTGAATCAGTGTTTTGTTGTCAAACATCAGGAAGAAATATAGTACATAAAGTGACTTTGAATCATGCTATAATAGAGCAATTGAAGTGATTTTAGGTTAAGATTAGGCTTCACTTTTTGTATGATGCCACGGCCCATTCTAATTTTTTTCAAAAGCAATTCCATGTGAGATTTTGAGATTAGATGCTCGTGAATTGTTACACCTAAACATCCAATAGATATTACCTTGTCTAATGCATTGCCATTTAGCTTGATTAGATGGGACTGGAGGGCTATTACGAGTTTTAAAAGTTATGACCTTAATTTTATTGGTATTTAAAATAAGCTTGTTTGCAGTAAGCCAGGCGTCAACTTTATGCAATTTCTTATTTGCCTTTTCGAATAGTTCCATATATGAAACATTGTTAAAAAATAAGTTTGTGTCATAAGCAAACATGATAGCTTGACTAGAAGTAAGACATTTTGGAAGATCATTAACAAATATAAAAACAAAAATAGACCAAGAACTGAACCTTGCGGGACGCCCAAGTTAATTAATGTAGGAGGTGATAGTTTCCCATTAATTTCCGTTTGTGAAGACCGATTACATAAATAACTTTTGAACCATTCATAAGATAATCCCCTAATTCCACAGTGATGTAATTTGTGAAGTAAGATGTTATAATCAATCGTGTCAAAAGCTTTTGACAGATCCAAGAAAACACCCAGTGTATATTTTTTTCTTCAAATGCTTTTGAAACATTTTCTATTATAACTGTGAGAGCATTGTTAGTGGAGTGTTTTTATTTAAAAGCCAAATTGATGTTGATAGAAAAAATCTGCTTGGCTCAAAAATGCATCTTGTGATTATCTCCCAAAAAAGCGTTTAATCGTGCTTTTACGATAAGTAGTTTTTGAGAAATGCAAAGAACGAATAGTACAAGCAAACGTTAGCTGAGACATCATTTTAGACACAAAAAGTCTCGCGTTACAGTAGAATTTTTGTTCTATTTCAATTTTAATTTTACTTCTTGAAATTGATGCGACTTGCAGTATCGCTTAAATAATTAAGTCTGGCTGCAACTAAATAGCTAGGAAAAGATTGACTTCCACTAAGATACTTTTAATCCATGCACTTCTCAATCACGAACAGAACAAATATTTTCGCTAACCACTTTAAAACTTCGAATTCCTTTGCTTGTTAAATATCGAAACTAAAGAACTTTAACATATAAATATCAAAGACTAACCAAAACTAAAACCATCAAAATAACCACTTGATTCCTGTCACAACAATCACCACAGAACAATGCACTTTTACTATTCTTTCTACTTTGCCACCAACTATCACTACTAAACTACTCTCTAAATCGAGAAAGTCTTGCCGCCATTTATACAAAAATATGAGCTTCTAGGAAATGCTAGAACATCACGTGACACCGAAAAAACCACCGTTAATGAATTACATAATCTGTAATAATAAAAAAAAAGAAAAATCTTCGAGAAGAAACAAGATTCACTAGAATACACTGCAACTCAGACATGTAGTCCACCATTGTGACGTCAGAAAAGGCGTGTGAGTTACAAATCTATTAAGAAATGCGAAAGAAAAAAGATCTTTTTTCGAAAACAGTTTAGCAAGTTTAGGGCTTCAGACAATGCAGATTTACAAATAAAACGATCACTGCAAAATATAACAACAGATTACAACAACTACACATATATAAAAACTATTCTCTTAACGCAAATTTACTTATTCGTGACAAAAAGAATAAAATTATTTAAAGTTAGTAAGTTGAGGGCTAACTATCGTTTGAACAAAAAGCGGTTTTTCCTCTGTAAAACACTGTAAATTAAAAAATGATTATCTTTAATTATGACATTGCGACGACGTCAGAAACCCCTTTATGACACTCTCTCCGGGGTGGTAATCAATCGTGCCAAGTTTTCTATTTATACAATTCGTAGTTTTGGAGGTATTAGAACTCATAGATAGAATTACGCTTTATGAGACATATTTACTATATTATTTACTAGCCGGCGTCGCCCGGCAGGGGCTCTCTGTCATTAATGTCGGGGTTTAGTATTTCGGTTGAACCGGCCAACCCAGCTCCACCCATCCGGCTCTTGTGTGAGCAGTAGCGAAAAGTTAATGAATTTCATGCACTTTCACAATTCTTCTAAACGAAATTGTGATCATCATATTCTCCTAATCATGACTAGCAATGCTCCCAAGAATCTTGCCACAAATCATCGTTAATACCTGTGAGGGAGCACGGATTGTACATAATCAAAACTGATTGTAGCCGCGAAATGGTGGTTGCTTTTATAATTACAGAAATGAACTATTTAATGATAAGTCTATTTTCCGATGTGTTGCTGCCGCTTTCCTATTTATATTTGTGGTATTAAGTTTCTAATTTGGTTGCGCTATTGGTCTTGTTACCGGCATAGCGACAAAAGCGGCTATTGTTCTCTGTATAATTTTACAAATTGCTGTGGTTATGGTTTTATGTCGATTTTTCTTAACCTTGGGATTTTATTACAATGCTGTAGAGTATAGACACAAATACTTTTACAGGGAGCATATCAGCATAAGAAAAAATCCTTGCTTTACAGTATATACAACGGCGTCACTCGAAGAGACCCCGTCAGTAACGTCGGGATTGAGAGTGTCGGGTTCAGCCGGCCAAGCCGGCTTCACCTATAATGCTATTGTGTGAACAGTTGCCAACAGTTTGTGTGTTTTGTGCACACAAGATGTTCACCACTTTTTGTGCTCCTTTTGCTAATAGAATATCTCATTTCAAGATCCTGGTTATGCCTTAGGTTTATGTACTCTGTTCCTTGCTGACACGAATCCAAGAAAACTTTGCATTTCTCGTAATTTGGAAATAGGGAACACGTTATTGATATTAAGCTATTCTAAAGCAAAATAGCAAAAATGTCATCTGTGTGGTGCGATTTCACATAGTGTTGGTGTTTTCTCTTGATTTCCCTTTATACTTTCTCAAGTTCTCCCTGGCTACGCATTGTGTAGCATGTTCTTTTTTTCCTGCTTGACGTGCCCTGGGGAGTTAAAAGAGTTTTTGTTTTCCCCTAAATGTATGGTTTGATCCCGGTAGCTCCATAAAGCTATTATAACGCAAAATGCCAATAATATCTTCCATGTGGTGCGATTTAACACAATGACGTTGTTAATCATGATTTCCTCCCAAACTTTCTTAAGTCCCTGCTGGCTACGCATTATGATTCATATTCGTTTTTCCTTGCTTAGGTATGCTCATAGAAGTTAAATGAGTCATTGTTTTTCCCAAATTTTCAGATTTGATCCCGGTAGCTCAATAAAGCTATTATCAAGCAAAATGGAAAACATGTTTCTCTCAAGTATGGTGCGATTATACCCCGGAGGGGCATACTATCACCCGTTCCATTTCAAAACATATAAATTAATGCAGCCGCGCCAGCTTCACCGAACAAACATTTTGTTGTTGCTTTCACAAATTTATGAGAGCAACAACGAAATAGTTTTTGGTAGATATTAGCCATAGTTCCTGTACATAAAATGGTGATCATGTTGGTCTATTAATCAAAACTGAAAGTATTCCAAAAGAAAGAAAGATGACACAAACTACCCTTCGTAGTTTTCAAAAGAATAAGGGGGGTGGGTGAAGCACAGTCAAAATCCATGGCGTCACCCAAATGGTGGTCGTTTTGATTCCTAAAGAAATGAGCTGTTTTGTGGTAGGCCTATTTGACGATTTGTTGGGCCCACTTTCGTATTAATATTTGTGACATTAAGATTTTTTTCTGCGCTGTTTGCTTTAATTTGGCCATAGCATAAGCGATGCCTTTCCCGAAGTCATACAACCTATTGCAATAGGTGCCTATTAAGCCCTTTGCAAACAAAAGCATTCTCTCCTAATGCACTGTTACAAATTAATGCTGTTGTTGTTTAATTTTGATCTTTTCTTAAATTTGGGACTTTATTACATTTAACTTTGCCCCTAATCCAGATCTCCCAACTTCTAAATGAAGATTAAGTGTTTTGTACCGATGTTCTTTCAATTACAAATATTAGTAATGGGCTTTACCATTTATGTTCGCTATCAAAATGATAGTGGATAATTTTGGTGCCTGCTGCTGTTCTCACTACATAGTGGCAAGCATTGAAATGTCATTTAACATTATGACCTCACGATGCGTTTTGAGCCATTAAATATTAGGATAGCTACTTATTCCTTTTTCGTTACTGTAGGTGAATTGACATCGACTAATGTCTCTGACTGCGTGCATGTTCCTTGGCCCTGGCATAAACGCTGTCATGCAAAGAGCAAACTAACCCGAAATGAAGCACTCACAATTAAGTTATAGCAGTAGCGGGGCCCCCATTAATATTGTCGAGGTCAAGAATATCAAATCAGCTGGCTGCGCCAGCCTCGCCCAATTGCAAAAGGAAATTGCTTCAACATTTAGATCATAAGCAGCTCGACACTTACATTTTGTTGCAAACGTTAAGAAAGCACCATCTTTACTCCCTCATCCAGTCCCGTAGCACTCCAACTTCGGCCCCCCCCCAAAGTAAGCGCAAGAGCCCCTGCGCACAGGTCATATCACTTTAGAGGTGTAAAATTGAAAAGCTGCATTAAGAAAATACACCACAATTTGTACATAAGTAAACAGGCTAATGTCAGAATAAAGCATGCCGATACCGAAGGTGCAAGTCATAAAAAATTCGGCACCGATGCCAGAGTTCAGTAGGACATTTATGCAGACACTGCGAAACGAAAGCAATGACACTGAAAAACATGAAAAAGTTATAAAAACACAGTATCATTTAAATAGTCTGGAGCGAACCTTTTTGTTCGCAAATGCTGTTATGACATTGTCATAATCAAGAGATCGGGCGCAGTCATTTTCGATTGACAACATGGCTAATGAAGATAGTCTACTGTCTGTCATAGACGTTCTATTAAAAGTTTTGATCAGTTTCAATTTGCTGAAGCTTCTTTCAGCGCTGGCAACAGTCACGGGGCAAGTTAGTAAGATTCGAAGTGCGATGTACACATTCGGATACAATTCAAATAAATGAGTCTTTAGAAGATAGTTCAGAAAGTCTTGAGCCGTATTGAGATTGCGTTTTTTTTGTAAAATTAAAACGAACCGCTGTAGCTCAGCGCTCATTTCATCAGAATCAATGTCACCGAACTTTTTTTGGAACTCTTTACAGCAAGTAAGAAGAGCATTTTCTTGTTGCACAAGCAAAAGTTTGTCTCGTGTGTACAAAAACGAAAAGGCGGAAGAAACCTCACGTAACAAATTAAAGCGCTCCTTTATTGACATAATAGCCTGGTCTACTAATGGATAGAAAAAGTTGCTTTTAAATTTCAGTTCAGGAGTAGCTCGTTGTTCCTCTTCACCTTGGTAATCAAACAATCTTCTTTTCTTTCCACTTCTTGACGGAGGAAAAGAAGGATCAATATCCAATTCCTGTGCTATTTCAACAGCAGATGTTGCGGCACTGTCATAACCCGTTGTGCGACGGTTTTGCAAAAACTTTTCAGTTGCCTGGATTTCCGTTTCCATTGTATGAAGGGAGACTCCATACGATTGAAGAATCTTGCTTGCTTTATTGACTTGGAATAGGATATCATACCAAATAAACACCGACAAAAGAAAACTCCATTTTGATAAATGAGCTATCAACGATTTTGTTTCTGAGGCAGCTCTTCCATCTTTTCTTTCTATGGAAATGGCTTCCAAGTCTTTCAGTGCCAGCAACACCTCTTTTAAATTGTATCGAAGAGGTTTGATGCATTTAATTCTGCTTTCCCAACGAGTATCAGATTGTGACTTTATGGACAGCTCCACATGTTTCTTCAAAATTTCCCAACGCTGAGCAGAGGAAGAAAACAGCACATACAACCTTGTAAGTACTCAAAAAAATGTCAATGCTTCCGTCGATGAATTAGCACTGTCAACAACAACTAAGTTAAGGGTATGGTTTGCACAGGGCACGTAAACAGCTTTGGGATTGATGTCTAGCATTCTTGCTTGGACCCCAGAATGTTTTCCTTTCATGTTAGCACCATTATCATATGACTGACCTCGACAATCAGACAATTCGAGTTGCAGTTCGGTCGCTTTTTCTAAGAAAGCGTCCAACAAGCCTTTCCCAGTACTGTCACTTATTCTCAAGTAGCCAAAAAATGTTTCTTTAACAACAGCAGCTTCTTCATTACATAGTACATAACGGAGAATGACAGACATTTGTTCATGATGTGACATATCTGGAGTGCAGTCCAAAATTATAGAAAAATATTTTGCCAATTTCAATTGCTGTAAATTTTCTTTTTCAACTTCTGTCGCTAGCAATTCAATTAGTTCATTTTGTATGGTAGGACTCAAATAGTGATCTTTAGTGTTTTTATTCTTGATTCTGTCTTGAAGCTCTTTTAGGATCGGATCTCTTCTTGCCAAAAGCTCAAATATACCCAGAAAATTTCCATTGTGAGGAGATCCTAAGACTTCTTCAGATCCTCTAAAAGCAAGATTCCTTTCCGATAGAAACAAGGCAATGTCGATAAGTCTCTCTAAAACATTTCTCCAAAAACGTCTTTCATTGAAAAAAATATTCATCTCGCGTTTGTCGATAGTGGATGAATTTCTTATCCCTTCAGCTAGCAACATCCATTGACTGCAGCATTCTTGGTGGGAAATGCCGTTTTCATGGTCTTTCAGTTTTTTCGAAAAACCCTCCCATGTATTTATACCACTACAAAAGGGGCTTAGTGTTTTTCCAAATAGCTTACAACAAAAGCAAAAAACTTGATCTGATTCCCCAGAATAAACTAGCCACGACCGTGAAACACTTTCACCATTAGGTAACACACGTTTATAATGGTTGGAGGAAAAACGTCGCCTTGGAGTTGTGTTATTATATGGAAAATTCATTATTAGTTCATGTGGTCCACGCTTTACTATATCACATCGTTGAGCATCAGAAATACCTTCAGGCCATTTACATGGGTCATCAGGGATAGGGGTAAATTGAGATTCAGTTATTTTTGATATTGAAGGTTGCATATTGGCAGGTAAATCACAACTTACATTTTCTGGAAATTCACAATCACTTTGATGCTGATCGTCATAGTCTTCTTTTTCTTGTACACTATAGTTTTCTTCATCCCTCTCGGTACCAGTGCCAGGTCTACTCTGCTCAGTAATCTTGAAAAAATCTGTCATCTTGGGCAATTTCGCTACAGCATCTCGAGCAGTGGCTGCTTCTTTTCTCTTTTGAGCACCACTTTTTGAACGTTTCATTCTATACAATGTCAATAAAATACTTTATCTGCACTCTGCAGTGTATATATATTGTCCCGGTATTTATAGCCAAACAGAATTCCAGACCATTCTATGATTGTTGCGTAACAACGGCATTGTTACGTCAATCGAATATTCAAGATTCTACTAGAAAATCAATCGAAATATTCTAGATTCTGCGAGATAAAATGACGTCGCATTCACTTATGATGTCACAAGCCAATTTCTTCCTACAGTTTAAATCGGTTGTAAACAAGTCTGCTGAACTGAAAATAGTCACGTAGCCAAAAAGCAATTTCAGACTAACTTGGGCCCCCAAAGTTGGCCTGGGCCCCCCAATTGGGGATTTGGGGGGCGGCTGCTACGTCTCTGCCCTCATCATTTTCTTGGGTGATCACCAAGTGTTTTGTTTGGAGTTGGCTGCACATTGATATTTATAGACTTCATTTGTCGATGAATCTTTTTGATTGATTTGATGGATAATGCCAAAGATCCATGCTATCAAGAAAGAAGAGCCAAGATGAACCTAAGGAGTTAGTCTTTCTGGAAATTGCAATTTTGCAAAATGCTGGCACTAAAATTTTGTGTGTTTCTAATCGGTTGACTACTTTTCATAAACATTTAGAGACTTCAATTTTTGAAAGCGTCGAGAAATAATTAATGCAAAAGAAACAATCTTGTGAGAAAAAGTAGTCAATATGTACCAAAGAACTAACAATTACAAGTTTGTTAGGTCAAGTAGGATAATTGTTTAACTAAAAATGAAACATCATGTATGGCAACCAATTTTTGATCAGCCATTATAAACTAGTCTTTGACCTCAAGTAATTGGAGTCACATATTGCTGGAAAGAAAATTTCCTGAGCTTTCAAAGGACAGTAATTGTTAGTACTTTATTACAACGTTTTTGTGTTAAAGTTACCTGTTTTCACCAAGCTTACCACTTTTGGTAGGGTGGAAAGTTACACCACAGGTTTTAAAGTTCAGTTTTTTCAATATAGAAACTACTATTAATTGTTCATATTACACACTATCGGAATCGGCGTGAAATAACCGTTAAATTGTTAAAAAAGTTTGAAAATCAGTTGAGAAATGAGGTCAGAAATCAGTTTTTTAGTAAATTGATTTAGCCAAAAAGGTGCAATTTTTGAAAACATCTTTATACAGTCAAACCTCGGTTTTCGAACGTCTCAGAGTTCAAACAATTCGGTTATCGAACTAAAAATTCGAGATGAAAATGACTTGCCCCTCAAACAAAAATTCGTTTCTCGAACAACTCGAACAAGAAAAAGAACAACAGCGACACGTGACTGCCAAGACGAAGCGTAAACATTTTCTAGTCGACCACCGTACGAGATATAGTACATTCGTTGTTACGCTGTGCTTTATTGTTACGTCTATTACGTTCATCATTACGTTGTGCATTTACAATTCTATTGCATTGAACATTATTTTCTTTTCATTAGCGCTTAGTCATGGGTACAAAGAAGGCGAGAAGTGATATTGGTAAAGGAAAAAGAAAAATTGTAGGAAGATCAGTTGAAGTCAAGAAAGAAATTATCACAAAACATGAAAATGGCGTTCGTGTGTCTGATCTTGCTGCAGAGTATGGTATAGCAAAGTCAACTTTATCTACAATTATAAAGAATAGGGAAGTGATAAAAGGGCTGATGTTATAAAAAGAGTGACCGTTATTTGTAAGAAAAGACCACCAATACTCGAGGAAGTGGAAAAGTTGTTGCTGGTTTATATAAATGAGGTACAATTAAGAGGTGACAATGTCAGTGAATCGTTCGTTTGTGAGAAAGCACTAGAAATTTATGATGATCTAGTGAAGAAAACCCTGAGACAAATAGAAATATTTGTTCAAAAATGATCACCAACATCATGCGGTATCATACAGCAAATCTATTACATCATGCCAATAACCCGCAACCGGTTTCGACCTTATTTGGTCTCATCAGGCGGGTGTAAAAAACACTCAATAATAAAGATGCTGAAAAAACAAATTTGCCATTGGGTGCACAAAATTGCAATACAAAACAATACGATACAGCAATACCTATATCTAGGCTTACCATATCTCCCGTTTTAGCTGGGACAGTCCCGGTTTTAAGCTTGTGTCCCGTCCCGATTGGCAAAATGTCCCGGTTTTTCACTCTAGTGGAATTATCGATATTAACTCTATAGTACGATAATGAATTGTGCCGCGACCAACACAAGCGGCGGCAGCAAAACCGGTGTTGACCTTTTCTTTTTGGAGAACGCTTTTGTTTTGAGTAAAATGTTTTAATGTCCAAGGCAGAAACATTTGTCAATAATTAAATATAGCCTCACTGATTGCCAACACATGTAAGTGTAAACAAAACCTAACAGTGTGTCCGGAATTTTGCCTGATTAGACATAGTAATTCTTCTGATAAGTCTTGTTCTTCTAAAGTGTCCCGGTTTTCAATTACAAAAATACGGTAAGCCTACCTATATCATGGGGTTCACGTGTATCCCTGGTTACATTCAAGGACACACACACATGACATGGACAACAAGTCACATCGGTAAGCCCTAATAGGGGTGTAGGATCATTGTTAAGACTTATCATTTCATAAAATACAGGAGTTGCTAGTTGCTAATTAGCAATTTTCAAGGCGATCTCCTATTAAGAGGGATCTGCCTCCAGCATCAAGGTGAAAAAAAATTTGTTCAAAAATGATCACCAACATCACACAGTACCATATAGCAATCTATTACATCATGTCAATTACCCGCAACCGGTTAGTTTCGACCTTATTAAGTCTCATTAGGCGGGTGTAAAAAACACTCAATAATAAAGATGCTAAAAAAACAAATTTGCCTTTAGATTGACGGTCTTTCAACGTCTTTGCTCGAATAAATTTTACAACATCATTAACCACCTTCATGATGGCATCAAATTGTAAAGTTTTAGCACACAAATTTTCTTGGTAAATAATGCAGTCGTAATTGATAAATGCATTTTTATCGATTCCATCTTGCTTTTTTAAAAAGGCTATTAAACCAGTATATTGGTTGATCATGCAAGGAAGTCCGTCTGTGGCAACGCCGCAAGATTTCGAAACGCAAATTGTTGAACTCCATCACTTTCTTAAGCGCTTCAAAGATATCTTCGCCTGTAGTACGATCTTTTGATGAAGCTATGCTCAAAAGCTCTTCAAATATATCGAAATTTCGATCAACTCCCCGAACAAAAAGAGCTATGAGTAAAACTTACAAGTGTGTAATTTTTCATTCAAAACGCTTTCAGTGTTGCAAGAAAGCTCTTTAACCCTTCTGATGACTGCGTTTCTTGAAAGACTAATTCTTTTAAAATCATTTACACTTTTGGGAGAAACGCATTGCGCTACATGTAAAACGCAATCTTTTATGAAATCGTCGCAAAAAGATTTCATATTTCAAACAATGTCTTGAGCAATAATGAAACTTGATTCAACACAATCATCAGTCCCTCCGAGTTTCGTTTGTCAGTTGTTGAATTTTATCTTCTCGTTCTTGGCTTTTGATGCTGTTACACTTGGCTTCACGTCGGCTTTGATTCTTTTTCTTCTTCGTCGTCGTATGAGCTATTTGTTTTGAGCATTATGCTGGAAGATGTATATATAGGTTGCACTGCGTTAGCGCTCACGCTCGGTTTACATGTCTTCAGTTAGACTGGGGCCACCACGATGGGGAGACTACTTAGCCACACCACCTGACTGCCACATAAAGATGGAGGCATCTCGTTAAGTGTCTTGCCCAAGGGCACAACAAGCAAGCTTGCTGACTTGTTCTCCACACAATCCCTATGTACTTAGCGCCAAGCAGGGAAGATGTGAATACCAATTTTTAAAGTCTTTTGGTATGACTTGACTTGGGAAAAGAACCCCAGGTCTACCGACTGCGAAGCGGACGCTCTAACCACTACGCCATCGCGCCGGTTCGGCTTTGATAATGACGTTTGAGGTACTATTCCTTCAAGACAGCTATGGTTTCCCGACAAACCAGGCATAAAGGCTTTCCACTACTTTCAATGAACAAAAACTGCATAGTCCATTGCCTATTAAAAACTATTCTCGTCACGGTATTTACGCTTCCGGCTGATAGGTATGCTCATTTTTGCTAAACTGATTGCTAAATGCTGCTAATATTCGAACTGTACTCGCAACAACATCTCACCCTACTAACAGTAACCGCAAATGAAGTCCGAGATCGACGACTTAAAAGGTTTTTACTTTTTAGGCTTGATGACTAAACAAGCGTTTTGAATTTGCTGAAAATCGTGCAATAACAGGTGGGTGATAATGAATCACTAGTGCCCGATATGTTGCCAACTGGTATATATTTATAACAAATTTTAAAAATTGGTTTATTTTCAAAGCGTTTGTAATACAAGTTTTTGATTAGTAAGCCTATACTCAAAGCAATTGTAACAATTTTGGTATTTTTTATGGCAAATATATTTGAGCATATAACAAAATGTTAAGTAAATTTTAAAAGTCTGCTTGCGAACTTATTGTATCGCGGGCCACTTCAAACAACCTTTAAGGCCCACTGGTTGGGCAGCCTTGACGTAAAGGAAAGACTTTGGAATTGGAAGGGTGCATTGGAAAGGGTTTAAAGGTCAACACCAGAAAAACAAAAGTGATGGTAAGCGTGTCGGAAGAAGAGCTATTCAAAAGCAAGATAGATCCATGTGGAGTTTGTGGGAGGAGAGTCATGGCCAATCTAGTGTTGAGCACAAAATGTGAAAACTGGGTTCTTGGCAAATGTGCGACAATAAAGAGAGTTACCGCTAGGTTGGCAATGCATTTTGTCTGCTCCAAAAGTAGAGGAATAATGGAAGGAACGGTGGATTCGACTGAGAAGTTGTGCGATGAAGTAGAGACAGTGAATGGATTTTGTTATTTGGGAGACAGACTTAATTCTAGTCGTGGTTGTGAAGCGGCAGTCGCAGCAAGAGTAAGAATCGGTTGGGCAAGAATCAGGGAATGTGGAGAGTTATTGCTTGGAAATAGGTTTCTTCAGAGGATGAAAGGTAAACTTTATCGTTGCTGAATAAGATCAGCAATACTGTATGGAAGCGAGGCATGGCGTTTCAAAGAGAACAAAAAAGCAATTTTTAGGAAAACGGAGAGAGCTATGGTGAGAGCCATGTGCGGTCAGAAAGTTGTTGACAGAAAGACGACTGAAGAATAGATGGACATGCTGGGTTGAGGTAGGGTTACCATACGTCCCGCTTTAGGCGGGACAGTCCCGCTTTTTCAGGCCTTGTCCCGCTTTTTTCATCGAAAATCCCGCTTTTTGCTTCAGTGAAACAGAACAGTTTGATCAAAGGTGTGCAAACTTCAGTGTTTCCCAAGCCGGACGTGATGACAATTATTTTTATAACTATAAGGAAAAAGGGGTGATCTCCAAAAAAAAAAAAGGTCAACACCTGTTTGGCAGCAGAGTTATTGCACTTGGCGGTTTAAAAATCACACGAAAAGTGCTGCCAAACGGGTGATGACCTTTTTTTTTTGGAGATCACCACTTTTTTCTGATCTTTTATAGGCCTGTCCTTCAAAGTCAACAAATGAGTTTGAGCGTCCCGATTTTCTTAGCAGAATAATTGAATAACCCATAAATTTGGCCTGGTGCATAGTGGCCTTCCATTGTCCCGATTTTTCCTTTTCCAAATATGGTAATCCTAGGTTGAGGAAAACTATAGACCGGTAATCGCCTTCGAATCGATGATTTTTCGTTTAAGCATGGAGCGCCCAAGTTGCAAACCAAGATCTCAACCGCAGCGAAATGTAGTTTGCTCTTTCGATTTTGCTTCATTGATTCCGTTTCACACCATATAAAAGCAGTTTGTTTTGCCCAGACGTGATCCAAGGTCCTGGCAAAATGACGTGGTCGAATGTCTGAGCAAAACGACGTGATCGAACGACTGTTATAGTATAGCGCTTGTTCGACCTTTTGGTCTTAAGACCAGAAAATTTTTGAGACCAGCTCACCTTTAAGAGTTGGAATCGAGACCAAGACCAAGACCTTGAAAAACTATTCTCAAGACCAAGACCGGTCTTAAGACCTACATCACTAGTGTACATTGGTGGGTAACCGCTCCGAAAAACGTAGCGACTCTCTGGCTCCCGCTCCTAGTTGAAAAAAAAACAGTAGCGTATTCCTTCTCCACGATTCTACAAATGTACTCGTCTCCCCAACCAAATCATTGTTGTTCAAACTCTGTAAAACGTTAAAATACAATAAGCCTCCGCTTTTATCGCCTTTTTACGTCATAGTCAATTCAGAAACTGGTTGGAAATACCCCAATGAGGCAACTAAGTTTTTATGCTAAAGAGGCTGAACTTTAAGACCTGGAGTGTAAGTTTTATTTTCTCAAAAATGTGGTAAGCTGAGTAAAAACAAGTTAGTTTTTTATATAAACGTTACGATAAGGTACCAACCATCACTGCCATTTGAAAGCTGAAAAAATTTGCTTTTCAGTAATATGTTAATCCAACTAGTTAAGGCCAAGGATTAGTTGATAATGGCAGATCGAAATTGATTGCCATACACCATGTTTCATTGTTGGTTAAACAATTTTCCTGCTAGATCTAGGAAACCTGCAATTTTTAGAAAAAGTAAATTCTTTGGTACATTTTGACTACTTTTTCGGAGCAAGCATGGTTCTTTGGCATTATCTATCTGAACTTGCAAAAAGATTTATCACAAAATGAAGATTTTACAAATTGTGAAATGTAGCTTACCAGTGAAATTATCCAAAATTTTTGTGTCTGGACTTCACAAAATTGCAATTTTTAGAAAAAGTTAGTTCTTTGTTACATTTTCACTATTTTCTCTCGACAGCATGCTTCTTTGGCATTAGCTATCTACATTTTCTAAAAGATTTATCTAAAGATGAAATCTCTAAACATTTTAGAATGTAATTGCCTACTGCAAACAAACAAATTGGTGATCCCCGTACAAAAATATGGAAGTAAAGATGGGCCTGTTTTACCTTTTGCAACAAAATCTTAGTTTCGAACTGCATTTCATCCAAATGTTGAAGTCATTTCTTTCGCGATTGTATGAAGCCAATGCAACCATCTGATTTGATATTCTTAACTTTATCATTACTAATGGCTACTATTGTAATAACTCAACTGTAGGTGCATCACTTCGGGTTGCTTTGTTTTTTCGATGGCTACGTATATGCCTGAAACAAGCATTATGGGTGAAGCCTAAAGCTTTAGGTCGTACTAATTAACTTACCGCTCCAGCGCTCCCGGAAACTAGCATATTCCTCACTGCCGATTTCAAAAAAAGAGAGCCATAAATATTAACCCAAAGAACACCTTCCGGAGGTCAAGTCAGAATGTTACAAAAAGCTGAGATTTAAAAAAAACAAATTGAGCTGATTTATTGATATTATTTTAAATTGATTTGTTTGGTTTGCAAGTCCAAAGAAGGCATAGCAGATTGCACCCAAAGCATACCATAGTTCTCTCAGTCATTTGGCCATTATGTCTCATCTCGCTGTAGGTACAACAGGGAAGTGGCAGACCATTTTAAATAGGGGCCATCAAATTGCAATCCTCGGCCAGCAAAGAGGTATATTTATAATTTGAAATGAAGCAAAAACAAATGAAATTTAGTAAAATATTTTCCTCAAGAATTCAATTGTATCATTTCTCTCACTTAATTGCTTTTTCGTCAAATGTGATTTATTTTTTGCATGCCCTCCCTTTTTTCAGTTAGTATTCAAACAGCATTTATCAAAGTTTTTATCCCCTCAATGCAAGCTTCCGTTGCCCTTAAACTTTGAAATGTCAGTAGAAGTTTAAAATCGCCATCGCACTGGCATTAGACGCTTTTAAATTTTAATGATCAATTTGGGTTTATCATTAGATGCAACGTGCATGTGTGTTGCAAATCATTTTCAACCGCAGACTATATGTTTGATTCTTGTCTCATTTACTCACCACCAGGGATATCTTTTCTACACGATTGGTAGGCCTATCGCAGAGCAACGAAATGGCTTCCCGAATTGAGTACAAGCATGTGATGAACCAACAAATCCATTTCTTTAAACTAAAGAGGGAGTGTAATTTGTTGTTCTCAATTCTCAACTTTGTTCTGAAATCAATGATCTGGCATTGCTTTTTGCTGATCCACACCGTTAACAAACAGATTTGACGCGCTGTAGCTCACACGATTTCCAATGTTACAAGTACGCGTACGGCATCCAATAATTGCAATCGAGCGAGTCAGTGTTTGCCAGCGCGATTGCGCAAACTGGTGTGACGGTCAATAATAATACAACGCGGTATTATAGTAAACGTCGTTGAGGAGCTTTGTCACTTCGAAGGAACATTAGTAGTTGCTAAGACCTCGATGTTAAGTTGCAGTGTTGTAGAGTTATAGCGCTTATCAGTTTGTTCTAAACAGGCGTTTCCCTTACCAACAGCAACGGATATGTCAGGAAGAATGCTGTTGGTGACAGATTTTGCTCTGTTTGGTTTCAGTGTCAAGCTACTGTGGGGGAAACCTCAAATAAGTGCTTGAAGTTTTAGTTTCAGTGGATAGATATTGTACCGTGTAGTCTTGAAATACATATGTCACAAGCAAAGATTTAGGCCTGAAAGATTGCTATAAACAAGTTAAAATTATCCCGTTAGCAGCTTTCAAAATGAGGCAATTTGATATTCATAAACTGCTGTTGCAGTTGTTTTTGCAGCTTGACTTTATTTAAATTATGTTTAATTTTTCATTTGCAGTTAAATAAGTTACCGGTAGTTTAAACCAATAAAAATGCCTTCCTACACTCTTGAATATTTTGATGCCAAGGCCAGAGGAGAAATTATTCGTCTTATCTTCGCAGAAGCTGCGGTCGAGTATGAAGATCATAGAATCGAATTTCAAGACTGGCCAAAGTTTAAACCCGGTAATTAACAGTAGTACAGGGATAGTTTTGTCTTGTGAAATCGTAAAGTTAAACCACTGGAGCATTAACACTTGTGTTACTACAGAGGGAGTCCGCTGAGCATAACATCATTTTAACTTCAGCAAACATTTTTAAAGAGTGATACTAAGCTGGTGGTAAACAAAATCTGACATTTTATATATGTATGTGAATACATTATTTTTGTTTCAGTTGACTCTGACCTTAATGATGCCATTGTGCACTCTAATGTCATGGCAGTGCTTGAACCGAGTTTGCGAAAGATGAGACAATTTGGTATCAATTTCTAAATTAAGTTTAAACATTCCCAAATTGGGTTACTGAGAAGCCTATCTCAACAATCCGCTCCTTAAGCATTTCTAGCCGAAGATAAATATAAATAAAACTCATAGTTTGCAATTTGAGTGGGCGAGAATCAGATCCCCTAAAAATCAAACTAAAAATAAATATGGCGCAATTTGCATTTAGTATTTACTTTACTCAAAAAATTTCTTGGCATTTGTAGAAATGCCATTTGGACAGCTTCCAGTCTTGAAGATAGACGGAAAACCTCTTCCTGAAAGTGGTGCAATTATTCGATATCTGTCGAGGGAATACGGATTAAATGGAAACAACTCCATGGAAGAAGCCTATGCAGATATGCTTTTACACACTCTGGACGACAGCGTGTACAAATTTCCTTTTATGGAAAAAGATGAAGCTATAAAGGTAAACGATTTTTTAACTTTCTATTGCCATAATAACTCCATCTAAATTAAAAAGCATTGCTTGGGAGATTTAAACACCTAAAATTTGTTAAATGGAAAAGAATATAGCAAAAACAACTTTGGGCTTTATAAATTTATGTCACCAAATTGTATTTTTTATTCATTAAAGATTAAGTTTGAAAGTACTATTGATGTATAAACAACGAGGAAACTTGTTAATAATGATTGCAAAACAAAAATTTTGCAAGACTGTGAAATGATCTTATCAGTGCCGCGAATCCGAGGGAGGGGCTTTTTTTCCAACTTGTAGTCAGAAGTCGTAGTTTTACTTGGAAAAATGTTTAACAAATTGTTCCTGCATTATTGTGATGGACTTGGACTTCCGGATCTTATAGTCTTCTAATTAGCTGCCACCCACACCAATTGTTAAGGGCTGATGCTGTTTGGAGCGACTGGTGTAGTTCAATTGCAAATTGACTGCTTCACAGCAGACGTTAGTTCCACTGGACCACGTCTAGGTTATGTGACGCGTTCAACGTTGCATGCAAAATCTTTCGTCTGCAGTTGGGCGATATGAGATGATTGTAGGGCTTGGCCACTTGTTCAACAAAAGCTATTTGACGACGGAGGAAAATGTAAACTTTTGGCACTGTTATAGTCTATATAGACTTAGTTACTACTTAATGGAAATTAAGCGAAGCATAAAGATCGGCGACCCTCATGACAATACCCCAGGCAACGTTGCTGATGTATGACCTCTTAAAACGTTAAAACGTCGGTTAATCGCCGACAGCAGCTGTCAATAAAGCTTTGTTTGCATTTCACATAGGCCTTATCGTTGAACAATTACTCTCAATATCTTTATCGGGCAAAGTTTAGGCCCATCTTTTGTATAACATTGTTAAAAATTTTAAAGCTTGCCGTGCACTGTTTGCTATTTTGCGGAAAACTCAATGCGTGTGGCAGCGATTATCATGTTTACATGAAATAGTGTAATCTAATATTGGTTATCATTCATTTCATTAAGCTTACTGTTACAAATTTCTCTGCGATGCATTGTAGGCGTACCAGTCGCCTGCTGGTGTTAGTTTGCAATGCTTTAGCCGTGGTACGAGACCATTTTACGCCAGGTTGTTCTTCCTTCCCTCTCGCCCAAACAAAATACGTAGAATTTGATGTTAGAAGCTTGTACTTTGTTAGCAGGTGTCGTCTTTGGGATAATTTTATTTTTGGTTCGTATAGGTATTGCGTGAGAGATGAAAGCGGCAAGAATTTTTTCAAACTTTTTTTACATCACCTGTAAACTGCATCATGTTTTAAGCCATATTTGTTTCAAGTTATAATTTGTCTCTCAACACAATGCAGATAGATTTCATCACTTTTTAACGTCTGTTTGTAAACCCAGAGCAGCTTTTTTGAAAATAGGATAATCAAAGATAGAAAACCGCTCCAAAAAAGTCCTGTTTGTGGTTGAAAAAAAGAACTCGTTGCTGCCGCTGCCGGTCCCGCTCAGTGCTTCTCTGGTCGCAGCGCGCCTCGCTAACGCGAACGCGCAATCTACTAAATACGTTATTATTGGAACTCTGCGCGATACGCTGTTCTACCGAAAGATTTAAAAACAATAGGCTTCCATCTCGTTTCTACGTCATTGCCAATTCAGAAACAAGATCAAAATAGTCCAGCGCAGCAACTGGTCAAGAGAGGAAATGAAAACACAAAACAGGGGAACGACAAGACAATTTCGTAAAAGGCATGAGGATATCGCTCATTGAAGAAAATAAAATCGGCGCGCCCTCTCCATCATTATTGGAAACAACTCTAGCGGTGCCCTGTCACCCACTCCTTTATAGGCAGCAAGCTTCTGCCCACCATTGGGGGCGAAGGTGTTAAGCATGCAGTCCCAATATTGGGAGTGTGACAAAATGGAACTGAAATGCGCAAGAGATATTGTACTTTATGTCCCATTTTCTTCTGATTTAAACCGCTATAAAAACCGCTATAACATTTTAGATTACGAAGCAAAAGTAGTTTCTCTAAGTAAGCACAGGTACCATCCAGCTTCAAAACAACATTTGAATCGGGAAGCATAATTGCTCAGATTACTATTTTTTTACAGAAACAAAAGACAACAGAAGCTTTAGAAAAACACGTTTATCCTGTATTTGACAAAATTGAGAAGAAATTTAAAGAAAGCGGAGGAAATTACATCATCAATAAGGTAATAACAGCCAATTTAAGAATATTTGAGATTCTTCGCTAATTACAACCAAGAGTGCATCTGAGGTTAAGGGCGAATGATCCCTTTAATCAACTACACTTGGTCTAAAAATAGAGTAACACCTTTTATCGGGGACATCCATCCACTTCTCTACAAAAGGCACTATTGTAGCTTTGATTATTAGCCACCCTTTTCACTCAAAAATCTGGTTACGCTCATGTTGGTAACTTAACGATGTGTAGACTGATTGGCCAACCAGGGCTGCGAACTTGAACTTGAACTCGAACTCGAAAGAGCTCAATTTTTTTTGCCGAACTCGAACTCGAACTTGAACTCGAAACTCAAAATTTTGTGGGACTCGAACTTGAACTTGAACTCGAAAATATTTAAAGCAAGTTCGAGTTAATTTTTATTTGCACAATATCATTACAACTGAATTTAAAAGGAATGAAATCTTTTCATTGGAAATTCAGGATCTTATGCAGAAAGTAGGCTTAAGCCAGGCTTTCTCTAAGCCCAACTTAAGTCATCAATTTTGTATGCAGAAAGACGTTTTAGCGTTAAGCAAGACTTGGCTAATTGGTTAAGTCAGTCTTTTATAAGTTACCATTGTAGACATCTTACATCGAGACTCATGTACGCAACGATGCAAAACCCTTGTTATTGCATTGCTGTTGCTAAATTTGGGCAATAGGTTTCAGGTAGCTTAGGCTAACACGGTTATGTAGCATGCAGTATCACTTACTGTAATCGCTTTAACCAAATCTTTTTGCAAACAACATCTTCCATTTGTATCGCACCATATCAACGTACAGCGTGTTACCTGCCAACATGACGCCACAAAATATATTATATTAGTATTTAATGGCAACCTCATAATCCCTTCATGAGCTGGGTTTTCAATAACGGTAACGTCATAATACCTTAAGCTGGGCTTTCAAAAGTTTCGTTTGAGTTTAGTTTTTGCATATCACCACGCCTACCTTTGTAAGCCCGACTTGCACAAGCTCGGCTTTGGCTTAAGCTCGACCTAAATTAAGTCTGCTTTCTGCAAAAACCCTAAATGTTTTATGAAAACATTAAGTGCATTGAGACTAACGATGGATTAGATTTCACAGTTTTGCAATGTAAACAGTCACAATAGAGAATGGATGACCTAATTGATAGTTACTTTTTCTTCGCAAACAAGGAATCGCAGACATGGCCCTTGTTTTGATCAAAAGCGCATAATCACGAAACCTACGATGATTCAATTGTGCAAGTTATTTTTGGATTTTCGCCTCCAATGCAAATTCACAATACACATATTGCCTGGCTTATGGCAACGACATTTGCTTGTTATGACAGATGTTTGAACATTTTGAACGCACAGTTTTACTGCATACGTGCTTAGGCTAAGTCAATCACTATATTTCCTGAACTCGAAAAAACTTGATAAATTTTCACTGAACTCGAACTCGAACTTGAACTCGCAAAAATGAAAATATTGAACTTGAACTTGAACTCGAACTCGCAAAACAAGCTGAACTCGAACTTAAACTCGACATAAAAATCGACCGAGTTCGCAGCCCTGTGGCCAACCCACCTATCTGCCGCATAAAGATGAGGGTATCCCTTTAAGTACCTTATGCAAGAGCACCACAAGAAAGCTTGCTGGCTTGCTCTCTGCATAATCTTTTTCACGCTAAACGTCAAGCAGGAAAACTACTAAAACGTTTTTGAATTTTTGGTAAGACTCGACAAAGAGTTAAACCAAGATTTACCGACTTCTAAGTTGGCACTCCAACCGTTACATCATGGCCCCGATTGCAAGTTTACTAGAAAACATCCATCAAAAAATGAGATGAGGTGGATGCATTCGTTAAAACAAAACAAGTGAAACAATCATGAACGCGCGCAATTGTGTAGGTAGAAACTGTAAGGTCAACAAAACAAAGATCTTCGCGGCAATGCCAGCGCATTGAATTGACTAATTAGTCTATAATTCAGAACCTCAAATTTTTGAATGAACAGAAAGGCCTGTTGTATGATATTCTACCAATCGCTGATTTTAGGAAAAGATGACCTACGCTGATCTGGCCGTTTTGAACGCTTTGGACTTGGTGGTTAAGTTTGATCCTGAAATTGGTTCCAAGTATCCAGCTTTGCAGGGATTGGCTGAAAGAATTGCAGCCAGACCAAATATTGCACCATATTTGAAAAAGCGAAAAGAAACCATGTTTTAAATGATTCTGCTTGTCCAAAATGGATGTGATGTATTTTGAAGATGTTGTATCTCATACTGTTTACGTAAAAATATATATCAATCAAAAAGCAAATTTGTCTTTAAAAGGGGATCAAAGACGTAGGAATTATAAGAGTTGATCTGTGAACAAAACGTAAGTTTGAGGGTCCTGATGCCTTCCAAAGAAAGTAATAATAATAAACAAGACTCGCAAAAGTTTTATGTTGTTTGAGAAATCTCTAAAATTTTTGGCTTGGGAAATCATTTAACGACGAAACATTTTAATAATGCCGTTTACTTTGGTTTACACGCGTGGGGCTGTTTTAGACTTGAAAACACGCTTTACCCTTTTTTCATGTCTAAAACACGCTTTGTTAAGGTTGGTTTCCGTTAGGTGTAACCTGCCGGCGTAGCCTAAATATTTTTTGTTTGTCGACCCGAAGTTATTTTACGGGCAAAAACGCTTCGCGCATAAAATTGAATATAAAATTGAAGAATTTTTACGTTATTTATGCGCAGTGGAAGCCGGGTTTGAGACTTAAAAACACGCTTTTATTGAAGTGATATCGTCTTGATATAGGGCTTGGCGCACGTTTATTAGAATGACTGCTGTAGAACATTTTAACAAGAGAAGTAGCTTGGCATCACTTTTAAAATTCCTCATGGAAGAAAGTTAACTCGGCAACAATAGCAAAGCGCGTTCCATATTTACCCTCCAAATGATCTCCGGACGTTATTTTCCGCCGACTCAATTTCTTATAATGCAGTCACAAGCAGATCAATATGTTCAGTCAAAGGGCAAAATAGGCAGAACGCAGCGAATCATAATCTGAAGAATAATGACGAAACAGGAAGAAATGATTTGCAGAAAATTACGAAATTGAAATCTCTGAGGGGCACGTCAACAATAAATATCTATCTAAACTAATTTCGAACCAAATTTTTAAGTTGCACGTTGACAATCACTTTACCCTCCTCGCAAATCAAATAATCGAAGCTCACACCACAAACAAACAAATAGCGGCACGCAATTCTATGAGAGTTATTTAGACTTAAACATGTATCTCAAGTCTGTGGCAAAAGGCCAGATACAAGTGATTCCTAATAATACAGCTTTCAGATTTGTCACACTCAAGATACTTTTTTAACTTAAACAACGACGTAAATCAAAGTTGGATAAATTTGAAACACAAACGAATTCTTGCTCAAGTTGAACTACAATTTCATCGAGCGGGCGAGCCAAAGTATTGTAATCTTTACAGAGTAGAGGCAATACTTACAATTGCTTTTGTGTGTATTGCTACAGCAAAAGTTTTTTAGAACGACTGCCCATTTCAAGAAAAAAAAATAAAACTTTATCAATATGAAAGGCAGAGTTAAGATCTAGAAATACTAATTTTTTTAAATGTGTCATTTGTGGTTTTGTCAAGATACTGCAATTGCAATGTACCTCATCTCATCTGCATCAATGCCTGGCGCTCAATGTTAATGCACACAATCATATGATGAAGATATTACTGAGAAAAATAAAATAAAATCATTAAATAAATAAAGTACGCAATTCGTTTCATGCGTTGATTTCTGTATTTCATATCTTGATGTCACTCACACAAGAAGGAAATAGTCTACTCAGAAAAAAGATGAAACATTGTTAAATTTTTTTCCATAGCTCATTGTTGATTTCCAATATAGCACTCTTAAAATTACATATTTGGCAATAAAAATTTAAGAATTGCTATTTACCAAAAAGCATTGTTTTACGTTAGATCTGAAAACATAAATTTTCGATGTGTTTTCAATTTAAATTTTCATCCATTTATATATAGAACCTAATATGATCAAAATAACAATTTATACAATAAAGAACAATTTTGTCTGTGTGTTTGTGTGTGTGTGTGTGTGTGTGTGTACGTTAACTCCTCCGAAACTACTTAGCGTAAAAAACATGAACTTGGTACAAATGATCGCCACTCTGCGGTAAGTGTCACAAGGTGGCTGATGACGTCGTCATTACAAGGAAAGATTTCTATAATTTCGATTTCTTGACTGAAGAAAGCGGTGAGTGGCTCAAACAAAAGTCAGTAACCGACTTAACAACTTTTCACCCTTTTGATTTCTAAGATCACGTCATGATCCACGATTGAGTAAAAATTTGTTATTTTATTTTAATATAGCTTTGAAAAAAGCTATTTTAGCCATAAGCTTTTCGTGACGCTCTCATCAGTGGCGCTATCGCGTCAAAAGGGGAGATCTAGAGTAAATAAGTGTTTTATGAGAATAATTTGGACGTTAGGCAATCAAGACAAGCCAATGATAGCGCTAGTATTGCAAAGCGCGCCAAAGAAAGATTTCGCAATTGCGAAAGTTAGAGAAGGCGCAACAGGAGGCCAAATGCCACGATTATCGAAAGAGTTTGAGAGTGTAAACAAACTGTTTCTGTCTGCATAACACCGGGCGTCGGGTCTTGAAATAAGTAGCCTCTGAAAGATTAAGATGGAAAGAGCTGCGCGCTGCAACGAGGATTGAAAACGCTTATCATCATAGTTTAATGCGCATGTGCAAACAAACGGACACCAAACCGGATTGTGACTCCGCCATTGGTCAGCATCTTTTAGATAATGATCGATGCGCATTGTTAGTTGTTGCCATTTCAGTGATTGCCTGATGCTATTGTCAATTGTGAATGTTCGTAAAAAAGTGCTTGCGTGTTTCACAAGTATTTTCAGTTTATTTGTCAGCAGTGAGCATGTTGTTAGCAATGAGCATACTGCAATGACTGAAAACAAGAGAAAGATTGAAAGTGAGGGCAGAGTGTTTAACTCAGAATGGACAAATAAATACTTATTTACAGTAGTAAACTCAAAAATATTGTGCTTGTTTTGCCGAAACGTGGTTTCAGTTCCGAAAGAATATACTCTGCGATGACATTTGGAAACCAATCAACCGAATCTCGCTGAATTAGATACAAATAAAAAGAGCCTTAAAGCAGAAAGTTTACTTGCCAATCTTTGCTCCAAACAAAATTTTTTTAAACTTTCGGGCAATGAAAGTGTTAGTGCTACCAGAGTTAGCTTCGAAATTTCAAGGAAAATTGCTGCTGTGGGAAAGAGTTTGCCGAGGGAGAGTTTATTAAAAAATGCATGTCACGTGCAGTTTCTTTAATCTGCCCAAGTGAGATTAAAAAATTTCAAAACGAAAGTCTTTCACGCACAACTGTACAACGAAGATTTTAAGATATTGCGGAGAATATAACTGAACAGCTATGTCACAAAGCAATTGAATTTTCTTATTATTCTTTGGCTATTGATGAAAGTAGAAATTCTACTGATATGGCACAGCTTTTAGTGTTTGTAAGAGGTATTGTATCTGAGGAGCTTGGTGGTATACAGTCTATGAAAGGTCGGAGTACTGGAAAAAACATATGCAGCGCTGTTATAGATCGTGTTAGTAAAAAGCTATCCAGTGATTTAAAAATTTGGTTGGATTGTGCACTGACGGTGCTCCAGCTATGTGTGGAAAAACAAACGGAGCGATGGCTTTGCTACAAGAGCACATTGAAAGAAAGATTACCATTAACCACTGCATTATGCAACGACGAGTTTTATGCAGCAAAGTTTTAAAATTTGATCATGTGATGTTGGTTGTTGTTTACGTTGTTAACTACCTCCGAACTAGGAAACTAAATCACCTCTTATTTAAATCATTTCTTGAAGAAGCTGATTTAGTATATGGTGACGTGGTGTACCACACCGATGTAAGATGGCTTAGCCGTGCAAATGTACTACAGCGGTTCATTGCTCTGAAACTTGAGATATCAAAATTTTTGGAAACGGAACCCAAAGAATTTTCCGAGCAAGACGATTCTTCTTGGAATGAAGATTTCTTTTTCCTTGGCAGCATTACTTCTCATTTAAACGACCTGAATATTAAGCTTCAAGGAAAAGGAAAATTGATCTTTGATCTTTGATCTTCATGCTGCAGTAAACGCTCAAAGCAAATTTAAGACTTTTCAAAAGTCAACTTTCAAAAGGAATGTTGACACATTTTCCTATCTGCTTAAAACTTATTTTGTCGGAGAGGCATTTAGCTATAGGAATAAAATATGCTGAATAAATCAAAGTCCTCATTGAAGAATTCAACAACAGACCAACTCTTTCCACTAAAGAAAAACTGCATTTAAAAATTATTGTAAACCCATTTTTAATTGATCCGGAAGAAGCAGCTTTACATTGACAAATGGAACTTATCGAATAGCTGGCTTCATCTGTATACAAAAGTAAACATGGAGAAAGCAGTATGCAAGGCTTTTACAAGTATTTGAACAAATAAGGGTTGAAAAATTTACTTAATCTGGCAAAACAGATGTTCAGTTTATTTGGCAGCACTTACATATGCGAACAAATGTTCTCAATGATGAACTTTAACAAAAACAAACAGCATTTCTCGCTTACTGATGGGTATTGAGAAAACATATTAAAAATGTTCCAGCATCGTACCTAGTTATAGTGTGCTTGTTGCCAGCAAAAAATGTAACATTGCACATTAAACTTCTTTTTTGAGTGTTGTACTTACTACAGATTTATTGTCGATGCTTACAATCACCTTACATTTCGATAATTTGCTATTATTTGTCCCTTCTGTGAGAAGGTTATTATTTAAAAAAAAAGCTGTAAAACGGTTACCAGCCCAAATAGAAGATAAATGGAACAAATTCATGATAAGTTTTTCCTGCCAATAAGTATTAAAAACAACAATGAGATGTTGTAGTACGATGGTAAAAAGTTCTTCTTCTTCGTCATTTGAGCTATTTGTAGTGAGGTTTGTGCTGGAAGATATATATGTAGGTTGCACTGCGTTAGCGCTCACGCTCGGTTTGCGAGTCTTCAGTTAGACTGGGGCCCCCACGATGGGTAGAGTGCTTGGCCCACCATCTGTCTGCCACATAAAGACGGAGGCATCCCATTAAGTGTCTTGCCCAAGGACACAACAAGCAAGCTTGCCGGTTTGTTCTCCACACTATCCCTATTTTGCTGAAGCAGGAAAACTGTAAATACCATTTTTTAAAGTCTTTTGGTACGACTTGACTTGGGAAATGAACCCGAGGTCTACCGACTGCGAAGCGGACACTCTAACCACTACGCCATCGCGCCGTTAATAATTGTTTTATTTTGTTGTTTTTACGTTTTCGACAATCACTAGGCGTTCAAGCCGCAACGGTTGCATTTACGTTACAACAGCGATTGCATGCGGCCCGCGACAAGTAGTTCCTTGTGGATATGGCCCTTGTACTGTTTTGAGTTGTGCAGGCCTGCTTTACATTAGCGACAAAGATCAAGATTGTCTATGATATTTGAAATGTAGTTGTCAGGTTTTGCAATATCACTGCAGTGTGGCGGTAGTGGACCCAGAAATTTTGGAGGAGAGCATCGGAAATCTAAATTGATGCATTGTTATTGTAGGTAAACACTGTTTTGTTTGAAGATAAACTTTTTCAAAAACCAAGTTTTGAAACAAATTTTTTGACCCAAATACAAACAGCTAAGTTCACAAAATCAATACTGACAAAAACTCTGGCAGTAATGCACACACCGCACCTCCGTGAATCTGCCACTAAGGTATAGCCCCTTTTCCTCTAATACGGGACCAACGCCCACAGGTGCAGCCTAGAACCTTCACGTGACAACTATCGTTACAAGTTGGTTGCACCCAGTAGTGAAATAAGTCTATTACCAAATACTTATTTCAATCGGAAAACAGTAATCATTACGGGGCCCATCTTCAACTTTGACTTTGTACCCTGTATTTATTGGAAGAAAAGGATAGAATTTGTAAAATGATAGATAGTTTGTGAGTAAGACCAGTTTTAATATCAAGTACCAGTACGACGATTGGAACTAGGGCATTGGGCCGATGCCCCCATTTGCAACAATTTGTTGTTACCACTCTCAGAAATAATATTTAGGTGAAGTCAGTGCAGCCGGCTCAGCCGATAATTTCTAACCTGACATAACTAAGTGATAACCCTGTCGGGCGACGCTGGCTGGTTATTTATTAGCGATAAAAAATTCTGTTTAACTACATCAGGGTGTTGCTATCTGGGTCCATTTACTTACATGTCAAACTGAATTTAGACTTTTCAAGTAACCGATGTGACTGCAATCAAATCTGTTACTTGGCCAAATCGTTTTCGTCTGAAGAACATCATTAGTCATCATATAAAAGGGGCGGTAATAGTCAGTATTAGAAAACCGGTTTTACCAACTATCTTTAATGATGGTATGAGCTGGGATGTCAGTCAAATGTTAAAATATGGATTTTATAGTTACAACATATTTTCTTGTATCTTGTATGAAATGACAATTTGATGCAGGAATGCTGTAGGCAACAGCTTGGAGAGCTTCTGATCGCTCAAGTGCAGATGCGTAAAGCGTCGTTTTGTTGTCAACGTGATATCGAATTTGTTCACTAAAATATGCTTCGAAACCGTAACTTGTAACACAACACGTCAGTGCTCTACATAGCAATAACACTGTCGATTTAGATCTTTCTCATGTTTAGGCTGACCATACTTCATGACGAACAAAACGGTTTAATTATATTGCCATCGATTTATTGAGTTATAAAGGTAATTTACCCGCTTTATATGCATGTTCACACGAATGACGTGGTTATTTCACAAAGTAATAGTATTGCAAATGATAAAAGCCATCTCCCGTAACTTGGCGAGACCATCTCTGGACGCGCTTCGTCGTTTTGGACTCATCAGCAGAGCCTTTCCCATCATCACCAAAAACTAAAACATTATATTTGCGATAATATGAAATATGTACTATCTACTATTACAAATTTCTTCGCACACATCACGCGCGCGGCGCATGCTATCACTTTGGTTCGGGGATTCCATCCGTATCGAAGTTGCAGTGTACTACTCGAACAGTTTATAGCAGGGCTGCCCAAAGTGCGGCCCGCGACTGACCTTGTAATTTAAAATTCTTTCAATTAATGCATGGCAATTTTTTTGTCACCAAATTGATTCTAAAAATCTGTTGGCGCAAGCTTTTTCAACGCTACGAGGTAAGTTGTGTAATAGGCCTATGTACTAACGTTTTCCATTTTATCACACTGCACAATTCATTTTGCTTTCATCATCAGAAAGCAAAAAATTCACGCTTTGTTAGCTACGAGATAAGCTAAGTAGCAACGTTTACCGTTTCATCGTTTGCTTCGCATTCAATCAGAAATCATCAAAGAGCAATAAACAATCATCAAACAGCAATAAATTTACGCTTCGTTAATTACGAGATGAGCTGGCTAGTAACTTTTTCCCTTTCATCGTTTATTTTGCTTTTATCAACGAATAGTTAGTATTCAAGAATGTTGAGCTTTATAAACTGCCGCAATGTTTTATTATAAGAATTTTATTTCAATTATTAAGAAATCAGAAATGAGTGCCACTAAGAAAAGACGGGTTGAAGATGAGGGGCGTACATTTCAGGAACAATGGACAAACAAGTATTTTTTTGTTGCTCATGCAGAAAAAGCTTTATGTTTGGTCTGTAAGAAGAGCATACCTGTGATGAAGGATTACAACTTGAGGAGGCATTTTGAAAAAAATCACGAAGCTTACCAACTACTTATAGGAGAAAAGAGAACGCAAAAAATAGAAAAATTGAAAAAGGAAATGGCTGCACAACAGTTCATGTTCAAAAAGTCAAATCAAGAAGCACAGGCGTCTACTCATGCTAGCTACGTAGTAGCTTATGAAATTGCAAAACGAGGAAAACCATTCGTAGAAGGAGAATTCGTAAAAGACTGTATGCTAAAAGTGGCAGAAATAGTGTGCCCTGATAAACAACCTGCTTTCCAAAATGTAAGTTTATCACGAATGACCATAACGCGTAGAGTGGAAGAAATTGGCACTGACATTAAAGAACAACTTAACAGTGATATAGAAAAATATGTATCTGTGTCATTGGCTTTAGATGAGTCCACAGATATTGGCTCTACTGCTCAACTTCTTGTTTTTATCCGGGGAGTAACAGAAGACTTTCAAATTTCTGAAGAACTTTTCGCTATGGTAAGTTTGAAAGATCGCACGCGAGGTTCGGATCTATGCGATGCAGTGTCTGATGCTATCGACAAAAGTAACTTGCAGTGGTCTCAGTTAGTCGGTGTAACAACGGATGGCGCTCCTTCCATGACAGGAAAAGAATCCGGTTTTGTTACTCTGCTGAGAAAAAAAGCAATGGATAATTCAGGATCAGATTTGATACACTACCATTGTATTATTCACCAGGAAGCACTGGTTGCACGTGTTCTCAACATGAATGATGTTATGAAAATTGTGGTAAAATGTGTGAATTTTATTAAAAAAACAGGATTGAACCATCGCCAGTTTAAGACCTTTCTCGAAGAGTGTAACGCAGAACATGAAGACGTTGTGTATTTTGCTGCAGTCCGATGGTTAAGTAAAGGAGCAACACTAATGCGATTCTTTTTACTTCGAAATGAAATTGCTGAGTTCATGAATGCCAAAAAGCAAGATGTACCTGAACTGAAATGCTATCAATGGCTATGTGATTTATCCTTTTTAACTGATATTATGAGCCATCTGAATAATTTGAATTTACATCTTCAAGGAGTTGGCAAATTTGTTTCAAGTCTCTATGACCACGTGAAAGCGTTTCATAGAAAACTGGAATTATTGCAAAAACAACTAAAAGAAGGAGATCTCGCTCACTTCATGGCATGCAAAAAGCTAACTGAAGAAAATCGTAACGGTAATGAGGCAATGAAGTTACTTCGTTCTGAGAAATATACCAACTTAATTGAGAATGTGAAACAAGAATTTCAGCGACGATTTTGCGACTTCCAGTCACACGAGGCAGAGTTTAGTTGTTTTCCAATCCTTTTCATTGCAATCCAGAAAGTGCACCTACTAACATGCAACTGGAGCTAATCGAACTGCAAGAAAGTTCTGATTTGAAATCATCTTTCCAAGATCTTACTTTGGACAAGTTTTATTCGTCAGTCCCAGCATCAACTTATCCAGCTTTGCTCACGCATGCCTCCAAAATGGCTTCTCTTTTTGGAAGTACTTACATTTGTGAAAAGACATTTTCAACCTTGAACTTTAATAAATCGAAATGGAGGATTGCACTTACGGATGAACATCTTCAAGCAGTCCTCCAAATTTCCACTACAAAATATACGCCAAGATACAAAAAACTTATTGGCGAAAAGTCACAGCTGCATACTTCACATTAATAATGTGCTGGTGTGTAATAAATAATTTAACTTTTGTTGTGTAATAAATCCTGTACTGTACTTCCTCAAATCTTGGATTGTTGGTGTGTAAATAACGCGGACTTCAATTTTTAGTGTGTTAACAAAACGAATTTTAATTTATTCGGGGCAGCACCGGCTTCAAAATTCTTTGATTTTGTAAGACAATACAAAGCTTAATGTGTAAGTTTCAGAATAAAAATATTCCAGACATTTTACGAGTAATTGTGTGGCCCGCGAAAGCTCATGAAAAGTGCAGTACGGCCCGCCATGCAAAAACTTTGGGCACCCCTGGTTTACAGTAAGCGAGATCTATTTAAAATCCTTAGCTCTATGAACATAGCACGTGATCACCAAAACCGTGTCCTACATCGATTTATTGAGTTATAAAGGTAATCTATGCGCTTTATACGCATGTTCACACGAATGACGTGGTTATTTCACAAAGTAATAGCATTGCAAATGATAAAAGCCATCTCGCATAACTTGACGAGACCACCCCTGGACGCATTTCGTCGTTTTGGACTCATCAGCAGGGCCTGTCCCGTCATCACCAAAAGCCAAAATTCCATATTTGCAATAATACGAAAAATGTAGCATCGATCAGCGGCACAGCCAGAGGGGCCGCTGTGCCATGCCCCCCTCCTTGATCCCAGATAGAATTATGCTCAAACAAGCAATTACCTAAAAATTTACTGGTAGCGTTGGGCTTCATGCCTGAGATTAACACAAGATCTTTATATTTTATATAGTTTTTTTGATATAAAGCAGAAATCGCACGAGCAAGCTTATGTGCGCAAGAATCTTGCAGCAATAATCTATCGGTGGCAGACGAGGTGCGCAAGAATCTTATGCAACATTGAGAGCAATATTGCACAACAGCAAGTAGCTTGCTACGAGTGAAAGTGAATTTTGTGCTTTATGGAAAAGTTTCAGAAATATTGCCTGGAATAGAGCATGTCTCTATTTTCCAAACAAGTTATTTACCAAACTATCTTGATGAGCTTAGATTCATAGTTGATAATTTAAATTTTACAATTTTTGACAAAATGCTTTGGACTGTAGTCTGTGGAGGAAACAGAACCACTGATTTGCTGAGTAGAAATTTGACATTCTTTCTGGAACGTTTTTTAAAAGACAATAAAGACCGCAATAAAAAGTTTAATGAGTAGACAAAAGCAGCAGAGACGCTACTATCAGCGATAGTACAAGTTACGGTAACATTCTCTGGCTTGCAATCTACGCAAAATTCAAGCATGCCTAAGCACCAATAAAGATAATTGGTATTTTTTTCTAATTCTCAGAAACGTCTTTCGCTACTGGATGCTCAAGTTAATGGCAAATGTTCTGATTCTTCGCATTCGCGTTTGAAGCGTCATTGTTCCACAGAGTGGATTGAAGACCATGATGTTGTCTTAGTTTTCAAAGAGTTTAATCCGGCGTTTGTTGATTATCTTGATCAACTGTCAGAATCAAGAGATTGAGAAGTTCTTGGAAGGGCTATGCTTTATGTGAAAGCGACAACAACACATGGGTTTTTGGTTAGGCCCTAGAAGTTATCAATGCTGCACTGAATCTTACCAAACCAGTTGCAAAGAAGCTACAGGACATCAAGAAACTATTTTGAGTGCATTAGATCATACGGGTATTACCAGTTACAAAGATGTGATACAGGCTTTTAGGGACAATAAAAAATATTTGTAGTACTATTCAGACATACCGAAGGTCTCTACGGGGAATCCATACCAATGTCTCGAATTGTGAATGAGCAAGCCGATAGAGCAAATCCACTATCTGTTTCACCATTGCAGTTTTGCAGGCGTTCCGTCTATTTGCCTTTAATTGACACAATGCTAGAGCCACTCAGCGAAAGATTTTGCTTTGATCTTATTGATGTATAAAACTCAAATTTTTAGTAACATCTGTTTGTGCAAAGCATTTGCTTCGACTCCATCAGAAATGCTTTGAACTTTTATTTTCCTTTTCGGATGACAACATTGACACTGTGGCGGTTGAATTTGCGCAATGGCGTTTACATTGGTCGCACCCCAAAGGTGATTCTTTACTATACAATGGTTTAGGCGCGTTGCTGTCAGCTAAAGAAATGAAATCGTATTCATCTCTGGAAGTTCTTTAAATATTGACAACTCGTCCGATTGCTACAGCAACGAATGAGCAGTCGTTTAGTGCTCTGAAATATTTGCGGTCCTCAATGAAAGAAGCTTGTTTAAATTAATTTGCATTTCTGTATGTTCACGGTGTCCTCAACATTAATTTTGAACATGTGGTTGATGAATTTTCACATAAAAATCGTAGGCTGAATTTCAAGTAAGTTAAATTTTGACACACAGCATCAGTATACTTTTTTGGTTCGCCTATCACCAGTACCAATAAGTTTGTATCAGTAAATGCGTTGCATGCAGTTACGTAATTAAAAGTTTTTTTGTGTGCAATTGCGTTAAACTTCTTTACGTTCTGTTTAAAAACCGCACACACCCCTCATCTCCTGGGGAAAAGAAGCCTCGATATCCCAATTGCGACTAGATTTTTAGGATTTTACCACTGCACCTGGGATGTGTTGTTTAGAAAATTTTAGCCTCCCCCTTGAAGAAATCCGGGCTGCACCGCTGGTATCGATCTATTACAAATTCCTTTTCCTACTATGCAGTAGATCGATGCTACATTTTTCATATTATTGCAAATATGGAATTTTGGCTTTTGGTGATGACGGGACAGGCCCTGCTGATGAGTCCAAAACGACGAAATGCGTCCAGGGGTGGTCTCGTCAAGTTATGCGAGATGGCTTTTATCATTTGCAATGCTATTACTTTGTGAAATAACCACGTCATTCGTGTGAACATGCGTATAAAGCGCATAGATTACCTTTATAACTCAATAAATCGATGTATGATACGTTATGAACAAAAGCAATAAATTACTGAGACTATACTCGTACATATAACAACTACTTTGACAAAGCAAATTTACTTACTCGAGACAGTCACAGATCATCAAACTGCAGCTATCGGTTTGCACAACGAAGTTTCATTCATGATTTGTATTTCAGCAATAGCAAACACCAACATTCAATAAAACATTTTCCACTACGGCTTTAAGGTATTAGTGTTCCCATTTGTTTTATTTTTTCAAACTAATTCATTATTTTTTCATTGCATCTCATAATTGATTTGTTTCTAAAATCAGCCAGCAAAGGTTGCATGCAACGTTAACGCTTGTAGCGATATGAATACGTCTATCTGCACTGCTCATCGACTATGCAACATTGTATTCTACCTGAAAATGAAGAAGAAAGATTTTTTAGACTACGTTTATCAAATAGGTCTAGTTTATTTGCTTTTGCTTTTTCTTCCACTATTTCCCAACGCATCACAATCGTAGGAGACGCAAATAAGAGTGAAACCAGTGGCGTGACGTGGGTTTTGGCCGCCTGTTTAAAAGTATAAAATGCCGCCCCCTATCCCATCAAGCGAATCATAAATGTGGGTGTTGCGATGCAATGACGTGACAAAATTAAACTTTCTCTCTTTCAGTCAAAAATGAATGCCCTCCTCGATTAGGGTCTAACTGCCTAATGTGGACTTAGAGTAAAACTAAGGCTTCAATTTGAAATCAGAAAAAATTAAAAAGAGCAAAGGCCTCTTCTGGCAATTAAAAGCTTACCTGTAAGCTTACGTTTTCTAAGCACCAGTTAGTTAGGCTAATTACTGCGGTATTGATTTACTTTTCGTATTTGTAAGTAAAATGCGGAGTTTTGATAAATAAAGTAAGTTGCTTTCAAAAACCTTAAATGCTCTGTGTAAAACTCCCAAAGTAGTTGAATTATAAAAAAGCACTATATGAGAAAAATGTTTTTTGTTTTAGATGCTTTTTAAAAAACTAACTAGTCAATATCATGACTCACATTTCTAATTCTATCACAAAACGGCTTTGGCTGAATTTCAAAACCTTTTCAGCATAAGCTCGAATGTTTGCAAACAAATAAACTTTTGATATTAATCTGTACTGAATCGTTATTTAACTGCCATGAAAGAGCTAAGTAAAGATCTGTTATACAGTATAATTCAAAGTTTCCAGTAAAAATGTGATTCAATAGTCTCATATCTTTCAAGTTTTGCAATAAAAGATTAGATGGCCAGAAGCATCATTAAGCATAAAGTTTTGAGATTGACCTGGGCTGTAACGTTGACAGGGCAAGAATGCGAATACGGAGCTAAGAAATCATTGATACACGAGGACAAGCGCGTGGAACCTTGGATGCGATTCAGCGTTTTTCCTTTGTTTCTTTTTTACAATTTTGGTTGGAAGTCTTAAGAGAATCTTATGACACCCAAAAGTATTTACAGCGAAAAGGTTTGTCTCTGGAAGACTGTATCCACAAGATGAATGCATTAATTGCTTTTTTGATCAATAAACGTGATGCGCTGGTTAAGCAATGCATCAAAAGAGCGACCAAGATCTGCGAAGAGCAAGAAATACCGATTGAAGAGAGACGAATCAGAAGGAAGAAAAGGATGCCTGGCGAACATGCAGAAGACGTAGGTCACTTGGCTATTGAAGAAATCAAGAGATGCATGCTAGAATCTATGGACCGATTTCGGAGTGAAGCGGAAAAGCGGTTTAGCGAACTGCGTTTGCTAAATGAGGTATTCGGCTTTCTAAATCCCCACACTTTGCTGCGAAGTGACAGTATCGAAATAGATACGGGCAAATTTGAGAAGATGTATGCTGATGACGCAAATTTTAAATATAGCAGGCATTCTTCGTATGTCGAGTGTAACGATATTTCAACCAGATCGATTCGTTCTTTCGATATCTACTTTCGACATCTACCGTTTTCTGAAGAAGCTCCCCGGTAACAAAGGGGAGCGAAACGTTAAATTTGAAAAATAAATTATCGAAAGAACGAATTGATCTGGTTGAAATGACGTAAATTTTTCCGAGTTAAATCTAGAAATCGCTAGATTTAATCGACTAGTACAATCCAGTGGTTTTACATTTGAAAATGTCGCTACAGCGCTGGACGTGCTGCAGTGGTTAAGCAAACATCGTTTATGTGAATCCACGCCTTATTTATTGATGAGTCTTAAGCATTACCTCACTGTTGCTGTTTCTATCGCAAGCTGCGAAAGAAGTTTTTCAAAACTTAAGTTGATAAAATCTTACTTGAGATCGACTATGGGAGAAAGCAGGCTGTCTGCGCTGTCAATATTGTCCATTGAAAGTGATTTAGTCGAGACATTATCTTTTGACGATATAATTTCTGAGTTTGCTTCAATGAAAGCTCGACGTATTCAATTTTGAACTTTCAATAAAATTAAACAAACATTACTTTAATTCTTCTGTTGTGTGGAGTGTAAATCAGTTTTTATGACGATGTTAAGGGCGGCATTTCGTGCAAAAATCCAAGGGCGGCGTATTGCGTTGCTACGCCACTGATTCGAGCCCATCAGTTTTGTTTAACATACTTGATGAATGTGCATCAAAGAGAGAAATGTCAGTCTACTTCGTTTCATTGTCCGTAGACACGTCTTCAACCGCTTCAAAGCTGAAAATAATCGGTCTTAACAGGCTTTGGAAATAGGCACACTTAAAACTAATTCAACGATGACTTTTTAAACAAAAACTTTGCTTGTGGTCGCTCTTCGCTAATACACGTGGCAACGTCCAGATTGCGTTTGAAAAGTTTGCTTTCAGGCAAACCTACAAATAAACCACACTCAATTTCGCAACGATTCTTGTCAATTGTATTCGGCAGTGCAATGTTTGCGCCAACTACAATGACTTTTTTGATTGGCAACGTCAATCAAGTGAGCTTTTTCTGTCGGAGCGACCTTTATGTTTTCTAGGTTAAACCTGCGTGTTAGTTACGCATTGACCAAGTGCAAGGTTTCTATGTATTCACGATTCTACAGGGTGTTTCAAAAGTCACGCCCGATTTTTAATATGAAAAAACGTGCTTAAAGAACGAATTTATATTTCTGATACGTAGTATAACTACATAACAATGAAAAATGGAATTACAGAAAATTACAATGATAAGAATAAATCAGAAAATAAAATAAAGTTAATTGTACACATTTTATTCATAATGTTCAAACACTTCTCCTTCTACCTGAATGCATTCTCGCAATGACACTTTGACAGGCTTTTTCACGTAATTCAATGTCAATACGTAAACACTTTTGTCTTATAATGTCTTTCAATTCAGGAATAGTGCGAGGGTTTTTTGAATACACATCATGCTTCAGGACACCCCATAGAAAAAAGTAGAAATAGAAAATATCATAGAAAAATATCCATTGACTTTTTAACTGTATAAAATCGAGCGTGACTTTTGAAACACCCTGTATTTGCTTTGGCCAAAGTCGGAAACAAAGTTCTCGCACTAGTTTGCCGTAATTTTAAAGGCGCTTGAGTTTTTCGGGGGCCAGCAGATTCTTGAAGTTTGCCAACGTTCTGCTCTGCAAAATCGCTGGATTTTTCAAGTAATTTTGAACTTTGTCGACAGTCCTCAAGTTTTTGATTTGGTTTTGGAATATATTTACTTGCTCTAATGCTCCGAGAAGTGTAGACTCTTCAGTCTTGAAGTGCTCTAACAACTGCTTTGCATGATCCAAGCAGGGCTTAGTTTGCAGTCAGTGCGAAATACATCTTTTTTTTCTCGCTTGCTTATACAGTCTATGAACTATTTCCCTCGCTTTTCCTCGCATTGAATTGTCGTCTTATTAATTCATCAATTACAATTTCATAATCAGAAGTGGTCAGCTACGATGTAGTTCTACTTAAGTAGGCTTTTCTGTAACGAGCTACGTACACGAGTAGATTCAGTTTCTACTACTTCTTCTTTTACTTGAGTAGATTTAGTAGGAAGTAACGCCACTTGAGTATTTACAACTCTTACTTTAATAGACGCTAAAAATTTGACGATTTTTGAATTAAAATGCAATAAGCTGGCATAAAAACAGCTTTGAATTTACATTTTTATTACGTGCATTGGTGCAAGCTCTCTATGGAAGTAGGCCAATCTTGTGTCGAACTTTAAAAATCAACTTGCTGGCCTACCTCTTTTTAATGCTAATCAGGAAACGCGCGCTGAATTACTATTATTTTATATCTTATATTTAAAAAATTTGTAGGGCCAGAAGCAATTCAAATATTTTGTAGTGTTTAATTTTTAAACAGTTGTTTAGTAGTTGAAAATTTCAAAAACCTTTGGACAAACTTTTGGATGATGGATTCATTTTACTCTTCTAATGTAAACACTAAAAACATATGTTTTTGTTGAGTTTTTTATCAGAAGTTGTCGCCAGAATGAAGCAACAATAGAAAGTGTCCTTATTTATTGTAGGCGGGACTAACAAAAACGTTCGTTTCGTCAGCGTCTAAAATCAAACCTGCTAGAAAACCAACTGTGTTGCACAGACAAATTCTGTCATATTTCGGGTTGTTTGTTTTTGGTAAATGTTGTTTTGAGGGTGGCTAGACGATCTAGCATTCTATCTGTTGCCAACTCTGATAATTAACTGTCATTTTAGGTAGCAGTGGCTGTGGCGACCGCATAGTCTTGATATTCAAGTAAATCTTGTCCAATTGCCGAGTCACAGTTGCGGAAAAGAAGCTGTCTTTTATTTTCGTATATAATCTTGTATTCCTTTTTTCATGTCAACTCTAAGTATCTGAGTACATGTTGGTTGATTCTGTGGTGTTGTCTTTGGGATATACGGCCAAAGTACCAGCATTTACAGCGGCACACGTATTCATATACGACATTGCTTAGTAGAAGGGATGGCACTGCATCTGCGCACCTTGCAGATAGAATACGATTAGTGGAAAACCATCATCCAAATTTCTGTTACTTTGTAGCAATTATTGACCGTTGTTTTGATTAGCTTCTGTGGAACTTAGGAGAAAAGTTACCGGATCATAAAATTTTCGGTAGACAAGGCGTATTGGGAACCTACTTTCTAGTGGTCATTACATTTGTTGATGGCCATAAACATACTTACCTGAATATCACTGCTTGGGTTGCCATTTTTGCGAAGAATAGATTCGATGTTTTCAGCTCTTGTGACGTCTGGGTTTGGAGGAGATAGACAGATGACGGGTTACCAGGGTTCCAATAAGTTTGGCCTTCTATAGGGGAGACCAAAAGAATAGCAAGGTGCATAAAAAAGTTTGTTTTTGTTTATAAGGACTTGAAGAATTTTTACTCAGCTTTGTTTACTAGAACGTGTAGAAAGAGAAGTTTGCCATCTCCTTCTTTTTAAAGGTAGAGTTCAAGAAAGGATGTAAAGAGTTTATTGGCGTATGAAAACTGTCACAGTGGGATTCCTCGTTGAAGATGGCAAAGGTGTCATGAACATAGCGGAAATGCAAAGCGGGTTTGCTGGTTTGTCGAAACAATTCCTCTTGGTAGTATCCAACAAATATATTGGCAAGAGTTGGGCCAAGTGGAGAGCCCGTAGGAATATCATCAATCTGTTTGTGTATTGTATTGTTGAAGCTGAATTCAACCAAAGTAGTAGCTTCGGTTAGAATCTCAATGAAAAGTTCTTTGGGGATAATAGGGAGAACAAATTCACTTTTGCACAAAGTATCAACTCAGATCTGAATGTTTTTTTAGGTGGGATATTAGTAAACAAACCAGAGATATGGAAGGAACAGCAAAAGACGGCTTCGGGATCCAAGTTGTGGTGCTGCATATTTTCAGCAAAAGTGAAAGAATCTTCTGAGTGAGAGTAAAGCTCCCAAACTAATTAATAAAGGCTGGGAAGGCATTTTGCTAAATCATGACGAGTAGATCCGATTATTTTGGAATAGCGTTTGATGAGAGCCACACGAAAAGTAGTAGTTTTATCTCATTGCTCTAAAAGTGTGCAATAAGTCCGTCCTTTGAAGCTTCGTTCAACAAGTTATTTTGTTTAATTTTTTGCAGCTGGTTTTATCGTTTTAAGCATAGATTAGTTTGTTCACATAGCAGCTACTGCACTTGTTGAGGGAGTTGCTAGAGGAGCGAAAAGGGCAATTACTCTATCACAAGATTTATCAGTTTTGCTTGTGCTAAGTTTTCTCGTGCATCTAAAAAAAGTTTGTGTGTAAACTTAACCTCTGCAAATATCTCACAAATTTGCTTAACACATCTGATTCTTACCATAGCGGCGTGAGGTTTCTAAATTAGTGAAAAAAGGTGATGACTACAAATATTATCCAAACGTAAAAAATTTGCCTCAATGCCTTGAGAAATTGTTTACTGAGTTCATCATTAGGCTTTATTTTTTACACTAAAGTTTAAATAACATGAGATCTAAGCTTTTTTGTTTGGAACAGTCATCCTCAATTTTTTTGTACTTGAATACCACCGAGAATAATTTTATTGTCGTTGCGTACCACTAAAGGCCTAGGAGCCAGAACTCCCTCCACTTTAGCCATATTTATATAGCTATGCACATAACAACTTTTCCTAAAACACCGTGTGAACATCTATTTTTAGAAAGCTTTAATATAATATGTCTCTAAAAATTACTGGACTTGTAGTTTACGTTATTTGATCCTGAGCACTACAACAGAAAAATAACATGTTAGTTACGTAGCCAACGCGATCAACGTTAGAGCAAAAAAGGAGAAAAAAGTTGGTAATGTAACTTCAGCTACAAATAGGCAAATAAGTTTGTATCTTTAAAAAGTCATAAACAATACTTTTACTCAAGTAGATTTTTACGCTCTTTTGACAACCTCTGCTCATAACTGGCAACTGCGAGCAAGATGGAGCGAACGTGAGCACACCAACGTGTAGGACACAGCCCAAGTAGGTCAATAACTCAATCTGTTCCAAAAAGTGGACGAAATAAAGTTTTCATTTATGGGACTCTCAAATCGCAACCGAGACTTCTTTAAAAAGTATCGGCAATCAACTTCACGTTTCTTGCTGCTTCTTGTAATATTAAATTCAATGCATGGTTACTGCAGTGGAGGTACAAAATATGGTATCTGGCAATCCTTTTTTCAATCTCTGTTGTACATCATTTACCTGACCAGATATGCTAGATCAGGGGTTCCCAATCTGTGGTACGCGTACCACTGGTGGTACGCAGAAGCTTTCTAAGTGGTACGCAGAAGCTTTCCAAGTACTACGCGAGATGTTTTCCAAAAATGCAAAAAAAGTATTTGTTTTCACAGAAACTCCGACACAGAGAAATGCAGTAATGTCAATTTGGTTTCAGTTTATTTTCTTTTGCTTCTCAATTGTAATACATGTAAATTTGTACATATTGTATAATGTTTATGATGTTACGTGGGCTGCTAGCTTGCTTGGCGCTTTTTTTCTTTCTGCAGCATATCTGCAGCAGCAGCAAGCTGCAACACAATCGAATATTCTAGCTAGAGTGTTACAGAATATCTCTTAGTAACGAGCTCACGACTGGTTAAAGCCTATTATGATGTAATAGACGGGGGAAGAACTGATTCATACTGATTTTTTAGAAAGAAATGTGATTGGCTTATAACTAAACTTACCATATTTTGGTGATTGAAAGATGGGACGCTCCAGAATAACAGGCCTGATCGGAGGGTTTTGCTATAGCTGACCAGGTAAAGTGCGGACACACTTAGCGGTGATGACCTTTTTTTTTTGAGAACGCCACCAATTCCACATAAGTTTATTGTTATCCAAAGAAAGAAGATAAATTTTACCCTGAATGGGGGTGTCCTCCAAAAAAAGGTCATCACCTGCTTTGCTGCCAATGTTGTGTCTCTTCCGGCGCAAATCGTCATCGAGCTAGAGTTAGCTTTCAAAAACACCCGATTTGCTACCGCCACTTGTGTTGGTCGCAGCACAATTTATCATCGTACTAGAGTTAATATTGATAATTCCACTAGAGTGAAAAACCGGGACATTTTGCTAACCGGGCGGGACACCGGGACAGACACCGGGACACACGCTTAAAACCGGGGCTGTCCCGGCTAAAACGGGACGTATGGTAAGCCCACGTATAACTGAAGAACCTTCTCGAAAGTTTTTTCGTCAGTATAAATACGATTGCTTGTGCATCATATTTTTGTTTATTGGCATGTGGGAGTTCTTCCAGTGATAGATTGATAGAAGCTTTGTGAATTTTGAAATAAAATTTTGCTGTCCTGGCAAGCTATATTTAAACTGCTGTTCTACCTGACTTTATTTTTGTTGCTGTTGGAATCCGGTTGTTTTATAATTTTACTTGTATTATATTTGTATGTTAATATGTCTGTTAATCTTTGTGAACAGTTCTTTTATGGAACAAACTAATCGTCAAAGTTAGGTGGTGCGCAGCTACAGAATAACTCCATAAGTGGTACATAGCAACAAAAAGGTTGAGAACCCCAGTGCTAGACGCTCCGTCAAAATGCGACTTCTGCAGCTTGAAGAAAGACAGGTTTAGCCTGGCGAAGATATATTTGATTGACAAATACTAGGTTTGCGCCTTACAATCTAGGACAGTGTAAAAACCTAAAAATACATTATGGATCTAAAGAATCATCCACAAGTACAAGTTGCTTGAAAACATGCACTGATGTCAGAGGTTGGGTCAGCTGTAATTCAAAAAACGAACTGCGCTGGCCTTCTTCACAAATACTGTATTAGATTTCATAGGCAAACATTTGTATCATCTCGTTCGGCATGGTATCAGACATCCAGTTATCTCTGCGTAACAATACTGCCTTTTCTCGGGAGACAAGCTGTGTGTTCCATCTGATGCGAAGGTCCGGTTGTTGATTGTTAGAAACGGCTACTGATAGTAAGGCTCGGCCATGGCCTAGCTTATCCTTATTACTGTTGCCGTCAGAAATATCAGTAACACAAATTAAGTACCACGTTTATTTGTCAATAACCAAATTGTTTTACTATTAAACATTCGAGTTACAAAAAATTGTCACTAAATAATTTAGCTGTAAGTAGCAGAATATTGTCCAATGAAAATAGAGCCATACGTGTGGTGACAGACGTTTATATAGCACACTAGCCGGCTTTGACGGCGTCGCGCGACAGGGAATTCAACCGGCCAAGCCGGCTTTATGGGGTCTTGTGTGAACAGTAGCGAAAAGTTAATAAATTTTATGCACTTTCATGATTCTTCTACACAAAACTGTGATCATCATATTCTCTTAATCATTGCTGGCAATACTCACAAGAATCTTGCCACAAATTATTGTTAATACTTGCGAGAGAGCAAGGATTTGAGATAATCAAAACTGATTGTAGTGGTGAAATGGCAGTTGCTTTCATAATTATAGAAATAAACTATTTAATGGTAAGCTTATTTTGCGATATGGTGTTGCCCCTTTCCTATTGATATTAGTGTTATTGAATTCCTAATTTGGCTGCACTATTGGTCTTGTTTCCGGCATAGCGACAAAAGCGGCTATTGTTCTCTCTATGTTAAGCTTTACAAATTGTTATGGTTATGGTTTTATGATGATTTTTTTTAAACTTGGAATTTTATTACAATGCGGTAAAGTATAAACATAAATACCTTATCACGCAGCATATCAGCATAAGAAAAAATCCTTACTTTATAGTATACTAGCAGATTCACCCGTCGTTGATCGGGTAAAACGTAAAGACTGATTAAATTTTTACATTGAATAACCATATTAACTCTTTCGATCCCGCGCGGGTATAATTACCGGCAAGCGATCTTTATGCGTTCGCTCCCGCGACGGTATAGGGGTAAAATGTAAATACTGATTAAATTTTTACATTGAATAACCATATTTTAATATAGGTTAAATAAATATAGGCTCGTAGCCCCCCATAGACGATTCTGATCGAAATCAAAATACCGTACTTGGCTTCCCTGGAAAAAGTTATATAAGATTCATATGTTTGTTTGTATCTAAATGTCTCCAGTTTTATTTCTATAGCGGACAGACAGACAAACTTTGAGTTTTATATATATAGATACAACGGCGTCACCCGAATAGCTCCCGTCAGTAACGTCGGAATTGAGAGTGTCGGTTAAGCCGGCCAAGCCGGCTTCACCCATCAGGCTCTTGTGTGAACAGTTACCAACAGTTTGTGTGTTTTGTGCACATAAGATGTTCACGACTTTTTGTGCTCTTTTTGCTACTAGAATATCTCATTTCAAGATCCTGGCTATGCCTTAGGTCAATGTTCTCTGTTCATTCCTGACACGAACCCAAGCGGGCCTTACATTTCCCGCAATTTGGAAATAGCAAACACATTTTTGATATTAAGCTATTCTGAAGCAAAATAGTAAAAATGTCATTTGTGTGGTGCGATTTCACATAGTGTTGGTGTTTTCTTTTGATTTTTCCTTTATACTTTCTCAGGTTCTCGCTGGCTACGTATTATCTAGCATGTTCTTTTTTACCTGCTTGACGTGCCTTGGGGAGATAAAGGTGTCCTTGTTTTTCGATAAATGTATGATTTGATCCCGGTAGCTCTATAAAGCTATGATAAAGCAAAATACCAATAATATCTTCCATGTGGTGCGATTTAACACAATGACATTGTTAATTATGATTTCCTCTCAAACTTTCTCAAGTCCCTGCTGGCTACACATTATGATTCATATTCGTTTTTCCTTGCTTAGGTATGCTCATAGAAGTTAAAGGAGTCCCTAATTTTCCCAAATTTTCAGATTTGATTCCGGTAGCTCTATAAAGCTATTATCAAGCAAAATGGAAAACATGTTTCTCCCAAGTATGGTGCGATTTTACCTCGGCAGGCCATACTATCACCCATGCGTATTTAACACTAGGATTACCGACATTTTTCTACCTCTCCGTTTACGGCCGTGTCGATTTCGACACGTGTTACTTCGTGGCACAATTCATCACATTTTTTTACAACCTTACCCTTCCGAAGTTATCAAAAAAGTAACAAACACTTATTTGAAAGTGAAGTTTATTTGAAAATGTGCTTGCAAAGACGTGTTTGTTAATGCTCGAGCAAGAGATTGCATACACTTGTTGCATTTTACATATATGATCCGGGAGCCATCTTGCGAACATTTTCCACATGTTGGCTCATCACAAAGCATGCACAATGATACTGTTGCATTCTCGCAACCATATACACTGCATCTTCTTCGCTTTCTGGTTGAATTTACGGAACAAATTGGCCTATCAGAAGACTCCCTGCTTTGCATTGTTGTTTGCTTTGCAGTCAGTTCTTCGATGAGTTTGAGCAGAAAGTTTCGACGGCTTATCTGCGTTCCTGTTGATTTCATAAAAATAACTCTAGCATTTATGGCAGCGATGTCCAGAATGTTTCCCCACACTTCAGTGGCCATCTTCGAGAAGCAGATCTAGTTGAATATAGGCGGGCCATCTGATCAAAGCAATCCACTCCGACTTTGTTCTTGTTGTAAAACAATATCACTTGTGGTTTTTGCTTCACACTACTCTGATCTATGTCAGGTGAATGATGCATGGAAGAAAGCAGGCAAACAGTTTTCTTGGCTTTGGCCTGGTATTTCACAAACAGCATATCATTATTTTTGTGCCAATAAAACTGACTGCAATGCAAGTTTCCTTTGACGGCATCAGTCATTTTCTTGGCGATTTCGCGACGATTTTTTCTAATAGTTCCAACAATTGAGATTTTTTCTTTCTGCAATTTTAGAGCAAGTGGCAAAGATGTAAAAAAGTTGTCGCATGTGATATTGTACCCTTTTCCCCGAACACCTTCTGTCAACCTCATCACAACCGACTCTGCCAGAGGTGTATCACCACGCTGCTCTTTCTCCTGGGCACCAAGATATGGAAAAATGTTCGAAACATATTTGCTTTTTACATCAACCAAAACCCAGAATTTTATTCCATACTTATCTGGTTTGTTTGGCATGTACGTTACCAACGAACAGCATGACTTACAGGGCATTAGCTGCTCGTCAATAGTCAGTGAATAGTCACATACGAACTTACTCCTGCATAATGAGGAAAATTTTTCAAAGGCTTCTCGAAAAGGTGCGAACTTGTCGGCTCCAGGACCTCGTCGTATCCAGTTAGGTTTGTCGTCAAACCTCAAGTATTTCAGTATTTTTATAAATGAGTCACGGCTCATTGCTTCAGAGAAAATAGGCATGCCATACTTCCTACTCCAAAGAAAACAGGCGGGATGACCTTTCCCGTAAAGTCCACGAGCATATTGTAGTCCAATAAAAGTCTCAAGATGATGCAAATCTAGGACAAACTCATTGTCACCCCTACGTGCTGCTTCTTCAGTTGTGAATTTTGCAATCATTCTCAGGAGAGATTCATCGATGAAATGCTTCCAGGCGTCATATGGAGTTGACACGCCTCTTGCAGTTGCTCTAGGAACGCCTGTAGCTGCCTTGAAAACATTATGTGCCCCGGTACGTCCAGTGTTAGTTGATGGAGTACAGGTCCATTCCGTTCTATCTCTTCCAAAAACAGATGTGGATGTAGGTTGGCTTTGTTGTGACATAACATTGTCATCTTCATCAGACTCATCTTCACAGTTATCAGGGCACTCGTCGCTGTCACTCACATGCGCATTTGGGCTTTCTCCTCCGCCACTAGCATCTCCATATCCCTCTTCATCAGAGCATTCGTCATCGGTATCCCAGGTGGTAATTACATCAGCTAGTTCATTTGCAGTTATCGCTCGTTGCGTCATTTTGCTTATTTTGAACTATAGTGTATTACAAAATCATGAAACTCAACTTGCAAATGGCCTGAAATAATAAAATAGACACATAAGAAACAAATAAATTAGAAGAACTGATTTCAAAACTTCAGCCTAACCAGAAAATTCTGCTAATATTGCCTTTGTTTACTATGCACGCTTGCTTGCAAAGCGGTACGTCCTTCAATTAGAGATCTGCCCTCTGAAACAGTGGAAATCACATACCAGAAAAACTGGTCAGGAGCGGGACTCCAAAACCTAGCACAAAACATTTCACGCATCAGACGCAAATGAATGCCAAGGCCAGACAGAAAACGCTTACAAAGTCCTTCAGTTAGCTTTTCAAATTGTGAACGTAAAATGAAATGCCGGATAAATCTATTTTGTGTTGAATCACATCTGTGTCTTCATTTGGTCAACAATAGAAAGTACAAAAGCAGCCAGACAGAAGTAATTTTCCAACAAAAGCCGTTAGTGTCGAAATCGACACGTCCGTAATTGAAGGAGTTCTGATTTTCAAGCCGCGAAAAGTCGTATTGTCTGATGAATGTAAACTAAATCCTTTTAATATGGAGAACTAGGGCAAATTCTAGGAAAAGTCAGAGAAAAGTAGATATGTACGAACTCGCAGTTCAGAGAAGCGAAGCGCCAATTATTTTTTCATGTCGATTTCGACACGGCAGTAATCCTAGTGTTAAAACGTATCAATTAATGCAGGTGTGCCAGCTTAACCGTACAAACATTTGTTGGAGCCACAAAGAAATGTTTTACTAAATATAAGCCGTAGTTACTGTACATGTAATGCCAATCATGTTGGTTTATAAATGAAGACTGAAAGTATTCAAAACGAAAGAATGATGACACAAACTACCATTCGTAATTTTTAAGAGTAAAGGGGGGAGGGGAAGGGAAGATGAAACATAGTCAAAATTAATGGCGTCGCCCAAATAGTGGTCGTTTTGACTCATAAAGAAATGAGCTGTTTGGTGGTAGGCATATTCGACGATTAGGTGGGCCCGCTTTCGTATTAATATTTGTGACATTAAGCTTTTTGCCAGCGCTATTTGCTTTTAATTCGGCCATAGCATGAAAAGGGACCCTGCCTTTCCCCTAAGTTATATTACCTATTGAAATAGGAACCTACAGTATTACGCTCTTTTCAAACAAAAGCATTTTCTCTTAATCCACTGCTACAGATTGATGCTATTATTGTTTGATTTTGATCTTTTCTTAAATTTGGGACTTTATTACATTTAACTTTGCCCCTAATCCAGACCTCTCTACTTCTAAATAAAGATTAGTGTTTTGTATCGATAGGCCTATCCTTGCAATAACAAATATCAATAATGGGCTTTACCATTTATGTTTGCTATCAAAATGATAGTGAATAATTCTGCTGCCCACTGCTGTTCTCACTATGTACTGGCAAGCATTGAGATGTCATTTAACATTATGGCCTCACAATGCGTTTTGCGCCATTATTATTAGAAGCGCTACTTACCACTTTTTCGTTACTCTAGGCGAATTAATATGAACCAACGTTTCTGACTGTGTGCATGTTCCTAGGCCCTGGCATTAATGCCGCCATGCAAAGAGCAAACTAACGCGAAATGATGCACTCACAGTTCAGTTATAGCAGTAGCGGGAGCCTCCATCAATAATGTCGAGGTTAAGAACATCAAATCAGCTGGCTGCTGCGACAGCCTTGCTCAATTGCAAAGAAAATTGCTTCAACATTTAGATCATATGTAGCTCGAGACTTACATTTTGTTGCAAACGATAAGAAAGCACCATCTTACTCCCTCATCATTTTCTTGGGTGATTACCACGTGTTTTGTTTGGAGTAGGCTACATATTAAAATTTGTAGACTTCATTTTTGATGAATCTTTTTGAATAATTTGATTGATAATGCCAAACATCCATGCTATCGAGAAAGAATACCAAACATGTATCAAAGAACTTAATTTTTCTAGAAATTGCAGTTTTGTGAAGTACAGCTACCAAAATTTAGGTGTTTTTAACCAATAGACTACACTTCATAAACGATTAGAGACTTCAGTTTTTGATGGGTCTATTTGAGTACGTCGACTTACAATGCAATAAATCATGCTTATGAGGAAAAGTAGTCAAATTATACCAAAGAGCTAACTTTGTTAAGCAATTGCAAGTGTGTTTGGTCAAATAGGATAATTGTTCAACCAAAAATGAAACATCATGCTTGGCAATCAATTTTTGATCAGCCGTTATAAACTAATCCTCAGCCTCAAGTAATTGGAGTGATATATTACTGGAAAAGAAATTTCTTAAGCTTTCAAAGGATAGTAATTGTTAGTACTTTATTATAACGTTTTTATATTAAAGTTACCTGTTTTTACTGAACTCACTACTTTCGGAAGAGGTAAAAAGTTACACCACAGGTCTTAGAGCTCAATTTTTTCAGTAAAAAAACTGATATTAATTGTACACATGGTGTACTATCGGAATCGCATTGAAATAACCTTTAATTTGTTGAATAAAGTTTGTAAATCAGTTAAGAAATAAAATCACAAATCAGATTTTTAATAAACTGATTTTGCAAAAAGGGAGCAAATTTTGAAAACATCTTGATATTATGAATTGCGGTAGCGCAGATTTGTTTTAATCTTACGAGACATATTACGACGTCATACAGCAAGTTTTACGCGTGCAAGCGAAATATAGAAGAAAAATCGCTTGGAAGGCTTAAAGTGCTTAAATAAAGAACTGCCCGTAGCACAATCAAATAAACATTAGTTGTTGTGAAGTTGTTTTTGTCAAAAGTATCTTATTAATATCTTTTGAAAGAACGTTAAATCGCATTTGTGCGATGAGTACTTTTTGAGCAAAAACAAAAAACAGATTGTTCAAAAAATCGTTGATTGTGACGTCATTTTAGACCCCAAACAAATGAAAGTTTTTGAAATGTGGTAAGTCGGAAGTTGGTTTTCGTTTGAGCAAAAAGTGGTTGTCCTCGGTCAAGTAATGCAATTAAAAAAAAATTTTTGGCTATGACGTCATCATGATGTCACGAACACCCTTATGACACTCACCAGGGGGTGGTGATTAATCGTGCCAAGTTTGATGCTTGTACCTGTAGCAGTTTGAGAGGAGTTAAAACAGACAGATAGACAGACAGACAGAATTGCGCTTTTATATATTAGATTAATAAATTTATCTTCACAGCTATTTACACTTTTGCTTAACTTTTTTCTACCGCAATCGTAGCAGGTTAATCGAGCCGATTGAGTTTTAAAAAAGATTTGATATCCACGCATTTCCTTTAAGCAGTCTGTATTGTATTGCCTCCTTTTTATCAGTTTGTCAGCAGGATAGCTTTGTTTGGTAAGCGACTACAGACACTCCCTGACTTACGAACATCAGACTTACGAACATCCGTAGATACGAACAAAATATTCTGCAAGTTCGAATTCGTATTTAGTGTAAAATATTACTTTTCGCTACTAGCCAAAGCCGCACAGGACTGTAGCACAGATTTATTTGATAAGATTTACGACAATCGGCTTTGCTATGACCAAACAATTGGCATTCAGCATGTTCCCAGTCAACAATCGCTACAATTCCTCTACAAAAATTTCTTTTTGCGGTTTTTAAAACTGCTGCACAGTACTGCACTGTAAACTACAAAGTCGAGTAGCAGTGATTTTTTTCGGAAGAAAATCTATTAATCTTAGCCGAATATGCGAGGCACGAAAAACCCGTAAAGGATATTAAAAAGCGCAAGGCTAGTGATACCTGTGGTAGTCCCAGAAAACGACAAGCCATCTTGATGGAAACAAAAGTGGCGATAATAAAGAAGCTTGATTGTGGTGAAAAAATGGTGAATGTAGCCAGCACGTTCAATATGAATCGTTACACTGTCGGTAAGATTTACAAGAGTAAAGACCATATCATGGAACATGTGAAAAGTGCAGTGCCTATGCAGTCTACCATTATCAGCAAGAAACGGGGGAAGCTAATTGGAACGGTAAAACTTCTCAGTCATTGGATGGTACATTAGTGGTAGCGGCATGTACGACTTAGCCTCACGCTGATTCAGGAGAAGGCAAAGTCACTTTTCGAAGGCTTGAAGACTAAAGCTGGTGAAAGTGCGGAAGAGAAAGTGTTTGCTGCAAGTCATGAGGTGGTTCCAACGCTTCAAGAAACGAGCAAACTTGCATCATGTTTCTGTCTCTGGTAAAGCAGCAAGCGCCGACGAAGTGACTGCAAAGAAATTCCCGATTAACTTAAAAGAAACCATTGATGCCGGTAATTATGCTCCTCAGCAAATTTTCAACGTGGACGAGACTGGCCTCTTTTGGAAAAAATGCCCGAGAAAACGTGTATTAGCCGTAAAGAAAAGACGATGCCAGGGTTTGGCTGCGAAGAATAGGTTAACCTTGATGTTGGGCGGCAATGCTTCGGGAGATTTCAAGCTGAAACCACAATTAGTTTACAGAGCTGAGAATCCACGAGCATTGAAGAGCATCAAGAAAAGCTGTCTTCCTGTAATTTGGAAGCCTAACAAAAAAGCTTGGGTGGCACTCGCTGCATTCGAGAGCTGGTTTTTCCACCACTTTATAAATGAAGTCAAACTCTATTGTCGGGAAAATATCTTGGATGACGCACCTGGCTACCTACCACACTTGGATGATTTTCATCCAGATGTGAAAGTTCTGTATCTGCCCCCAAACAAACTTCACTCCTTTAGCCGATGGATCAAGATTTTATTGCCAATTTTAAGAAATATTACATTCGTCGTAAGTACAGGTAATTACTAAAGACAGCGGAGGCAAATCCTAATATGACCTTAAGTGACTTTTGAAAGTTATTTAATATCTACATGTGCATTAAGCACAATGATGCCGTGTGGCGTGAAGTTTCCCAGACCAACATGAAGGATTTTCGGAAGGCTTTGTGCCCGCAGTTTGTCAACAGTGTTCAAAGATTTGATCAAGAGGAGGTCAAGAAAATCCTTGAAAATCTCGTTGAAATATTTAAAAAGCTGGACATCGACTTGGAGGAAGACGACTTCCAAGAGCTGTTCGAGTCGCATTCGCAGGAATTGACAAACGAAGAACGAATGGAATTAGAAACCATGCAATGACCAGAAGAAGATGAAGAATAAGAGATTCTCCCAATGAAAAAATTTGAAGCAAAGTCAATGGCCAATGGGTTTGTTTTTATAAAGATAGCTCTTGCTATTTTTGAGAATCAGGATCCGAATGTTGAGAGATTCTGAAAAGTAGCAACAAGCGTCCGCGATTCCTTCAAGTGTTGTCGCATTATCTATGATAAAAAGAAAAAAAAGACATTGCAAACTTCCTTGAATCAATTCTTCAGTAAGCGTAGTAATCCGCAAGAAAACATCAAAGCTGTGGAAAATCTCCAAGAAAACCTGGAGTCAATGCCTTCATCTCCGTTGCCTTCTTCGTCAAACGCTGCCTCCTACTCGGACAGACCGCTGCAACTCTATAACATACCATACTGTTCTCTGTATATTTATGTAAATATATTATGTGTAGGTATTTTATTTCTGTGTCTTTAGAATAAGAAAACAGCTTTAATGTACTACGTATGTGATTTAGGAATGTATGGTAAGCATTTGTATTGCACTGCACACCGAATAACAGCACTGTACTGTGTTGTACAGAGGATTTGCCAACCTTCGAACAAATTCAAGATAAGAACGACGGTGTAGAACGTAACTCGTTCGTAAATCGAGGAGTATCTGTATTTGTTTTCAAATTATTTAATTATTTACCTCGTAAGCAGTCTTATTTAGTGAATAGTGATTGCTAGCTAACTAGATCTATGCGTTCAACTGATACGCGGCGCGGAAAAAGATTTTCTGATTCGTTAAAGTTTCGACCAGAGGTTTAGTTGTGAAATTTGATATCCACACATTTCCTTTAAGCAGTCTGTATTGTATTGCCTCCTTTTTATCAGTTTGTCAGCAGCATAGCTTTGTTTGGTCAGCGATTATTTGTTTTCAAATTATTTACGTCGTAAGCAGTCTTATTTTAGTGAATGGTGAATCCTAGCTAACTAGATCAATGCGCTCAACTGATACGCCGTGAAGAAAAAGATTTTCTGATTCGTTAAAGTTTCGGCCAGAGGTTTAGTTGTGAACTAACGGCTTAGCAATTTATATTACATTGTTTTGCAGGCGTGTAGAAGTTTAAATTGTTATGATTTTGAAGTCTTGTAACATTATGTTTGACTGCAGCAAACAACATGGAATGAAAGACAACATTAGACAGATTGTTCAAAGCATTATTTGTGCACTTTTTACGGTGATGTTGTGGTTTGCTCCTTTGATTAGCATTCCACACAGCAACAGAGGAATAGTGATGAACTATTTTAGTGTTGCCTTTGTTCTTTGGGTTTCAATCAATAGCTTGACATTTGGAATAAATCTTTTTGGAAAGTTGGTTCTCATCTTCGACAAAGCAGACAAGCCTGCTTACAAATGGTGTCTATATATACTGACGTTGTTTGGTGGAGCGCCAGCTAACGTATTATGTGCGATAGTCTATTTTCTATTAACCCAGAAAATCAACTTTGATTTTATAAATGCTCTTACTAAACTATCTTACGTGCACATCATTTTAGCAATGATGGGTTACAATTGTATTTACGCTTATGCATAGGCCAAAATAAACTTTTAGTTTTAGAGCGCCAATGATGGCAGATGCAATGCTGTTTTTAAGCGCAGGGGTGTTGTATGTTTATGTGGTAAACTTTCAACCCCGACAGGTTGTGAAGATAGCATAGTTATTCGGAAGAAAAATCATGGGGTGAGCATGGTCGATAACTTCAGTTGAAAAGTAAATCAAAACGACTATACACTGCTGCCTTTTTTGTAGTAGCCTCTGCTTTACTGCACATGCGCAGAAAGTTGGTCAAAAGCCATCAAGATCTCACATTTTTTAAATTACGTAGATGAGGTAATGTTATTAGATTGTGAGCAAACTTAATGGGTAAGTTTGAAAACAAGTTAAAGAGTGTTGTGCACCATGAAAAGTGATGCCGGTAGTTTTGGACTTGAATTTGCCTTAAAAAAGACTTTATTTACTTTAAAATTGTTGATAACTTTCAAGGTGGTATTTTTAATGCAATGAAATGAAAATCAGAACAATGTGGGTTTAAAGTTTAACCAAAGTTGCTGCCGTTTCTAGACTTGAAATTTTCATAAATATCATCTTGAATGTTCACCTTCTTTTTTCAGTGTCATTTAAACACGACTGTTTGCAACAATGCACTTCTATCGTTCGGTACTTCAACTACTGTATTTGTTTTTTAAAGTTGTAATCGAATCAAGTCTTTTTTTGGTTAGGTTTTGCCTCTATGATGTTTCGCTTTGTTTCCGCTAGCGTTTCATTTGAGAATTAGTTGTTTTATAAGCTACTAGCCGGCGTGGCCCGCAGGGTCCCCATCAGTAATATCGAAGTGAAGAACATACCATTTGAGTCATACCAAAAGACTTTAAAAAATGGTATTCACAGCTTTCCTGCTTGGCGCTCAGCATAAAAAGGGGATAGTGTGGAGAACAAGCCGGCAAGCTTGCTTGTTGTGTCCTTGGGCAAAGCACTTAACGGAATGCCTCCACCTTTATGTGGCAGACAGGTGGCCCTCCCGCACTTCACCGGATTACAATTGTAAAGTTGCTAACCAGCATGTCGTAAAAGACGACTCTTGGGTACGCATCAGTGGCAGTCCGCCTTGTTGGTGGTGGGGGTACCAGTCACTCAAGATTGGTTCGAAATGGGCTGCCATCTTTCCCCTCGCCTAATTTAAATTAGGTTGACGGCATGAACCTGAATTGCGGTTCATGTCGTACCTCCATCCCGAGGAACAGAAGAGGTAACCACAAACAAACAAACAAGGTTAAGAACATAGTTGATTGTGAAAACAGTAAGAAAAAGTAAATGCATTTTTGACCTCGCCAATTGTAGTTTCAAAATCAGAAGTAGCGTGTTTTTAATGGCAATCGAGTAGAAAAACATTGCCGAGGGATTAGGGATACGCTTAGCCGCTATATTTTTACCACAGTTCTTGAAGTCCCTTGCAACGTCTCCTTTGCCCAGTTTGCAACATATAGTTAAGGACTTGACAATTGAAACAGACAATAATTTCACAAACTTTCATTTGTTTATTTTATTATTTGTTATGATTCATAAATGTAGGAAAGGAGGCGCCAAAGTGATTGTTGTGTAATTTCACAAAACAAGCTATTAAATATTTCGCATATTGTTCACAACTTTTCCTAATTGTACGCCTATTTGTATGACCTAAAATCTATATTGTTAGGTCCTGGCATAATTGCAGCTAGGGGAAGTGCAAACTAATCCAAAGTCAAGCACTTACGGTTAAGTTATGGCCGAAGAGTGTAATCCGTGGGCAGGTTTTTGTGGCAAAGATCTGGATAATTGTTGTGATTTCTGTAAGACTTCACATGAAAAATCGTCAATTTGTTTAATTTTCTTACATTTGATTAATATGTCTCAGTGGTTTAGATCAGTCAGGCTTGCGACACGACTGTACTATAAAGCATTGTAATTTGTTATTGCATTACTAAAAAGTTGTATTTATTTTTGACTAACCGGTATGTTAATACAACAATGTATCATTCTTCTTTAACAGGCAGCATATAAGTTGTTAGGTTTTAAAATAACAGTGAACAAAAGCATTTCGCGTAGCTGTTACCTTGAGCTTTTTTTCGCTGTAATGACACCAAACAGTGTTGTTACATTATAGAGCGAACTTTACCCATATATGCCCTTGATCCCCGATTGGGGATCGTTTACATTTTGGTCTTGTTTTCACTCCCAGAAATGAAATTGGAGTTGGTTTTTGTGGTAGTTTTTAGAAGGACTAGTGATTTATATTGTGTAATAATCACTTGCTCCAATGTCATTTCGAAGTAGTTTATTTGGAATGCTAAACCAAAAAATACGGAAATTTGTCAGTATGGTAAAAATAGGTATTCTAAAATTTTGTTTTTACCTTTAATTTGACTCACAAAAGTCGAGATATTGTACAAAATTGTTGTTTATATACTCTGTAACGGGTTCGTAGTACAGAGACCCTTGGGGTAATCTCCCAACCCGAGACAGATTGTTGTGAAGCTGTTAAACAAAGAAATGAACAAATGAAACGCGCCCTTGCTGGAACTTCTTCTCTTCTGTCACCTAAACTTTCGTGCTCAAATCCTTTGATAAAACATGTATTGACGATAAAGAACTGACAGTTGAAATTAAAATATTACAATTGATAGAAAAACAAGATGGGATGGTGTTAGCGTCGGCGACGTTAGCGTTTTCAGACTATTTTGACCCCCAAGTAGTTTCTTTACTGCAGCCCCAAAAAGACGATCAACAAAAGCACAACTTATCCAACTTTGTCTACTTCGTTTCCTACAAGCTTCTTTTAATAGTTTTGTCTTTTACTAAAACGTGCAGGTTTACAAAAATCGTATTCCCTATTGCTACGTGTCTACTTAGGGTTGCCAACTTTGACAAATTTCAATAAAGGACACAGTGACTAGGGTTGCCAACAGTCCTTTATTTTAAAGGACGGTCCTCTATTTGAGCCCCTCTGTCCTTGTCCGGGTGCGTGATCGGGTGTTGACCTTTTTTTTTTTTGGAGGCCACCATGTATAAATACTGCTCGTGGACGTGGTCGCCTCCAAAAAAAAAAAGGTCAACACCCGGTTTTCTATGGTTTGTGCCACACAACCGTGGTTGGACTGTCCTTTTTTTAGCTCTTGCAGTAAATTTTTTTCAGCTCTAGAAATAAAGGACAATTCTAAGTTTAATAAAGGACAAGGACAGGGGGGTTCAAATAAAGGACTGTCCTTTGAAATAAAGGACGGTTGGCAACCCTATGTCTACTTGAGAATGCCGCAAAGTGTGACAAGAAGGCAGTTACCGCTGCGTCGCTCGAGGGTCAACCTTGCCAAATCTAACGACTAATCACTGATAACAACAGCGTAAGTAAGACAAACATAGCAACGACATAACGCGGATTCAACTCACACATTGGCTATGCGAAAACTATAGATTTAAAGCATTAGATGTTGCCAAATATTATAGCAATATTTACATACTCTTCAAAGAGATATAGTCAAAACCTTTTGAATTTATTTTGAATATATGTAATAATTAGAATTTTAATATCTACTACTGCGATCTAGTTTTTGCAGCAACAAAAATAAAAGATTTTGCTAAATGCGTAAATTACGGCGAATTGACAATACTCTTTTTGATACTAAAAATGATTTGATGCTAAAAATGACATCTCCGTTGTGGTATGGAAAGATAACACCAATGTCAAACTGTCATCAATCCACCAAGGAATACTGCTTTTAGAAAAAGTGCAACAATGGAGTAAAGGGAAAAAAACATGTAAAAATTTCTCAACCTCATTGTATTGCTAATTATAACGTATATATGGGAGGAGTGCATAACCTGGATTGGTTGGTGAACAAATATAGGATACAAATTCGCGGAAAAAAGTTGTATTTTCCGTTTTTTACAAATCTAATCGACGTTACTGTGGTCAATGCGCATGTACTTTTTTGTTTAGCGAATGGCCCCATTCCACTTCTGGATTTCAGAAGACAAATAGTCAGAATTAATGTGAGAAGATCATCCATCTCTGATTTAAAAAAGGTTGGCAGACCATTACTAAACAAGAGTGCAAACCAGCGCGTACTGAGTGAAGTGAGAAAAAATGGAATCGATCATTATTTCCAAAGAACTGAAGGTGGAAAGCAAAGAAAATATGCCATCTGCAAAATAACGCCAGAAAGGAATGCGGTAAATGCAACGTTGGTTTACACGTTGAATGCATGGCAACATCGCATGAACGACGGTTAAAGTGCATTATTGATAAACTTCACTTAAAACACTTAATTGAATTTAATTTTTGAATCCCGAAAACGTAAATTGCTATGTGTACTTTTTTTATTGCAGTTAGGCAAATACATTATTTTTTATGCAATTCTATTAAAGCAATGCCCATGATCCCCATTTGGGACTTTTTTAAAAAAACATATTACTTCAAAAAATGCAAATATTTTTAGAAAACTTGCTTAAATTATGTGTTTTCTTATTAAATCCAACGCACCAAGAAAAAATTTTGGGCGTTAATGGGTTAAAAGTGTTCAAGTAAAAACAAAGATGCATGCTTTGAATGCTAAAAAGGAATCGCTCGTTGCATCTTCAATTGAGTTTTAATTGTTGCAGAAGCTTTTTTATAAAAAGCACCTTGTCAATATCTCCCAAAAAGACTTCTAATCGCCATTCTATGGTGATTAGATTTTGAGAAAGTAAAAAGAACAAATTGTGCAATCAAGCGTTAGCTGTGACGTCATTTTAGACACAAAAAGGATAAAATTATTTGAACTTTAAGTTGATTGCTGGCTGTCGTTTGAGCAAAAGATGGCGTATTTCAGTCTTGAAATGCAAGTTTAAAAAATTGTCTTTGTTTATGACATCATGATGACGCCATAAATCCCCTTATGTCACTCACCTCGGGGAGGTGATCTATCGTGTCAAGCTTGATATTTGAATGCCCAGAAGAGGAGTTGAAGCGCGTACTCAAGCCCACACACGTTCAGATAGAATTGTGATTTATGTATTAGTAGACTAGCCGGCGTTGCCCACATGGTTTTTCATCACTAATGTTGAGCTTAAGAATATGGGTTTCCCAGCTTCATCCAATTGATAGTCGTGAAAGCAGCAATAAAAAGTCAATGCTCTTGGCATAACCAAATCTCGTTCCCAAACCAATCTATCGTTTTTTGATACGCACTCAATTAAAAAAAAACATTATCAAAGGTTGCACAGAGCCATTACAGTTGTCCCAAAAGTAGGCTTACCATATTTTTGTGATTAAAAACGAGACGCTTGATGAAACCCCAACTAACTACGGGTGACGGTGCAAGGTTTCGACGCACTTTGCGTCGGAAATTCAGGTCCTGACCTTTTTTTTGTTTTTTTGGAGATCACCTCCATTCCGGGTGCGTTTAGCCTCGGTTCCACCCAAAGTGGGGTGTTCTCCAAAAAAAAAAAATAAAAACAAAAAAAGGTCAGCACCTGCTTGGCTGCACCTTTTGTGTCATTTTCGGCCGAAAACGTCATTAAGGTAGGGTTCGTTATCAAAATGCCTTTCCTTATCGGGACAGATGTTTAAGTACCGTAGTTCGAGATATGCTGGCTGACTGAATGAAAAACTGGGACTTTCGATGATTTGGCCGGGACAAGGCCTGAAAAAGCGGGACTGTCCCGCCTAAAACGGGACGTATGGTAAGCCTACCCAAGAGTATAGAGTCCCTGCCAACGTCTCATTTCCCTGTTTTTACCGTAAACGTCCTCAAACTTAATAAACTTTTGTTCGTTAAATTGAACAAGTGCTTGAAACCATAACAAAGTTGTGGGTTAGGGCACCAAAGTGATTGATATATATTTTTAGGATTAAGCCATTAAATATTAGGACCATTACATACGGCTTCTTCGTAACTCTTTGCTTGTTTGTTTGACCTAAAGCTTCTGGCTGCGCGTATGTTGCTTGGTCCTGGCGTAATGCAAGGAGCAAACTAACGCAAAATAAAGCGCTCACAGTTAGAGCGAACGCAAAACTTTTTCAGCGAGAGGAAGGGTGAAAATGACTTTTTAAAAATTTTACTGGTTAGTTGCAGTTTATAATCCATGGTGGTTGGAAGGTTTACACCGACATAAACCACAAACATTATATTGAAAACAATTTAGTGTGTATTGCAAACAATGTACCCAACCCAATTTGACGAGACCATCCCTGGACGCGTTTCGTCCTCTTGGACTCCTCAGCAGGGCTTGTCCCGTCCCCCACACCAAACCCTTCATTTGCAATAACATAAACTCGTTTTTTCAATATGCAAAAGCAACATGCGTCGGACAAGCGGCGCAAGCATGTTCATGACAGATGGTGAACCTAATGGAGACACTCGGGCTTTTGCTGCAAAATGAGGCTCGCAGAATCCACTGCGATCCACAGACTAAGTCACCTCAAAGCAACACCTTGCTGCCAAGAGCGCCCTCACCTTTTGTGACGGGAGAATCCACTCCACTTGCACTACGTTATCTAATTAATCATTCCACCTGCGTGGGGTTGTTGGAGTGGATTCTCCCGTCACAAAAGGTGAGGGCGCTCTTGGCAGCAAGGTGTTGCTTTGAGGTGACTTAGTCTGTGGATCGCAGTGGATTCTGCGAGCCTCATTTTGCAGCAAAAGCCCGAGCGTCTCCATTAGGTTCACCATCTGTCATGAACATGCTTGTGCCGCTTGTCCGACGCATGTTGCTTTTGCACATGGAGAAAACGAGTTTATGTTATTGCAAATGAAAGGTTTGGCTTGGGGGACGGGACAGGCCCTGCTGAGGAGTCCAAGAGGACGAAACGCGTCCAGGGATGGTCTCGTCAAATTGGGTTGGGTACATTGTTTGCAATACACACTAAATTGTTTTCAATATAATGTTTGTGGTTTATGTCGGTGTGAACCTTCCAACCATCAACTAGCCTTGCATAACGTTATTTAATAATCCATGGTGTTTCCAGGCCTAGTGGAAGTGTTCATGTAAAATCGTGGCGAAGCCTTTTTTGAGATCAATAATTGCGGAGATATCCTTTCGCCGAATTAATTCTGTCGCTGTAGAAGGTGATTTTTTAGTTACCGTTGCAAGCATAACGACTAAAAATGACATTTAACGTTTTCTTGAGGAGGATCTGAGGAGTGGAGCGCACAAGGACACCGCCTTCGTAGGCCATTGCTCACAGTTTAGTTATTACGATTGTATGGCCTCCATCAGTAATGTCAAGGTTAACAATATCTTTCCGGCCGGCTTCATCAAATTAATACTTATGATTAGAGTAATAAAAAGTTAATGTCTTGTTGAGATAGCCAGTTCTTGTTTTCAAAATCAAAAGTGCGGTTTTTTAAACGAAATCGGTATCATAGGCCTTGGCGCGTAACCACTATAGTTTTCGCAAAGTTTGTGTAGTACCTGACTACGTCTTGCTTGCCCTTTTTAGTTCTTAGAAACTGCACTTGTTTACAAAAAGTTTTATTCGTTCACTGTATGACGTGCATGGAAGCATAATTTCAAAGTCGTGAGGTAAGGGGATCATCAAAGTAATTACGTGTTTTTAAAAACATCCTATTAAATATTAGGACCGCCACTTACGAATGTGACAAAAGAGCACAAGTTCCTCAATGGAGATCAAGAGAACCTGTGTGTCGAAGGATTTAGACGAGACAGTACGCCTTCAGTCCGAGAAGAGAGAAGAGTGGATACGAGAGATGAAAGGACAGAGACTACAAAAGATTGCGGAGAGCACGAGTAGCGCTCCCCGTCTGGCCAGCTCATCAACTGCGTCGTACCCCGGAAGAAACGAGTGTTCGGGGACCCATAGTAGTCTGACAGAACAGGGGTAGAAAGAAGGCAGTTCCTGCCAGATCTGCCAGAGAGATCGAGGTAAAAAGAAAGACGGAGTTGGAGACAAAGGTAGCGACAACAGAGCGAGAGTCAGATAGGAGGAGGAGGAGAAGAGAAGTGGAAGACTTGTTGATGCTTCCCAGACCAGCAAAGAGCTTGCAGAATGGCGCAGGTTTCAGCAGAAAAACTTGAGCATACTGGGCCTGTTGAAAAGGAGAGAGTGGCCTCAGTGCCACAGAGAGAGCAGTTGGCAAGTACGCCAGAGCCATCTTTGTCAAAAGGAAAAGGAACAGAGCCGTCTGTCCCGAGCACCAGATCATGAGGTGGGAGAGAGTCAAGGAGAGCGAGAGCCGCACCTTTGCGAGAGAAAGGTGGATCAGAGCGGAGCATGGAGAGGAAAGGGTGGACTCCACAGTGAAGAAGACAGGTTCCAAGGAGGTGAGGGTGGGCAAGCATAGAGAGCCTCATATGTAGAAGGCAGCATGAGCGGGTAAGTGAATGCAAAAGCTCTCCAGGAAGATCTGCAGAGTCTAGGTTTCACTCCATGTCTGGCCAAACCTGAAATAGTAAAGGAGGTTGGGAGACGAAAGGCCCGCTCATAAGATGACAGAGCGAAATGAATCAGAGTGACTCGTAGAGGAGGTAGAAACACCTCGGAGAGAAGAAGTGGGATAGGGGAGAACAAGAGGCAGCAGGAGATGGCGCGACTAGCCGCTCGGTAAAGGCGTTCCAATTTGGTGATATGTTTCTTGTCCTTGTTGTTTAATATGAAGTGACACAGATACCAAGACCTTGACATTTTGTATCGTAGCTATGATAACACTACCACACTTTGCAAAACCATCTGGCTCTGCAGTGTATCATGGCCATCAGCGTAAATATTTAAGCAAATCAACTAATAAGAAATCTTTGTGACGTTTTATCCGCTACCAAGATTAAATTGTGTTTTAAAAATGACATTTTTAAATTGTTTATTTGTTTTTCCCAAAATGCTCCGACCAGTTACGGAAGAAGGAAAAATTCGGATCATTTTGTCACCGTCACATCATGGTGCCCCCCAGAATCCCTCTTGACCCTCAACTTGTTGGCATAAATCATTAAAGTTTTGCGTTTGTTAAAGTCAGCAGTTTTTAAGTATTAAGAAAAAAAAACGCTTATTGTGATGTCATTTGTGCCACAAAAGTAGAAAGAAATTGCAGACAGTGACACTGTTTCGACCTATCAGGTCTCTTCAGTGCAGTTGGTGACCGACACGAAGCTAGAGGCTTTTTGTAAAGCATAGCTTAGACCTCCACACTTGTGGGATATACGAGGTGTGTTTGAAAAATATCGAAACTGTATGCTTTGCACAAACAACACTTGCAACAGTGATAAAAGCTTTGTTTTTTAAGATGGCGCAATGTCTTGTGGTTGTAAAAATGTAGTTTCAGCATTCTGTGACAACCATATGCTTTTTTACAGGCTTTTCTTGAAAGGTGCTTTACTGTAGTTCGTTTTGGGATAATTTATTTAGTAAATATTTTTTTCTTTTTTTTTCTTCTTTTCTTAACAAATAATGAGCATTGAACAAAGAATCAACTTGAAGTTTCTCGTTCGACTTGGAAAAACTACAACTGAAACATTCAATTCGCTCCAAGAAGTTTATGGAGATGCTACGATGTCAAGAATTCGGATTTTTGAGTGGAACAAGAGGTTCAGAGAGAGAAGAGAGGGTGTGAAAGATGATCCTAGGAGTGGAAGGCTAACAACAAGCAGAACAAACAAAAAAGTTGAGCGTGTGAGAGAAACAGTGCGCAGTGACCGCCGCCTTACTGTTAGAATGATAGCAGATGAGTTGAACATGAATAGTGAGAGGGTGTGGAGGATCATCACAAAAGATCTGGGGATGAGAAAGATTTGTGCGAAAATGGTACCAAAGGTTGCTGAATGATGGAAAAAAGGAAAATCGTGTGCAAGTGTGTCAAGACATCCTGAAACAACTTGAAATTACACCAGATCTGCTGGGTAGAGTTGTTACCGGTGATGAATCGTGGATCTTCAAGTACGATCCACTCACCAAACGGCAGAGCCTTGAATGGAAGAGTGCATCTTCACCAAGACCCAAGAAAGCAAGGCTGTTCAAGTCCAAAATTAAGGTCATGCTGAATTGTGGGAGACAAAGTCATGGCTGCTTCATCACGACAATGCTCCTGCTCACAATGCCTTAAGCATACGACAATTTCTTGCAGAAAATAACATTGCCGTGCTGAAGCAACCACCCTACTCGCCAGATCTGGCTCCCTGTGATTTTTCTTGTTTCCTAAGCTCAAGGGAGTCATTAAACGAACCCGTTTTCAAGACTCAAAAGCCATAACAACAGCCGTAACGAAGGAACTACGAGCGATCCCAATGGAGTCTTTCCAGAAGTGCATAGAAGCATGGTGGCAGAGATTAGAAAAATGCATTCGAGCTCAAGGAGATTACTTTGAAGGGGACAACTTGTAATTTTTACGTGGCATTTCAAATAAAATAATTATTTACACAGTCCCGTTACTTTTCAAACATCCCTCGTATACTAGATCCACTTGGTGGAAGGTCTGTCAGTACTCTGCGAAGCCGTATCACTTGTGAATGAGTGGCGGTTGTCGCAGGTGCACTAAGTCTAGCAACTGCTAGAACGATAGTCCTGTCACAGCCCAGTGGTCACAAGCTCTTACAGTAATGCAAGAGGCTAGCGATGCACTTAACAAACTGCAGACAGTGACATTGCTTCGACCTATCAGGTCAAAACAATTTCACTGTCTGCAGTTTTCTAAGTGCATAGCTAGCCTCTTGCATTACTAGAAAGAAATTGTTTCACAATAATTGGCGATCAAAAACTTTGTTGTAAGAATAGAATTGATCGATCAATCAAAGAAGTAAAAGTTTGAATTGCGAAGAGCAGTGACGTCACGCGGTTTCCATTTCTTGACGATTTGGGTGTTGGCATAAGGTGTGGAAAGTTTCAGCTTTCAAGAAACAGTTTTAAGGAAAAAGTAAAAGAAATTCTTTTTTGACGTCATTTGTGCCCTTTTAAACAAAAAATGCAATTTATCAAAATGCTGGGCGTCTTTCTTTTGGGCCCAAGACTACATCGATTGGTCAAAGAAATAAAAACTTCAATGAAGTTGTCATTTTGAGGTCACGAGAGCCCAGCCGACGCGGCTCACATTATGACACTTAGGTTGGGGTAAGTATCAATGATGCTAAATATGTTGCTTGAGCGTTTTGCCTGAGGCAAATTTCTCACTTGGTCAGAATTTTCTCGTTTAGACCGGATGATTGTGTTGCAGCTGCTTGTTTCCGTCATTTTTTTAAGGATTAAAATCATTAAAGTACAGTGGAAACATTAGCAGTTCATAAACCACTCTTGAGCTTGGCCTTTATATATAAGCTGGTTAGCTTGGCGATGGTCTAAATATAAATTAATATTAATCTATGTCCGTAGATACTTGAAGCCGAACTCAGAGTTGCAAAGCAAAAGTTTTATTAAAAAATTAATCTGATCAATGAAGATAAATTTTTTCTGATTTATATATATTTTCACGCAGATGCTGAGAAAAAAATCCTACAATTTCAACTTTCACAAAGAAAGATGTCGAAGAATGGACCAGAAAATGGCTTGTAGGGTCCCGAGATAGAGACGGTAATAGGCTTAAGCGCCTTATTAAAGCAAGTGAAGCACCAAATCCTAATGAACAGTAAATTTATCGTGTGTATTCAATTTTTCAATCGCTGCCAAGTGTTGTTTTCTTTTTTGTACCTTGCATTAGTTTTTTTTTAATAAAAGAGTCATTTGACAGTTTTCGCATTTGTGTGAAGACTATAATACATACTCGTGAAATCTGTCCAGTGAAATACCGCATACCCACGTGAACAATTAAACAGCATGTAAACAGAGGTTCTGTGTGTACAGTCAGCTTCTAACCTGTCAACCGCGTAATAGCCACTATAAGTTCAGTGCCAACACACAGTATTTAACAGTTTTGGTCCTGTGTGTGTGTAGCTCTCGTTTTGCCTGCATTAAACCACATGTGGGACCTATGTAATGCCATCGGAAATTTCCAAGCGGGCCATACGCAGTTAGCCGACATAAGTCCTACGAAGTTGCCCACCTAAGTCTCAAATAGATCCTACAAGTGTTTGCTGACTGGAGAATAGATTGCAAGTTACCTCTTGCGTGCCCAGCTAACAACATGATTGTGTGATTACTCTAGTGACGTCATAATCCAAAGTGCTGCTAAAAATGGCTATTTTTTGGTAGCTATTAGGTGCATTTAAAAAATTGCTTGTTTCCACACTTCTTGTTTTAGCACTACATCCTGGCTTACATCCGAAGATCACTCTAGCGGAAACAGGCGTTAAGAACATATAGAATGCAAAGTGGTGCAGCAAGGACCGAGGCAAGTGGGGATTGCCTTCCCGGGGCAAAGCCCTAGATGAGTAGCATCATGTGACTGCAAATTTTAAGTTTTTCAGTCATAAAAATAAATGACCAATTTTTTGGACCAAGAAATCTTTTTTGCAATTTCCTTTTCATTGGAAACTACAAGATAATGATTTTGCTTACTTGGAAAGCGATAAATCACCAAAGAGATGCAGTGGCCTGTCACGTTATTGTACACAAGATATGGACGGAGTAAGTCTATACGAAAAACTAAAACTCGCCGAATGTTATTCAAAACAACTGCACAAAGTGAAAAAGTGATTTTCCAAACCAAAGGCCCCAACACGATCCTTGGATTTATTATTTCGTATGGCGGTGATGTATTTCCATCAACTGCAATCTGCAAAAGGTTTTTCAGTCACATAAAAGTGATTCCTACACCACAAGTATCTACTGTATATTACACAAATCCTAAAATGTTTGTTTTGTTCAGTTCTGTATCGTAGCGTTTCGTACACTGTTTACATTTTGACTTTAATTTAATCAATGATGCAATAGCAGCGGCGAAAGCAAGAAAGGTTTTTACATAATTATTTTTGACAACGTATACCTACGGTAGGCAGCAATATTTTACTTTCGACTGCTAATATTAACTCTTATAGTGAGTGGCAAAAATCCACAGAACTTTGTGGGAAATCACGTTGAAAATCTAAATTCAATTTCGAATTTCTGTGCGGTTACTTATGATATCATCACCGATTTTAAAATTTCAACTTATAACGCCAAGTTTTGCCGAGAATTTTGCTTTGTTATCTTTTTAGAGTTTATAATGAAAATACTTGATTACCAGCAAAGATATAGCCTATAAATTTGACAAAAGACAAATTTTTTGATGTCTAACAAAAGTTTGTGCAAAATTATGGTATTTTAAAATATTTTAATTTACGTTTTGTAGTTTTTTAGATAAATTTCCATTCTAATATGTATCAAACGGTTTTTATTGCAGCTTATGGTTTTTATTTTTTAATATTTCATCTTTGTTGATTTTCCACTTGCAGACATATTATTGAGATCAACTATTCAAAAGCGATGGTTCTGTCTATTTTGGTCAACCATCCTGGTTTTGCCACTTGGCTACTTAGTGGGATTTTTATTGAAATTGTAATTGATCGCAAAAGGACATTTGAGCAATTTTTCATGTTCACAGAGAACATTTATTTTTTCTCGCAAAAGTAGTGCTTATGGCAGCACAAGCTTATAAAAATACGTGATGGAAAGCAGGTGCCCTCTGTCAATCAGCTAAATACGAGATTAGTACGACACGCAAGATCAACAGTAACTCCTGGTTTGATGATACTAATTGAGCATAAAACGCGTAGTTGTCATGACAGAAGTGATGAAAGATCGTTTGAAATATAGAAATGTCTAACTGTCTGCGTACCGAAACAACTCAAACAGTAAAAGAAAACTGCAACAACCCAATCGTCTTTCCGCTGGTCGCATGTCCACGTTGTCACTTATGGACTGCAGCTGATGAAATTCAAATTGTTCCAACAAATGACAAACCATCACGCAACACACTTGAAAATAATTTCATTTAATGAAAAAAATCAGATCGTTTGTTGGCAACAATTAAAGCTCATCGCAATAAGACTAGAAACTCACTTGATTCTCGGAGATCATTCACTGTTGCAGAATTTATTAAAGTGAGATGCTGCGTCATTTTAGGGCAAAAACTACACTGATGTGCTGTTTGGAAACTTAACAATTACTGTAATTATGCCTTTGGTATCATTCTAAGTCGTGCAAGCAAATATAATTTATTTACCTGCAATTACAGCTCACGTAAACAATATGTTTAGATATGCTTTTTGTTTAACTTAAAAATGCCTTCAAATCATCCAGTGTGCCATATCAAAAGCTTCGCGAACTGTAGGCCAACATGTATGTTACGCAATACTCTACTGCATCCTCTATCCAACTAGGTCTTGATTTATAGTAGTAAAAGCATCGTCAGCGGCTCTTGTTTAGAAATAAGATTTTCGGAAAATGAATTGGCACAAGCAGTACAAAATTTCAAAAACCTTAATCTGGCTTGAACAGTGGTACAGACCTACAACTTTCTGAGGGTCATATGTTCGCAATAATTGCCTGTTTCCGTTAAGCTATTTTAGGCGAGTCAGTTGAAGCTGAGATCACACGTTATTTGCTTCTACGAACAAACCTAATTATTAATGTATTTATCAGGAAGTCAAATTTAATTAAAAATTAGCTTTAGTTTGGTAAAATTTTGGCTTCAGCAAGGAATAGCATCAATTGGAGTTTTTGTCGCCTGCGATTAGAAACAAACAGTGTCACCAGTCTTCTTAATATTTCTTCAAAAGCTTTTATCAGCTACAAAGTGGGTGAAGATCATTTTTTAACACGCCACGATGCGAGAGTATCATACTGCTATATTTGCAATATATATTTATTCTTCGGTCACCGGAAAGTCTTTTGTCGGTTATGCTAGAAGTACCGCGTTGGAGTTATCACCAGACGTATTGAAATTCCATTGGCACAGTGCGTTTCTGCTACAACCAGTACAAATCAACAAGAAAATTTCTGTAAAGAGCCTTTCCCAAGTGCATAACTGCTTAGCAGTCGAAAGATCTAGACCTTTATCATCGTCAGCACAAACGGCACTTCAACTCACTCCATCTCGCCACCAACATCCCCTTCAGTAGTCACCAAGAGGGAGCCCCACATGCCCTTCAGTTTTGCTACTGGGTAGCAGCCATTTAGGATTTATGTAAATGCGGATTATCTCACTGCCAAAAAATACGTTACAGGTGGGCTCGCCATTGTTAGGTTGTTACTCGTACATTGTGTGCCCTTTAGATTTTAGCGTAGTCAGTAATATTTTGCGCTGTTTTGCGCTAGTGATAGAAATCTCCTTTGCCAGCAGTAGAGGTAACTCCGAATCCAGTTTGAACGCAATTTGTTTGTGCATTATACTTGGTGAAATATTTCTCTTGATTAAACTACTAGCTGGCTATATTGCCGTTACTTTTCATTATATGAAGATAATGCACATTAGGCCCCCATCAAATATTTCACGCCAGTCACACATAATAAGCAACAAAGGTGTAGCCGATCGGTAACTGAGGCACCAGAGCGTAGATGTGGGAGGTCACTCACCCCCTTTTTAGTGATACTATTTTGAAGCGTAACACTTTAGCAGACTAATCCCAAATTAACAAAAGCTTTTCACCTCTAATTATTGGTGAATACTAAAAATTTTATATTTAAAACTTGGGACTAAATAACTTTTTCTTCGCCTGGGGTGGCCACACTCTTGAAATTCCAGTGCCTGTTGATACACCGGTCTTTGTTGGCTTGCACTGTTATGCACCACATATAGGTTATTATAACTTTGTTCCGGCATTGCTTATTGGGCTGTGAGCAACTCTCTATGCTTTGTTATGTTCTTTGTTCGCTGGACATCAATCGCGGTGCTTTGGTAACGTCTTAAGACAGTTGTTACCTTCTAAAAACTTGACAAATTTTTGTCTGCCATACCCAAGAGGTTGCTTGAGAGGGGAAGAGTGTCTGTTTATCCTCTTCCACAATCAGTTGTTTAACTCTGCCGTAAAAACTGTATTTTTGGAATACGGGTAAAATATTCCGACAATGATTGTTTACGAGAAATTGTAACACTGGAACCTGTGATACTTAAGAAATGTCAAAAAGTACCGCCATGAAGTTACCGAAAATAATTTAGACAGCCATGAGGAAAAACGCAAGACATTTCAGAGACAAGTTGCTACAGTGTTCCCTGCTAGAAGAGTAACAAACCGCTCTACCCTTTCCCAAATGAGGCCTCTGGTTTTGAGATGTTTTTAGTAGTTAAATGTCTTTTTATGGGAGGCATTTAGCTGGTTCGCACCGGTTTGCGCGAATAGGTTTTTAAAATTTTCTGAGCTCATTAAACACGTTGCTGAAAACGTTCAGAAATGAGCTGCCACTTTAAAAACTTAGATCTTCAAAAAAACGACTGCAGCGTGCTTTGGGCATAAATATCCACCATTAAAATTGGATCTCCATAAAAAAGTCTTCGCCCGGAATTGTGAGAACGTTCATCAACTTTTGTTCGCATGGAACCTATTCTTGCGACTTTGGAGTGCCACTACGGAGGTATTATGTTAGAAAAGCGCAATTGCAACTTAGAAAACCTGATATTTTGCCAGAAATCAAAATTTCAAACAACTATTGATGTTATTTGCAAAACGATTGAAAGTAAAGTGTATTCAATGCAATAGACATTGATAAGCATCTTTCGGGGCAGCTTTTGTTTTTAATAACTTTCTCTTTGTTGCTTCTGTGGTGGCAGTGTCTGGTTAATTCTTTAGTTGATGTCACAGAACCTTTCAATCAAGTGCTTGCCAACGCAATTATTTTCAATTGGCCACTAATGGGATATTTCTAATCGAGGCCAAGTGGAAAGGAAGCCATTATTTTTGTCAATACTTACCAACTAGTTTATGCCTCTTGGTCCTTTTACCAAAACTGACTCCGAAATAAAACTTTGGTAGAATTTTTATGTCCATCAAACAACCCTAAACTTAGAAAATTTTTATTTCAATAGATGAGCAAATGATCAGATTTTCTTACTCTCAGCTATAAAAGTCAATGAGTGTAAAGCAAGGTAGCCCATTAGACAATTTTTTTCTCCGGTTTGCAAAATTACTAACATTCTGTGCTTGGCATACATTATTACGTTCTTTTTGAGCCACCGTGCTGTCCTGATGGTCTGAGGTCAGCACGATTCTTACTCAAAGACAAAATATTTTAATTTTGGGAAGGATTTGCGCAAGTAATGAGATGGATAGAGATGGCAGAGTGCCGAGAGAATTCGGAAATTTCAACAAACAAATTAAAAATTTCAATTATTAGACCATATTAGGAATAATAATACCAACATAATATATAGGAAGCTTGTCCACAAAACGCCAAGTTGACGCGCCTGCTTCGGTGTATGAAGCTGCATATTGCTATTTAAAAATTTTGGTGTTTATTAGCTTCTTTCTATAAATGTTCTGCAAAAATAGAAAGAGTATTCTACAGTTATGCGAATCGAAATCCATTTTCTTAATCTGTAAATCCTAAACCAAGGCAAAAAGCTTTTTTGCCTCATCAAAATAAGCCAGTACAAAAAAAGCTGGCCCTTTTTCTTAATTTTCTTTTCCGCTGGTGGTATTGCCAGGATTGGTCATCTTGCGGCAGCTTTTTGATTTTTAAGTGTCGGCATGGCGAAAATTTTTGTGAAGAGCTCTTTTGAAACGCAACTAGTTTTGAATTTTATAATTTTAGAGCACCTTGTGTTAAAGGTAATCTATGCAAAGTTTATATATTTTTTTTGCTCTCCCTATAAGCTAATTAAAATTCTACTTTGAACTCCTCTGAGCAAATTGTTATTTGCTAATGGGATTGTAAAACGAGAACATCATGCTCGGTGCCTCTGCGGAAAACTAATTCAATTTTAAAACAATTTTGATCCTTGTTGTGTGATTCAGAGAAATTTTGAATGAATGCCACACACATGCACAGTTTGGCTCTCTTGTTATAACTCCATCTTTTCTATAAATGATTGATTACTTTTTCGCTGTGAGCAAAATAAGCAGTCAAATGCATTAGTCGGTCTAGGTCATCACCGAACATTAGGGTAAGTGAATAAACAAGCAGGGCATAACAAAGCCCGGAAAACAACAAAGAATTTGATGATTTTCAGGTCAAGCTGCTCCCTAATGTTTCAAAGATTTGGCGTTGTAAGGCTGGTTTTCATTAAGCGTAGATTGCAGGCGTAGCGCGAAAAATTCTTTGTTTCTCTATTTAGTTTTACGCCTAATGGAAAACAGCACTTTAGTGAGACGTGACGAGGCTTAGCGGAGAAACAGAGTTGAATAGCCAAACACAGCCCATATAAATTCGGTGGAAAACGTGCATTTAAATGCAGGAAATGTGGCCAGACTCGTGAACTCATTACAGCCTGTAGAGCTTGTGCTTGCCTTCACGACGGATAGCTGAAAATAGCTGAGGTATAGTGGAAGTACTGTAAAATAGTTCTGATTGGTATGATTTTTATTCAGTATTTCAAATGCATTTGTTTGCATTAATTGTTCAAATGCTTTAATTGTTCAAATGTATTTTACAGGGTACAATATCTTTCACAGAGTAGCCAACTGTGTAATCAAAAGCGTAAAAAGTGCAGGAAGCGTTCTTGAGTAAACTGCTCGCTTTTGATTAAAAAGTGTGGTAAGTTAAAGAAATAATTACAGATTTCGTTGCGTAAACCTTACGTCAAGTTTACTCCTTTTTGGGTGCATTACCGAAGAGTCACAACATTAAAAAATAATTGTTAAAGAAATCTCATTAAACAACCGAAATTCAACCCTGAAATAAGATTTAGATAAGAGAGAAGGGGACTGAAACAGTGGTGAGAATAAATTTTGTCTGGCCTTAAATTGTTAATACGCTTTGTCAGTGCTCTTCAACAGGGGTTCCGCAAAACATGTAGTTGCGTTTCCGTGAGTTTTAATGGCTTCCTGAGGAGACCGCGAAGGCTCTTCGTTTCTTACTAGGATTTATTTCTTATTTTAGTATATTGGTTTCTTACATGTAGTGGTGCTCCGTGTATATAAATAGTTAGTAATAGAATCTTGAGATAGCAAATCACAGATTGTGACGTAATCCTGTTTGCTTGTGAGGTAAAGACTTTTTTTCTGGAGATGAACTTCAATTTTGGGTCCTTACGGGTCCATATCGGGCATTTAAAGTTTTCCTTAAAAAACCCTGGTGAAAGTAGTTGATTACTTTTTGAAGTGCAGTACCGAAGTATATGATTTTCTTACAAGCAATTCATGATTACTAAATTTCTGTTGGTGGGGGTTCCGTGAGGAACGCGAAAGTACATCAGAGGTTCCGCAATGACAAAAAGGTTGAAGAGCACAGCTCTATGTCACGAAGATCACGACCGAAACTGGTGTTGAGCTATTCATTATGATGCGTATGACCAATCTTGCAAAAAAGGCGGCCTTTCGTAGTCATGAGGTTGCGTGGTAAATGTCAGCACGGGCTTTCCGCTGTTGTGTCCTTGAAAAGGGCTCTTTACAGCAATTTTTCCAGCTTGGTTGCACTGCTCGTGTTAGAAATTCCCTGTACCAACAGTGGACAACCTCGAAGCGGATCGGAAAACAACGATGTTCTATGCATACAAGCAAAGATTTACCGTGACCAGAGAATAAATACATGATAATACTACATAATGTAGGCCCTGTAAAGAGACATAGAGAAAAGAGATAGGGGTTTTTCCTCTTGTTTTTTATGTTGCATTTCCTGTCATACAGCAATAACTGCTGGCAGCGAAAAACATTGCAATTAAGCAAAAAGGCGTCCAATTGCACTTTCCTTGCGACCAAACTTTTTTTTGAATTAGTTTAATTCAACGTCTCGGTTTAATTGCCTCGTTATTATGCTACTAAGTTGCTCAGCAAGCTTGTGTCTCGAAGGATTAATTCAGCTATTTTTTTGTAAAAGGTCAATTCGGACACAGTGTAAAGAAAGTTAAAAAATGATTTGACGTTCTTGACACATTGCCAATCGCATTGTAGAATAAGCTTAATTCTACAAGCAATTTCAAAAAAGTGATTAGGCTGACTAGCTATGCCTAGCTTGAGATGGTATCCCAAACTCCTGTAACAAAATGTCACGCACTGGTTGAGGCATAATTTGGCATTGCTTTGAAATTTTGTGATATACTGCTGCTATTGAGGCTAGAAACTGGCTGAAAATGTTACGAGCATTTAGACGCTTAGTAAATTTGAGCGTGATAGGCAGCCTGAACTGAGGCAGCAGCAGGTCTAATCATAGATCTGTTCACAGAGCATAGACATTAGCATCACAAATCAGACTTATGAGTGATGTTGTTTATTTTAAAGCAGGTAGTAATAGTTTAGTCGAAATAGACATCTGTTAAAATGTATGCACGCATTTTGGATTGACCACGCTTCAAAATCGATTTTGGTGAGGAAATTTCAAAAAACTTGAACTACTGAATTTTATTTTCTATTTCTAAACAACAAAGTCAGAGCGTTTAAGAATGCATGACGCTTTTTTTATCCCCATAATTACCGGGAGTTTGTCCAGATTTTGTAAGGGGGTAGTTGAGTAAACTTAGTTTTATATTCCACCCTCTATATTACTACATATTGCTACTATAGCAGAGTCTCAAGCAGGAAACTTGTGAATATCATTTTTTCAATCTTTAAGTGTCTCAAAAAGGAATTGACCCTCGCTACCAACAGCAAAACCACTGCGCCAGTAGCGAAAAAGGGGCATCACCAAACTATAATGGTCATTTTTGTGAACTCAAAAAGTTTTATAGTTTGTGAAATACAATGACACAACTAAAGGAGAAAAACTTCGACCTCCTTAGCTCCCCTACTGAGCTTAAGCTCTAACTAATTACCCTATTAGATTTGTAAGCTTTTTTCAGTGGTGGTAAATATCGTCTGAAGTTAATGCATTCCTACCCATCAACGAAATAGTCAGCCAGGCAAGTTAATGAAATTATTTATGTTGGCTTGCGATTAACAGGAAGACTGTTTCTTGAAAAGGCGTTTTTAAAATGTATGTAACACAGCCAAACTGTGTCGTCACTAAAAGTCTGTGACTAAATTGTTGCTGAAATGAAGTTGCTGTTTAAAAATACGTAGAAAACTGAGCATTGCAACATGCTTGTAAAAATGTGTTCGAAAGATTCCTATAACGGAAACTCTGGTTTTAAAGCAGTTAGTAACGGAAGCTTTGCCACAGATAGAAAATAGAATTGACTAATTATTTTAATAGCACGAATCGCCAACTTGTTCTTTGCTGTAATAATACGCTGGAAAAGTTTAATCTTTAAAAAAAATCTTTGGCTCATATAAGACCCAAGTCGTTTTTTCCAAAAGGCAAAGACTAGTATTTTATTAAGAGTTCATGAGGTGTTGAAAAACCCGCCAAAATATCGAGGACCATGAAACCTAAGAAACGCAGTTTGATAACAGAAAGATCTTTTTTGTAGAGAATTTAGTTCACTCCTCCCTCCGAAGGAGGATGTTCATATCGACTTTCCAAATTGTCCCTTGACAAGCAGTCATTTTCACTAGAAAAAATTCTCAGCAAAGTTGACGAAATTTAAAAAATACTTAATCACCTAAGGACATCAGCGTATTTTGAAATGATAAGAAGTATTTGCTCCCCGCCGTTTGAACGCGTTAAAATTTTGATAATCTTAATAAAAAACAATTTGTGGGCAGTTATTGAGTCCGCTCTCCAAACCACACAAAACCCATGCACCACCAATAAATGCTCTCTTGATATGGGTCTTATTTAGTAAAGCATGCAGCCATTTAAATTGTTAGCTGTTTGTTTCGTTATAAGGTTTCAAAACGAAGTTTCAAAACGAAGTACATGCTCTCAGTCATCTTCATTTAAGCAGGTTTAGCATTAGTTGAGTCAGAGCAGATATTTCATTCTGCAACATTAAAACGCGCGTCATGCAGCCAGTCGTGGTGAGATTTCGCGGATTCTTGAAAGCTGAAGCGAGTTGGCATAATTCTTAAGGTTATCTGCAGCTACAAGAAGCAGACTACTTAACTTTTGAAGCAAAATAACTTTCGTAGAATTTTTACCTTTAATGCGTCAATAACCTATTGTCTTTTTATGCCTTTGGCGCTGCAACCATTTATTTAAAAAGGTAGCAAACGTGGAAAGCACGCAGGAAAGATGCCAAAAGTTGCAGAGAAGCGCTAATGGTTATTTTTAAATGAAAGTAAGGTTGGTGTTTGATGCTTAGTCTAATAGCTTGCGGTCGATTTGAGTTGTACACGAAGGCAAAATGATGTAGTTTTTGATCATGTTCAGTTCAGTATTTTATGAAATTGTCGAGGACAGAGATAAACAAACAAAAAGAAGCGTTCGTAATTGGTTACAACAGTGAAAAGTAATCCCCATGAGGCCGCTTTGTTGGCTTTAATTATTGCCTGAATCAGGGCCGCGTTGTATTTTGCTTGCAATTGGACTTGAAGTGAAATAAGATGGCCTTCAACTTCACGATTTCTGTTCTTAACTGTGCAATTCCAGAGTGACCGACAAATTGTTTATTTTGTCTGTGACAGCGATATTAATCAATAAAAATAACAGGCATTTGTAGTGCAGACAGTAACACAGACAGAGAAGCCAATTTTGCTGACGACTCGCTTGATTTCGGATGCAAATGCAGACGTAGGCTAACTTTGTCTTGTATCGGGGGAAGGTTGAAGTGAGGTGAAGATCTTTTTTCCGGAAAATTAAGTTTTGTAGTGTTTTCAGCTCCAAATTCAAGTACAAACGTTTTTTCAAGCTCAAATTTATTGGAGTCATTTTGATGCTATTTTTCAACTTTCTTCTTTGTTTTTAATCAATTTTTTCCATTTATGTGGGGCTTCAGTCCCTACTTTCACGCCTAATGGTTTGGGTCTGCAGCAAAAAGTAAATGACTTGCAAATCAAGCAGCTTTGATAAGCGTCATCACAATCACCAGGCCCATGAAAAGTATTTCTGACTAATTGTTTATTTTACTCTCAGGAAAGGGCTCAAAGCTGGTTTCACACGCATACACGGAAATGGCTGATGCGGAAAAAGTTCATTACTCATTTATTTTACGAATCGAGATTCACGTACCTACCGTTTCTGCATTTAGAGTGAATCAAGTTTTGATTATTAAAGATTTATTGCAATTAGCTTGTAGTCGCGATGCGGACGCGATGGTTAGAGTGTCCGCTTTCCAGTGGGTAGAGCGAAGATTCATTCCCCTTGTCGAGTCATATCAAAAGACTTTAAAAATGGTATCCACAGCTTTTATGCTTGGCGCTTGGCATTTAAAGGGAGGTTGTGGAGAACAAGCCGGCAAAATCGCTCGTTGTGCCCTTTGGCTAGGCGCTTAACGGAACTCCCCCACCTTTATGTGGAAGACAGGTGCCCCAGTGTTCTCTCCGAAGAGAGGATTTGTGGCAGGAAGAGCATCCTACCGTAAAAAAAATGCCATGTAATCCAAAATGCAGATTAGAAATTGTCTGCTGTGGCAACCCCTTATCTTTCGACTCCAAATAAAGCCGAAAAATGACAACAGTTTGTTGTAGCATTACTTTCTAAGGCCTAAAGCCGAAAAATAAGAACAGTTTGCAGTGGCATTACTTTCCAAGGCCTATCTAAGAGCTGGTTTGGGCGAGGGGTTTATCATCAATAAAATGAAATGCTCTTCAAAATGAGAATCATTACCTTCTAAAAAAAGTATGAAATTCTAAAAATGAATAATTTTTCTAATGGGCAATGCCACAATACGACATTGCTTGCCATGATTTTAAAAAAATGACAAGATTTGATAGATTTTCAGAAGTTCGATTTGAATTTTTAATTTACTACTTTTTTGCTAGTAATAACTTGTATTAGTTTTAAAATGACGCAGGCTGAGGGGCCGTTGTTTGGTACAATGAAAGTAACCATTTTGTTTATTGGACTCTTTACCGCAGCTCTCTGGACCGTTCCTCTTCTTCTTTTACGTTTGTTCATTCTGAAAGATGAATACACTGCTGCGTATATCGGAGTTTTGAGCTGGGCTGTGATTATAAATGGACTTACACTAATGATAAACATACTGGACAAAGTTCTTGCGCGTTGTAATTGTGACTCGAGACGGCTCCCAGAATGTCTACTCCATTGTTTCACTCTGTTAGGAGGAGGACCGGCTACCGTTTTGGCGATGTTTTTGTTTTGCCACAAGCTTAAAAGAGGCCGGTACCAAATCAAGTTCATTGTCTTTGCATGCTTTTCAATATTATTCATATTTGTTGCGTATGGACTTGGGTATGGGTTACAGTGGTACTTTGACACTTATCATGTCAGGCCTTTTAAGGGTGCGACGAATGCTACGCCAAACAAGCTTCAAACGACAATGACCACTGAAACCTACAACTTTGAAATCACCTCATCAGTAATGGCTACTGGGCTAAACGAACTTGAAATTTCGTCATCAGCACAGACCACTTCTCTGGGAAGTTTCCAAACATCAACGGTGATGATTGCTACTCATGAAGATCTTCAAGCTTCAACAGTAATCTCCACGAATGGATCTACTTTAATCGATCAAGCCACTTTTCCAGTTGTAGCTACAACGAACAATTTTTTTACTACGTTCCAAAGAAACGATGATCAGTCCACCCTGCCTCCAGCAGGTTTTCCAACGTCTTCCCCATTGCTTACCAAAATATTGTCATCAACTACACGTCATGATGTCACGAGCAACTTGTTGACTGCAGACACCACTCAAAGCACTTCCGAGAATTTGATTTCTTTCGAGTCTAGCATGCCAAGTACAGCGAGCAATGGCCCAATAGCAAATGTTACAAATGCTTCTGCAGTCATGATTTGACCTAAAAAAAAACACCAATTTAACAAACTGTTCAGTGGCCTCGTTACCTACAAATAGGTAGCGCACAGCTCCAGTGATTGCACTCAGATGACATTTCGTAAAACTGCATCAAAGACACAAATGGAATTTCACGAAAGGTACCATACTGATAAATAACTTTCACAAAATTAGAATATTGGCCTATCTCCAAATGCTGTTGAGACCTCACTGCTGATTTTATTGCAACATCGTCAACCAACCAATGGTGTCATTTCTCACTTTCAACGTGATCTAACAGGTTCAGGATAATACTGAGAGTCAAAAGTGCGCTTTGTTGATACGCGATAAATGCATATTATCAACTTGTACTATAGCCTATGCAAAATTGCTGACGAGATAAATTGAATCTCGAAACGTGAATTGATAAGGTCATTTAATACCAAAACGTTAAACGTTTTTGAGTCAAGGTTTTGTTCTAAAGCTTTTTCCCATAGTTCTATAATTGTTCCTGATAGTTACGTTTTGAAAATAACATTTTTGAATTTTATGGATATTTTTGCAAACTGTCCTCTTAAGACTGGATTGCTATGCTTTGAAAAATTTGTTATTTCTTAAGTTTTAGTTGCTAAATACAGAACTGTGCTATCCCCTGGTTATCTAAATACTGAACGGTTATACGTAGAACGATGTGTTCAAGCCTGCTTCGGAGTTACTAGGACTGCCGGCCCATTGCATTTATACTTTTGTGAACCAGGCAACAAGGTAAATTATCATAAGCTGTCTTTCTCTAGAGCAAAGCTAACTGAGAGTCGAACTCACAGTCTTCTGATTGCGTATGAAAACCTTGCCGCACCGTTTTTTTCTCACAAATTTGTTAATATATATGATGTTCACGGAAGCGTCAAAGTTGTTGTTAGGCTAAGTTGAACAATAAGAAGTTAAAAGTGTTCAAAAAAGGACTTTATCTGAAAAGAGCCAGTTTCGTAGCAGGTTTATCATGTATTCCGCAGTCTATGGACTTCAAGCGTGTACTCGAATTATACACCGGTACTTGAAAACAAGAAAATAAGGTGACTATTTCATGAAACTGGCTTTCTTTGGCTTTAATTTCAAGAGCTTAGGTATATTGAGTTAATAAACTGGAAACGCAGCTTGATATGCCCTCGCTGATGGAATCTGATTAGTGTACTCTAAAAACACGGGCTTGGAGCTCGTTTTCTAAAAATTTACGACCTGCATCATGTAGGTTTCTATAATAAATTTTCTTTTTGTGAGTCAGGTTGAGATTTTGTAGTGCCCTTAAATTAAGTGTTCGTTTAAATTCGTTACTGCCACCAGGATATGTCAGAGACAACATTATCATTATCAAAGGTAGTGTGCCCTAAGTTAGATTTCTCATTACCTTTTTCCACCACTTCTCTTAATTTTCAGCTCTTCTCTTCGTCTTTTTGTTACTTTTTTCGCTTTTGGCATCATCCACCTTAGTGATTCTTGACCTTCCCTCTACTTGTTTTTCATTGTTCCCCCTCTCTGTTCTCAACAAGTATTTACTTCTTGACTTGTATCCAATTTATCCTTTTTTTCTGATATTGGTTAATAATTTGGTGTTTTATTTACAAAATTTAGAATTTCCTCTATTTGCCAGGCAATTTATCACTTGCTTCATTTTCCTGTAAATCCATGTTATTATTGCCACAAATCTTGCAGCTCCCATTTACCTTAGGCTTGGCGTTTTCATTTTGTAGATTACCATACTCCACTCCAAGGTCTTTACCAGTCATTTCTTCAGCTCCTTCTTCATTCACTACCCAGAACTGTTTGCATCTCGTAGAAACTTGCTTTAGCCATTACAATTCTTGTATGGATATCTTTCTCTGAATACCCGTTTGTTGAAAGAAGATTTCCAAAGTACTTAAATTCCTCTATCTGCCAAAGTGTCACACCATCTACTTTAATCTTTCTTTAAAATTTAAGCACCATTTACGTTACTGGAGGATCTCCCTATCTTCACGACTTTCGTCTACTTGATGTTTACCTTTATTCTATAATTCTTGACTACTCTTGGTTTCATCCATTATGCTTAGCAATCCCTCTTTAGTGTTGTTGATTACGGCTTGATCATCTACAAACCAGACAGGTTGCATTAATGCATCTCCAATTCTGCTATCGTTGTCCACTCCATTCAAGGCTAACTTTGTCATAGCTTCTGCATAGACATCAAATAATAATAGAGAAATCAAACAGTTCTTTCCTACTCCTCTTCCAATTTCACTTGGGCCCGACGATTCATTATTCACTCTTGCCGCAGTCATCTGTCACATGTACAGTGATAAGCCTTCTAATCCTTCATTTTGCTCCAATGATAGTCAAAACTCTCATCAGTTTACTCCACTTTACTTAATCAAAGACCTTTTCAGAGTCCACGAAGCACGCATATACATCTTGATGGAATTCTATGCTTCTCTCAGCAAGGCATCTTAAAACTTTTATAGCATCTCTTGTACCTGAATACTTGCAATATCCAAATTTATCTCTTCCGAAAATCTTCTCTGCTTGTTTTCCAATCGCTTTCTCAAAATCCGAAGCACAAATTTTGAAGCATGAGATATTGAGCTGATGATTGGGAAGTTCTCACAAAAGACAGCATTCTTTTTCTTTGCCAATACGTTTTTCAAAAACTCCTTCGGCCTCAATTCCTTTGTAAATTAATTTGCACACTTCTAGAAACTTCCCCCTTAGTCCACCTTTGAATGATGCAATATATTTTGCGGCAATTCCATGTAGTCCTTTTGCCTTTCTCACGTTTTGAATTGCTTCTCCCACCTTATCATTTAGCATATTCACCCCTATATTACCTTCCTCAATCCATTGTTCGCTTTCCCATTCAATCTTTGTTGATTTCTGCAGTCTATTACAATTCCTCGATGTCCATCATCTATATTTTTTCATGTCAGTTATATCTATTAACAGTTTACAATCTTGATCCGTAGTTGCTGCCATGTCTTTCGCTCTAGCATTTGCAATTGCTAACTCTTTGATTTTGTGGTACATTACATTCAACCATTTTCTTTTTTCCAAGTTTTCCATATCGCTGCAGCAATCTTTGAACAATTGTTATTTTGTTGTATTGGTAACCTTTTCAAGTCATTGTTTATCTGCTTCCGCCTTCTTCCGTCATCACTTGGTTTAATTTTCACCTTTCATCTTACATCTCATTTGCCATCTGTATTGTTAACCACGACTTCTTTCGGGTGTTTTCTTTTATTTTTACCTTGTTTTAGTTGTGGCCACCTTGCTTTTATTCCTTCCGGTTCCACCTTGCTTTTAGTCCTTTCATCTCTCATCAGATTTAAAATCTCTGCGTTGAACTTGGACTCTATTTCTTATTACTTTAATGGCTCCCTCTTCCATATTATTTTTGGCTTTTCCGTAGCGATCGTTCAAACGTAATCGAGCTTTCATTATCACTAGGTAGTAATCAAAAATGATATCTGCACCTGGGTATGCAAGAGCACCTGTTTTTCTGTTCTAGCATTAATATGGTATCATTGTGTAATCCAGCTGATAGGCTACTTGCTCTAGTCTCCTGTGGTATAAGCTCATCGATGAGTATGAAGTAGGTATGAGTATGTATAAACAGCGACGCATTTACCAGCAGGCAAACCGGTGGATGTCCAGACCCTCTCGCCTGGTTGAGAAAAAACACTTTTTCCTGAATGTGACGTCATTTGTACTGCATTTTGATTGATGATTGATAAATTGAGGTGTTTTACTGCAGCTAAGTTGACTTTTATATAGAAGTGATTTTAACATAAAATTAGCATTTTTCCTTACAAACAATGGCGTAAATTGCAATCGCGATAAATTTCAGCGTCTGTAGTGTTCGTTGGCGTACAAAAAATACGCATTTGCGATCAGTATTGCAAGGAAAATAGCCTTAGTCTAGTGCAGTGGTTCTCAACCTATTCAGTTTACGGACCGGTAAAATTTCAAAATAAATTTTGCGGACCGGTGGATTTTAAAAATTAACCAAAAATGACATAAACACAAAAACAAGGTACGCAATTTAATAGCGCACAAGTATGAACAATTTAATGAGAAATTTGCTGCTGTTTTTTTGATATTAGAAGTGATAAAGGCGGTTCTAGCGAAGTTTCTGAAAGACGAAGTAGAGCGTTAATTTCCGCACGATTTCTCTGTTTGGTCTTGATGAGAGATAAAGATGAAAAGCTTTTCTCACATAGGTAAGTTGTAGAAAAAATTAGCAGTAATTTGATTGCTTTGTCACTCAGCTCAGGATATTCGGCTGTAAGCGATCACCAAAACTGTGACAGAGGTAAATCTTTATGCTTGGACATCAACGTGGTATCGCAGGAAAGTTCCATAAGCGATTCTTTCTCAACAGCGTTAAGATTGCATGAATCGATATCCTTTGCAAAGGGATTAATAATCCAAAAGTTTCCCTTTCGAGGATCTGCATTATCTGGAAAATATTGGCCAAACCTGATGGTTAGCTCTTGCAAGTGTTGACTTATAACAGCAAATAACTCTCCTGTGTTAACAGATGCATTTGCCACGACATCTTGGAAACATGAAAACATATCGATATCGCCTTTCTGCACACTTCTTTTCCAAAACACCAGTTTCTTCTTGAAAGCATCAGTTTTGTTGCGCAATGTAAATATATTGGTGCGATTACCTTGCAGAGAACAGTTAAGGTCGTTCAAGCGGCTGAATATGTCCGCTAAGTATGCTAGTTTGGCTGTCCACATCTCATCGGATAAGAGGTCTTTAAGTGGAGAGTTTTTTCACAAAAAAACTGCTTTACTTCTCTCAATTCAAAGAGACGAGTGAAAACGCGTCCTCTCGAAAGCCACCTAACTTCAACATGAAATAAGAGATGATGATGTTGTGAACCTATGCTATCACACAAAGCCTCAAAGAGCCTCGAGTGCAATGCTCGGCCACGTATATCATTTACGATCTTCACTGCACCGTTCAAAACGTCATTTAATTCAGGAGATAGTTTTTTGGCTGATAAATTTTCCCGGTGAAGAATACAGTGTGTAATCAGTAGATCTTTGTTTGCCACGTCTCTAGTTTTTGCAGTTACACCCGAGTGACATCCCATCATGTTAGCAGCGCCGTCAGTACAAACCTTGACCTATTTACCCCAATCTAAACCTTGCTCTTGCACATAGTTATTAAGAGACCTAAATATTTCCGAACTGGTCGTCCGTCTAGGTAGTTTGAGACTAGAAAGAAAATCTTCCATGACTCTTCCTTCATTTACATACCGAACAAAGCATACAAGAACAGCACAGTTGCTCAAATCTGTTGATTCGTCAAGCTGTATAGCAAAATATTTCGACGTCTTTACTTGTTCAATAAGTTGCTCTTCAACATCAACTGCCATATCCATTATTCTTCTTTGAACTGTATCATTTGAAATCGGTATCGCTTGAAGTTTGTTTGCTGCTTCTGGACCCAAAACCTCTGCAGTAGCTGCTAACATGCACGGTTTTATTAAATCTTCCCCAATTGTATGCGGTTTTTTAGTTTTGCCAATTTGAAGAGATATTAAATAGGAAGATTTGAGAAGTGCTTTATCAGTCGTCGTCATCTTTTGCATATCAGTTCTTTGCCTTTCTGTTTCACTCAGTAGTCTTTTGAAATATGCAAGAGGCTTGCCAACAAGGTTGCTATGCTGCAAGTGAAAATGCCGAGTAAGCTTTGAGGGTTTCATTGTGTTGTTTGAAAGAACTCTGGCGCAGACTAAGCACATAGGAAGCGGCAATTTTTCACTGCTAGGAGCAATGGTAAAACCAAGTTCCATGTACTTCTTATCATACTGCCTAACAAAGTCTTGTCTTCGCTTTTTGCTTGTCTCTGCACAATCCATATCACCATCATATGATCGTTTTCCGCGGACCCCAATTATATGTGACACTGCTTTTGTCACCCGATTCACTTCCAATTATAATAATTAACATACAAATACAAAAGGAAGTGGGGCTGTCCTCCAAAAAAAGAAAGGTCAACACCTGTATTACTGCCGCGATTGCGTAACTTGCGGTCCGATTCATCGTCAAGCCAGAGTTAATTTTTATAGATTAGTTGGCAGAGCGCATAAACTCGTCAACCGGCTATTGGAAAAAAATTATTGTGCGCGCACAATAAGCGTCTGACCAGACTGACTTGGCCTGACGGCCGCAAGTGTTTAATAATGAATCAGCCTTAAGCATTTTCCAATTGAGATATAAAATTGAAATATACTTTGCGGACCGGCAGGAAAGTAGACGTGGACCGGCACAGGTCCGCGGACCGGCGGTTGAGAAACACTGGTCTAGTGCACAAATGAAACTGCACGAAGGTGATGTTTGTGTGTTTGGTGAAATGCTAGTCCGTGATTTGATAGCGTACTATAGTGGTACAACGTTTCTATGAATCTCGGTAAAACCAAAAATAAGAAAACAATTGCATCAACGGGCCTGGCGATCATAATTGTCCGGGAGCCCAGCTCATAATTGTCTAATTTATTTCTATCCCATGTACAAGTATGAGTCCAAGCGTGCAAGTATGTACTTATTGAAAAGACCACAGATTTGTGGGTTTTATGGAAAATTAGACTTGGTAAATTTTGACAGATCCCGACAGGCCTGTTTAGATCAACAAAATTTTTTTAGTGCAATTCCACTGCGCAGTTACCATGGAAACTAGCTAAATTTGTTTTCTTGAAAATATTTTCTATTTGTGGTACCTCAATAAAGTATCACAAAGAAAATGGTTTTCAATTTACCATGTATTCCTCGCTGCGAGCAGGAGGGGGAGAGCACATGGTAAACTGCTCAATGTGGCTAGGGCAGTTGAGAATTGTCTTCTACATATACCGTCTCTAGTTCTAGTTCTAAATCTATCTCTCTAGTCGACTGGGAGCAACAGGTTATATTTACTAACTAGTTAATTTTATTTCCTAAAACCTAAACCTGAATAGCGAAAATAGTTTTGTCACCATGGTTACCTGTGAATTGTAATCACATGACTTGCATTGGATACTTCACCATCAATTGTAGTAGTCGGGACGTGATTGTAGAGTGGATGGACTTCAGATAAAATGAAGTTGGCTTATAATAAGAAGTGCGGTGAGGAGTTTCATAGAGGTAGTCGGCACTTTTTTTTGGAAAAATAAAAATCTAGAATCTTAAAAAAAGTGTAAATTTTATTTTAATTTACGTGGTATTGTCTCATAAAATATTACAAAATGAGTAAGCATGAGAATATCATGAGGACGCTATTTCCTTTTTTCTACCCCCCTGAAGATTCTCCCTAAACGATGCTATAGGCAAGCTGTTTGTGACGGATTTGTGTATTTATTTGTTTTATATCTTTGTCACTTTACTTCCAATTATAAATCTCGTTCATCACCATTTGAATATATTTTGTAATTATATATATGTCATCCATCATCATTTGATTCATGCGGTCAATGTTTTTTTGAGTGATGGCCGTGGAAAGACGTCCTGATTTTGGGACATCTTCGAGGCTCTCCCTACGCCTCTTGAACTTACCTGCCCACTTCTTCACAGCTGATAAAGCTGTAGCATCATTTCTCAAAGTAGCAACCATCCCAACATAAATTTCCTTGAAGGGAAATCCATTTATCTACAAATATCTGTTAGCAGCACGGTGCCAAATCTTATCCTAATCTTCAAAACGCCACAATGCAAAATTCAATCGATATTACAAAACCTCTCTACTAATAATTTTTAATGCCAAAATACTTATTCAAAGTAAGTTTATCTGAAGAAAAATATCGCAGTCGCTATCGAGAAAAATTGATTTTAACGCACGCCAAGTTTAACTGCTTTCTCCCAACTTAGACAGACAACGAAATTTTCAGCCTACCCTCGTGTATGTATCGTTTGATCCGAAACCAACAAATTTTGAAATTGTGCTGGCCTAATTCGTGCAACTTTAAGCCCATTTTGAGATTGTAGTTGAAAGTTAAGTGGGTATCTACTTAAACAGCCGGTAAAAACACCAATCAGCAACCGAAGATCCCGGACCTCTGGTGATAGAATATAACAGGCTTGTCCATGGGAATGGGATTCCCATGGGAATCCCATGGGAAATGTCCCATGGGATGGGATGGGATGGGATGGGACTGCACGCATTGCATTTCCCATGGAACCTATGGGACAGTAGCCATGTGATAGCCTTTTGATAACGTCATACCTAAATAGATAGAAAAGCATTGGTAAGGGATACTAAACCCTAAAATTTATGATGATCTGGCCACTTTGGGCGATCGAGCTCAAGGCCACTCCCAACGGTGCAATCCAACAATCAAAAGAGAAGGGACAAAGCAGAAAATTTCAGTTTTGAATAAATTCGCTTTTAAATGAGGTTAGCCTTGGTCCTGGTTCAGTTTTAGCGTTAGATTTGAAGTTTGGTGGGCTTGATGAGTGAGTTAAATTGCATCTTATTGAGAGAGCTAGATTTCTGCCTTACCCCTTGTCTTTCAATTGCTAAATAGATAGGCAAATAGTTTTTAAAGATAACTTGAAACTTTAGTCATATTCAGTGAGTGGTTTATCGGTGTTTCTTTGATTTTAGATGGTTTTTGAGAAAAATCTTAGATGGTGTAATTTTGTCCTCTCTGTGGTGTAGGAGCTTCGTTTCAATCTGGCAACATTGCTTTGCGCATCATGCTCGTTGATGAGCAGGAAATTGAAAATTCGCTGAATGAGCACAGTGACTCGGAATATGAGTGGTAGAATGATAATGAATTGTGAACTCTTCTGAACTTTATAGTTAGCAAAGTCAATAAATTTGGTCGTTTTGTCGTTTTGTATCTCTCTGTACGTGTAGTCCTATCTAGTACACATTATACTTAAATTTTCATAAATTTAATAACTTTTATTGAATTGTATTTTGATGGGAATCCCATGGGATGGGATGGGATGGGACAGGCATGAACTGCTATGGAATGGGATGGGATGGGACAGAAAAATATGTCCCATGGACAAGCCTGGAATATAAAGCTCACGGAGGAAAATGCAAAGCCTGAAATTGTTCCTTTATAGTGATCATTGTCTGGATGAAAATCGGTTTACGCGTCACTGCTATAAGCCTAAAGCAGCAGCGGTAAAATCCAATCTCTAGCGGAATTCGAATCTACAAAATGATCCACACAACTTTTACTTGGGGAAGGAATACTGCTGGCGCAACGGGAAATTTTGGTCAAACACTACCTCGGACTATTTGGTCTCAGCAAAATTTGCAATTTACATACCCGTATGCAAACGTTAGTGGAAGAACAGTAAGACCTTAACCTAATGCACTTATATGACGGAGATCAATAGCAACCTTGGGTCGAAATTAAGGAATAAATGGTCATTCCCTTGGCTATCTAGTTAGATTGCTATACAAAAGTAATTCGATATGCATTCAACGCCACTGTCGCTGTTCTGAAAATCTCAAAAACAAAATATTAAATAAACAAAGCTACTTCAAAATACTAATGTCAAACATATTATGACCGCACATCTAACCATTGCACAAACATTCGTGATTGCAAGTTATTCAAAATATGAGTTGGTAGAATACAAACGTCATTGCAATACATATACACTTGTCCCTCGTTTTTCCGGACCAGATGGCGCAGGTACTGGTCCAGATGACACAAATACATGTGTAATGCAAGTAAGGAAAGAAATAACCATTTTAAAAAGATAAAAGACAACAGAACTTTAGTTTTGCTTACCTTCACAATATGTATTATGCATTTAAACTATTACTAGACCAAGAAAGCTTGTTACTTGGTCCGTGGCTGAAACTGGGAACGTAGGACGACGAACTGGAGAGAGAAGAAGTCGGCGACTATTGTTTGAAATCCACTGTCCGGATAAACCGAAATCCGGATTAACAAGGTCCGCAAAAACGAGGGTCGAGTGTAATTTGGAATTCGTTCCGGAAGGGGAAGGATTCCATAAAATCAAAACATATATCGGAAATACAAATATGTGAAATTGCAATGATCCTCTCTCAAAGCATGGAGGTCGGTCAATGATTTGTAGGAGCAGAGTAGGCGTTATGGTTCTGGTGTAGGCATTACATCTTAGAGAAAACATACTAGGATATGAAAATTGTCAACAAGCAGATAGTAATAACTCGTATTCCGGGGTTTCAAAATACAGTTGTTAGAAGGGAAAGACTAATTAAAAAATAAAAGCCTAGGGAAAAGGTGGACTAGGAAATACATGATGGACTGTATTCTAAGAATGATATGGCAAAGACAGAAAAACTCTTAAATGGGCGCTGCTGTTTTAAAGGTGCTGCTTTAGGTTTTGATGGGAATAAAGATAGAAAAATGAGAAGAAATGGACGATGTAAAAAAAGGTGAAACATTTCAGAGTTGTAAAACTAAGCAGAAGGAACTGTATGAAGATAAATAATTTAAATTTTGGTTCTCGTTTTGACCCACTTTCACTTGTATTTCTGGACAAAAATAATGCACCCCATGTGCTAGTAAAGAGTTAAACTTAAGCCAAACTTTACTAAAATGGAGTTTGCACTTTTTCCTTAAAAACAGCTGTGAGCGAAAAAATAAAATTTAGGCTAATAACAAGTTCTGCACAAAATGAAAAAAGAGCTCAATTGCTTTGTCACATATTTTATACACTGGTTACGGAAAACCATTTGTTGGTCACACCAAAACAATATTATGTTTAAACCCGTTTTAGAGTAACCCCTATTGCTGGCACAATGATTTTTACCACCTGTAAGAAAAATTGCGATAAACCACCTATCGCAAGTGTATAATTACGCAGCCATAGTGAAATTCGAACTCACGACTACAGTCACCACCAACCGATTGTATTGCTAATATATGTCTTTCCATTCATTACAATTTTGTGTTTCAAAGTCTCATTTGATGGGACGGGACATATTGCACTCTTCCTTCCGGATGTGTAAGTTTGTTCAGAGAATTACGATTTTCTCCACAGCTGTGTGGGCACGAAGGCACTTATACAAAACCAAAATACTGTATATCTTGGGTTAATGTTAATGTTAATAATGAGCTGTACGTATGTTAATGTAATCTTAGTTCCAGAAGCGCCGACATTTGTGAACAGACTTCTTAGAGACCACCGTGATCAGTTCGAAAAAGATCTCGGTGTGGCGTGCATCTGCGTGTCTCCTCTGAAATACAGCTTGATCAAAATTAACCGGCGCGATGGTGTAGTAGTTGAATATTGTCAAATGTGTGCAGTCGTGGTGAGCGATCGACTGCGACGGGAGACCGATTCCTTTCAATGCGCAATGGACATATATTCTGATGGCGGTTTGTATCTGATGCAACATACTCCCCCTCTAACAAACCTTTGCCACCTCGAAGTTGTCGAAGAGGGTAATCACTGTGTATTTGTGGAAGATTCGATTTGCAGCAGCGACAGTTTTCGAACGCGTGGTCACCAGTGTTGAATATTGCCACATAAATGCATTCGTTATCAGCTGCGGATCGCACCGATGAGCAGGTTGCTTCCTAATTGTGCTGTTGATATTATATGTCATTTTTTTAGTTTTTTTAAAGAATCACGATTCGAACTACGTTACTATGGCAAAATAGGTGGGACCATCCCTCAAATACGGGTAGTAAGGAAGCGTCATCAGCACTAGGACTCATGCCAAATGTAAGACACTTTACCTAGTTCCTGGCCAGCCCGATATCCTACATAGGATTGCGTACGAAACAAACCTAAACGATTCAACACAAAGTACAAGACTTGCGTACCGTTTACTTTTAAACCATGATTACCTTTGACGTGATTGCTAACGGTGCAGGTATGAACTAAAACTGATATCCTTTTATGAAATTGATTACACAAAATGTAATTAGGCATAGAAAAACCTTCCAACGATTATAAACTAAATGTGGTGTTTTAAGACATTCATGGCAAACGTGACAGCAAGTCTCGGCATGCGCGGAAGAGCAGCTCGAAAGACCCAGGTTTGAAGCCCACAGAAACCAGACACCACGCAACACACCTACGGGCAAAAATCAGCTTTTACGATGAGTCACGATCCGAACAACGTTAGTATATCAAAATAGGCGGGACCATTCCTGGACCCAGGTTTTGGTCTTTTGGCCTCATCAGCAAGGACTCGTCCCACCCAATGCGGCGCTCCCGGAGGGGCGTTGTGCGCATAGAATTGGAGATTAACGTTGCCTCCTGCATTGCAGGTGGACACGAAGCGTAACTAAACAACGAATAGTCGCGGTTTTTCGGAAGAGCGATGAAGTATCACGAGCCATAACAACGCACTGACCAACGTTAAAAGTGTGAGCCGCGGCGCAAGTGAAATCAAACCATTGACGCCTCCATACCATGTCGTCAGGGTTTATAGCCCGGGACTGTCATAAAGCGGGTCGTCGGGCGCATGATGTTTAAATCAAATTTGTGTGAAATACGCGGAGATAAACTTTGGCGGCTGGGCGATACCAATGCCTTTACCCACTTGAAAACGAGGGTCGGATGCCTCAACCCGTATCCCCCGTGCAAGTTTAGACTATACGTATATAATTCAAAATATTACGCATCAGAATAAGATAATAATAAAATTACTATAACTGTTTCGCCAAGCAGCTCATCAGGTGGCAACTTATTCAAATACAATAAAAAGATTTGAATAGAAAGAATTGGATAAGTTGTCTCCTGATGAGCCGCTTGGCGAAACAGCTGTAGTGGTTTTGTTATTTTATCTTGACATGTAGTGTTTTAAATTATATATACGATTTGGGGTTGAAAAACCTGGCATATGTTAAAAACTTGTCATGGCAATGCTGTTGCAGTTAGTTACATAACTAGAGAGAATTTACGTAGTTAATGAACGGCTTTTTTCTAGTGAGAGAGATTAGAATAATTAGTGTTTTATTAAACTTTTTGAAAAATTTTGAAGTTTAGATACGGCTCTTTAACAATTTGGATGTTTTCTGAAGTTCGAACGCTTCTTGGTCTTCCAGGGGGTTTCCGCTTGAGTGCTGATCCTGTAACTCTATAAAGTTTTTGAGACAGAGCAATATAGTTTTTTAAACAGAAATAGGGTCGTGCCTGTTCTGTTGAAAATGATTTTTTAAATTTCTTAAGGTTGCAGTAACAGAATCTCCACTAGTGAGTAAATTTCCACAAAAAATGCACGGTGTGTAGGCCTACCTGTCCAGGCCATATCCAAACTTCAAAACTTTTCAAAAAAATTTAGCAAAACACTGGTTATTTTGATCTCTTACTCTAGAAAAAAATGGTTGTTCATTAACTACATAAATTCACTGTAGCTATGCGGCTAGCTGCAACAGCATTGCTATAGTAAGACTTTAAAATGTGGACGATTTTTCTGTCCCTTCCTGTATATATCAACAGCACAGTTAGGAAATTAGGATACATATATATATATTCATTATTAGTTGGTAGTGCATGCCAGAACGCTCTGTGCTCCGCTGATGACGCCACAAAGGCAGAAACGGCAGCCGTTCGGAGATTGAGTATATTCATTATTAGGTAGAGAAAGTCTCACGTTGCTTGGCACAGTGCTCGATAACAGCTAAGGTTAGAGCTATACGTTCATAATTTAAAATACTACACATCGGGATAAAATAATGAAACCACTACAGCTGTTTCGCCAAGTGCTCATCAGGTGGCAACTTATTCAAATAGAAACTCTATCTATATTACTATTATATTGGTGGCAGACAAAATTGGATTGGATACGTTTATATATACCGGGTGGGCAGAAAAAAGTAATTGCCCTGTTTAATCAACAATAACTCGAAAACTAAGCTTTGCACGCAAATTACATCTGGTACGTGTTGTGAGCCGCTAGTTTTGGTCAAGTGGTGAAATTTACCGCCAAAAATACTTATAAACACAGAAATAATGGGAAAATACAAAATTCAGGTCAAAATATGCAATGCCAGACATTGACTTAAAAGTTTCCTTGGGAACTCATTTGTTTGCCGCTTAGCACCCGAACCTTATCTTCCATGCAGGCCTTAACAATAGTTTTATCTTCTTCACTCAAAACCATAACTTTTCTCTGGGACTTTACAAAATCAAATGTTTTAAGAAGTGTCTTGGCGCTTTGACAGGCCTGTGTTTGAAAAAAAGTCTTCGCGAGTTGACAACTGCGAAGGAACGTCTGTCAAGCGAAAAAGGTTTAACTCTGTAGTTTTGCTGCGACGTCGAAGTGAGATGTCGTAGCGCACTTGGCTCACGTGATAACGATCAGGAGTTTGACGATCGGCTAGGCAACTAAATTCTTTTCTTTGGTTGTGATCAAATTTTCAGCGACCATGTAAGATTGGGCAGGGTGAAGAAATGGCAAACCAAAGCTTTTCTCTAAAAAAACGTCTGGCATTGTTTATTTTGAACTGAACTTTGTATTTCCTCATTATTTCTGTGTTTATAAGTATTTTAGGCTGATAATTTCACCACTTGACCAAACTAACTGCTTATGACATGCATCAAATTTAATTTGTATGCAAAGCTTAGTTTTCGAGTTGAAGCCGGTTTACATTAGGCGTAACCTGCCGGCGTAGCGTAAATATCTTTTATTTCTCTAATTGAAGTTATTTTACGGGCAAAAATGCTGAGCGCATAAAATTGAATAAAAAACTAAGAATATTTATGCGTAATGGGAACCAGCCTTTTTAGTTGATTAAGCAGGAATATTGCTCTTTTTCTGCCAAATCGATATATTTCAACAAATGCTTATTAGCTTTCTATTTGTGGTTCGTAGCCGATGCTACATGGTGGTTAGCAGGACCGTTGAGAAAACAATACGGACCTGGTGCCAACATTAATTGCGAGCCTCCTTTAACAAGGATCTGGTAAACTGAAGTTGCCGGGTTTTGTCCAATTACAAATGGATAGGTGCTTGGCATAACTGTTCAGAAATAGTTATTGCTTTTCTTCTTTATTTTCTCTTTTTAGCTCCACTCTGATACAAATAAGACATTGCTGCCTGGCCACTTTACTATTCAAATAATCAAAATTCTGTGGGTTAATAAATCAAGCACAGTTATAATACTATGACTATGAAATAATATAAAAGTCAAAAGTAAGTGAAAAAGTAAGTAAAAAAACTAAAGGAATGTCAATAAAAGCTAAAAGTAAGTCAAAAAACAAAATGTAAATAACATGCAATGCGTCGTTATCAGTCATCAGTAATCGGTAAGTAAAATAAAATTTTTCTGTTTAATACAAATAACAAAACACAACAGGACAGATATGAAATGATTTTGTCAAATCTAACCATAAACAAATTGATTGATCCAATTGAGATATTTGGGATTAAGATTTAGGAATTTGGGGCTTAAAATTATGTTGTGTTTAGAAGGTTATGTGCTTTCAGGGTTACTGGAACCAGATTTTATATTTCAGGCCACGGATACAGGAAGTATTCTGGGATTCCGAATTTTTTAAAAAGGAGTATCTAAGCAAATTTTGGTGAACAAAATGAAGAAAACATTAATCATCATGTCACAAAAATTATTACATAGGTTACTCATTTGTTGATAGAAAAAATAAAAAGATTAGGCGTAAATTGTTGATGGGGAGTGGCTATTTTGTCGTCGACAGCATTTTACCTTTGGGGGCTATTTTCCCTAATCATTCATGTGTGTTTGTACAGCCATAATTGCAACAATTCTACAAGCGACGCTGCGGAGCGTGAATACTGCAGCTGCCTGAAATGCATCGGTGGTTACAGGTTGGAATTTTGGTTGGCAGGGCACTTGGACATAGGTTGTATACACTAGAGGAGGCAGGTATATGAATGTACCGGATAGTGTACAATGTGGGGAAGTGTAGACTGAGGAAGCAAATTTTTTTATTTCATCATTAAAATTAACCAATTAGAAACGACCAAAAATCACTCGCTCATTACGTCATTAAAAGTGACCAACCACAAATATCTCATGGCAAAATAGCCTTCAAGGGTAAGATGCCGTAGAAGGCAAAATAACCACTGTCTTATTGTTGACGTTGTGCGCGACGTTTTTAAAAATCCGCGCCCGGTGCCAAAGATACCCCCTGCACCCCCTTGTCAGCGCTCCTGGTGGTTGGAACGTCCACTTCGCATCCGCTAGACTTTGGTTAAATCCGCTTGTCAAGTCACACCAAAAGATTTTAAAAATTCCTGCAGATTCGCTTGTATGCCGTTGGGAAAGCTCTTTACAGAATTCCTCCATCTTTAGATGATAGGCCGAGCAGGCTATCCGCCGGAGTGTCCTAGTCTGATCAAAGGCGTGCAAACAGAGTATGGGCTCATTCGCATACATGAATCAAAATTATGGGCTAAGATATTTTTGCTTCGGGCCTTTTTATCTTGGGGTAGATGCATGGTTTATTAATCACTTCAGTTGTCAAAACTTTCTTTTGAAGTGAATCTTCGATGATTGTTTGGTTAAAGCCGTGTGTAGCATGTCACAGGCAAAACTCAAGTTTCGTCACCAGTTTGTAGTCAGTTGAGCATTGGTACAGACGCGACATAAATAATGCTGGAATATTTTGAATAAACCAAATATTTATCTAACGCAAGTGATTCATTAACTTGATATTGCAAACTGCCAAAAGTAAAAAATGGCATTAGTTGATGATCATTGCGACAATTATAAATCTCAACCCCTTGAAAGATTTTATCAAGGACTCCAGATTTTGAAGGAGGCCCAATTATTTTGAAAATGATATTTTAAGAAAAAGCGTGAGAAATTTTTTGAAACGAGCCTTACTTCCTTTTTATATTAGTTAGTGATGAAAGCAAGGTTCATAGAGCTAAAAAAAGCGAGTTCGATCCGCAGAAAAGCCACTTTGCATGTAACCGGAGCAGGCGACAAGCAACTTTTCATGTCCATGTTCAAGTAATGTGAGTAAAAGCAACTTTTTGTAGAAAAACATTTTTCTACACCAATTAGTCTTAAAATCCAACAAGAATTGCGGCATCTTAGAACAATGTTACCCAACCGCCTGCCCACGACCCGGTAGCATTGCTCCAGTCCGCCAAGCATTTGTTGACGGCCATTACGCTGAACTTTTTCACTAAAACTGTTCAGATATATTTTTCAGTTAGTTTTGTAACGATGGTTTTTTTTGGTAAACCAATCTGATTTTGGAAAATTTTTGTCTTTTTTTTGGAAAATATTTTTTGTAGATGAATCTGAAATGTAAGTCATAAAGTTTTGCGCACGGTCGTTCTCTGCCTAACGTCCTTGATTACTTGCATTTATGAAAAGCGAGTGCCTTCGAAAAATCAAAAATGCTCTTTTCACTGCTTGCTCCCAGTAGTTGCGTTGAAAAACTTTCGGCACCTATGACTTCAACTTTTTGAGAGCCGGTCCGTGACAAAGATGCCGACATGTAGCCGGTTCGTACCGCAAAAAAGGTACATCATCGATATTTAGAGGTACCGATGGAAAGTGTGCAGTGTATAATCATTAGGAAATTAACCGCATAAAAAACAGTTTTCATCTTCCCAACAGCATTGGAAGATATCAAATAACAGTTTTGATTTTGGTCGATAAGATTAGAACGTCTTTTTATAACCGAGTGGCCGTGAGTTGAACCCTCAAGATGATTACCTTGGTATGCGTTTGCGAAAGACATTTTTGCGATGATTTCATCAGCTTGGCAGATTTAAGCAAGCAGTAAATTTAATGAAAGCAATAGCGAGCAAAATGGTAAAGCTTAGAAGCTCCTGACTAGGTCGGTACAGGTGTTGTATGCATAATGCTCCGTCGCTGTACCGCAAAGCTGAAGATTCTATCAGTAAGTTATAAAATAATGAATTTAAGATACCGGTATGCCTATTGATGATTGTACGCTTTTGAATAATTCAAACACTTTCAGCAAAAAATCAAGATGCGTTTGCTTTTTTGCTGCTTGATTATTGGAGTATTTATCGCTGGTCTATGGGCTGGTCCTATGGTTCTCCTAAGGTATGTTTTATTTGAAAACCAGTTTACAGACGCTTTTAAATGGATTTCTTGCTGGTCAATCGCTCTCAACGGATTCACGTTGTTCATCAGTATTGTGGATAAAATACTGGCTTGCTGTAAAACTGAAGAAAAAAGAGTTCCCGAACGTGTTTTGCTTTTCTTTACTCTGCTTGGAGGAGGTACAGGCACTGCTTTATCTATGGTCTTTGTAAAACACAAATCAAGCAAAGAGACATATCAAAGAGCTTTTATTGTGACCGCGATTTTTTCCATTTTTTTTATTGCTGGAGCGTATGGGCTTGCTTATGGCTTAGACGCCAGTAAACCAGACCCAACTACTACCCCTACGTTCACTTCTTCCAACTTCTTCCGAACAGCTGTTGCAACAACTACAACCTAATCCAAGAAAAAGGTATCGAAGAAATTGCTCAAAATTGTCGATCAGCAGTGCAAGGGACCTTTTGTTTTCACAAATAACCTTAATCATCAAAATGCAACCACAATGGACTGCGGAAAGTTGGCATTCATTTCTTTATTAAATAGTGTTTTGAAACATTTTCTGGTTTTTTCAGTGCAACCAAAGAAATCATTATTTCTTAGTCCACTCGTAGTTTGTGCATAACAAAATTGGCTTTTGGTTGCCCAAGCGATATATGAAATGCTTTGTGATTGCCTTGGACCAACGTCTGCTTTTTGCTTATTTTATCACCTTCATACTTTCACTTTGGGCATGAAAGCCTAAAAGAGATTTTGATGAGAAAGAGGGCCTAAAATTGATAAAGTGAGAAAATTTGGTTTTGACGCAAAATTTTCAGCTTGATATCATGTGTTGATTTTCGAAAATTTGAGGTAATAACAGAAATATAGGAATTGCTTTCATTTGAAATCATGTTGCTATTATGTGTCACCACTTTTCTTTCGTCGTTATCACTGCTTGTTCTTAGGGTTATCAGAGACAACTAAACCCTAGAGCAGGGGCGCACAACCTTTTCACTACTGCCGGCCGCAAAACATCCTATATATGCACTAACGGCCGCCATTAGTTAAGTCATTTTTTACGAATTTACGTTTTAAGTTTTATAATTTAACTGCAGTAAATGCTGTCTTCACTACTTATGCTAAACATTAGAAAAAGTCAAACTTTCAAGCTTGGAGAATTTATTCAATCATAAATCACAAAATTGTACTTAATGACTTCCTTGATCTTGCTCCTCCTCAGATAAACTTGCGAAGTTAGGTGGCTCGCTAGATATCATGAGTTGTAGTTCATATTCCAGATTGCTGTCAGACAATCGGGTTTGGTACTTGTTCTTCAAATATTTCATTCTTGAAAATCCTACTTCGCACACGCAAGTACTTCCAAAAAGAACGAAAGTTTTTCTTGCCAATTCTTGTAGATTCGGATATTTAACAGCTCTTCTCCACTTATCTAGCAGATCTTCTTCGTCTTTAAATTTTTTGACGAACTCTTTGTCGTTCTTCAACTCGACAAGTTCCATTTGAAGATTCAATGGTGCAGTTTCGGTTTCGACCAGACGTGGATAAGCAACTAGCCTTGTTGTATTGGAAACCTTCTCAAAGTCTTGGAAACGATTAGAAAATTCCTTCAAAACTCCATCAAAAACGCTTGAGAAAAGAATGATGGGAATATCATCCACTTGAATTTCTTTGCTGTCAATCAGAGCCTTCATCTGCAGAAAGTGGAAAATGTTACGCTGATGTGGATGACTTTTGAGGAGACGACATTTGTCACGAAAATCTTGTACATTTTTGTACACGAGACAAACTGTTGTTGCCTTTCCCTGCAGACTTTGATTCGGGAAGTTAATCTGAGTAAGAAAATCCATCAGAAAACCAAGCGACATGAGAAAATCTTTGTCGAGCAAGGGACACTCCCTATTTTTGGTTGAACAGTATTCTACTATTTCCTTTCACAATTGCAGTACACGGCGGGAAGTTTCTCCTATAGACAACCAACAAACTGCGGAGTGATAAAGTATGTCCTCAGCAGATGTTTCACTTGAGCAGAAAATTTCTCGAAACTGTCGATGATGCAAAGCATTTGCGCCCATAAACAGGATAATGCGATTCACATCCTTCAGAATGGTATTTAAAGCAACGGATTTGGCGCAGAGTGCTCCCTGGTAGATAATGCAGTGAAGGTTGATGAGTTCTTTATTGTCATATTCGTTGGACATGTAATCCGAAAGTCTTGTAACAAATCCCTGTTGGCGACCTGTCATGGCAGGCGCACCGTCCGTGCAAATGCCCCAAAAATATTTCAGATCCAATCCAGAGCGAATGCAGGCATTCTTAACTGCAATTAATATGTCTTCTCCACGGGTGCGAGTAGCCAGTGTTTCCACGGAAAGGAAATGCTCACACAATTGAAAGCTTGAAGAAAGACAACGAATGAAGATTTGCAATTGCGCGGAGTGGTTGATATCTGTTGATTCATCAACAGCAAGTGAAAATAAGCTTTCTTTCTTGTTTATCTTTGCTTGCAGATGGAGTTTTAACTGCTGAGCGATATCATCTTGCCTACGTTGCACTGTAACACGCGAGAGAGCAATTGAAGAATAATCAGCTTCCTTACCAGAGTGAATGCACTTAGCAACGTCTATCAAGCATCGCTTCACGAGTTCGTCATCAGAATAAGGTTTTCTCGCAACGCCAAGATAGTATGCCACGCTATATGACGCTTCATAGCGGCTATTAGTGAACTTTGCGAAAGTTGTTATGCAAGCTGTCTACTTTCGCACACTCTTTTTCAACTTTTCAATGCAGATCTTTCTCGAATCCCCTTTCAGTTTCGCGTAAGAGTACGATTCGTGACGAGGAAAGTGCTGCTTTGCGTTATCCCCTTTCATAGTCTTCCCACTTGATTGCATATTAGATACATCATAGAATGTGTTGCTGTCTCAAACATAAAGTAATTCTGCGCTCATTTTCAATTAAATACTCGTTTTTCTTCTGTTAGTGTTCTTTTCAATAACATGGAAATACTTGCAAATTTTAATGTAAATATGTAATTTAAGTATAAATATGTAAATTTTAAATGCTACCAAATTTTAAAACTTAATTCTGAAAAAATATGCTAGATTAAAAAAATATGCTAGAAAATGCTAGATCCAAAAAAAATGCTAAAAAAATATACCAGAAAATACTAGATCCAAAAGAAATATGCTAGATTTTAATTTCGAAAAAAATATGCTAAAAAACTGCTAAATATATTTTAGCATAAATATATTTTTACAAGTAGATTTTACAATTTTACAATTTTTATAATTTAAATAAATTAGCATAAATATCTGCTTAAATATATTTTAACAATTTCACGGCCGCAAAAAAATCCTTTTACGGCCGCAGGTTGTGCACTCCTGCCCTAGAGGTAGACGCTACATTTATCATTTCGTTTCTTTACGTTCCACTTGATTGGTTTTAACGCATAATCAATTTCCATGCAACACCGCTTGTTCAAATAAAACAATGCCAAGATATCATTAAAGCGTCATTTGGAAATTGTGCCAGTATGAAAACTTGATACCAGGGTGGAAACTATCGAATCAATTGCGGCAGGAATTCAGATATTTTACAGAAACACGAATGGTTTGGAACATATTTTGTAATCCTTTCACAATCAAGAACTTCTGAATAGATTTAGCTGAAGCAAATTTGATTTTATTCTCAGCATATTAAAGAATATTTAGAATTTTGTAATAATCTTTTCATAAACTTTCGGAGTAGATGTAGAATATATTTGAAAGTTCTTAAGCTGCTTTTGTGCTTGAGAGGTAATTTATAGGATGTTAAAGTCGCAAAGTCGGAGTAAACTCTTAGTTTATTCAATCAACGACGTCACGTTCGAGATTCATTGTTTATGCTGTAATGGCGCTGCTGATGGCGATATCAATCCTCTAATTAAAGTTCGAACACGTCACATAGCATCAGTCGTCTCGGCAAATTGTCTTTTTTTGTTTTACTATTTGGTAACTTGCTATGTTTCTTAAAGCATATTTGGGCTTTGCCTTAATGAGTCACTAAAAAACGGGTAAAATGAATTAAAAAAAGAAGCTCTTAATTAAATTCATTCTCCTAAAAACTCCCATGCAGAAAAGAAAAGGATTTAAAATCGAAATAGTGAGAATGCTACGAGCAAGAGATGGCAAAGTATCCTAAAATCTACCGAAGTTAAAAGTATTGTTATTTACTCAAAAAAATATTCAAGTATATGTAGAAAGTAATGATAGGTATTTTTACTTGAGTAAAAGTAAAAAGTAGTCGAGAATTAAACTACTTAGGTATCAAAAGTAGAAAACGATTTCATTTTTTAGCTGTTTTATCCTGTATCTATCAAAACCCGTGGCTTGCAGTTGGAGGCGTTAGCACTGCAAACAGCGCAATTTCTAAAGACGAAAATTTTTCTACCACATCGTAGCACAATTTAGATTATCGATCAAGTTAGAGCAGGGGTAGGCAACCTTTTGAATGCAGAGTGCCAGTTTTCGAATAATATCAAGATGTAAACAACTTCGCGTGCCAAACATTTTTATGTGTTTGGTTTGCTCAGTCATCTACCTGATTTGCATAGTAAACGGATAAGAGACAAATTTATTTAATTTATTTTTATTGGATAAGGTCGAATAAGGTCAAAGTCGCTTTTTAATGAGATTCTTGTCCCTGCTTTTCCTTGCTCAGCTCAGTAATATTGGGACTAAATTTGGATACTTTCAGTTGAACACATAAAGTTTGATCTTCCGTAAGTCTGCTACGATGGGCACTGAGAATAAACATCATGTGTGAAAATATTTGTTCACGCTAATAAGTGGATCCAAATGCAGACAGCAAAGCTATTGCCATCTTCTTCAGACATCAAAATTTCCCCGGCAAAGATTCCCAATACGTTAAATTGTTTTTTTGCTCGTTTTAAATCGTTTCCAGCGATTTCCGCAAATCAACAAATTTTGATGTCCACAATAAAGATGCTTTAAAATCGATCAGCTGCATTTGGAAGTCCTTAATATCCATCCATTCCAATGCAGATAAGTTCGAGTCTTTGCTGCTCTCGGGCTTGATGAGCAAAAAACAATAAACCAAAATGTTGAAAATCTTGAAATCTATTGCGAAATTGAGACGTTAGATCCCTCATGTACATATCAATTTCAACTGCATTAACTTGGTCATCCACTGAAAAAGCCTTCAGGTATTTAAAGTAGCGAAAATTGGCGGTTCAGATGTCCCTTGTGTAGACATTGAGTTAAGATACAAATCCTTTCCATACCTCAAAAGAACACATCACTGTTTGTCCTGTACCCTGCAGACGAAGGTAATTTCGTTAAAATGCGTGGTGATGTCCACAAGAAAGATCACTTTTACAAGCCACTTTTTATCCTCCAGTTCGGGGTAGGCCATTCCTTGTCCTATCAAAACGGCTCTTATCTCGACTAGACATTCGACGAACCTCAAGAAAGCCTAACCGCGACTTAACCATCTGACGCTGCAGTGCAGCGGCACATCATGGTATGCACTTTCTATCTCTTCAAGCAAAGATCGAAACTGTCTGTGTGTTGTAGCAGAGCGTGCGACAAGAAAACACACTATTTTCGTTACTGTTGACATTGCATCATTTAGAGCAGAATTTGAAATCGTCGCACAAAGATTTTCTTGATGAATAATATAGTGTAACTTCACAACAGGGTGCTCGATCTTTCGCTCAACAAGAGTAACAAATCCACGGTTTTGTTCCATCATAGCAGGTGCGCCGTTTGTTGTAACTGAGAATATCTTCTTTGTATCAATCCCTCTTCACTCAAAATTCTTGGTAAAGGTGTCAAGTATATCTTTTTTTAGTAGTGCCTTGAAAAAGGTTTCAAGCGACAAAGCTCTTCATGTACCTAGCGGTTACGACAGTACCGAGCTACAATTGCAAAACGTGGATTATCGTTTATATCAGTGTTTCCCAAACTTTTTTGTCTGCCGGTACAGGAAATCAGTTGAACAAATTTCGCGGCACACCAGCCTTGAAATATATTCCAATTGATATCAAGTAGCATCACAGGCGACAGGGAGAATGGTAATGACCTTTTCTTAATTTTTTTTGAAATCACCACTTTTCTGGGCCACGATCTCCGGAATCGCGTGATGCAGCTCCAAATGGTGCTGATTTCCAAAAAAAGGTCATTAATTCTCTTGCCGTGACCTGTAATGGCAGCATTTTCTCGATTTTGGCAGAAAATTTGTAACAACAAAAAGTATTTTGAAAGGACTCACAGCACACCTGCAAATCTTCCACGGCACACAGTTTGGGAAACACTGGTTTATGTTTATGCTTTCATCAACAGCTATGCTGAAAACATTTGCACGTTTTTACGCAACAGTTTGCTGCTCAGTTACATTGGTAGCCATGTCCACGATACGTCTCTCAACTGTCCAAGGAGAAATAGGCATATCCTTGATCCTCAAAATTACGGTACATTTGTTTGGCAAATCATCAAACAACACTTCAGCACAATTAACAAAGGCCTCCTTTACAAACACCCCATCAGTAAATGGTTTTTGATTTTTAGCAATGTCCTCCACGACTTTGCAGCTACCTTCGATTGTTCGATTCATGCTACGAATCACTTTCTTGAAAATGCTGCTTTGCTTTTCGTAGCGAGATAGTGCCTTTTTCAGAGATTCAATCTTCTCTGCATCGTCCTTGAAGGATTTCTTGTGCTTCGTTTCAAAATGTCGTTTTATGCTTGATGTTCGGCAATCGATGTTTTGACAACAAAGAGCACACACAGCTTGGTCGTCTCGAGAAACGAATCCGAAATCTGTCGTCTAGAATTCTTGGAAAGATCCCACACCTAATTTAAGTTTCTTAGAAAATGCCATTAAGTCTGATTTCATAAGCCCAAATCTGTAAATTTTTTGACAGAGAGACTGATTTTAAAAATCAATTAGCAAACAACAATAGGCAGGCAAAGATTTTATTAAAAACTATGCAAACGCTATCAGCCAGACATTCAGCTCTCATCAGGAATATACATAACTGACACAACTGTTCAGCAATAACAGTGGGTATAACGAGCATTGCTACAACTATTTTTACAACTCAACATCAAGAAAGTTAAGACGTTTTTACGCCACAATTTTATTTGTTCTTGCGCGGTAGCGCATCTTTGTTTATTCCAATTTGTTTGTGCTAATGGGAACTCGCATGAACTGGATTGTCTTGAACCAATTTTTTTACTCTCACAGTGAGCAAGTTGTGACTGGCACAGCCAAAACAGACATTGCTAACACAGAAATTGTCGAGTGAAATGCATGCTTGAGTAATTTTAAGAATGCTAATTTCGTGCAGTGTAGACAGTTTGAGCTTGTGAGTGTAGATTTCGCGTGCACGTCAAATCACTTGGCGTGCCATAAAATATCCTCTCGCGTGCCACAAGTGGCACGCGTGCCAGGGGTTGCCGACCCCTGAGTTAGAGGTTTACGCGTATGATGGAGATGAGGCATTTTTATGAAAGAGGGTCTGCCACGGGAGACGCTGTGCTGGGGGGTGACATTGTTTTTGAAAGACTCTCGAAAACTTTAATTTAAGGTGATGATTTTTTTGAGAACGCATTGAATAATTGACATTTTTTTTTAAGAAATGCTGCATGTCAAATAAACTAAGACACACTAAATAGAATCAAATAATGCAGCATAGTGCAGACTAATTATTTTTGTAATTAAACTTTTGTAGGTCTGATTAATTACATGTTTGGATTGTTCTCTTATGCTTTTTGTAAAACCTTCGTTAAGAGTTGAAAAATCGTTAAAACGTAGAGCGATTTAAAGAAACCAATGTTTTTTGATGTACAAAAAATTTTGTATGTTTACGTTTAAGAATTAGGCCACAAAAACTAGAGCTAAATTACTAAGTTGGCCACAAATTTCTGAAGGAAAAAGAAAAACTTTTATGTCTTGGATCATGGTTTTGGTGACGGCCTTTATATATTTTTGTTAAACCTCATAGAATTTTGGCAAGAGTCAGTAGTATTAAGCAAATTTTAAAGTTAATTGCTAAGGTCAACCATACATGATAATCTTTTTCAGAGAACACTAAAAAATTAAAAAAAAGAAATTGTCATATTGCCCCTCCCTCCTCCCTCTTTTCCGGCTATTCCGTTGACAAGATCAATAGCTAATTTGTGAACAAATCAATTTTTGCTTGGAAAATAAGACAAAATGAAAAATGGAAACACTGGAGAATACTTAGATTTGATTTCGGCGCTAAAAAAACTTTTTCAAATCAAAAGGTATGATGACAACGCGGCCTATTGGTAATGACTTATCACACCTTCCCTACTTGCGTTGAACAGTAGTAGGCCAAAAGTTGATTTTCAAAGTTCAAAGCAAACCCAAAAGCTCAATGGAGGTTTTGCAAGAAATGAAAACTTGAATTCAAACTTGTTTTTTATGTTAACATACCGCTTTCCAATTCATCAGACATCAACTTTCTAGCAGCTGCTGAAATAAAGTTATTACAACTACTCAAGCAGTGTTACTTCGTTCTCAATCTATTCAAGTAAAAGTAGAAGTAATAAGAAATGAAACTACTCAAGTAAGTAACTCGTTACCAAAAAAAAACTTGAGTTTACTTAGGTAGAATTACTTTATTTCTAACCGACGGTTTACCGACATTTCATCACCCGACATTTAATCACCTGACACTTAATCACGGATATTTAATCACTAGACATCTAAAAACGTAGACTTTATAACACGACGATATTGCAAGTGGACTAGAATCGATCACCCATTCCTAACCCTAACCCTAACCCTTGCTCTAACGCGATTAAGTGTCTCGTCTCTAACCCTAAACCCTAACCCTATCGTGATTAAGTGTCGGGTGATTAAATGTCTGGTGATGAAATGTCTGTACACCGTCTCCAATATAAAACACTTTTACGGTTAGGCTTTCCCTGCTGACGCTAATTTAAAACGTTTAGCTTACCTTCGAGAGACTAAGTCGAATTAGATGAAATAAGCTAGTCGAAGCAGTTAATTGGTTATTTGTCTCATTTTAAAAAAGCCATACTTGGTCTAGTACAGCGGTGGGCAATTGTTTTGGCTTGCGGGCCGCATCACGGTCACAGAAGCTAGCTGAGGGCCGCACTTTTAAACGAACGTATTGGTATATTATTCTAATTGATTTGCATTTTAGATTTGGTATAACATTATAAACCAACAGTTATTAGACAAATGAATCAAAGTAGTTTTATTCAATTAAAAATGCAAGCACATTTAATTTTCAAAGTCTTATCAATGAGAAAAATGCACCCAATCACGTTCTTCTACATTAATTAAATTTTTTTAAATTATTTGCTTGAGGCTTTCGCGGGCCGCACAAAAGTTCGTCGAGGGCCACATGCGGCCCGCGGGCCGCAGTTTGCCCACCCCTGGTCTAGTAAATGATAACTTTAGATTATTCAAGTAGAAAAAATACTAATAGTTTGTATCGATACCGAAAAAAAAATTCAAAATCCTCGTATTAAGCTGAATATTTTTTTTCTCATCTGTGGGTTATGCATAGCTTGATGCTTCGATTAGCATGTACTGTAATGTGGCTGTAGAAAAACAAATTCCTAAACTGTAGAAAAACAATTTTCGAACTTCCTCGAAAAAGATCATCACCAGTGTTTAGAGCAGAAAGTATCAGGCATACTTGTAAACTTAGATTTTGTGTAAATTGAGTCGCCTAAAATGGACAAATTTGGATAAATATTGCAAAGTATCATTCATATGAATTTACACGGGATGCAGCTGAAGTCGGAACATACATATAATATTTAATGTATTAATATATAATAATAATAATGTCGCGTATTAATATAATAATAATAGGAATTTCGGTTCTATCTCAATCTTAAATTTCTTTTAAAATTGAGGCGACGTATGATAATCGCTCGGATAATTAGGTCTGACTGCAACTTGATAAGACTTGGAAAAGATTGGCTTCCACCAAAAAACACCTTAAACCACTTTAATAACAGAATAATGTATTCACGGAAATAATACTTCACGACTTCAAACTTCTTCGCTCAACAATCTCAGAACTAATCACTTTACCACACAATCAGAAAAACCGCAAAAAACTAATTTCACTAATAACTGCTTAATACTCGCCACGTCCACAGAATCCACAATGAATTATCACATAAAAACAATATCTCTTTCTTCCCCCGTCAATCAATATCTCTCTCTCCACTGCAACATTCTTCTACTACTCTCTCTGGATGAATAAAATCTCGCCGCGCTATATATGCGACGGAAAATAATCTAGAAAACGCTGGAACTAAATCACGTGAAAAAAGAAAAAAAGCCCTTTAAGTTATGTAATCGGTTATCGAAATTCTTCGAAGAAGCTAGAATCACTAGATCAATCTGGAATTTTAGCATGTCATACACTATTGTGACGTAATAAAAGCGTACTTACAGAAAAATCCAATTGCGAGGAAAAAGGTCTTTTTTCTCAATCAGTAGCCGAGCGAACAAATGATACAGCACTTTACACATATATGAAAACTACTCTTACAAGGCAAATTTCCTTATTCGTGACACACATTTTAATGAGTCATTAGCATGACTTTTTTCAGAAAACGAAAGTTTTTGGGACACAAACATGACTTCTCCCAGCAGAAGGCAAACAAGTTTTCTTGGCTCGTGATGAGCCAAGACCCTGACAAGTACAATCGGAAACAAAAACAACGAAAGGGTTTTAGAAAATTTTCAAAGTATATAAGATGAGAAGTGGTACAAAATTTCAATAAAGCTTTAGTTATCGACCATTTCATTGTACTCTTTTTCAAAGAATAGGTGAAAACTCCAACGTTTTCTATCTTTTTTTATTATTTGTCAAGACAAATAACAAACAATAAGGGATAAAACCCACAATTAAATATTCGTAACAGCACAAAAAACATACATCAAGTGTGTTACGAATATTTGTTCATTGATTAAAATAATGGAATATTTATTTCAAAATTTCAAATTTCGTTAACGGTTGTCGCTGGTTATTTCATTGTGACAAGTAAGGAAATTCTTTCGCGCAAGTATACGAATATGCGCTTTCTACTTTAAACTTGGATAAGTTAGTTGTTGTGCTATTTAACGCATGAGTATTTGAAATCATGAAGTAATCAACTATATTGAGAGACAAGTATTAAAAGTAACCTTTGTTACAAAACAAAAGGACAAAACAATAAGTATGCGAAATTAAAATACAAGATGTTGAAATGCAATTGTTGATCAAGGGATCACATGACACTTTATAGATTTTCCCTAAGTCTTTGGAGAATCGATAGGTAAGGCTGAACTATTTTTTGTGATTCTAAACGATGACGTCGTAGAATTGCTTTTTTGATTTGTATAACTATTGATCTGGCGTTTTTTAGTATTGTGGTGAATTTTTGTGTTTCTGACCTTCAGATTTTATGACTGGTGATTGTAATTAATAGGGTTATCGTGTCAACCTCAGATTGGGACAAGGAAGCAGGTATTAAATAATTTAAGGATAATTGGTCTTGCACTATTGGGACGGCAATAGAAGTGGTTTTTCTTATTAAACTGCCAAGGAATTACCATATCATGATGAGTTTTTCACATGATTTGAAAATGTGAAATGCAGAGTCTGGGCCTTTATTACAAAAAACACAAAAGGATTTTGGTTTGTCTAAAGAGAAGTTACAAAATTTTGTTTGGAAAGGTAAAATATTATGAGCAAGTTTGTAATTAAAAGTTTTTAAAAAATTGGGGAAAATGGGATTGTGGACTGCTTTCCACTTGCTTTTATTTGTTACTGCTTTGGTCGCTAGGGATAAGTCGTTAATGATGCGTGTATATATATTTTTAATTTTGCCGCATTCCAATTCTTTCTTCGTAATGTAGTACTTTTTGATAAGATCTAATGTATGCCTGTAGGATGGGGATGGTATTGTTTTATGTGGTAGATGATTCAGTTGATTTAGGTTAAACAAATTTGATAGAGTATGTCCAATTTGATGTTCTATAAAGGTGGCTTGGGTATCTAGTTCTAAGTGCTGAGTTCATATTTTGACATATTTAGAAACTTTTTTAAATATGTACGGTCACCGTGAATGGTGATATTAATGATGTTGTACCCTGCAAGATCTTTAGGCATTTGAAGGATCTCGAGGGAAGGTGTTAATTTGTGTGGCCCTCCCATAAAGGCAAGAATTCGTGAGACAATCTTTTCGTTGGTTTGATTTGAAATGGGGTAAGTTGATGCAGTGTAGTTGATGATTGGCATGACCTTAGCATTAACTAGCAAACACTTGGCTTCCCAGGTTAAATATGGTCTGTTTAGTGAACTGATAACTTGTTTTAGATTGCTGAGTGATTTTTCCCACTTTTCTTTTTGATTTGCATTTCCTACGATCGTAACTAAAATGTTTAAATTTCGATTATTCCAGTTGATGCGCGGTAGCTCTGCATGCAATTTAGTTTGTGTAGTTAGTCCTTGTGCCTTGTCTTCATTTAAACATAAGCCTTTGTACATATTCAAAAGCTTTTTGAACTGAATATTTTCCAATTAAGGTCAAGGTCATATCATCGGCATAGCTTGGGCATTTTATCTGGTTTTTACCCATTTCAATTCCTTGTATTTCGGGGGAATCATTTATGTACGAAACTAGTGGTTCCACCGCAACAAGGAACAGAAAAAGGCTTAAGGGGTCTCGTTGTCTCACACCTCTAGCCAAAAGGAGAGGGCGGGTTATAAAACCATTCACGATGATTGATGAGAAAGCATTTGTGTTAAGTTCAACAATTACTTTAATAAACAAGGGTGGGAATTGCATTGCGTGTAAAACTTTGTATAGCCAATTGTGATCAACTGAATCAAAGGCTTTTTGAAAATCAAGGGAGATGAAGTATCCTTCCCAATCGTTGTATCTGGCTTCCCAATATAGGTCTCGTAGCAAGGTGGTGGTCGTTGAAGTTTGGCCTCCCGGTCGTGCATATTGGTATTTCTGTACCAGGTCTCCCAGTGAATGACGAATGCGTTGGGTTAAATTTTAGTAAAGATTTTAAAATCCGTATTAAGCAGCGATATTGGTCTATATTCAAAATTACCCCAGGAAATAGATTTCATTCGATCGATTCTCTGCTCCAATGGTTATCCAGAAAATGTAATTAATTCGAGAATAAAAAGGAAGATTAAAGAGTTTAAATTGCTGCCAAAAGAAGGACCGGAAAAATGTTCAGCTTATCTTAAGCTACCATGGATTGGCAATATCTCCACAAAATTTGAAAATCAATGCAAAACCGCTATCAGCTCTTGTTTTGGTGCAGTAAAACTTCTTGTAGTGTTTTCCACAAGAAAGATGTTTCCAACGGTCCGCAAAGATGTCGTGCCTACCAAGCAACAAAGTATGGTTGTTTATCAATACGTGTGCCGCTGTGATTGTCGGTACCTAGGCCGCACATCTCAAAGACTGCAGGATAGAATAAAACAGCACATACCAAAAGCAATAAGAAATCAAGCTCAACCAAATCGTGATTTATTTCAATCCAACCATACCAGTACTTCGGCAATTGGACAACACTTCCTCAACAATGAAAAATGCGCCTCTCACTATGATGACAACCAATTTTCTATTTTGGCTAAAGGAAGAACACTTTTTCATTTATCTACCTTGGAAGCAACTTTCATCAAAATACTTCAATCCGAGCTTTGTCGCCAGAAAGAATTCGTCTACACACTAAAATTACGTCATTGATTCGGACTCGACGAAACGTCTGGTTGTCTACCGATCAGAACGTTCCGACATTTTCACCAGCTGCATTCGCTATAAATACCTCGCCATCAACACCAGGCTTCATTCTAGCGATAACTCCTGAAGAGAGCTAGACGAAAACGTTAGAGTTTTCACCTATTCTTTGTAAAAGAGTACAATGAAATGGTCGATAACTAAAGCTTATTCAAAATATATGTGTGCAGCAAGCTATCAAAATGAATGCTTTGAAAATAGTAACCGTAATGAAGTCATTACAAGATCGCTTTCAGAAAAAAGCTCTCGCTTTCGATTGCAAGACGATCAATATTTTCGTGTATGCTGCTAAAGCACTATTTTGATGCTTTAATTGCTTTATTTTAATTAAATTAAATTAAATTAGCCTTTAATTACACGAAATTGATTTATTACACCGCCAGGTGCCGCTATAAAGCCACAAGACATCAGCAGCAGCTCAGAAGCAGTCCATGAACTTCCGCGTTTAAAACAACATTAAATATTTAATTGCATAAACGAATGCTTAGAAGGTTACTCTTTCTACATCCGTGAAAACCGGAATAAAATTGCGATTATTTATTTTATTTTCCGTTTGCGAGACCAGTAAACAGACCGCAACGCTTGGGACAAAAAATTTCTAAATATATCAAACGGTTTGAAATTAGCAAAAAGTTGAGCGGGGACAACAAACTTGAACTTAAAAGCGATCGATCTTGAACGTGGATTAACTGTTCGAGTAACAACTTAAAACATAGATCAAGCTTTGGTACAAGATCTGTTTGAAGACTACAAAAAGCTTTATTCCAATTTGAGAATGAATTTGTAAATTGATTCCAAAAACCGCCTGAAAACAATTCCTATTAGAATTATACAATCATGGCTTAATGCAGAACTACTCAACTGGCGGACCATGGTCCGAATTCGGACCTTTTAAGTGTTAAAACTGGACCTCAAGCTCCAGGATGAGAACAGCAAGAGCAGCCACAAATTTCGAAAAAGCCCTTGCGTTTTTTACCAAACTTTGTGAACTTATTCTCAATACTGAGTTATTTTCAAACAAAATATCAAAAATTTTTCAAGCCTTCGGCGCAACTGCACATTCTTAGCGTTGACTAACGACACCTTTAAAAGGACTAACAAACAACATGATCAACGTGAAAAACAGGAGAAAATCTATTTCTTAGTGCTGAAGATCTGTTACTGATGCCTGTCTCGTCCACCAAATTTGCCTCTGCAATTTGACTAATCAAGGGTGGTAAAGCTCAAAACCTAGACAATATTCCGCCACATATATTCTGAAGCGTTGCTGCCCCAAATCTATTACATAGCTTCAAAAATTCTACACAGCCTGCATGACCTACCAAACAATCCCCACGATATAACGACTGGCCACTGTTATCTCGGTACCAAAACCTGGCAAAGCAGCTGATGATTGAAAGAGCTTCCAGCCTATATCGCTGCTGAGCGTTTCTTACAAGCTTTTCGAGCGGTTACTCTTAAGGCGTCTAGAACCTGTTTTCGATCCCTAAAGTTGGCTTCAGGCTAGGTCAATGCGTAATCGACCAAGTGTTTAAACTAACCTAAGACGTTGAGCACCGCTTTGTGGAAAATAAATCAGGTATTGTGTTGGAAAATCTTACTGCTGCACAAGATAGCCTACTGTATGGTACCAGTGCCAAACATCCCACCACCGCCTTTGATTTGGTGTTACTTCTACGGACCAAGTTTTAAGACTAGGCGAAAAATAAGAAATTCGCTTTTTTTACAAAATTAGCAAAATAGAGCACAACAAGCTCATATTATTTTTGATTTTGATGATTAGTGCAGACTATGAGAAAATCCAAGTATTTTTTTGTATTTACTGGTAATGATAGTTTCATTTTTATCATTGCAAATCAAAAATTCTACTGGACCTCTAGAAATACTAAACTTCTACCAATGGACCTTCGTTAAAATTAGTTGAGTAGCTCCGGTGTAAAGTATACAGCTTGAATAATTGCTTTTATTTTTTATTATGTGCAAAACAAGCAAAAATTATTACATCACAGTACCACAAAGATGTTTAAGTAAGGATCTAGGCTTCGTCAGTGCTGGGTTACCGGAAGGGGGTCACAAGGTGTACTAAATATATAAACAAGATCCTGTGGTAAAAAAGGATTCTTGGCATCAGATAAAAATGGTTTTGTTAAAAAACAATGCATATTTACTTTACATTGAGAAAAATGAGAATAATTTTTTATTAGAGCTCTTTTCAAAAAGATTCATCACCTCACTAGTGGTCTTAATTTGGCCCTGGAATACATAAATTGTAGAGCGTTTGCTTTCTGCTCAGTTGATCTGTGTTCGATTGTTCTATGCCTTAATCAAGCCAGACCAAAAATTAAAAAATGCCATTTACAGATCTCCTGCTAGACATTCAGAAATACGAGATAATGGGGAGAGTGAAATGCGAAACCGGATTTACTCAGATATAATTATGCAAAATATACGCTGGCTCGAAAAAAACAGAAGCAGTCAAAAACCACCAAACACTTGATGACATGTTGTTTTTGTTGAGTTTAGTAATTTTAATTCAAGCTAGTGACCCAAGTGCAAATCAATTTCATGCTTTGGTTTTGATCAGTTGTGTTGCAGTATTTATGAGCGTTGAAAAATGCTTTGTAAATTAGAGCCAAATATTTATTCGATGGTAAGAGCTAATTTGTTTGTGCTATTGCCAAATTGTTTAAAATGCAAAAGTAGATAAAGTTTTTGCATAGAATATTTTGTAAAGTAGTCTTTTCAAATAAGTTGAAGTTGCATTTGAGATTAAGCAGATTGTAGTGCAAATCTTAGTCTTCGACCAATTTTTACTTAAAATAGCATTATCTTTTCTCAAATTTAGATTATTGACCGTTTGTAAAATGACAGACCTACATAACGGTACCGATAAGCAAGCAAGGATGACTACGGCTAAGTTAGTGTTTACAACTTGCTTTTGGGGGTTGTTGATTATTTAAGCTGCGATTAAATACAGCCTCATAATGCAACAAAAACACCTTCAATTGACGAGTCGTTGAATAGACTAGCATTGCTGAAAAACCCAATTGAAATAGCGGGAAACTGCGGGCAAAAGCAAAAAATTCAAACTTGTAAAAAAGGTAAGAAAATATGCTACACATGTAAGCAATCTCGCCGAAGGTGCAAAAAGTTTATGTTGTCATGCATAAAAATCATATATTACATGAAAATTACTTGCTGTAACCTCAATCTTAATCTTTAGCGACCAGAAATAAATTTAGGAGAGTCAAAAATAGAGTGTTTAGTGTTTTCATCCCTTATTTTCGGTTAATGAGTTTTTTGAGTGTGACGTTTCTTCAGGAACGTATTGTCTCTCTACCAAAGAAAACTTGTCTCTTTTCTTGAAAACTAACGCATTGTTGTTGCCTATTTTATCAAAAATATTATTTTATTTTGACCTGGTTCCAGCAAGTTGCGCTTTTAGTTTTTTGGTTCCCGCCCTATCCCTCCTCTCCCTAGCAACGCTCATTGTCTTTGGCTAGCTGATCTCAGTTTAAAGGATAGTGAGACCTTGTTGTAATTTACGGTTCTTTTTACCACAAAAACAATATGACTCAGGGAAAATAAAAGTTTTAGCGAGTTTAGCAAGCATCTAAATTTAGGAGCACGTGACGTTACTATCCAGTGCTTCGTTTCAACTCTACCTTTTTCCACATGATTGACTACGGGTTCTCTAGATCCTTGAGGTAACTAATTGAAAAAAAATAATTTAATTTTTCTTGTAACGGATGAAAAATTTTCGCTACATAATGTCAAGTTGCATCCAGAACTTGATAAACATAAAATAAAGAAGAACGCTGCATCATTGTTTTTACTGCTTATTCTATCTTTCGGTAATCTGTCATTTGTCGACTTCAAGTGGGAAGCTTGAACATGTTGATTACTTTAACCTTTGATGTTGGTTGATGAAAACCGGCTGGGATCAGCTATCACTTCTATTTTTCCTCAGCTGCTTAGACAAGGCTCATTGCCTAAGTGACTACTGTCGATCCTTCAACAGCTTTGCTCAAACTAATTGGGAACCCAAAATGTGATTGATTGTGCGCTTAATACACATTTTTTTTGCTGCGTCATGGTAAACTATAAAGAAACAATTAAAAAAGACTCCACTTTCAGTATACAAAAAAGAGGAAAAAGTTATCCAGTTGATATAGCACGTACAAACATTCCAAAAAAAGTTTATTTTTACATTTCGGGATAGCTTGAGCTTTGAACTTTTCGGGTCTTCCTAAATTCGCCCTTGGCCAAGACCAATGTGAAAATGCTGCTGATGCTGCACTTTAAAAGATTCGGTGAGTTTGAAGCGCCCTAATATCATTAGAGCTGTTGGGGTTCTTTTAGAAACCATTCCAAAAAAAAGGCGTAACAAAGTGGGTCAAGAGGAGCAAAGCTCTTTTTTTGCCATGTCACTTTACTTCAAAAAAACGATAAAGACCATTTTTTAGAACCACTCAACATTCTCTATATATTCGCCACAAAAACATCTCAAAAAATGACGAAGATCTTTTCAAGAAGCATCATTATGGTTGTGGTCGGTCATCTTCTACCTCTCTATAAAAATCTATTTGCGCACCTGAAGCAATTCTTTCAAGTTACCATCTATTTTTCAAGTATAATTTCTCTAATGGTTTAACTTTTTCATAAATTGAAAAAAGTTAAAAGTTAAAAAGTTTCAAGAGTTTCTCCAACTTTAAAAAAAATCTTTTAAAATGAAGTCATTTGGCATACTGGAATTCTCATTTGGCTAAAACCGAAAAGTTTTGAAGTGCAGCTAGTTCAAATCATTGATGAACCAGCAGCCAATAATCGAGCAAATTACATAAATTACAAATGAAATACCGCTGCAGTGTTGCCATAGATTTAATGGATACTTTTGAGCCCTGTTTTTTATGGCACCTAAAATCTATTTAGCAGTTCGGGGAGATTTGCGGGTGCACCACTTTAGCGAAAAGAGTATAAAATGCGCTTTCAAGAAATTGATCTCCAAAATAGTATCCTTAATTCGAAAAGGGCACTACAAAACCTCAATAGAATTTTTCTTCTGAAGCCACTTTCTGGGTCCGGGTCAGCCTCTGAACCACCCTGAAGTACCATCCTTGGTTTTTGCAGTAGCAGCTGCAATTTCATAAAGGACTTATTATTTGCTATGGAGAGCATAACTAAAAAAACGTAGGAAAGCAATAAGACCTTCGAACAAAACAGACCTTTTTACGCCATTGAATCTGATCCGCAAAAACTTTTGGCCTAATCAGCTGCCGTAGCTTTCTGGGGCGGCAGCTGCAGCTCCATTCATTGGTTTGTTCCAAAGTTGTCTATTGTAAAGACAACAAACATCAAGAATATGTGAGTTAAATAGTTTGATGGAATTGTGGAGAGATTCCCTCCTGTAAATCTCTACTGAAAATATGTGATATGATCAGATGGAAAAAGAGGCTATGTTTTCAGCCTACAGTACGACAATGATTTTATAATTGGTTTGCTTTGAATAAACTAAATTTATTTAGAAATTATCGAATTTAAATATGGATCGTTGCACTGTTGTTTGTTTGATTGTTGGAATTTACGTTGCTGCTTTGTGGACTTGCCCCCCCACTTGTGCTCAAATTTGCAATATATCAAAACAAATATGCCAAAGCGTTCAATGGGATTCTTAGCTGATCTATTGCTCTTAATGTGCTTGCATTTTACTTCAACATTGTAAACAAGATGCTGGGTCGATGTGAGTGTAAAGATTTGCGAGTTGCTGATCATGCGATTCACTTTTGCACTTTGTTAGGCTGTGGGACCCGTGCTGCTTTAACCATGGTTATACCCGGCATTGATACAAGCAAAAAATAATATCAAAAAAGTTTTATAAAGCTCGCTTTCCTTTCCGTGTTGTTTATTGTTGCTTATGGCCTTGCGTACGAAATAGACGACAGCGACACGACGCCAAACAGCACCACCACGACGTCGAATTTACTTACTTCTTTTGTGCCGGTATAGCCCAATACAGACAAATCCGGTTAATTGCATATCGGATAATCGCATAATATGTTTTATTGCATAAGAATTGTAAATCCCAAACCATAGCCTATTTTTTCCAAGTAAATAGTCCGGTTAACCGCATATGTGCTTACTGCATAATCCGTTTAATTGCATAGAAGTAAAAGCTGTTTGTTTGATTAACCAGAGTCTTGGTTGCAAACTCAAGTGACAAAAATCCGTCTTCAGCAAATACTTTTGGCAGTCTTGAAAGACAGACGCCAGTTAAGAGCGCAGTGGGAGCACGTAGTGCACTGTAAAAAATGCTACCAGATTTCTGTGATTAAGTTCAGGCGGCATCTCTCATGTTTGCAAAATTTGATCTGGCAGAATTGCAGAATTGCAAAATTCTTTGATCTTGTGGCAAATTTTTTTACAGTGTGCAAGCACAAATTCGCACGTGTACTTCGCAATTGTCGGTAAGCGTTGCCAATTCAATTCTGATTACCCCGCCAAAAAATAAAGAGGTATTTAACGCTTTTGATACTATTCGGGGACGTTTGCAATGTGAAGGCGTAGACATGGACACATTTTTGCGTTTAAAAAAACAATTGCAAGAGAGCATGCAAAACAGCATTAAAGATATTACTATTGTGCAGTATTTTACGTGATTGGAACAATGCTGTGTATGATTAAACAATACTTTATCTTCTGCAGTGCTTTATTTGTGTGTTTATACTAATTTCGGATAAACACGTAATCCGCTTAATCGCATAAAAGAGCTTGGCTAATTGTCGATGCAATTAACAGGATTCGTCTGCAGTTGCAACCGAGGGCGTAGCTGCAACCGAAGCAAACGTCTTTTCCGAAACATCTATCAAAGGCTCTTAATTTGTACACTTTTCTATTTTTGAGTGCTTCTCGAGAGATTTCCAAAAAATTTGGAAAAATCTGTTTTCTATAAAAAGAACGACATGCGCCCAGCTGCTCAAAAATTTTCCCACATACTTATAAATGTGAGATTCTGTGTAATCTCTAAAACAGGGGTGTCAAACTCGCCGCCCTTGGAACCTTTCAATGCGGTCCGCGAGACGATCACCACTTCTCCGGCCAAAGGTCTCTGTAATGCAGGCCACAGCGAGGTCGATCTCCGAAAAAGTCATTACGTCTGCGGCATCTCCATACCATCGCGCGTCTTCAGGAATCCAGAACTCGGTTTGTGATTAACCATGCCTGAAGAAAAGCGATGGTGTGGAAATGCTGGAGAGATGATGATCTTTTTTTTTTGGAGATCAACCTCGCTGCGAGCTGCCTTACAGAGACCCTTGCCCGGAGAAGTGGTGGTCTCCAAATCGAAAAACATCATGCGGCCCTCGGCACGACTGCCAACATGCAATGTTGCACCTAGAAGCCCACGAGCTTGACGCCCCTGCACTAAAACATGAAGATCATCACCAAAAATAAATCAGGGTCTAACATAAAAAATTTATTTTACTCCTCCATTCGGGTTATTGTTCCTTTGAAAACTGTTACAAACTGTCGTAAAACAAAAGGACGAGAAAGCGCTATCCTTCCATGACTTTGCCAGTTGTCACTGGTACAGTGATCATTAATAGGTGGACTTCTGTGAAAAGCTATATACTTTAATTAACAACCTGAATAAATTTTTCAAGTTTTTATATATGTTACAAAATTATATTATTTGCTATTTTAATGAAAAACTTGAAGCAGTATTTATAAATGTTACAGCATGAGTGTGCAAACTCCGGTTTGCGAGGTGAAATAGTGGGACGCGCAAAAAGTTGGGACTTTTGGCCCACGTCCATAGATTGATTACTCAAAATAAAAAAGAAGTCATCGGTTAAAAAAACCAGCTCCTTAAAGATTGATTTCCAGCTCACCTGCTGTTTCTAAACCAACAAAGGTTTTGAAAAAGATCCGCACCTGGCACGATATCATCCCTTGAATAAACGTGGGAAAAAGTTTGCAATGCCCAGTGTTGAACTATTATACGATTTTATCATTTGGCTAATTTTATAATTAAGCACAGCAGAATGTTGTCTCACAACCACTTTTTCTATACCTTGCTTTCTTTTGAGGGATCAAGTGATAATGCTGGGTCTACAGAAAACGTAAAAAGAAACAAACAGTTTAGGGGGGGATACACTGAATTGCGTTGCAAGCAAAGCTCTCGACGCTCACCAGCAACTTCGCCATAGGTAGATAGAATTTTAATTTAAAAGATATTGCTCAGCAGGGAATCAAATGACCTTTTTTTAAGATTTTACGCTTCTTTACCCCCAGTTATAAATCTTTGAATCCCGTCACAGAATATTTCCGATAATGTTAGTTTCCAATCATTGAGAAATTACCAACAGTGGCCAAAATAAACTACTGTAAAAGCAGTCTAGTTTTAAACGTTTGTGGCACCAGCTTTTCAGAAAATCTTCAAAAAAATAAAAATTCTGTTTTTTGATACCTGATTTGGCAATCAATTTTTTGAAGACCAGTCTATTAGAGCGTCACCCATTCAGTGTCCTCAACACCGATGAGACATTACAGCCCTCTTTTAATGCTTTCAGGCTGATCAACTGTGCTCAGCTTCAAAAGTTTTTCAATCTCCAATTCTTTGATTTGGCATCGCTGATGTTTTGGAGCTCAATAGCGACACTTCCCGGTAAAAATAATATTGACAAAGATTGAACAAACTGGTTGATTTTTGGCGATTGTAATTTAAATATTGAAAATATGAGGTATTGTGCAACATGAAACACAAACGTGTAATTGAAACATAGCGAAAAGAAAATTCATAGTCCTGCGGTGTTTCTTCCAGCGTTTAGTAACACTATAACATCTAATTTTTGTTGGAGATATGCTCTCTTTTGCTCAACGGCCGCAGATTTGGCCATTTTTAGACGTGAGCTGTGGAGCGATGCTGAGAGTAAACATCAAAATTCAATTTTTCAGTGGTAGTTTTGGTTGGATTTGTTTGTTGAAGTGATTGGCCACTTAAAGCCGATAACACTATGCAATACTAAACTTGAAATCGGCTGCTTTAGCTACTTCTAAGTTGATAATGATCGACTTCAGCATCAAAGCAGTAAAAACGTTATTGTTTTATTTAAATGACAATTTTTGAATCCACCTCAGGTATCAATAATTCTGGTGCCTTATCACTACTAATTAAGTTTTTTTTTTGACATCGACGTACAAGTTGCGACCGGAGAGCAAGGTTTTAAATTAAAAACTAAGCTTTAATTTATTTTTTCCCAGAACAATCCAATGATGCATTTCAATGCATTACTTCATTCTTTAATTGTCGCAAAATATGAAAAAACTCTTTACGGGACACTTAGGTTTCTCTTCTTCTCGTATCCTCTTTATTGGGTTCTCATACCATCTCTTTTTCTTTTACCCAAAAAGCACAGTTTTTAGATTCTTGTAGAACTGACTGTTCAGTCAGTACAAAACAGTCCAAAAAAAAACTAAACAGTTCGACAAATTAAAATTCTATTGAAAATTATATTACAAGAATTAAATGCAAAACCAAACCGCTTAAACCGCTTTCTAAATGTTTATTTTTTGAAAGTTGAAAGAAAAAGCTTACCCCTAACTTTCCTTTTCGAAATGTATCAAAAAGATAATGAGTACCCTCAATCCGCTACCTCAGTAGCAATCGCTATCTATTGTCCTCCCGTGCTGGTGCACGTTTTAGGTTTAACTTTTTCGATTAGGCCTAAATACAGATCACATAAAACATATTTCACAAATTGTAACATAAGTTTCAAAAAGGCAGAAAATAAGCATTATATTGTTGTCGAAAGATGACGCTATAAAGCTGCACTGCTTCGATTTCTGCTCAGCAGATCAACACCCTAGAGCAAATAAAGTACTTAAAAACTACAATTTTATGTCACTTTTTCAACTCGTCACACAAAATTTATGAAGATGAAATAAGTTTTCTAGATATTATCTACTTTTATTGATGCATTTATTTAAAGATGGGCGATACTTGATGAGCGCAGATGATCATTACGATGTGGTTTTGATCGAGATCTAGAGTTATTGCAAGCACAGCAATGCAATTTATATCAACAGAAGATAAACCTGTCTGAACTTAATACAAATACACGTTGTTTGTACGTAATACAAAAGGATGATTGCTTCTTCAGTAAGAGCATATGCTTGTCATGCCATAATTAACAAAAAATATGGCAGTAAAAGCTTTGGAGTAACGTCGAGTTGGATTAATTGGAGCTAATACACCTCCTCTTTTCGAAGGACAAGTCCTCCTTTTGCAAGAAAAAGTTGTTTGTCCTTTGACGGCACCAAAATACGTCCAAATGTATGCAATTCTCTAAGTTAATTGCAATTTTGAAATAAAAGGCTACAAAATGGTTGTAAAATCAGGATTGTTGATCAAAAATGAAATTGCTTTCGAATAATTGATCTTCAAAAAAATTCTGCGTCGCCATATTGTGTAAAAACATTGCTTTAAAACAGTCGAATTCCAAAGAAAGGTTTTTCGGACGAGAAGGAACCGAAAAATGGTCCGAATTGCGATCCCAAAATATTGTTCTTCTTTTAGCCTAAACGTTGAAAATATGGTAGCCACAAGTTATCCTATATATTTACATCACGCCTTGATGATCATGTAGTACTTAGAGCGTCCGCTTCACTTTCGGTAGATCAAGGTTTATTTCTTTGTCAAGAAAAATCGAAGACCATACAATTGGTATTTCTACCATTCCTACATGACGCTCCCACGAAAGGAATTGTGTGGAAGAAGAGCCGATCAGTCAGCTTGTTTTATCTTTGGGAAAAACACTTAACGAGATTCCCCCACCTGTGTAGGGCAGAGAGGTGGTAGGCCGAGCAGTCCAAACGTTGTGATGGTCCAGTCCAACTAAAGGCAAGCAATATAGCATGAGTTCATATACTTGAATGGATCTCGTCATTGATGAATTTTGCCGGAAGTAGACTTTACATTCCTGCTTCAGAGTTAAGCTGCTTGTAGGCAACTGCTGGCACAGTACATTTCTTTCACCATTAAAAGCAGCCAAGAACTGGAAAGCGCTTTTTCCAAGAACACAACCAAGCGGTCATCTCAAGGTTTCAACGCATGTCAACGCGATCATTGTCGCAAAAAAATTGTGCTCCCACAACTCAACCACTCTTCAAACAAGTTATCTGCCGTGTAGGCTAATAAACAAGAATTAGTGCAAAGCTGAGTCATTGATACTTATCTCGTCGTAAAAGCGACTTGAAACCGTAGTCTTTAATTATAAGAAGCAATTTTTAGTTTTTTTAAAGATTTACTCTCTTTTCCAACCCCATAAAATAAAGAAGTTTACATGGTAACAATAGATCAGTGGGCTTTCGCTAAGTTGGCTTTATTACATGATAAGAGTAGGTTTATTTCTGTTTTTGCTTTAAATCTTTTCCCTTTCAGTTAATAGTCAATATTTATCAATGGCGTGTTGTTACAAGCTGAAGCAAATTGCGTCAAAGCAAGTTTAGTTCAGACGAGTTCAACTGCAGCATTGCCATTATTTATCGAATTTTATGACTTTAATGGACTGAAATATCACCTACAATAAACTTGAAATAGACCAAATTTTTTACAATAACTGATGAAGAGATAAAACGCAAAACTGCGGGAAACTTTCATGCTACAAAAACACTTTTTCTTTTATCGCAGCTTTTCGCAAATTTATCATAAATATGTCTTATAAATTGAAGTTATTTTGCCATAAATTTTGGTATTTTGAAGTTTTTAGTTTTGTGGGGACATACTTTATAACCATCATGGTCGAGTCGGTTGATGGGCCGTTCCAATAGCGACGAAAATCCAAAGACCCTGCTTTCAAACTGCGCCGTGGTTACTATGTTGTGTCTCTGGTAGGGCACGTATTGATAAGTTCCACCGCGTAGCGGATTTTCTACCAAACGATAGATTAAGATGAAGTAGTGCGAAGCTGTTCAAGCAGAATGTTGAAACTAGGAAACTTTGTAACATATTTGAACAATAATTGTCACAAGCTTTATAGCTGCTCTCTTGTAAGCCTGGAGGATGAAAATGTAACAACAAAAGAAACAAACAAACAATGCTGATTTATAAAGTTTTTAGAACGCTTGCTTGTGTTTTTTGAGCCTGAGCCTTTCCTTCTTGGCCATTTTACTTTGTCTCCAAAAAGAGTAAAGACCTTTTCTTTGAAACAACCAACAACTTTGGCCGTTGATGTTGTAATAAGAGTCCCTTTCTCTTTCACTTCTCCCAAACAAAATTCTTTCCGATGTTCTTATAAAAGCAAGATCTTGTTTTTTATGCAATTGCAATGTTCAATATCAAATTTATCAATAATAGCTTGAAACATAAACAGTGGGTCACAGCACAAGCTAGGGTGGACCACGACTTCAATTTTAAGTGTTTACAACATTACGATTTCCAACATGAGGCAAAACACAGACTATGGTAGATCTCCGAAAAACAGGTCCACGCGTCCAATACGAAAATAAGAACTTCGAAAAAGAAGGTTTTGGAAAGAAGGCTCTCGAAAACAGATGTAAGTAGATCTTAAAGAAGTGGGCAACCAAATAATTTTCAGATCAAAAGTTGGCCAAGAATATAAAACGATTGATAACCACTAGCTGGAAACAAAACATTATTGTTTTGCCACGTATGTTAATATGATTAAAGAAAAAGCTGGTTGTAGCGAATCTCCTACTTGCCCTTAGTGCGGCCAAGAAAATAAAACATCCTATCATCATGTAAGCAGGTGTATGTTTTACCCACATATATATATTTTTTTCATTTGCGATATTTGTCCTCCATTCACGAGAAAGAGAATTGTATCGCTATGTTTTGGACGGTATGTCCGCACTCGCTTGGGAGTTGCTATTTCCGAAGTATCTGGGCCACCTGTCTTCCACATAAAGGTGGGGCATCCCATTAAGTGCTTTGCTCAAGGGCACAACAAGCAAACTTGCCAGCTTGTTCTCCACAATCTACCATAAATGCCGAGCGCCAAGCAGGGAAGCTATAGGTACCATTTTTTAAAGTCTTTTGATATAACTCGACAAGGGGAATGAACCCCCGACTGCAAAGCGGACGCTCTAACCACTACGCCATACTTAGAGAAAGTACCTTGGAAATCGGGAAAACTCAATCAATAACGGGATTAGCAGATGCAACATCACAAAATCGGTTGCATATTTGAGGAGGCTGGAAGACGTGTCGAATAGGGTCAACAACTCACAACTGCAGAGCAAACTGTAATGTGTACGGCGTAAGTAACAAGTCGACTTGAGGCTTTACACCTTGCCTTACCGTCGCCACGACCAACGTAATGAAAATAACAATAATGATGATGTTGTCGTGCTTTTATAGAACGAATTGTGAAACAGTAATGAGAAAACCTTTGGAAAAAAAAATTAATCTATAAGCAAAGCAATGAAAAGTTTTGTTATGCTGTAGAATACTTCAAGCAAGTATTTTGAGGCAGATGATGAAGCATAGATGCAATGCCACCACCACAAGCAGTTATCCCCACTCTGTATGCCTTGTTCAAAATACATAAAACTAACACTCTATGTCGTCTTGTATACGAATACATATACGAATGGCGAAATCAAGTTTTATTACAACCTTTTTCCAAAACCAAGTTATTTATAACGCTATAATAATTTAACAGCTTTTTTTAAATGAACTAGGATATTAAGGGTAAATAGGTTTATAATATTTTATAGGTCTACATTTGATGTTGAAAATATTAAATAAGTTATTTAATAAGAGTACTTTTGCAAACGCTAAACAGTGGACTCTACATCAAAACATTGATTTTCTGAATCTACGTACATCTACCTCAGAAACTGAATAAAGCGTTTTTTTACAATACCAAAATTTTTTTTCATTTTGAAGACGTTTTAACTTCTTTCCCCTCTTTTCCGGTTATCAGTCTTGATTCATATCTAAAAATTTGCCGCTCATTCCCATTTTTGGTTGATAATCACTCTTTGGATTTTCTTTTGTCTAATATCCAGCATCATTTGCATTACATTTAACAACAATCTTAGGATTCATTGCTGTTTGCTATGAATTGCTTTGATTGCTTTAACAATCATATAAAAAGCCTCAAGTGTACTTTCTTTGAAAAAAATCGTAACGCTAAGTAAGTACCCCGCATTTTTTTCCTAAATCGCAAAGTGTTTTTTAAGGAAATCTTTATTTTTATCTACAATTGCATTGGAGAAGAACAAATGTGAAAAGCAGATGAAAAATAGCCACGACAGCAAAATGATATACTTTATAACACATTGCTCCAAACCATGGCAAACAGACCGCATGCGGCCCACGGACATCTTTTGTGTGGCCCGCGAACACTTTGCGTATGTCGTATTTTTAGCGCCAGAACTTTCGGAATTAAAATAAATTCACATTTTACATAGATGCATTGCAGTAGCAACGGCCCAATGTCAGCTGCACAGCATCAAAGTGCAGCTCGATATGTAACTGATGTGACGTAACAATGCTTTTTTAATATGACGTAACTATGACACAGGCGCGAGTTGTTTTTTGCCTTTAGATGCAAGCACCGACTCTCTCATCGGGTCGTTGCCAGCCTTTTTGATAACACGGACCTTTTTAAAACTTTGCTGGCATGTTGTGGAGCCCCGACTCAATTGCAGACGTAACACTATGTTTTCTATGGGAGAGCTGACGGTATTTTGTTTTGAAACCTTTTTGAAAACTTTTAGAGTTGGCCTCCAAAAAATCTTTGGTAGACTACCAGTTGGAAACCACCGTTCTAGTTCAGTTCAACTGCAATTTAGCAGGTGTGTACGACCTTAGCGCAATCAGAAGCAAATGTGAAGGAGAGCAGAAAATACAACTTTTGGTCTTTGCGTCAGTCAATTTGTAAAATGGCTATTTCAAAGATCGTTTTTTTAATCTACAATTTTGTCTAATTTGTTTGGTGTCTTTTGTCGAAATTATCGACGTTTTGAAGCCACCAAATTTCAAGATATCTTTAATCCTTAAATCGCGATTAAAAAATTCAGAGGCGTGCTCCCTGTAGTCCGTTCTTGTTAAGCCTCATAGACACTGTGGAAAAGCTTGTAAACAGCAGGCAGTTTCAGATTTGCCATCGAAAGTATGCTCCGTGTTTTGAAACTCAAACTGTTGCGAAAAAGTTTTTGATTTTTGGAGCGATTTAAAATCGACGCACAGATCAGAATGGTCAATTAAACGTTAAATGCTACATACTTCAAACTGCAGACCAGTAAAATCAATGCAAACGCTAACACGATAAGGAAAATAACAACTATTCAGATGTTTTGCTAATTTGTTGATATGTCAAGCATGTTCTCGGGTATCCTAGCTGATAACCATTTTTTGAGTGGCAAACAAGCAGAAAGCATCAAAAAGTGGGCTGGTGTTATTAAGTCTATTAGAATAGCAAAATCAGCTTTTTGATCACTATGACGTTTCTCTAATCGTGGCCCGTAAAGTTTTTCTCAAACCTAAATGTGGCTCTTTATGCTCGCATTTTTGGACCACCCAGGTTTGGAATATTGCTGTCGCGCATAACAACATCAGAAACATGCCAAACTATGAAAGAAGGAGTGCGAAAATCTCTGATCTATAGCTACAAAGGCTGTCAAATTAAACTATAATATTGTGACTCTATCCCAACGGTTTCCAAAATGAGGTTCATGAAGCAGTTTCAAAGAGCCTGCGAAAGAAAAAGCTTCGATGGTAGGCACTCTCAATTAATTGGTTGTCTTTAAAATTCTTGTTACAGCGGACACCAAATAATTTAAATGTTGCAAGGGTTTCGCCAAGCAAAGTTTTCCAAAATGTCGGAGCCATTGGGCTTGAAGTTTCTACACGTTGTCAAGGAGTGCCATACCCGAGAATAGCGACAATTAAGAGATAGAATTATCCCGTCTCGTAGCAAAACTCTTGGCGCCCTTGGTAGATTTAAGGCAAATCAAGTGCAGAAAAACTCTTTGACTTAATAACTAGAGCCTTCTATTTTACCACCGCTTTTTGTTCACGTGTGCACCCCGTGCTACACTTATTCCTAATCTAGCACTACCGTTAGCGAGGACCAGGGTTCTCGTTGTCTGCAAAGGATTAAGACTTAGAGTACAAAATATCAAGAGTACAAGCGTAAGAGTATGAAATTTTTCTGTCTTTTAACTTTAGTGTTCTAAAATCGCTTTACCAAATTTCATAAATTAGGAGCCAACTCATTCGCGTATTAATTCGCATTTTAATACCATCCTTCTCTGCAACCTCACTTGACCTATAGTGGACCCGAATGGCAAAATCAGAAAGGATTGATTAAGAACAATAGTCGACAAACACAGACCATAAAATGCCAGAAAAAAGAAAAACATTAACTAGGTTTAAATTTCTATTTAAAAATAGCAATCAAGTAGCCTGCAGTTTTAATTCCCAGCACCGATGATCAATAACTGTGTAGACAAACTAATGTAAAAATACCCTCAATAATGGTGTCTATTTGTTTTTTCGATTTTAGTCCTTCCACTGGTGCCGAGGTTATCACGTAAGCTTGCCTTAACTAAACTTCATTGTTAAAGATAAAAGTTTTAACCAGGATTTTTGCAAGCAGAAGGGTGATCTATACCAATGAAAAAAGGTCGGTCTTTAGATGTTTCTTACACAACTAAGAATTTTTAAGTTGAATCAGGTCAAATCGAAACTAGCAACGAACCACTGCTAAAAAAGAACTAACTCCACGCGAGTTTACGACTTCATTCTCTTCAAACGAAGCGAAAACCCACTTGAGTTTAATCAGGACAGGTACACGTTGGCTCACTGTCATAAGGTCAACTTCGGTTCAAAGACAGAAAAAAGTATAAGAACAATGTGCCGTTGCATCTCTCCTTGATGGAGGAAAAAAGTAAGCAAAGGCTTAAAAAACGAAAGTAAAAATTATCGATTTGGAAAGAATACGTTTCACTGTCTCTCAGAGAGATTTGTATCTCCCTGCCCATGTTGGTTTTCATTTAGGCTTATATCATGGCAACATAGCCTATACCTCACACCTACAATTTATGCCGCCAAATATCGGGAGAAACTAGTTTCAAAAGTAGATAAAAAATAACTCACACAGCAAATGACGTTGACTGCTTGGCAGTGCACCAGTCAAATCTGAACCAAAAACTGGTATTTATTGCTTATTTTTTGAGAATCCGAACCAAGACTCTATCTCTAAGATTTGGCGATTGTGAACCCCAGTCTAGACTAAACCACAATTTTTGTAAAGCATTAAACCTTCCCCGGGGCTGAATCGACAAAAAATGAATTTTGCTGAAGCTGAATCTCAACCGTAGCATTATTTAAATCAGTGTTTCCCAAACTTTTTCTCCAACCGCCCGCTTAAAGGCTTGGCTATTAGCAAACCCCCTCCACAAAGCATTGAAACAATCTTTTTATTGATTAACCACGTTAATGTGACGGAATTGACCTCTGGTCCTCGGCCATATTACAGGCAGAATAGCTTAACACTATGATTCTCAACCGAGAGCTTCTTGGCTGCCTAAAGAAGGAATTATTTTTGAGGAAAAAATTTGTTCTAGAAAGGAATTGGGCAGGAAAAATCCGGGTGTTTTAAGAAAACATTTTGTTGTGCAATTTATATAAACACTCGAATGTTCAGTATGGGCTTGTTATGAACCCTCAAAAAAAGTAAAGCGAAAAGATCTAAGAAATGCGAATTGGCATCTATGGAATGCCAAATTTGGCAATTTGGCATATATTCCAAATACGTTGGTCTCCAAAATAAAGGTCTCCACGTTTGATTTGAAACGCATAGGTCTATTTGATCGAGAAGTCCAAAATATCGATCTTCAAAAAGAAGATCCTCACCTTGAAATATGCGGTAGGGAGAAAACAACTAAGACTGAAGTTTGCAAGGGAGAAACACAAAAAACGTTGAGCATTACCGGCTTTACAAACAATGTTTTAGCCAACTTAAACTAACCTACATAGTAGCTATTTTGTTTCACACTAAATCAGCTTAAAAGAAAAATAAATTTTGTTACAATGGCATTTTCGATTCGCAAATTTTAAAAAGACTCCCAAATGAGAGGCCGAATAGGATGAGCCTAGGTAAATATTTCTCAACCTTTTAGGCTTGCGGTTCATTTTCAAGCTAAACAAAGGTCTGTGGCCAAACTACATTACCGGTATATTTTTCCAATTACAGTGATGTTCTTCTTATTTGTTGAAATAGCTAGCAGTGGCCCACCTGAAATTTGTGCTGTGGCCCTTTAATGAGCATTTATGGTTCACTGGAAGAGAACTGATGTCTTAGACTTACTTACAGGGACGTACTAAGAGTATGTGAGACCTTAAGCTATCCAATTGCAAAGCCCTTTGAAACGCAATAAACCTACCGGTATAAATCTGTCTGGAAAGAAATTAAAACTCCGGTAATATTTTTGATGTTGCAGTATGTTGTCATATGCTTTTTCAATTCATCAGATACAGTAGTAGTTGGTCAATGAGAACTATACTTTGAATCTATCTCTTAAAGCACAATGCCGTTTGCATGGTCTTTTGCACAATAAATACTACTGTTGCACGATTTATACATCAGTGACTAGTTTTTCCCAAACCGCAACCGTTTTACTAACAGCAGCCCACAGCCATTTACTTTCCCACATCCCACGTATCATTAGCATTGAGAGTAGATTTGTTGAATCGTTTGCTTGCATCAAGATTGAAGTCGCGTTTAGCAATCACTATCACAAATTATTTCTTTGAAAAATCAACGTTGTGACGTACAAAACAAGATGATTTGGAAGCTTTTCCATTGTTTTACAGTATTTCAAATATTTTGCTTCTTGCTTTTCAGAATGCAACATGAATACAAATTTTGGTAGACCCCAGGCTTCAGCCCTGTCGGCTTTCTTCCTGAATCCATCTTCCACCGCTTAAGCTGAGATTAACAAAAAGCTAATCAAAAACAATTAGCCCATTCTTCTTCTTCTTCTTTCGGCTCTTTTCTTTCTATGGTCGTCAAAGCAAATCAATCTTTTTCATCTTTCTCGGTCTACTGCATCCTCTTCCATCACTCCAACCATCTTCAAATCATCCTTCACTACCTTCATAAACCTTTTTTTTCGCTCTTGCCTTTTTCCTTTCAGCCGGTAGTTCACTTGCATTAGCATTCTCAAAATGTAGTTGTTTTTAATTTGCCCATATTGATAAAAAAAAAACAAAAACAGAAAACAGAAACTAAATGTAACAAGCGTATAAACCTCTGATTTGCACTTTGGTTCAATGATTTTCTATACCAGTGTTTTCCAACTTTTTATTACACTGCCTCCACGGCTCTGTTTGAAGCTATCCTTTACCTCCTCTATATTTACATGTGTTGTTCAGCCGGCTTGCACGAACCGGTTATTGTATTGTTCTGAGCACACGAGATTGGTTTTTAAAGACATTCGATGTGAATTTCCATTTTGAAAATTTTGAAACTAATTTAAAAATTTCTCCTAACAAAAAGATCTTCGAACTGTTGTGTAGAAATATTTATCAACTATTTTTCTAATAGAACCTGTTCTTACAACTTTTAAATGCCATCGCTGCCTATCTTCACTGCATTCGCCACACAACGAACACACATAACAAAAAATGAAATTCCTTTTTTTAGTGGATTAACTATTTAAAAGTATCAATTTTCCCACTTTGGTTCCAAAGCAGACTTAAAGCCGTTTTATTTTTGAAAGTAATTTTTCTGCCAGCCTTGTTCATCTCCCACGAAATCTTATTTTGCCTCCCTGGTGGGGAACAACTATCCTGTAGGACTATTGAAAACAATGCTTTGTGACGAAATTGTCTTTGCTCAACGCCCCCCTATCACCCAATTTGATGTCACCGCCACTTCCATGGTATTCACAAAGAGGCAGATGGTAAACCCATGGTAAACCCCCTTCATGGTAAACACTAAAAAACGTAGATTATGACTATGACCAAATCTTGTTTTAAAATAAAACAAAAAATTTGAATTATTTGTCTCCTCCCTCCCGAAGTTTTTTCTGTTTAACCATTTTGCATATCAAAAGTAATATATTTTAAGTTGAAACATGCGATGGAATAAACGTTTAAATCGTTTTTTAGTTTTTGTCGTTTCCTTTATTCAATAAGAAAGCTGTACTGATCATCGTCACTGAGATCAAATGGGGATACGTTGCTAGTACATGGCATTTGAATACGTTTTCTAGTTTGTACTTAGGTAACCTTGCCTTGCAGACAGCCGGATATATTTAGCTATATCACGATTTCCACTATACCAGTTTTATCTTAAGAGTATTAGAGATGAAGACACGATTTGTTGCATCGACTAAAAACCAGTTTGGAGATAACTTTTTCTCCACTTTTATAAAATTTTTTCGCAAACCTGATACAACAAACCGTCAGTCGTAGTAACGGAATTCATGCTGAAAAATGTAGGCTAACTTCCTTAGAGGGCAGCGACATAATCGATGACAAGCTGCAGCTAAAATAGCAGAAGTTCTTCTGAGGCGCATTGCTCTTTTTGGCGCTATTTAATGTACAACCTGAGCGTCAAACCGAGAAAGATAATGTAACAGCAGCTAAGTAGATTCTTTTTCAAATACGATACTACACTGTTCTTGCAGAAAAATACTGCAGAAAAAAATTTTGGCGTTTGTAATTTGAACAGCAAATTCTCTAAAAAGAAGTCTAGCAAAGTCAAAAATATAGCAGCAAAGGGGTCAGAGAAATGTATCAACATATTTTAAATGGGGATACCTCTAAAGTTGATTTGGAGGGGCGTAATCCTTCAAATATCTAAAATTGTGTTTATTACACAAAATATTTGAAGTCTAACGACAAATGCTTTATGGCAACATTTTTTCTTTGCACCAATCGATGAAGCAGCAAAAGTTTTGTCTGCAAGAGGTATCGTGGTTGGGGCTTCTGAAGTGAATCTTGCGGAAATTCCTATCGCTAATTTGCTTTTTAGGTCGCTGGTAGAAAGGCTTTGTACTTGCCATTCTGCCAACTTCAAAGCTATTTTGAATAAGTGTTTCTTTATTCATGGCCGTAATACTTTTCCTGCGCGTAAAGTATAAAACATAACCAACTTTTGCTCTGAATACCCTATGGTTAATAGACCGATAACAACCGCATGGACATGACAGACTTAGTTGTTCTAATATGAGCTGGCGCTGCACACTGTGCATTGATCAACGGATTTTCTGCCAGTGAAATCGTGTCATCTAACGCCACTTTGATCGTGGCTGCTTCTGTACAGTTGCGCTTGAAACGAACGTAAACCGGACGAGCTCATGCAGTTGTGAATCGAAAACATCCGTTTTAGATTCATGTTGATACTTGATACTCACTGTGAGTTTACAAGGCGTGCAGCGTGGTTGAGCAGTTGCTGCCTTCAATCTTAATCAGCCAGTGTGTACAGAGTTTGCATCTGATTCATAGTGATTTGCATTTAGTTTTGGTATGTGGTGTTTTGTCTGTTAGTTTTAACTACACGGCGATTATTCTTAGTGTTGTTATTGAATGGGAAAGACCTGTCGTATGTCACGACATCATAGTTGCAATAATACTGCCGATAAACCTCATCGTTATTTTGGCTCAAAAAATGTGAATGCACCGCATAACGATTGATAAGCTCAGTAGAAGTAATTAGGATGGGTTGATAGACCGCAGAAAATAAAATTAAATCCACCTTCAAAGATCAGCTGTTCTTTTGCAATTTGCAATAACTTTGATGGAGCACCAAATCATAATGAAGTGGGAAAAGAATTTTGCTATCTTACTGCGTTATCGGTCATGGTATCGTATTAGTTTTTCATTTGTAGTCATTTATAACAATTGAAACACGTGGGAGGCTAGTGCTTCCAATAAAATTTTGTAAACCGGCACAAAATTGACAGTTCCGATATTTCATCAATCTTGAACTCTTCGTAAATCGAATATACGATAAGTGCCGTTTGGTTTAGACAGTTAATCTCTGCTGGAACTATTGCTCCGCAGCCCCTAGTAGCATTTCCGATTTCAAATACAAGGTAGAAGTCTGAAGACTAGAAAAATAAACAAAGATCATCAGGAGTTTAGCAACGACCATTTCGAAACTACAGACATTCTTAACATTTTCTGGTTTTCTAAATGAAAGACCCTGTTCTTCTATACACCTAATTAAAGGATAAATTGTTAGGTAAAATATTATATCCGCTAAGTTTTTTTATACTTGTTTAAAAACTATAATGCTATACGAAAAATCGACTGCAAAAACTGACTATAGCTCATGCATTCGTTGGTAGAATGTCATTTTTGCTTTTTTGCCCATTGCAGTTGAACGTGGCTCCAACGGTGAAAAATATTTTATATAGGCAGAATCACGTTTTTTTCAATTGGCCAAGTGTAAGAGCGGATATTATTCGCTTACGATGTAACTTATTTAGAGAATTATCAAAGTTAATTTTAAATTAGATGTTTCATCCACTCAAAAATTAAAAATAATTTTGAACCGTAGCAATTACCCCGAACAAGATCAAATTTTCTGGTCGTAAATTAGATAAAAGTATCAGCTTCGCTTCGATAATAACACCTTTTGAACTGAAGAATTTTATTCTTCGAAATTACCGGAGCTAGATTTTGCAACGTGTATGAAAAACGTCGCATTTTGAATTGGCAGCAAACTGATCAAAAGGTTAATTTGATTGTGATAGAATGACCATGCATTCAGTTGTAACGCTGCCAACTTGTTGACTGCAGTCGTGCAAGATTCCGCTTTTCAAGAAACTTTGTATGACGAGCAAATTTCTACTTTAATCATTCTATGCGGAGAGTATTTAGTTTTTTTAAATAAGCGCAAGCTGAAGCAAGCGCTCTTTTGAAATGAAAGAAACAAAAAAACTTCAACCTATGCTTGTAGAGAAAAAGTTTTTTGCATTCGCACACCAGCACCATAAATACAGTAGTAATAACAAAGACAAAATCCTAGTTGCAAAAGGTTGGCGTATCGAAGCACTTTTTGGTTATCCTCTCAAGGTACTCCATGACCTAGATCTTTTTGAAGTGTAGTATATAGCAACATTAAACCCGTTGCGATCGATTGTGAGTTAATTGTGAATTGTACTTAGATTGTTCGCGGTCTAACATTTGTAATGAAGCATCGTCGGTCACCTTTTGACAAATTTATTTAACTTTTGCCATTAGAAATCAACGTCAGTTTATTTTTCATGAAAATAAACAAACTACATTTCCGGAATACTTTTAAGAAAAAATGACAGTCCTAAAGCGGTCGATTCTTTGAAAACGCCGGATCAACTTTCAATGCAATAAACTAGCCGGTAGTTTGCGGTTAGGAAAGTGAAGGATGCTTTGAGCCACTACCTGATAATGCTATGACTCATAGATAATATCGGTCTGCAGACTGCAGCCAAGGTTGCTCGGCAATGTCGTAAAACAAGAGCAGTTGTTATCCACGAGGTACGTGTCCGAGTTTTTCTTCGAAAAACTTCATTTCTTATATCAGCTCCCGTTGCGCTGACACATCCAGCTGTGAAAAAACTAATTTGCAATCTGCTATTGCGGCACTCGATCGGTACTAGCTGGAAACTTCACTTTAAAATTTGATTACGCTACTTCTGATGTTGGAGGGAGGCCATTTTTATCTACAATGCGCGTAAATTAAGATTTTGCGTTTTGGATTAGGCTTAAAGTTTCCTTTTGAAGATTGATATTGCTACACATGTATTTCGCTACCGAGGCAAAGTATTCTTTTTCACTGAAATTCATGAATGACTCATCGTCTAATTGTTTGAGCTACCAGATAAACTTCTTTTTAATCTTAACGTATTTTATAAAAGTTTTCGATAAACAAGACGTCATTTGCAAAGCCAATTGCCGATCCTATTGCAACTTTTTGTAAATTGCGTAGCATAATTCACTAATAAACTTCAACTGTTTGTGTGTGAAGATTTAGTCTTGACCTTGACCCTCAAAAGGGTCAGCTTAACTGTAAACATAGCGTCCAAATATGTAGCTCCGTACCAGTCAAATATGTTTATTAATTCTGAACAAAAGAATCTTTTATGTACAAAGCAGCTCTACCTGCAGTGCATCAACTATGAGATTCAATATACATTTGATTTAAGTGGATGCGCCCTTCATCGGCTTTTATTTTAGACCTACCCATTGGTGGAACGGAACGTGTTAACGCGCTGTTTAGTTTGAGTTCGCACGACGTAATTGCGTGAACGGTTGATAAATTTGAGTTATTTTTCCAGAATTGAAGCTGTTCAATTTTTACGCGCTTCAGTTCGAAATCGTTTATTCGCATTTTCTTGGATGTTGTTTGCTGAGAAAATTTAGTTTCTTTACGTCATCTCATCTAGGAGCAAGAAAATAGCGTTAAGAACATAGGAGAATTTAATTTACTGCAGCGCAAAAATCGAATTTATATTTACATTTAGGAGAAAAGTTTTTAAATCGCTGGATAATCGTCGTGATTAGCTTTATTTGATGCAAAAGTTCGCTTCCATTGCGTCATCAATAAAGTCCGATCTGACGCTATGCCTTCGCGACCGAGTGAATTCAGTAGTATTGCGAAACTTGTGCTGCTTGTTACCGATTAGATCGTCTTAAGTTCGCGGAAATTTTGCGGCAGAATAAAAACGCCACATTCTTTCAAAAAAAATGTGACTTTCTTCATGCAATATCGATTCAGAAATACATTTTGCTGTTGTAAATGACTTGAAAACTGTTAATGGCAACACTGATTCAGATCAATCGTATTGTTGGAACTTGAAATGACGTGGCGACACGTTGGAATTTTCCGAGAATTATTGTTTAGTGCTGCTGTTGGCTGAAAAAATGCAGAAATGTTTGTGTTTCAAATCATTATAAAGCTAAACTGATATTAGAAGTCTCAGGAGTTAATTAATTTACAACCGACAATTTATTTACAAATTCGTGTCTTTCCGGCAGCCGTGACGTCACGAGTATATTAAAAGAATACCTTCACGTCATGTGAAAAGTGCGAACTAAACAATTTCCCATTAGAAATGCTAAATAATTATTCTCTGTACTTTTTCGTGTTGCCAAGTAGAAAGTTATGCTTCAAAATAAGATTTAGCATGTCTTTTTTTAAATTCCAAAATGACTTTCCCTACATTTTGTCAAAAAAGCTGCGGTAGTTTCTCGAGGGTTATTTTGGTTTACTTGACATCATCAGATAGCGGAAGTGTTCCGGAGTTCCGGAAATGCATGAACCGTATTTAATGCAATTAACAATCGGGGCCAAATAAGTTTATAAGAAAAAAATTCACTGATTTCAAGTTTAATAACGTGTTATTGCAAGAATACTGCTAATTCTTGGTGTTTTGTTGAGAAAATATTGCTATGCTAACTTTTACTTTGCTGCTGTTGTGTCATTTTTGCCATTTTTGGCGCGTGTGTGTGCGTCGATAAATAACTCGAAACGTGGGAAAGAAAACCCTGAAACGAAAATCGTTTTTTCTTGGCTTAGATAACGACATTGCACCGGGTGGCATATGTCCAAATCTTTCAAACACATTCAATATTTGTGTTGTGGTCGCGAAGAGGCCACAAAATCACTGTTGTGCCCGGTTCAAATGAGTTTGTTACTGGCTCTGCCGACGTCATCAGCTTGCCTATCTAACACAAAACACATTTGGAGGCGAAAATTTTGATAACGCCAAGGCCAAATCAGTTCATTCCAACTTTGCACTTGTTTGATTTTTTAAATGACAACCTTTGTATTTAAAGCAGTATAAACCCAACGACAAAGGCATTATGTGCAAACAATCAACTTATTTGCTCATTTATAAATGATGTTTTAAAAGATCCTCGCCATAGCCTCTTTTGATAACCTCTTAAAAAACTTTGAACTTAAATTCAACTCATGACCGGCCTCTCAAGCAAATTACAAATTCCTTCAATGTTTGTATAACGTTCACAGTAAACCTTTAAAACTGCTGTAAATTCTCTTGCAAAGAAAAACATATTTGCAAGACAAACCTGTTGTTTACGATTGTGCGAAGTTTGTCAAAAGGGTAATTTCGGGATTTTTTTAAAAAATGGGATTGGGCAGGAAGTCGTTTTTATTTTTGGGCTTTCACAGTCTTAAAGAACTTCGACCTTGGTACTTTGCTGCGTGTGGGACAGGTCTTTACCTGGTTTATGTCATGATTGTTGGGTTTTTACTTTCGTACCTAAATTTCCTTGTAATTACAGTCATTTGAAGTGCATTGCAGTGTGAAAAATAGATCATTTTGTCTCGTTGCAACAACATCAGCTGCCTAGTACAAGGTACAAAGTAATCTCAATCAAGTAGAGCGTCCTTGGTTTTCTAATATTTCCAACAACGATGAACTGAAAAGTAAACAAGTTTATTTGACACGCGGTTAGTAGGACAGATGCAGTACAAATAGTATGGTTTAAAGAAAACTCCTTAGGCTACTTGCTCGCAGCCCCGTAAGAGGAAAAACAGGTATAAAAGATGTATCTGTGGGTGCGGTTTGTGTGACAAACTACGGCAATGATTAGCAAGCGCGTATCAAAGAAATTTTTTGTTGCTTTGGCAAAAATGCTTTTACTTGTTTTGCAGTATAGTTGGCCTCCTTTGCTGGCGTAGACTTAAATCTGCTTTAAATCTTTTTATCGCCCATTGCCAAAACAGTGTGATGGTGTCACTATTGAATGAAACTGCCTAAGTTCCTCTTTTCAAAAATAGTTTGTCGTTAATCTTAAGTTTTAAATGGTGAGATTTATATTTTTGTCGTACTCTTAGCATATCGGTAGGTACCTTGATAAGTTCATAAGCATTAAATCATTAACTTGTTATTTAAATAGTTAGCAAAATATCAACGCAAAACAGCTCAGCTAATCTTAAGTCGCTTCATAATGCTCGCTCAAGCTTCTGCTGCAGCAAATTGATCCTGCACCATTACTGATAAGCGCATCATAAGAAGTTGTATGAAAAACAACATTTTTAAGCTAATTCAAGTGCGAAATTGATCATCACTTTCTTCCTATTGTCGAAGAACTACAGTTTTCGGCAAAGTTTTTCAACGAAACATCGATTCAGAATAATGTAAACAAAGCGACTGCACATCGCTGAAAAAGGTTTTCGATCGATCGCAAGGTTGCCGTTTACTAGAAAAGGCGGCAGGCAGCTAATTGCGAAAAAAGGAAATAAAAGAAAAACGGAACATGCATATAAAAAAAGTCGCAGCTGGCGAAGAGCACTTGGACTATGCTCGATAGCAAATAACGTTCAACCGCTAACGTGTAGTTCAACCCATTTGAGTCATGGTACAAACCGCCTAATTGGAGACTATAATCAAGATTATACATAAACTTTGAACCAAATGTAAAATTTGTGTTAGTTTTGTCAAAGAATAAATGAAAAGGTGTGTTTCAGAACATTACATTGGGGCAAAATGTAGGATTCTTTAATTGTTGTTTTGTTCTTGAAAACACGAAGTCAAATCAACGCGTGCTGTTTTAAGAGACAATTAGTTTTAATCCTCGGAATATAATGTGTAAAAGCAACTTTAGTCACTGTAAAATAATCTAGACAAAGTGAAAAAGTGATTCTGTAAGCTTGAGATGGCGGGTGTGACCAGAAAAAATCATCTTATCGATCAGTGGCTATGCATTGTGATGTTTTTCAGGCATTTGCAGTAGCATTCGACGAATATTTCCTTTTGACAATATACTGGCCTACTAGTAAAAAATGAAAATAATTTTGGCTGGAATGCCCAAAACTGGAACAAAAAGCATCAAAGAAGCTTTGACGATGCTGGGCTATAGTGTATTTGACGCAGAAGAAAATTTTGAAAACTACTACGATGAATGGACGAAAATAATGACGATCGGAGGAAAGGTGGAAGATTTTAAACAAATGTACTCGGACATCGACGCCACTTGCGATGTTCCAGCTTGCTATTACTGGGAGGAGATGCACAAAGCTTTTCCTGATGCAAAGGTAAGGGTTTCTACAACTTAGTTAAAGCGTTTGTACATCAAGCACGTTGTTGTGATCCATCTTCTGGTAGATAATTTTGAAGCTTTAGCAGTACAAGTACTGAGATATAAACTTGCGTTTTTCCAACACCTGTTATTGTCTTGGACTTTGAGGAAAAAATGGTTTAAACAACCTTAGCACCTTTGCTTTCCAGTACTAAACAATAATCATGATTTCAGTGAACGCTGGTAGCAATCACTATTAACTTCAATTTAAGCATTTGTTAAAGCCAGTTTGGCATGCCAAAAATTTCTAGCACAAAAAAGTAACAGATTTTTAATGCATTTTTTAATTTGATGATTGTCTCTTACAAACAGATGTTTTTCAAAATTGAAAGTTTATGCCCGAAAACCACAAAATCAGACAATTTTTTTTGCATATGTCAATCATTCGCACTCTGCTCGAGGGCTAAAATTTTCGATACGTCTGTCGCATGGCGTAGACTTGCTCTGCCTGTTGTCAATACGGATTTCTTAATTTGTTTTATATGATTTTGGTTGGCTTGTCTTATTTTGTCTGAGGAAAAAACGATGGTGAAACGGTGCTACAAAAATAAACTACTTCATCTTTTAACAAGACTGTTTCTGGGATCGATGATGCCTCATAATCTGTGATAACCGTGAGAAACTTCAAAAAGTCATACTAATCACACCAATTTTTAAAACGCAGCTTTCAGCATCTACTAGTGAAAAGAGGAGACATTTTGAGCCTCATCTCCGAAAGTAGTGTCACCAACAGCAAACCCTCCTGTCCACCCAACCCCCATTAATGATGCCGCTGCTTTGATGAGACGGGAGTTCTAACTTCCCAGTTTTCTGAAAACTAAAACAAGAGATCTCTTCTTTCGAAAAAGTTTTCTTGCTTTTTGTTGATTAGCGTAATTCAATTTAAAGGTAGACCTAATGATTACATGCGAGCTCAAAAGTCAGTACGCATTTGACTACAAAATCGATTAAAGGCATAATTTTAAAGTTTTATTCAGCCATTAAATTAAGTCTTTTTTTAACTGCTATGATTCAATTTCCGACACCAGATGATTAAATTGTGACGTAAGTACAATGCTCGTAAAAACCATGAACTATTGACCTACAGTTTTGCATTTGCTTCAAAAAGAGTTTTATGGTTGAAGAAAATGTCCCCAGACCACATATTTGTGATATTTCGGTGGGCTTGATTCTGCTGCAAGCCTTACACTGACACAAATGGAGACATTTTTTTGTTCTTTACGACTGTACCGAGTATTTACCACATTTTTAAATATGTTCTGTTTATTCTTTATTGAAAATTGTGAACAAACAAATGTTTAAGATTGAGAGGCCTGGGATAGAATCTCTAATCATGGGCCTGTGTTTATTCCGGTCAAAGAAAAAATGCGATCAAAGAAAACCTCAAAAAACAGCCATTAGTTGTAATATTATTTTTTCTTTGTTGGAGGAAATAACGGTGTTTTGTTTTATTTTCCAGATCCTTTTAATGGTCCGAGATTCAGAAGAAGAATGGTACCAGAGCATGCACAATCAGTTGAAATTGCTTTCCACTTGTGGTTTGTACAGCAGCATTTGCAAATTGTCTCCACATTGCGCAAAGTTGCAAAAGTTTTTGAATAACGCAAGTAAGTTTGGATTTCAACTAACCTGCGCAAGCATTCTTTATGATCGGTGATATTGACGTCTTTAAATAAGAATCCATGTCTAAAGAAACATTGGTGAACTTAGACTGTATTTGGGTATGTAGTCCCAATACGCTTTTCCTCAGTCATCGGATCTGCTTGCGTCAATATTTTATCCCCCTATCATTACCGCGTTGTTTGTCGCAAGATTTATTTAGGAAAACGTTGGTTGTAAAAGTGCACTACTAAGTAAATAGAAAATATCGGGTTGAAAATCTGCGGTGAAGGTAGCCAATTAATTGTAGCTTATGGAGAATTGAAACTATCATATTAAACTACGCTTTCACTTTCAGTTCGCGTAGCTTTTGGCTCTGTTCCAATTAGTCCATGGCAAACGTACATTCCTAATGAGCAGTCATTAAGAATAGCATATCGAAATCACAATGCAAGAGTGTTGCAAGTAAGTTTAGTAGTTTAAATGTGTCAAAGTGCCGTTGCACAACAAATTGTTCAATTCTAAAGATTGGTTTCCATTTGGCGTAGATTGCAGGCGTAGCGCGAAAAATTCTTTGTTTCTCTATTTAGTTTTATGCGCAGAGCGCGCTCGCGCCACGCCTGCAATCTAAACCTAATGGAAACCAGCCTTTCGATATACTCCTGAAACCGCCGAGGTTGCGAGAAATCTTTATGCTTTGAAATAGAGCAACATCGTGCTCAGGTTCGCTTTCAAGTTACCAGTGCTGCGAGCACGGCGTAATTCACCAACAAGCCCTTCAATCAAACATAGCAATGTTGCCCTATACTTTTTCCGAGGGCTCAAAGCAGAGTCCACGCAGACGATCGATCAATTCGGTTGCATCTGGAGCAGGGGTGTCAAACTCGTGGGCTTCTGGGGGCCACATTGTACATATGAGCAATCATGCCGAGGGCCGCATGAAGTTTTCGATTTGGATATCACCACTTCTTCGGGCAAAGACCTCTGTAATGTAGCCCGAAGTGAGATCGATCTCCAAAAAAAAAGGTCATCACTTCTCCAACATCTCCGCATCATCGCCCTTATGAGGCAAATCGAGTTCTGTTGTTGCACCAAATGGAGTAATCTCTGGATGAAAAAAAATCTATTCCTCTAAAGTGTCGCCTGTGATCAGGAGTTCAAACGTTTGTTTAAAGGTGATACGTTGCAATACTGCCGAAATTCATCAAGAACTTTAGAATCGTCTCGCGGGCCGCATTGAAAAGGCTCCGAGGGTCGCGAGTTTGACACCCCTGATCTGGAGTAAGATCACCGCTTTTTTTTCTGAGCTTTTAAGTCAACAAGCCTGGTGTGTACACGAAACAAGCACGGCTTAATTCCGTGCTTATTTTTTTTCGGCTCCATCGCTGGCCACGCCGTCTTTGTCTTCAGTTTTGATCACGCTATAGCACATTATTTCGAAAAAACGAGGGAAAACGCCAATGGTTTAACTGGTAGCTTTTACTAAATTAATTTTCATCATATTTTAAGTCCAATTGAAAAAATCAATTTTAAATTGCTTGGATGATGAAAAGTTTTTGCTAGCAATCCATTTTACAACTATTTATTTTCGAAATAGTGAAGTTTAAATTTAACAGTTTAATAAATAGAGGCTTAATAAAAAGTAGCAGTTTATTATGCATTAAAATTGGAAATATAATATGCGTATTTTATGTCGTTTATGACCTTTCAAAATTACGATGACGTCAAACAAGCGTGAAAATAAGCAAGATCAAAAAGTTTCCTTGCATTTCGTGACATGGAGATCACAAAGTATTTTTCTAGTTGAATTATCTATAGTTTCGTTACGGTCAGCAGCGTAACCAAACAGTGGCGGCGCCACCCGTAAAATGCTGCTAGCTGTAACTAAACTATAGGAAATTAACTAGTTATTTGATAATAACAAGTTATTTTTTTTAACTAACACAAGTAAAAAACATTTTTCATGCTCTTTTTGAAGTATCCTTGATAAACCAGTAGTCCAATCATCATCCCCTGCTGCCATGACGGGTAAAAACGATTTTTAATAGCCTACAAACAGCATGCCTGGTATGCGTACAAATATTCCAACCAAATAGGTGCACATCTTTTGTTAGCATTCTCATGTAAAGTTTACCACGGTCTGACCTATTACGATTTTGCACCCGTTAAACTCATTTAAGAAAGATAGTTGCAGTCAAACGAAGGTAATTTGACAAGCCACTTGGGGTTATATTGTGAATTTTAACAGTAATAATTGGCTACTTGCCATTTCCGCAATTCCTGAAGCTATAATGCCCCGACCCCTACTAAACTAATGTTCTTTATAGTGGCAAAAAATGAGTCAACTGTAGTGGCATATTGAAGAGTGATATTACAGTAGTCACGGGGATTATGTAGAGCAGGGGTGTGCAACCCACGGCCCGCGGGCCACAATCCGGCCCTCCAGGCCAGTCAATGTGGCCCTCGATGATGGCAGGACAAAAACAATTTTTTTTTTTTAAATCGATTTATTTAGCTATTTGTACCGTCTATGACTTTACGCAAAAATCCGATTCTTTTCATAGCCGAATCGACCACACAAGAGGTCAAGGACGTTGTGTTGTAACTTTCTTGCCTCAAAACCAACATTAACTATATGTGATGCTATATAATAATTTATAACATAATACACGGGTTGTGTTTTGCATTTTATAATTTTATACATACTTGGCGGTGACCGGCCCTCGACGTTGTTAAAATTTTCGAAAGTGGCCCCCCAGTGAAAAAGGTTGCACACCCCTGATCTAGACTAAAATTTTTTTGAAAGTTTCTCCCCTTAGCGAAAGCTCTCTTGCTGCTACACGCAGGTGCCAAGTAGCTTGCTCTATCAACAGATTTGAAACTCCGACAGGACGGCCATTTACGTCTTTATACGTTTAAAAAGATAGTTGAGTTCAATTCAATTCTATATGTATTCTCCGGTCATGGGAGAGTCTTTTGTTAGTTACACAGGCTAGGTTAAGGACTAGAACATTATTTACATACGCATACGAGTTAACATTGTCGCTGCCACAGTCTGTGCTACTAAATATGTAAATTTGCCGTAAAGTATCTTGATCGAAAACACAACAACGTAACCATCCTGAGGTTCGAAGTCACGATCATTGCCTCCCTTAGTCGTGGTCTGTCCCACCAATCTATTTATTTCCTGATGTTTTTATGATTAATTTACGTTGTTGCTTTTTGTTTAGGTTGCACCTAAAGACAAGCTATTGATATACAAGTGTTCCGACGGATGGCCTAAACTATGCAAGTTTCTTGGGTGCCAAGTGCCGGAGAATAAATTTCCTCATTTAAACCAAAAAGGAGACATAATAAAAAAAGACCAAGAACAAAATAAACCCGGATATAGACTCATAAAAAGAGAAATAACTGTATCATTATGTGCCATTTTGTCCCTTGTAGGTTGCATTATATACAGTACGGCTAAGTCCTCTTTTTTGTGGTTTTAACCGAGTTCTAAATTTTTTATTCCTCCTGTTAATCGTTTATTACTTGTGAAATTTGTATTGAACGATTAACTAGTTTTTATATTTAATCTATTAACATATTAATTAATCGCTTTTGAAGTATTTACACTTTATCTTTCTGCCTGTAACACTCGCCTAGTGCCCAGCCAATGACTGTTGACCTCAGTTTGTGCCACACGGATCAATATCAAAAAGTGTTATCCAAAAATCGACAACTTTTCCTAATTCAAAAAAAACAAAAACTTCAATGAATTCATCTTCGCTATCTAAAAAAGGGCTTTCAATATTTTTCGAACATGTTCTCAAAATACTTTCGTTTTGGGCAGACACCTCTAACAACGCCGCTGAATGATTTTAGTTCGATCGAGTCCCAGTGGTTAGGTTGGATGGTCTTCGTAGTTTGACGAAAATAGTGCATTGTCACATCCCAGTGTCATACGTTTTACTGCAATACATCCGAGATCGAAAACTATAGTTCTAGGCTACAGACACGTTCTTTTTCCAAATTGATGTCAAGCCAATAATTTATAGACTTTTTATATTCTTCTCAGCTGTTTTGATTTCTTTAAAAATGGGCGGGATGGGTGGGCAGAATTACTAAGATCTATCTTGAAGGGCCGTAACTTGTTATTTCTTTGGTGCTCTTATTGGCTGATCGAGAAAACTGCCACTTATTTCTTTTTTCAATTTAAATGAATTTAATTTTACTGAACTATTTCAACGTCCAAACGATAGGCAACAATAAAAATGTTTTCCGACATAGCAATGTTTTTATTGAAAAAGATGCTAAAGTTTTGCTCGATAAAAACAGATTTTTGTTTGAAAAGTTTTGTAGCTTTTGACATGTAGATCTCAAAAAAAGAAAAAGTTTCCCGCATTATAATCTACTAATTGAGTTATTACAAAGTGGAAATACTGAGAAGGACGTTTACTGCCTTCAAAAATTGATTGTCATCTGAATAGCTTCTGCGTGGCTTGCTGTACAGGATTTTATCATAAGCTCTGTTGCGCCACTACACAGTTGTAAAATGGCGTAATTTCGAAGGTGCGTCACCGCTAGTGAGCAATGATTTCAACAACGAGTTTTGTTCAATTTTCAACTTGTGTTGCTTTTCTGAATCTCGCTATTTGTTATTGTGTTGATCGCCGATGTTGCTTTGCTTTTTTTTCCGTTTAGTTGTACTTTTTACTCGTACTGCTTGTTTGACCACCTCGTTCAATAGAAATAAAGCGTTTTGCACTTAAAATTTGCAAATTTTTTTTAAAGCTAGATTTGAGTCAAGCAGCAATCGTGAAATTGCGAGTTTTGTCGCGTCTGTGTGATATCTGCACTGTAGCATGTTCTTTGTTTGAAAATAAAGTAAAGAACTTTTTACAAAAAGACCAAAAAAATTGTCTTGAATTCAGTGTGAGCATTGGTAGCCCACTGTAAATAGTCACGCCCTACTTATACCGTTACGGTATTTTTTCAAAAAACGCTTTATAAATTTGTACGATTTAAAGTCACCTCGACTGTCTTTTATCTACTGGTTTATAAAAAAAAAAACATTGAAATATCAATTGTCTACCATTTCGTCTTTTTCCAACGAAGGAAAATAGTTATTGAGGGACGAATAAAAGGCGATGGCTTCTGCAAACGATATGATAATAGCAAAAAATGTGAAAAAAGTCTTCGTATCTGCCTAGAAGTCAAAATGGGCAAAATTCTCGAATTCAAAAAGTTAATTTCCAAGGAAAAAGATCTTTAACTTTAACATGCTCCCCCTCAAACAAAATTTCGTTCCAAATGCGCCCATCATTAGTTCATCGCAATGTCACTGATGATAAAGGGAAACATGATCGCTCTGACTCTAAGGATCTGGGCTATGTAACGTCTCTAACTATTGGCAGTGAATTGTGGGCGGTTGCTGATTTGTTTCTCTTCACATCATCACGTTGGTTTCCATCGTTTGATCTAATTGAATTTCAATTCTACTTTAGGTCTACTTCCTTCCTTTTCATCTTTGATCACATTTTCCAAGCACTTTTTGAAGCTACATTTGTGACAGTGCTTCCTCGATTATCCGTACCTCGTTTAACCGGCATTCAATTATCCGGTTGCTCTATTTTTTTGCAACGTTTTAAAATTAAATTGCTTTTAACTACACCCTTGTGCAAATTAATCTGAACACTCCTCAAATCAATTAAAAAATTCAGTATTTCTTTGAACAAAGCATTTTGTTTAGTCACAATGCATATTTTTCGCCACAAATCAATTGTAATTGAGGTGATACAAATGCATTTGGAAAGGTAAACCGTAAAATTATAAAAAGTTTAGATGATTTTTCAATGCACAAAAAGTGTAGAATTTTCTTTAATTTCACATAAACATTGACCTTTTTTACAGATTGTATATACTATTCTTTATCAGAAATAAAATATCTTGCTGAAACTGTTGCTTAGAGTGGGTGTATCATGGATATTACTCCAAGAAAACGAGCTAAGATCGTTACACTTCGTGAGCACACCACAATCTCTCAAAGAAAAATTGCTGAAACTGTGGGCGTCAGTTTAGGGTCCATCAGCAGCATCCTTAAACAAAAAAGAGAAACTGGAAATGTTGAGGTTCAACGAAAAGGAAGGTGTGGAAGAAAAAGAAAAACTACCAAACGCTATGATTTGACTCTTTTACGCAAAAGCAAATTGAATCCACAGAAAACCAGTGAAGAGGTGAAGAGGGATATGGATGACAGTGGTGTGCATGTGTCTTCATCTACCGTTCGACGATGATTGCTGGAGAAAGGAAGGAAAGCGAGAAGACCAAAAAAGAAGCAACTGTTAACCGCCGCGATGAAACAGAAACGATTCAATTGGGCAAAAAAACATAAAGACTGGTCTGAAGATGATTGGAGCCGTGTCCTTTTTTCAGATGAAAGTCATTTTTTTGTTCAGGGATTCAATCCTAAATTCATTCGCTGTTCTCCCAACGAGAAGCTGCGTGAAGAACATTTTGTGCAAACAGTAAAGCACCCAGACAAAAAGATGTTCTGGGGTTGCTTTTCTATTAATGGACGTGGATCGCTTGTGCCGGTCGAGGGTATGATGAACAGCAAAGCTTATTTGCCAATCATCGAAAGAAAAGTTTCCACAGAATTGTCTAAACTCCACCCACACGCCATTTTTCAGCAAGACTCTGCACCCTGCCACAAGGCTAAAATCATAACAAATTGCTTAAAAAAAATGAAAATAACAGTACTGGATTGGCCAGGGAACTCGACAGACTTAAATCCCATAGAAAACTTGTGGTCGATTGTTAAAAATCGCCTGAGGAAGATGGATTGCCCCACTAAAATCAAGCTAATTGAGGCTGTAATTCATGTTTGGTTCCATGATGAAGAAATCAAAAAAATTTGCAAAACCTTGGTTTTATCTATAAAAAAACGAGTGAAATCAGTGCTAGAGAATAAAGGTGGACATATTAACTATTGATTATTTCAGAAACAGCTTGTACTTTAGTTATTTTTAAAATAAAACAAAAACTTTCAAAAATTGACTCTTTTTTGCAAGTGTTCAGATTAATTTGCACAAGGGTGTAGATGTTGCAGGAATAGTTTCCGGGAAACTTTACGCTAAATTCGACTAAAAAAAAAAGCTAAAATACTGTATTGTGAGCAAATTTTCTGTGGAAGAAAACGCAATTAGTTCAGAGAGAGGGCTGAATGACGATTTTGTAGAACAATTTGTCGCACTAAACATTGAATTGACGACCTCTGATATTGATGGCTGGTTCCATGCTGATGGGCCAGGTTATGAATATTTGGATGAGCAGGGAATAGTCGATCTTGTTTCAGTAGCAGAAGGGAACGAATGTGTTGAAGAAAAGGATGCAGACGAGAATATACAACATTCAACGCAAAAAGCACAATGCTTTTTTCTCGTGTAGAGACAATGCAAATGTTTGACCACTGCCTAACGTGGCTCCTTATTCAGCCGGAAGCAACAGTTTCAAACACTTCCACATTGGTACGACTTCGCGAGTTTGCTGCTGAAAAACGCGAATCTTCCCGCTAACAATCTAAAATTGATTCCTATTTTAGTAGATCTAGTGTTGCAAGTGATAGTTAAGCGGGAAATTTCTTAGAATATTGTACCGGTAATGTTGAACTTTCATCACTTTTTAAGCCATGAATGTGTTGTGTTTTTACTTGTTTTTGTTTCCTTGACTTAAACGTTAAGAATTTAGTTATCTGGTTTTTTTGCTGATCCGTTCAGATTTCTGAAAATATTATCCCAACTAGACCGGATAATCAAGGAAGCACTGTACTAGAAAATTTGTTATTGTTTTAGGTTTTTGTTATCTGATGGAATTCTTCAATCCATTTTTTATTATTAGATGTGATTTTTCTGACTCTGGAAAATAATGTACTTTGATTAACATGGTGATGAGAAGAATATTAAAGATATCTGTCCGTGTGAGTTAGTTTCTTGTACACCCTTGTTGGAAGGGATCCATCTTTCAACTGTTGTACATTTACGTCCAAAAAGATTAATTGTTTTACTTTATCAATTCTTTTGTGAACTTTATTGATGTAGTTACTGTATTTAAGTAGTTAAGAAAAAAAGACCTCACTTTTTCCGTGATAGCATACACGTCATCTACATGACGTACCCATTGCGACGGAGGTTTCAAGTAAGTGTTTAAAGCTGTTTGCTCAACCTCTTCCATAACCTTATTTGCTATTATTAGTGACAAACGAGAGCTCATTAGACAACCAAAAATCTGTTTATAAATGACGTCATGGTATTAAAAATTCTCAATCCCGACGTTATTGATGGATGTCCTGCGGACGACGGCAACATATTCAATAAAGCAAGTATATCAGTATGCTGCCCGATAAAGGTATTTATTTCTATACTATAAAGCAATCCAATAAAATCCCTAGTTTAAGAAAACATCAAAACAAAGCCATAAAGTTAGCAATTTGTAAAAGTGAATTTAAAGAAAATTTTTTGTTTGAAAATAACTTGGCCTGATGGGCTCCTACTAAAATATGGTGAATGAGTTTCGGAAAGGCATAGCCGCTTTTATCGCTATGCTGGAAAGAAAGCAAATAGCGCAGGCAAAGAACTTAATATCACAACTAAAAATTTGAAAAGGGCCGCACGAAAATGCAAAAAAGGCTTACCGCTAAATAGCTTATTTCTGTACATGCAGTGGTGGGATTAAAAATTTTAAGACCAGGTTCTCTTTTGTATCAAACTCACTAACAACAGGTTCCCTCATTTTAGAAAGCCCATTTGCTGCGATCGTCTAAAATCTATAACAAAAAGCAAGAACGGGTTCGCTGATTATCACGACACTCCAAGAACGGGTTCGCACGAATTTGACCGCCATGCAATGGATTCTACTAAACAAGAATGTTTTCTGTGTGGATTAGCGTGAATTTTTTTTACAGGAACGTGAAAGAACGAACATGCCTTTGGCTATAGATTTGCTTCACTGATCAATTGATGACAAAAGAAGAAAACACAAAAAGAAGCGTTTAGTGCAATCACCTAGTTCTTACTTTATCGATGTAAAGTGTCTAGGTGTACCGACGCGATGGCGTAGTAGTTAGAGCGTCCGCTTCGCAGTGGGTAGACCAGGGGTTCATTCCCCTTGTCGAGTCATATCAAAAGATTTTAAAAATGGTAGCTACAGCTTCCTTGCTTGGCGCTCGGCATTTATGGGAGGTTGTGGAGCCAAGCTGGCTAGTTCGCATATTGTGTCCTTGGGCAAGGCACTTAACGGGACGCCCCACGTTTATGTGGAAGACAGGTGGCCAAGACACCTCGGAAACAGTAATCATACCGTCCAAAACATAACGATACAATTCGCTTTCTCGTGAATGGAGGATAAATATGGTAAATAAAAAAATAAAAACAAAAAAGGTAGTTATAAATTCGCAACAGTTTTCAGTCATGCACAGACAGTACTGTTGTATGTTGGTTGCTCTACGGCAGTAGTTCCCAACCGGGGGTCCACAGAATAATTTTTAGGGGTCCATAAACTTTGCGTGCATAAAAAAACAAAATGTTTCAAAATGGAACTACGGTACCGGCCATTGTGGTCTAGTTTGCAAAAGATGACTAACCGAGTGCAACTCTATAAAAATAAGGTTATTCAAGTTGTTATTTAATCAAGTTCAGTGGGACGTTTGACACAGTTTTTTCTTGAGTAGCTTATCCATACGAGGAGAAGTTTTTCACAAAGCACATCTTATATTATCCTCCAATTCAAGGTGGTTTCTGTGAGCAGTTTGATAAGAAGCTTTGTTGAGATGCGTGACTTGCATAAAAAATATCGAAACACAAGGCAAAAGCGAGTGGAGTGCAACTTTAGCAACATTAGGATAGAACCAATCATATGAATCCAGAATTCTTTAACTGTGCTGTCATCTAAAAGGCCTTTGGCTGTGGAATCATTTTGCAGATCAATCAACTCATTCTGCAGCTCATCAGGTATGCTGTCAACAGAACAACTGAATGGATTTCTTACCAAATTCATCTCTTTGCCACCTACTTCCGGAAAATAGTACTTGAATTCTTCTTTTAGAGTTGTCAGATGAGAGAAGATGTTTTCTTGGAGTAAACCTGGAATCTGTTTGCTCCCCATTTCCTGCAATATTGAAAAGATTCAAACATAGGGTAATTCCCGTCAAATACTTTTTTGCTCTCGAAGCTTAATTAGAAATGACTTTAATGCATCTGCAATTTTGATAATATTGGTGTGTCAGCCTTGCATGAGCAAATTAAGTTTGTTTAATTGCTCAAAAATATCAACAAGATACGCCACACTGAATTGCCATTCATCACGATCGACCCATACTACGAAATCAGTTTTCCCGTATTTTTCGCAAAATATTTTGACTTTATTCCGAAGTCGAAAGACTCTTGCTGTCGTGTTTTCATTTGATAGCCAGCGATACTGCAATAAAAGCTGCTTTGCCTCCGTTCCTTATTTTCCATGTTTGTGCTCAAGCTTTCATTATTTTAGCTGCAAACTTAGCTTATCAGAGAGAGAGAGAGAGAGAGAATTTATTTGATTTGCTTTGCGCACCGACACAATAATCAGATTGATAATACTCACAAAAAAAAATCACTAGTAGCAAAAGCCAGGGAGCATCGAGGAACCTTTCGGTTATCGAGTCGAGGTACTTCCAAATTTTTCTATGACGTAATAATCAACAATTATCTATTTTTGTGCTCTTAAATTTAAAATTTTTTGTGTCATTTTCTGGTTGAAACCACTTGTACATAACAGTATTAACTAGTTTTAATAAAAGGGTCCACAACTTTCAGGCAAATCATCAAATGGGTCCACGACACTGAAAAGGTTGGAAACCACGGCTCTACAGCTCTTGGTTAGCCTGCTGGAGGACGAGCACGATTAACAGAAGGTTGCTCTTTTTGAAGGAAACAGCAGGGTTGGGGTTAGGCTAGGTACGAGAGGAAGATTTAGGCTAGTTATTGTTGCAAACGCCTGAAAATCAGATGTTTGAAAAAAAGTAGGTGCAGTTGATCAAAAGGAGGGGACTTACCTTTGTTAGTTATGCATTCTAAGAAATGCCTTACATGCTTCTGAGTGTGAGCCATACAGCACTTGAACTTGTCATTAATTTGACATGGACATTGAATTAAAAATACGTATACCATATTGAATGTGAAAAAGTGCAGACTTCAGTGCAAAAAGCTTCTTGTAACAGGTCAAAGTGATGGTATCACATACCAGTACTCATAAAGCATAGATAGATTATCTGAGCGTCTTATCTAGAAGCCTGGTAGTAGTAAATGTCCGTATGGTTTGCTTGAAATCACCACCTTTATCAAGTTCTAGTGATTTTCCTTATTTGGATAGTGCATGGTATAGAAGTAGTGGAGCAACGTAATTTGAAAATGTTTATTAGGTGTGTGTTTCATACTATACTAAGATACAGAAATTCGTATTTAAATAATTAGCAACAGGCTATTTTGTTGTCAATAGCATTTTACTCTTGGAGACTATTTTGCTGTCACAATTAATGTGTATTTAAATATGCATATCGATATTTGCTATGATTCTGGTACCAGTAGTGATGCTGTGGTGTAGTGGATAGTGCAGCTGCCTTCAGGCCTTCAAATGCAGTAGTTATCGGATTGAATTCTTCACTGGCACAGTAGGCCTGGCAAAGTGAAAGGCAGTGTACACTGTGGAAGGGCACAGTAGGGGAGTGTAGACTTAGGAGTACTATTTTTTAATTTGTCATAAATATTGACCAATCAGAAATGATCAAAAGCCATGTTTTTATATTTTCATTGGCTCTTTTGCTATTGACAGCATTTTACCTGTAGAGACTATTTTGCCATGAGTTATTTGTGATTGGTCAATCTTAATGATATATTTAACATGTGACTTTGGCCGTTTCTGATTGGTCAATTTTAAACATTGGTTAAAAAATTTTACACCCCTGGTGTCCTATCCCCCAACCTGTACACTATCCCATACATTTGCATATGACCCCCCCTTCCAATCTACACTGTCTTTTTGTAAGTGCCCTGCCAGCCAAAATTCCAACCCATAGCCTTTGCATTTCTAGATTGATGCACTATCCATGCGCCTCAGCATCACTGGTAGAATTTTAGCAATTATGGTAATATAAAAACACCTGAATGATTATGGCAAGTTGTCTCCAAGGGTAAAATGCAGTCGACATCAAAATAGCTGCTTTCTTTTATTTTGGTACATTGTTAAATTTTTAGAAAATAGATTTTAAAAACAAAATGTCATTGATGCAAATAGCCACTTTCTAATTAATGACTGAATCAAGAAAATTAATAATTGTTGCATTTCAATAGAATTTTCATTCTATCTCAATCTTTAATTTTACTTCTTAAAAATGAGGTGACTTGTAGTACTGCTCAAATAATTAAGTGTGGTTGCAACTTAATAACTAGGAAAAGATTGGCTTTCACTAAGATACTTAAACTCATGCACTTTTTGATCAAGAACAGAACAAATATATTCATAAACCACTTTAAGACTTTGAATTCCATCACTCGTCAAACACCAAAAAAAACAATGCGCTTTAATATAACAATCAGACCCAACCAAGACTAAATCCACACGCAACTGCTTGTCACACTAATAAAAATCTACAATAAATCACCCCAGATCAATACACTTCTTTTCACTACACTACTAACTACTCTCTCTCTAAATTGAAAAAATTTTGCCACCTTATACAAAAAACCATGATCTTCTGGAAAATGCTAGAACATCATGTGACACAGAAAAAAATATGGTTAATAAATTGTGTAATCAGTAATAATAAAATAAAAAAAAGAAAAATTGTTGACAAGAAACAAGATTCACTAGAATACACTGAAACTTAGTAACATAGTCAACCATTGTGATGTCAGAAGAGGCGTGTGAGTTACAAATCTATTAATAAATGCAAAAAAATGGTCTTTTTTTGAAAACAGTTTTGCAAGCTTAGGGCTTGAGACAATTCAGATTTACAATTAAAATGATCACAGCAAAATAAAACAACAGATTACAATAACTATACATAAATAAAAACTATTCTTTTATTGCAAATTTACATATTCGTGACAATAATAAAACATGGAATTATGGAATTATGAAAAAACTTTCAATCAAGTAGTAGGGTGATGGAAATACCAGAATTACTGAAATTTACAGACATCAATAAACACTAAAAGTGTGACTGCTTGATTGAGTGGAAATAAATTGGTCTAATTACATTGAATTAAGCTATGCATTTCCGTAAATTTTTTATATTTCTGCAAATTCATGTGTGATTCATTTAATGGCTTTTTCCAGGCTCGGTATTTTTGGGTTTTCTGTTTTTTTTTAAATGCAAAGTAATGCACTTTGTTAAAATATGTTTTATTGAGGTGAAAAAGTTGTTCACTAAATATTAAAAATTATCGCAAAGTAGAATTTTGCGATTCATCCTGATAAATTGCATTGCACCATAGGCAAGTTATACCAACTAGTGAAAACTTGTGTTTTGGAGCTTATGGACAAGATTTTGCCGTGCAGTATGAGCAGTTTTTTCTGCATGCACCATCTCTAGACCAATAACTTGTTAGCTGATCAAATTAAATTGCAAAAAATCATGGTTGACTACCTATTAAATAGTGTGTTTCTTGTAAGTTTTGTTTTAAGATGCATTGGTTTTATGACAGAAAAAGTTGTACATAGCAGTAATAATTTAATAAGTGCTAGTACCATACTGTAGTAGAGTGTGGTTTTCTAGAGCTTTGGGTCAAAAATTGGATAGAACATAGGAAGTAGCTAATTTGACATCTGTAACATATTTCCCTTGCAATCTGTTTTGCCATGCATGATTAGTGTGTCTTTGAAATGCCTATTTGCTGTTGTGCACTGAGTAGTGCTGTGGTGTAGTAGATAGCACTGCTGCCTTTAAATGCAATGGTTAAGGGTTTAATTCTTTGCAGCATTGTACACTGAGGAGGGGATCTAGGTATGTAAACATAAAGGGGGGTGTACGCTGAGGGTTTGAATTTTGTCAAGTCAAGTGTCTATTACGTCATAAAAATTGACCAATCTCTAACCACCAAAAGTCACATTTTCAATGCGTCATCAAAATTGACCAATCACACATTTTCAGCTGCAAAATAGATTCCAAAGGTGAAATGCTGGTAGCAGCAAAACAACCTCTGCATAAAAATTAGCACATTGTTTAATAGACTTTAAAGCACTTTCTATCAAAAGCACATCAAATTACAAAGTACAAAACACAGTTTTCTCTAGACAAATGAATGGGACAATAATAAAATGGTAACTACACACTAGTTTAAATGGACTTCACTACCGTAACATTAGGCCTCCTGATTAGTAAGCACTGTACAAAATGCAGACAAATAATTCTAGCCTACACTTTAATTTCAACAAGCTAGGCAGTGCTGGCAAATAACATTATCAAACTGTTATTGATTTTGCTATCTATAAACCCATTTATTTTTAAGGTTTGTCAGTCTTTCCCAGTTATCTCATCAGTCTACTGTACAGTGCACATAAAACGTAACTGAAAAAAACTGTAGGCCAACCGTATGGAGCAGCAGACAAATTTTTAGTTCTGATAAAGAATTGAAATGCAATTGACACACAACTATTGACAAGTGTGGCAACTCTGGCATAGTATATTAAAATTCAAAATTATTTGTAGATTTTGAAATATTTATAATCTACACAGATTCAAACAAGATTACATTCTCATTGAAAACATCAGAAATTTTTGAAATCACATTTGTACAACATTGTTACCCAGCTCTCATTTTCTACACTAGTTTTAATAAACTTGAAACTCTTTAGTTTATGACTTTCGGCAGTAGGTTAGAGGAAAGAAAGCTTGTGTAGACAGCAGCAGACTGAGCTTAATTGGCTTAGTTTTCAGGGATGAAATTTGGAAAATAACCTACATGTAATCAATTAAAATCTGCTTGGTAAGTTGTGATAGAGCAAGTGTTGTGCCACCAAACCACAGGCATATGGTTATTATTTTATATTTTCCAGTCATGGAAACAACTTGTGCTGTTTTGTCAAGACCCGCTGGATAGTTGGCAATAAGCTATTGTGAACACAGGGCAATACCCATACGATGAGAGATTGCAATAGGTCAAAACTCTGCCTGTTTGTGGCTGACCTATAAGAAAAGGCCTTCATCTTGAAAAAGCTTCATACTGTGCACTGTAATGTACAGATTCATCCAGTTGAGCAAAATAAATCGATTTGGCCTACCCTTAGCTTAGAGCATTAGCCTACTTTGCATGTGACATAACGGAAAAGAATATTTGCCTCAGGTTATAACTATGGCTAATGCTGGCCATGTGACAACACTTAACATAGCTTTTGCTAGTATCGTTAGAGCTCACACAGCAGATATAGCACATAAACTGTGCGCTGATTTTATGTGGCAGACAGTTGGCTGGATTAAACAGTTTGTTCCTCGTAATGACTCAGTCTAATCAAATATTAGCAAATAGAGCACTAGCTCGCATGCATTAGCTATAAAAAAAAGAACTATTTTGGATGAAGTCAAATGCTTGTGTATTATTACTTGATTTTAATTTATCATTGGGCTACTTTTTGTTTGGATAATCTTATGTGCACTGCTGTTACTACAAACAGAGCAGTGTACCATAGTTCAGTTCAGGTTAGTTTGTTTTATCAAATGCTGATCATGTTACCAATAGTTAGGAATCACTGGTCATCTAATTCTGAAGAAAAAAATTTTTTTTTAGTTATCCTACTCCCAAAAAACAGTGAGTTCAGGTAATTGCAAAATAACTTTGTGTTTTGGATCAGCAGTCACCCACAGATGTCGTGGCAGTTGGCCTAGGCCATTATTAAACCCAAAGCATGAGCTTTAAAGGAAATAATGATTCTGCTTTTGTCATAATTTGCCTGTCTTTCAACTTGAAGTTGAACTTGAAATAAATTTTTATGTACTTCGAGTTATAAGTTTTGGTTGAAATTAAGATGTGAACGTAATTGTGCTGCTGCTGCTGGGCCTGGCTTTGGCCTGAGTATGGTAATGCAGTACTCCAGTCGTTTTTGACAAAGTAATTGAAATGACTCTTGTACTCTCTATCCATGCAGAAAAAATAGCTCGGATAATGATACGCGTTTGCTCAAAAACATCAGCTCTGCTTTTTAACTTGTTCAGACATAGAGTTTTTAGTTATTTTGTCCTGACAAAAAAAACAGTGAATGCCAAGTCTAAGAATTTTAGATATTTTTTTTGCTAGAAACTCAGCATGTCTGTGATTTGCATAGCGGCATGGTGAGAACTTGAGTAGTTTGCATTGTAACATAATAATCTGCGCTAGGTATAACATTGTTTTGAAGTGATGTATTTATCCATTCATGCAAAATAGCAAAAACAATAGTAATAAATGAGCTTAGCAACGAGAGATTGCAAACGGGCATGGTGAGAACTTGAGTAGTTTGCATTGTAACATAATAATCTGCGCTAGGTATAACATTGTTTTGAAGTGATGTATTTATCCATTCATGCAAAATAGCAAAAACAATAGTAATAAATGAGCTTAGCAACGAGAGATTGCAAACGACCAAAGGTTTTAGTGTAGAGAGCCCATATTTTTGCAATATATAAATAGCGCGTACATGCATATATATACACTCATTTTAACTTACATTGCCTCTAGGAAGGTAGTGGGGCGTTGTTTGAGTTTTCTATCAACCACACGATTTCCAGCTACATCTGCAAGCTTTGGCTTGGGTAAGTCACTGAACTAAACCATCTCCCTAGTTTTTGGGTGGCCAAGCAGACTTACCAGTAATGTTGGATTACTACAGATTTAAATTAAGGATTTAATGTGGTTAGTCTTTGACAAACGTAGTGGTTCTTGTTAAATGATTTTGCTAAATTTGAATGCGGTTGATATATTTTATGATGCATTTTTAACTTGTTCTTGAAATTTTGTAGATGAGCATTTAGAATTGTTCATTGGTTACTGATATGTCTTGTAACAAAGGTGAAGTGCCGTCACATCATGTAAAGCAAGAATATTGCGAAACAAGACCAAAGTACAGGCGAGGAAAACGAAAAACTGCTGTTAGAGTTTTTACAATTAATGCCGAGTCGAAATACTTGATTATTTCGGGTGTGCCATGTACTGGCCTAGAAAGTGATTTGGTGAAGTTATTTGCAAGTCATGGCAATTTACAGCAATGCAAAGAGTTAAAAGACTATCCCAAAGAGGAATTCACTCAGGTGTATCTCATTCAGTACCATCACATTCAATCAGCTAAAAGCGCAAAAAGAAAGCTTGATGAGCATTACTTTTTTGGTGGAATGTTGCACATTTGCTATGCACCAGAATATGAAACAGTAGAAGATACCCGTGAAAAAATAACTCATCGTCGACACTCTGTGACATCCAGAGTAAAGTTTCTACAAAAAGAAGACAGACAACAAAATAAGAAAAAAGAAACTCGAAAGCTTGCCAAAATAGCAAAAAAGAAAGTCAATAAAAGTGTCCAATTACCAGAAAAAGAAAAAGTTGCTTTATTAAACCTAAATGGTGCACAAGTAAATCTTTCAAAACCACCAATACCAACATTACCACCAAATTTTGTTAATTCAATTCCTTTAAATTCTAATGGAATACCATTAAGTCTTCCTCCTCCGCCTTTGCCAGATAAGCCTTTTAACGCTTTTTCGCTGCGAAATGAAAGACAGAAATTCTTGAGACCGCCGCTGTCCAACCCCAAGATTTTGGAAAAAGAAACTAAAGCGTGTGATCTTAGTTCTTGTAGCGTTAACACGAAACCAAAATTAAAACCCAAATCTGGGTATTTCTATGAAAAAGTTCTTCACGAACTGAAAATCAAGCCTGACATATTTAAAGCTTCAACTTTACCTGTTGAAAAACCTCACAATCAAAATAAAATGAATAAACTGTTTATTAAACCGCCACCATTTTTACCACGAACGCAGGAACTAAAGCAGTTGGATGAAATTAATAGTGTTGAAACCACACGAGATGGCAAGATACCATTACTTGGCTCTTACATACATGAATCAACCAGTAGCGAAAAGTAGCAGAATTTCTCTCATAGAAGTTTACTCGTAGTTGTTGCTGTGCAAAGGAACTAACTTGCAGCCATATACTGCTATCATGTTTCATCTTTTCACCATGTGGGATAAGTAGTCTTTCAAGCCAGAACAACCTATCGGTTTTTCCAAGTGGTGTGATGTGTATACCCACGATCAATCAACAACAAAAAGTTACTTAACTGCATATGAAAGGTACTCCATGTTTAACCATTCAGTTGAGCGGAGAAGTACACTTACGACATGTTGGTTTCATTAAATTTTTTTTGTATTTTTATTTTCAACCTTGCAGAATAGCGACGCTAAACATAGACAATTGTCCAAACTTGCTAAAGACTCCAGAGTTTGAACTTTCCACTATAATCGCATATTATTTTTATACGAATTTACTACTTATTAGGACCTCTCAAAATGCTTTTCCAAGACCACCACAACTCTTGTCAACTGATGGTGTAAAAGCATGACAATTTGATCTTGCCATAAAGTCAACACTAGCCAATTCTGCCACATTGTCCACTTGAGATTTCCCTACTGTCGTCGTAGTAGTAGGCAGTGCGAAGACAGGCCCTCACGGTCCGTTAGCAACTGGCACAGTAATTGAAACTTATTAAGATCTTTGGTTAAGTTATTAATTTATATTTTCAGGTTCTGTACCGCAACCGTTGGTCCAGAGCGGTAGGATGGGTTCCTGTTGATCATCTGTACGACGTTAAAGTTCTTGATTCGAGTTTTTTCTCTTCTGCTTTGGCGCAGTCAACTCGCACTGACACGCACCCATCATTTTTCAATGACAAAAAAACATGACTAAATAACCTTCACAGGAGGAATTTTTGTCTTTCTACCTGTGTGGCAATTACTGGTTGACTAACTTGCGCTTTTTGCCTATATCCTACTGCGTATCTGTGTGGAATGTGGTGAAAAACTGATCAATTCTTTGCCACCCAATGACTGAGCGAATAGCACTGTTTGTTGTTGCACAAAATGCGCCTTGAACATTACTTTTAATAGTGCTATGGAGTAAGACTAATGCACTATATTGAGGATACAAGAAGTGGATTAACTATACTTTACATCATTTCTCTTCATAATGTAGCCTACTGTAGGTCGTTGTATGCTTATTGAAATATTTCTCTACGCTAATAAATTTGTCAGCGAGATTGGAGATGTTAAGCTACCGTACAAATCTGCTTTTTTTCATGTATTTGTGGGTTCAATTTTGTTCTAGATAAGAGCTGTACACGTCGGCGGAGTGGAGCATGGCAGACATGCTCTCGAAACGTAGAAGTATGCAACCGGGAAAGCGCCATGTTCTGCCCTAAATTTCTCAGCTTTTTTCGATTTTAAGAAACTTTTCGTAAAGCAGCAAATTTTTTTTCAAATGGGAAAATATTAACATACTCGCGCCACAAAAACTAGCCATTTTCAATTCTATTTTAATTAGTTATGCGTGTTGAGTCATGCGACTAGTAAGCAAAATGTATCAGCAGAGCCTATCAAAAGTTTTAAGGCCACCTTCAATTTTTTCTCTTATTCAGTAAATAGCATATCTATGTTCAAATATATTTATTTCGTAAGAAATCAGGTATTCACATTTAACTCTTGTTTCTAGAGTTTATTTAATGTACCTGCTATATACATTGATCTATGTTTCATCAAAATTCAATACTTTGTGTGTTCTCCACCGCTCTTGATCACTTCCTTCAGACGCCTTGGCGTATTGTGAATCAAACTTTTGCAATATTTTTTTGGTTTCTTCACCCATACTTTCTTGATCTCTCTTATGAGATCTTAGCTCTTGTTGGTTGCTTTTCTGCAACTTTATCTTTCATTTTCATCCACAGATTTCCTATTAGATTGAGGCCGAGGCTGTTATCCGTCTATTCAGGACCTTGACCTTGCTTTTTGCGGAAAAATTCGTCACAACTTTTGATCGGTGGCAAGGGGCCACCGAAAGTGATAGCTGTGGAATTTCTCAATAAACCTGTCACTTTTTTAGCATAAAATTTTTACTTCTCTGCCATTAGCGTTGTTGTATTTTGCTGACAAACTTTTAACGCGAGAGTATTCTACGTAAGCTACATGCACTAGCGAATATGGAAGGGGCATTAGGCCGTGCCTTCCCCTTCTAACCTAGACAACAAAACAGGACTATCAGCTCAATTTTTATGTCCCTCTGTTTTTCAAAATTCTTTTGTATTTTAGCGGCAACCGGTATCGCAGTAGTCTCCAAAAGTCTTCTTCCAGTAAATGTATTGGCTACGTCACAATATATCTGTGACAAAACACAGGACTACAGTATAAGCCCATATCGCAAATAATAATTTATTCTAACGTGGCAAAGAAAACTGGTTTAATATTTGATTTATTCAAAAGTAGCTGGCATCGTCCACCGGGCTTCCATCACGGATATTGTTCTAGTATCTATGGCCTAGCCAATTGATCTTCTTCGCATGGGCAAGATCTTTCATTTTTGGAGAAGCATCTCAGACTATGACCTTCTCGTTAGCCGTTTTTGCTAGTCTTTTTTTGCTAGTCGTTAGCCGTTTTTGCTAGTTAGACTGAGGCACCGCAAGAGGTAGACTGCTTGGCCCCGCCACCCGTCTGTCGCATAAAGATGGAGGCATCCCGTTATGTATCTTGCCCGAGAACAAAACAAGCAAGCTTGTTCCTCACGCTATCGCTTTTATGCTGAGCGCCAAGCAGGGAAGCTGTGAATACCATTTTTTAAAGTGTTTTGGTATGACTCGACTTTGGAAATGAACCCCAGGTCTACCAACTGCGAAGCGGTCGCTCTAACCTCTCCGCCATTACGCCTAGTGGTTAGCAACTCACCGGCAATGACGGGGATAAGAATATCAGTTCAACCAGCAAGTAGTTGTCAGAACAGTAATAAAAAGTTAATGTTTTCTTACAGCCAAGTAAATTTTTGGTTTTAAAACAAAAATCCCTTTTCTTGAAAGTGAATCGAGTCGAGAATATTGTTGAGGTTATCCGTAGCCGCTATATTTCCTGGAAAAAATTTCGGGAGTCTCTGGGACTTGCTCATAATTGAAAACAGCCAACAATCTAACAAATTTTTATTTGGTCACTTCATTAAGTGTGTGGAAGCATAACTTCGAAGTTGTGAGAGAGCACCAAAGAAAATGACAGGAATAAGCAGTAGAATATTAAGCATAGGCTACTGCTTACGACTTTTTCGTAACTCTGGGCCTATTTTTATGTCAAATAGCAGTGGTTCCCAAAGTGGGCGCCACCGCCCCTTTGTGGGCGGTAGATATAACAAAGGAGGGGGTGAAAACAAAGCGGGCGATGGGGAGTCGTTGAGCGAAAACAATTTTGTCACAAAGGAATGACAAAGCAATATTTCTAACAGTTGTGTATGACAGTGTTTCCTCACCAAGAAGGCCAACCTTCTCAGGGGGGATGAACAAGACTTAAAGAAAAACCACTTTCAAAAAAAAAGATCTTCAAGTTTGTTTTGGGACAAAAATAGGAAAATCGATGCTTTCAAAAAGTCGGATCCACACGAAAAAGGAATTTGATTTTATGCTATTTGTGTTCGCTGTGTGGCGAATATAGTGAATGTAAGCAGCGATGGCATTTAAAAGTTGTAGGAACAGGTTCTATTAGAAAAAAAATCTATGAATATTTCCACAAAACAGTGCGAAAATCTTTTCTTTCTTAGAGATCGAAATTTTCAAAATAGAAATTCGCGCCGAAATATTTTTAACAACCCACCCCATGAGCTTAGAAAACGGCAAAAACCGGTTCGTGCAACCCGTCTAAATGTATGGGAGGTGAAGGATAACTTCAAAAAGAGCGGTGGAGGCAGTGTAATAAAAAGATGGGAAACACGCATAGGAAATCATCGAGTCAAAGTGTAAGTCAGCGGTTTACACGCTTGTAACATTCAGTTTCTGTTGTTTTGCATTAGCTTAGACCAGTGTTGGTATTATAGCGGAACCCTTATTTAAATTAAGCTTTGACTTTATTAGTATTATGACGGAACCTTTATTTAAATTAATTCTTAGTACAAAAAAAAGGAAATATTTTATTTCGAAAAGTTAATGTCATGGAAACCTTTTTTTTTAGATCGACCGCCTTTCGACATGCAATCTTGAGATATATTAGCAAAATTGGCAGCTGTGTTTGGAATTTACTGCGGAATTCTTTACGGAACGCAGCTTTACGGAACCCTTGATCTTTGTAATGTTATATTTGACAAAGTTGATGTCATAAAGACCTGTTTTTTTTTGGAGATTGACCACCTAGGAAAAAATTAGTCACTAATATAGCAACGGTTTTTATATTTCTCCCTTACAAACCTCAGTCTTGGTTGTTGCCTCCCTAATCCAAAGATTTTGAGGTGAGAATCTTCTTTTTTGAAGATCGATATTTTACATCTCTTAATTAAATAGGTCTATATGCGTTCAAAATTAAACGTGGAGACCTTTATTTTTCGGAGATCAACATTTTTGAAAGTCTCAAGTACCCAATTTGCATTCCATAGATTTTTTAAACTTTTTGGGGAATTCATATACAAACCCATACTAAACACTCGAGTTTTTATATAAATTGCGCAACAAAAATTTTTCTTGCAACACCCGGATTTTTCCCGCCCAATTTCTTTCTAGAATAAATTTTCCCCCTAAAAAATAATTCCTTCTTTAGGGAGCGAAGTAGGAAGTAGCTCCCGGTTGAGAACCACAGTGTTGAGCTATTTTTCCTGTAATATAGTTGAGGTCCACAGGTAAATTCTGTCGCATTAACGTGTTTGGTGATCAACAAAAAGATTGTTTCAATGCTTTGAGGAGGAGGAGGTTTGCTAGCAACCAGGAAAAAAAATTGGGAAACACTGCTCTAAATCTTTTGGCTAATGGTATGTTGCTTGGTCCTGGCACAAACGCATCCAGCGAAAGAGCAAATTAACCTGAAATCAAGCACTTAGAGTTTGTTGATTACAGCGTGAGGGTCAAAGACATTACGAAGTTTGCGTTAAGCCGCAACAGTTCTTCCAAAGTTTTTGAAGTCTCTAGCTACTTCTTGTTTGCTCTATTTTCGACATAAACCTACTTAGATATTGGATTTGCTCACAACCGAAACAGCCGAGTGTCTCATAAACTTTTGTCCGTTTATCTCTCTGCATGCATGGAAGCATAAATTCAAAGTTGTAAGAGGGAGCTAGAGCGCTTGATGCATATTTACACGAATAAGCCATCGAATATCAGGCCTACTTCTAATCTACGACTTTTTCGTAATTATAGGCACATTTGTATAATATAAAGCTTCTGGCTGCGCGTATGATGTTTGGACCTGGAGAAAGCATAGCTAGGGTTAGAGTAAAATAACTTGAATTCAAGTCCTCACAGTTAAGTTATTATAGTAGTTAGGTCAGATTTGAAAGGAGTTCAACAATTGAAAGACCTTTTGAGTCCAAGCCCTTGGAAACCGTGACTTGAGTCGAATCCGAGTCTCTTGGCGAAGTTGCTAGTTTCGAATCCAAGTTGGCGTCCACTAAAGCTTGAGTGCTTCCACGTCCAAGTTCATCTAATTCCAAGTTCTTTCGAATCCGAGTTTAAGCAAGCTTGGATTTACAAAAACTTTTCCTAAACGTGCTTTATTTCTGCATCGCACATAGGCCTACCAAGTCATAGGTCGCAAAACTAGTCCACTGTACAGTGGCAGTAATTGTGAACCGCTCTGCACACGCCGAAAAATAATTGACTTTTTTTAAATAATGGTAAGCTATTCACCAATAGAACAAAACATTTGGCTGAGTACTACATAAACCAGATGCACGTCCCATCAAAAACCCTCATTGCCAACATTTGCCCTAACTGACCAAATGTCAAACACAATTTAAGGCAAAAACACCAAATGGACAAAGTAACAAGTGTTTTTTTGGATATTGCAAGTCCAAAATAAAAATAAAAAAGGTTACTCATTCCTGGTATAGTTGGCTGTATGTTTTTATTTCATTGTGATAGCATTTTGTTTGACATTTTTTCTCATCTTTTTTTATAAACTTTACTAACAAAGCAAGATTTGCATAGCGCAAAAAGCTTTAGCCATGGCTTGATTAGAGAAAATCTAACAAAACGCATTGCTGCTTGCATAAATCAGGAGTCACAAAAAGAGCTCAAACAAATACTTGGAACTTAGGTGTAGTAGTTGCATTAATTTTTAACTTTCCACCCAGCTCCAGCCATTTTGCAAGCTGCCATTACTGTACTTTAAAACAGTAAATGAGGCTACAGTTTATCTGGCAACCGTGAACTATGTAGCTTCATGATGATTCCATTCTGACCGAAATCTCTCTACGGACGCATTGCAAGAAGTTACTGAGAGAACTACCTGTGCCAGTGGATAGAGTTTCGAATTTCAGAGTTTAGTTGCAAAAAATGGAGGATGGAAATAAAGCTTACCGTACCAATATGGAGTCTACGAATTTTACTAGACTGCCAAGTAATGGCAATAATTAAAAGTAACGTTAATATATATTCACAGCATTCCTTCATTGGCCTTGCGTCATCAAGCGTTACACCAATGTAGCTCTTTGGCAGAGTAGAGTAGGTTAGGTTATTCTCAGTAACATCTAACTTTATGCTAGGCGCAATACCTATGGTACCAAGGAGGCATAAACTGGCAAATCTACCAATCTTTTTGGCCAAGAAGGTCTCATGTCTATCGATATCGAGCCTTCTGCTGAGCGAAAGCTTAATGCATGTTTTCCATTAACTGTTTTGTTTTTGCTGCATTTTCTTTTTCCCGATTTTTTTCATCTTTTTCTACGTTGTAAATTATTACAACAATAGCCTACCGCCTAATACGACGGTCACGAAACAAAAAACACTTCGTTATCAACATTAGGTTGGCAGAAGCACGTGGAAAAAACTAAGTAATTATGACTCTGACAGCACTACTACACGCCTACCCGTAATGAAGCAAGTGCAGTGCCCACACCTTCAACCAGGGCCGTTGAGAGAATTTTCGTGCCCGAGGACAAGAAATACAAACGGGCCCCAAACAAAAAAGATAATTTTCAATTAACAAACAGCACAGAAACAAAACAGGTTAGTGGAGGCTTATTTTACTCTAATTACACCACTTGAGAAATAAATGGTTTGTTAGCCGCTCTGAAAGAACTCGCAACGCATTAGGAACAAAGGTTATCGGTACATACACCAAAGACTTCAAAATTTTTTGCGAGATCATGTACGAAAAGAAAAAAAACAAAGCAAAGAATACGGTTAGTGTTGTTCAGACTTCAGACAATAAAATACCGGAAGCAAAAAAAGGCATCTAGATTGCAGAGCAAGAAGATGTTCAAATTTCATATGACGCTTTTCTGCGGTAAATTTACCCTCCATAGGGTTTTTTAACGTTATAGCCCATCCTTTTGCCAATGATTTACTTGCCTAATCCCGCCCCGAGAAGCGTTATATGATATTGTTTGATCAGCCCTTAAGTGCAGCAAATCCAAATCGACGTCTACCGTATGCTGTCATACTTTGCGTGATTAAATTGACAAAAACATCGGGAGGTTCACTGACATTTTGCTGCGTTACCATCTTTAAGCCCAGCGAAGTAATCAATAATAGAATCAAAATTCAATTTTCTTACTTCGGGGGCTTTTACTGCTAGTACTCCCGAACTTGAAAGGCGGTTTTGGTACATTGAAGATCTCAATACGTTTTTTTACTCTTGCAAGAGTACTAAAAAATTGTTCAGCGGATGCCACGGTCACTGGAATGGTGCAAAAAATGCGTGTCATCACACACGTTAGAAAATAATGTTTCGAGATGTAGTTCGTGCAACTTTATCAACAGATCAAAGGACCCGAAATGCTCGATGAGATATTGGCAATACGAATCTTCTTCATACCTTTAATCTCATCAATAATATCATCAAATATGTCATTGCTATACTTTTCGAAGACCTCTCTGGCCTGTCTTTCAACTGTTGCATCTTTAGTTGTTGAATACTTCCATAACACCACAACGTATTATTCAGTTTTTCCGCTGTTTTAAATCTTTTGCGAGTGTTTGCTGCCACACAGTCAATCAAAACGTAAAATAACTTTCGTTTTAAGCTCATAACCAGGACCATGTGCTGGCGATTGTGTGGAGGCAAAAGATCTCTCAGCCACCTCGGGTCTTACGTCTCGCTGTATGTCACTCTTAAACGTTGCATTAATGCCAATATTTTCGGCGACAGCTTTGTACTCAGCATAGATAGCATCCCAGCTCTTCCCAATAAGCTCCAGATATTCAAGTAGGCTTTTCAAGCCAGCGATTTCAGCATCCAATATTACATCTCTTGCTTGAAGAACTCTATTTCTTAAATCAATTGAAGAGAGAACTTTAAACCATGCATAAGAGAAAACAATGCATTCAAACGATCTGCAGTATTTTAAAAGACCATTTGCATCAGATCTTGATTCCGCGAGCGAGATCAAGTGCCGTTTCTACAGCTTCAGCAATTTTTGAAATGCTCTTTGCAAAAGGTTTTACGCTGTCGATTCTAGCTCACCAGCACGTGTCAGACAGCTTGTGAAGACTACACCTCAGATGCAACCAAATTTCCTATTTCTGTAGACTGCTGCTGAAAAACTGATACAATTTTTCAGTTGGTTCGAAACGAGCATTAACTTCTGGGCAGGATTCAGCAGCCTGGGCACCACACAAGTTTAGAGTGTGGCAGGCACACGGAGAAAAAACAGCCAAGGTATTATGTCGCTTAATAAGCGATTGAGCGCTTTCATATTCCCCACTCATATTACTGCCAATGTTGTATCCCTGACCTGGGCAATTAGCAAGAGGTATGCCGCGTTTATTCAACGCTGTGCAGATCAAATTGGCAATGTTCTGGCCAGTTTTTTTGATGCAATTTACAAACTTTATTTAATTTTAATTAAGTAATCTTTCTTTAATTTTAAAATTTTTGTAATTTTTCTGCTCCGACAAGTGCAAATAGTGTAGCACAAAAGGAGTGTGCTCTTAATGGGAAGAGTCTGGTGTGGCATCGACAATTACGGAGTAGTACTTCGCGCGTTTTCTTTGCAATAGAAGCTCACATATTACTTTATCACCACAGCAGGCGATAAACTCATTTTAAGTTGCTGGTGACAGGTAGTGCACTTGCACCCGAGATTTGGACATTTGTGTTCTTTTTACTTTTTGGAAATGACTCTCCAAAATCACATCAGAATGACTTATTAACTCTAACATGCCCAAAAAATTACCGTTGTTTATATAACCAATGCGGTCGCTGATTCCACGAAAAGTTAGGCCTCGCTCATCTAAGAGCAGTACGACATCAATAACGTGGTGCAGTATTTGCCGCCAGACTTATACCTCGTTTTGTACACCTTGTATCATCAGCTCGTTCATCGATGATTGACAAACAAAACAGTGTCCCAAAGAACACTATTCCAAATAGCACGGTTTATGGTTTTTGCTGCTTTGATGCTTGGGAACTTTTCGAGTAACTTTTTTCACTTCTTCTCAGTAGAACATCCACTTGGTGTCGCAAAAGAGGAGCGGTTTGAAGACGTGCAAAATAAGCGACAAGGAAACAAAACAAAGCTTGTTTTGTTTTGCTCCACACTAACCAATCGCGTGGAACAAATTTACCTTTGGGCAATTTCATTTTAAGCACGCTAAAAGGGAATTACGTTCTGTGTTATCATCTGGAAACTGCAGGGAAATCTTCATGCCCTTTTCGAACAGCTTCATTAATTTGAACAGCTGAAGGATATTCGTTTTCTACTATACCAATATCGAAATCGTACAATTTTTACCCTGTTGCGTAGAGGACAATGGCTCTGTAGTTGCAGCTATTGGACATGAAACCGTTTCATTTTCTACTGAGAAGTTATTGCTAGGTTGTTCAGCGTCCGCTACTTTGTTTTCTGAAGCACTACTTCGAACATTGTCGCGGGTCGTGATGTTGATTTTCTTCCGCGTTAACTTCTGGAAATTCAGTGGAGCAGACAAACGAACCCGCTTAAGCAATATTTTACGAAGTGAAACCGGCAGCTCTAAGAGGAACAAAACTGGTGTCAAGTTTTCTCTGCCCCTTCAACAAACTTGCTTCTCTTTCTTTTCTCTTCGTAGCACCAGACCTGTGGTGGTACTTGTCCGTGAATATCATTATTTCTTAGCTTTATAAACTATAATCTGTTTCGAACTTTGACTAATTAATATGTAATTTTACAGAAATAAAAGTAGACTATCTGACTAATCTGCATAACATTTATTAAACAATATCGTATTATTTATAGTTTGATTTTTTCGATTTCAACGTCTGCATTTTTTTTGTCTGCGGTAGCATTATATGAGCTTTTTTTCACTATTACCATTGTTTGAAACCTTGGGTAAAATTATATAAAGCTTTGGGGCGCGGCCTGCACTAAAAGTTTTTTGAAATTTGCAGCACTTCAAAATAAGAAGTGTTTTATGAGTCAATAACCCTTCCGGCCCTCCTGATGATTTGTTATAAGTCTGAGTCTACCCAACTATGGGTGAGACTAATTTAAGGAGAGTCGAAATGTAGAAATTGTCGGAACAAGCAGTATTCTCACAAATCCGACTTCCAATGCTCAATCTCCAGACTCCATTGCTCCAAAATCGGTACAAATCCTTATGGTTGGGCGAGATTCAGTTCAGGAAATAGTTTTAATCGCTTTCTTTCATTCCTATTCCCTCAATTTTTATTCTAACAATTCCGACATTCCGATGCTCCGTAAGTTAGTGGTACCCAAACTATTTGATTTCTTTTCTTTAAAGTACTTGGCTGAAATACATGGCTAAGCATAACATCACGTTTGTAGGCTACTGACTGGTTACTGGGGTTCATTAGGAACAAATTACGCTTATACGCTAGGCTAACTTTAGCTACCCATAGACAGACCGGTTCTTATAGTTATCCAAAAAAGAGGTGTTCTCCAAAAAAAAAAGGCGGTCACCTGTCTCGCTGCTTTGTACTACTCGCGGCAATGCTGGTTCAATCCAAGTGGCCCGCTCAAACAGATGGGCCACTTATGGTAACTATTACATTCTAATATTCCAATTTTTTGTTAACTGCTTTTTCTGTTGCTTAATTACAAAAATATCCGGATATTTAAGCAAAATTCCGGGCATTTGAGTAAATTCCGAAGACAGAACTCCTGAATTCCGAACGTTTGGCAACCCTAGTTTAGTCTTTTGTAAAACATGAGTATGTGATTTGGTTTAATTTCATAAATAGGGTTTAGCAAATAAAATTTTAATTTATTGACCCGAGTTGAGTCTGACTCCTTTGTTGTAAACACTCCAGTAGAATTCGAGTCTTTCTCATATTTTTACTTGTGGACTCGAGTCATTTGGACTCTCGACTCAAGTCGGACTTTAGTCCGCGTCCGGATTCGAGTCATTACAATCAGTGGCGTATTTAAAAACAATTTTTGGGCAGCAGTAGCGTTTATTAAAGTTAAAAATCTTTTTTTGGTAGGAGATCAGCTATAGAAACCAAGATTTTTGCTCATGCTGCTCTCCGATCAAATGCGAACACCTTTTTTTTCGCAATTGTTGCCACTGTAATACCTTTGGGGGGCCATCTCTCTTTATCGCCCCCGAAATACGCCACTCACTACAACACTGGTTTAAGTTATTGATCAATACTATTATCCATGAACCAGGTTGTTCTGGTAAAGATACGGTTGACTTTTGTGATTCCTGCAATATTTCACACCAAAATTCACAAATTTGTTCAACTTTTCTACACTTTATAGATATGTTTTAACGGTTAATATCAGTCAGGCACACAACAGGGTTGTACAAAGACAGGCTATTGTAACTTGCCATTACTATAATAAAAGAATAAGCTTTTAGCCTCCCCGTATATTAATACTGTAAAGTACCAATCTACTTTATCGGGCAGTATATCAACTGATTGGTTTCGAAATGACAGTGGCTAACAACTGCTAACGCTGGTGCTACCTGCTGTTGTTTTTATTACAATGGTACCAAAGCTTTATGGCGAAACAGATTTTGAAGCATTGAAGAAAATATCGTGCTTAGAATGGTCCAACTGCTTAGAAAAAGGATATCTTTTCGCTCCGTCAATTTTGCTCGAATCTTTGTAGAAGCTTTTTTTTCGTCGATAGCACCTTGTTGTTGTCTTCCAAAAAAGCGTTGTTTAATCGCATTTTTACGGTCAGTTCGTTTTGAGAAAATACGGAGAACAAAGCATGCGATCAAGCGTTAATCGTGATATCATCTCACATGCTAATGGGATTAAATTTTTGCAAGATCGTAAGTTGGGCGCTGGTTTTCGTTTGAGGTAAGACCATTTTCCTCCGATGAAAAATTCAAATTAAAAAAATTATATTTGATTGTGACTAGGGGTGTTCGAATTCGAAACGAATTTTACTGGGGCGAAACAAACAAAATGAAATTTTACTGTAGAAAAAACAGTTTGAAAAGAAACGAAACAAAATTTTACCATAGAAAAAAAATGGTTCGAAACAAAACGAAATTTGGTTTCGATATATTTCGAAATTTTCCCACCATTCCCCTTCGAAAATTTATGTGACAATAATAAATGGCCGCTCGGTGCGTTCAATGCAGCTCGCATGTAAAGCATGTTTGTCTCACGGGATGTGTCCAATCTTTCACGGTTTGGTTTCAAGCGCATAACGAAACGATATTGCTTGGATTTCGAAAGGGCACCAAAACAAAGCAATTTAGCGTCGAAACAAAACAAAATTTCAAAATATTTTCGTTTCGAACAACCTTAATTATGACGTCATCATGACGTCGCCGACTTTGATATGACACTTATAGCGCAGGACGTGATCAATCCTGCCAAGTCTCATGTAGTTTCGGAGAAATGAAAGCGTACGCACGTACAGACAGAACTTTGCTTTATGCCTGGTATAGACTGGTGTGCATATGTTGTTTTCCGAATTGTACAAATGCAGTGCATAATAATTTTCTCAGGTGTTAGGCACCAGATACGTCACTGTCATAGGGCCCTCAAGCCTAGAGGTTTTTTAATTTTAGCTACTCTAGCTTACTGGTAAACCCGGCCGTGGGTAAAAATGCAATGTGCCAGTAGTATTAAAAGCTTCAATACGGTTCCAAGCATAACGTCGATTTTGTATAAACGATATAGTTTTCCTGTGACCGAAGAATTAAAATATGTGACAAAAATACCTTAGGCTTGTTTGAGAGGAATACTTTATTGTGTGCCCGAAAAAGGTCTTCGCTTAATTTTCGAGAAAAACGATCTAACTGCTCGGGTGGCATAGCATAAGACCGTTTTTGAACACAAAATTCTCTAGGTTAGCCTCCTTACAAAAACCCTAATTCAGGCCAGCACTTAACAAAGCAGTGCTTGTGGTAGCAAGGTTCTAAGCATTTGCTTTCGGATGTTTAGCCTGGGGTCATAATGACCCCAACTCTTCCAAACTATTTATCAATTTTTGGTCTATGTGAACTTGTCTGATTTTTACCAACTTTCTATGTAGGGTTGCCAACTTTGACAAATTTCAATAAAGGATACTGTGACTAGAGTTGCCAACCGTCCTGTATTTTAAAGGACAATTCTCAATTGGAGACCCTCTGTTCTTGTCTGGCTGGGTAATCAGGTGTTGACTTTTTTTTTTTTTTGGAGGCCACCAGGTAAAAATACTGCTCGCGGACATGGTGGCCTCCAAAAAAAAAGGTCAACACCCAGTTTTCCATGGGTTGTGCTACACAACCGCGATTGGACTATACTTTTGCAAAATTTTTTCGCTCTTGCAGTAAATTTTTTTCAGCTCTACAAATAAAGGACAATTCTAAGTTTTAATAAAGGACAAGGACGGGGGGTTCAAATAAAGGACTGTCCTTTGTAATAAAGGACGGTTGGCAACCCTATTTCTATGTGACCCCAAAAATGGTGATTACTTTGGATTTCTTCCTAAAATTTGGATAATTATCCTGATCATTTCACCGAAATGTCATAAAAGCCCTAATTATGGTTATCTTCCAAAATGTAACAATTTACCCTTTACCTCGAAATTTTTGGCTGGCTACACCCCTGCTTTTGGCTATCTGTTTATCTCAAACAAAGTGTGCCTACAACGTTATTTCTCTACTGACTTAACGTATTGTATTTTTTTGGAGTTAAAAACTGTAAGATTTAGATTTACATCTCGTGCGTGCAAAAAGGTAAGAAACGCATGTTAAGGTATACTGTAAAATAATTGCAACGTCAGGGCTCCAAAAAGTTAATCATTTACTGGAAACCATACTACACAAACACTTTCTTTCTCAAAGAAAGGCGATGCGTGTTAATTGTAACTCCTGCGATAGCTGCTTAGAGCCGTGGAAAATTTTTTAGCCTTTACCTTTGCTGAGAAACGACATCAGTTGATAAGCGTAAGTCAACAAAGCGATAAAGCCACGAAAAGCGTCTGCTTTTTGTCCATAAACCACGTAAAAATATTGTTTGCACACTTACTGTGTTCTCTGGAAATGGACAAGATGGGCTGTTTCAGTGCGAAATAACGCACGTGGCAAAGTAGCGCTATATATTTCGACTTCACATTGAGGTTCAGAAGCAATTTTTTGAAACTATGAATGAGGTAAGGATGTGACCATTTGGCTCGAAAGTATACAAGAAACTGGCTGTCTGCCTCTCGACTAATCTAGGTTTCTACAAAAAAGCAGAGTAGATTTAACCGAACCAAATACCTGTTGAATTTAGTGGTAGGGTTACTTAGTGGTCAAGGTTAGGTTATTTTATAAACTTTCTTTTTTTTGGCAATTTCCCTTCACCACCTAAAAAAGGTAAGCTTAATTTTCATTTTCAAGATACCCTAAAGCCAACTAAGAGAATGGGGTCTTTGCTGGGGCCTTGAGCGTAGGCAGCAGTAAATTTTGGGATGGGACAAAAATATATTTCTCGTCCCTCAATTTTCATCGAAGAGCTTTATTATTTTGAAATCGTCGTTCCGTTGCTAAAATACAGTCTTTCCTTGATCAAATTTATGAAATTTCGGGCCATGGCTCTTTTGCCTCCATAGTTACGCTTATAACTGCAGCTGGAACAATTGGTAAGGCTTCGTACTTCGTTTATTGAGTTACAAAATAAGCCCAGTCGCGATTGCCACACAAATATGTCAACAGTCAAGAACAAAAAAAGCGCTTAGACTAAGCCTATTGTAGAAGCATTGTGTCAGCTAAAGAAAAATGTTTTGGAAAGTGAAGAAGTCTTAATGCCGGCCTACTCTCCGCTCCATACGCATAACACCTCTCTGATTGAAGTGTAATGACTATGGAAGCAGTGGGTGACTGGAACCTATCAACGAACAAGATTTTCGGTTTGCCCTGCAAATAATGCATCAAACCATAAAATCAAGACGCTAATTCCAAGTTTTCTTGAAGTGTTTAGCATAAAGTTGAAAAACATTTAACTTTTCAGTATGATTTTATGGTTCTTCCGCAAAAATGAATTAGACGCAATAAACTGACGGAAAAGTTGAGACATTTGAGGACAGTACTGAAGTGGTTGAAGCAGTGCTACTCAATATGGCGGTCGGCAATAGAGTTCGACAATACAGAGCTCGGCAGTAGAATGCAATGCATAACAGCATTGACTATGTACATAATATACGCCGTCTTTAAAGATCGTTTCAGTAAAAAGGCGCCAAAAAATTGTATGCAATTGACGGAGGTGTTGACAGGAAAAGTGGTCATCGCTTTTCTCTCCCTTCATTAACTTTTATGGCATTTGGAAGGAGATAGCCGAAAGCTATATTATGATAAACGATAATAATATTTCATAATTTTTGAAAAAACACTTTGAAACAAAATATAAACAGCATGCACCTTCTTAACCCGATTTTTCTCTTCAAAGGGATGTCGGAAGCAACCCTAAAATTTCCCTTTGAACTGCATGATTTACATCTACATTTGCAAACTCAACGGATTTAATTCCAAAGGCTTAAAAATTGAACTACTTGGAATAAAACCAGTTGAGTAAACGAAGGTAGCGGAAGATCATGCCGCCTATGTACTTCATCGCCATGTGCGACCCAGCAATTTTTTTCGGTTTGTACTGTGGGAAAAAATGATGAGCAAGTTGGATTGCACTTGAGAGGATTTCCGTTGGGCTTTCAACAAAAATGGCCAAGCTATCCCAGCGTTGCTGTGGTATCTCGTTACAAATAAGTAGCGGCATGATGTTCTAGCTCTCCTGTTATCACGTACAACTGTTTACTAGTTATCTCTTTTACTGACTAATCATAAACGAAAACACAGCAACTCTACACAATACAATCAATCACTATGACGTCACAGAGAGCTGCCACAGAGCTCCTCCCCAGAAACGCATGAACAAAGCGGTTCGTTTAGACCTTCTTAGGTCTGCCCCGTTTTCGAGGCATTGTCACAGGCAGTTGTTCGTTTGAGTCAATGTAGGCTGGCTTCAGTCGATCCACTGAGACTGAGTCTCTTCTTCCGCCAATGTCTAGTATGAAGAATTTTTCTCCGCGTTCCAGTACACGAAACGGACCATCGTACGGTGGGGCTAAAGGCGGTCGATGTGTATCGCGACGGACGAAGACAAAATTACCTGTCAAGAGGGATTTTGGGACTGAAACAACGTTCTTTGAATGGCGAGACATTTGTTGGGGTCGATAATCTGCTATCTTTTCTTTGAGCCACGGTAGAAACAAGTTATCGGTAGATGAAGTAGATGTGGACGGAAAGGAGGCATCCCCTGGCACTTTCAAAAGTGTTCCGTAAACTAGTTCGGCTGAGGAGCACTTTAAATCCTCTTTGGGTGTTGAGCGTATTCCTAAGAGCACGCATGGCAGTGCATTAACCAATTGGAATCCTTCAGTCGCGCCATCAACGCGCTCTTTAAATGTCTGTGGAAACGTTCAACTAAGCCGTTTGCTTGAGGGTGATAGGCGCATGTGCGGTGAAGGCGAACCCCGAGAAGATGAACCAGCGTGTCCCACAAATGTGCGGTAAACTGGGGACCACGGTCTGTTGAGATGTCTGCAGGAACACCAAATCTAGCAACCCAGTTGAACAAGAAAGCTCTGGCACATGTTTTGACAGTAGCATCCGGCATGGGTATTGCTTCTGGCCAGCGAGTAAACCTGTCAACCATGGTCAAGAGATAGCGATGACCTTGCGATTGGGGAAGGGGGCCAACAATATCAATGTTGACATGAGCGAAACGTTGGTGAGCGAGTGGGTATGTCGCTAGAGGCGCTTTGGTGTGGGTTTGCACTTTGGCAGTTTGGCACTTGACGCATTGCTTGGACCATAAGCCAACATCCTTGTGTAACCCATGCCAAACATACTTCTGACGCATTAGCTGTCGGGTTGTCCGGATGGAAGGGTGGGAAAGACCATGAATGATGTCAAAAACTTTCCGACGCCAGGATGGAGGAACGACTGGCCGCGGCAGTCCTAAAGACACATCACAGAGTAAATAAACTTTGTCTGGTCCGACCGGTACATCTTCAAGCTGTAAGCCTGTTATTGCTGTTCTGTATGCCTGGACTTCAGGTATCTGTTGGGCTTGAGCCATAGCTACAAAATCTAAATCCGGTGGTGAGGACACGACCATGGATAAGGGTGCGCGGGATAATGTATCCGCAACTAAATTTGCTTTTCCGGCAATGTGTCGAACATCTGTAGTAAATTCGGAAATCACTGAGAGTTGGCGTTGCTGTCGGGCAGACCACGCATCGGAGGCTTTTGAAAAAGCAAACGTGAGTGGCTTATGATCTGTAAAAATTACGAAGTGACGCCCTTCCAAGAAGTAGCGGAAATGACGGACGGCCAAATGCATCGCCAGCAATTCGCGATCAAAAGCACTGTATTTGGTTTCCGGTTTGCGCAATTTTCTACTAAAAAATGCAAGAGGCTGTAACTGACCATCTACTATTTGTTGCAAAACGCCACCTACAGCTATGTCCGAAGCATCAACACTAAGTGTTAAAGGTGCGTGGTGTTTAGGATGATGTAGCATGGCAGCGCTAGCCAGTGCACCTTTCACATTCTCAAAGGCAGTTTTCAAAGTTTCATTCCAAACTAATAGCCTAGGCTTATTTGCGATGGTTTGATAAATTGGGGCCATGATTGTTGCAGCTAGTGGTATAAAGCGATGGTAGAAATTAATCATACCTGCAAATCTTTGAAGGTCCTGAAGCGTGGTTGGGTAAGGAAAAACTTGTACTGCCTCGACTTTGCTTGGAAGCGGTCGTGCACCGTATTGATCAATCAAATGCCCAAGAAACTCAATTCGACGACGACCAAACTGGCATTTGTCCACATTTACCACCAAACCAAAGTCTGCAAGTCGTTGGAAAAGCAACTGCAGGTGGTTTTTGTGTTCCGCCTGCGTGGAACTGGCAACCAGGATGTCGTCTAAATACACAAAGACGAAATCGAACGGCTGGCAAATGCTATCCATTAGCCGTTGAAAAGTCTGAGCGGCATTTTTCAGGCCAAATGGCATGCGTAAAAATTCAAACAAGCCAAAAGGCGTGATCACGGCGGTTTTAGGGATATCTTCTTCTGCCACCGGTATCTGATGGTATCCCCGCACCAGATCCACTTTAGAAAACACGGTAGCACCAGAAAGGCGAGCCGAAAAATCCTGTATATGCGGAATAGCATAACGATCAGCTTCGGTGATCGAGTTAAGACGGCGGTAGTCGCCGCAGGGTCTCCATCCGCCTGCAGGTTTCTGCACCATGTGAAGCGGTGATGCCCAAGGACTGGCAGATCGTCGAATGATTCCCATGTTCAGCATCTTATTGAATTCATCGCGGGCAATTGTTAGTTTGCTTGGAGAAAGTCTTCTAGGGCGAGCATGAATGGGTGGTCCCTTGGTGACAATATGATGCACCGTTTCGTGTTCGGCAACTTTCTCACAAAATTGCGGTGTTGTGATTTGCGGAAACTGTGCCAGCTGTTGAGCGAACGCATTTTGTTCGAGGCCCAAAGCATTAAGTTGGGGTAGTAAGCCTGGGGCCTTCTTCATGGGAATGCTGGTAAAAAGCTGTGCATTTACCAGCTGTTGGTGCTTCATGTCTACTAAAAGGGAATGCGCCCTTAAGAAGTCAGCCCCCAGAAGGGGTTGAGCGACATTTGCCACGACAAAAGTCCACCTGAATTCACCCTGGGGCAGGGCCACCGTCTCCGCTCTCGAGCCGAAAGTGGTAATCTTGCTGCCGTTAGCCGCCAGTAGTACTTGTGCGGACTGTCTTTTTTGTCGGTCAAATCGTGTTGCCGGCAATACGCTTACTTCGGCGCCAGTGTCGATTAAAAATTTACGTTTGCTTTGGCAATCCCACACATAAAAAAGGGCCTTGTTTGTGCCGGTCATCGCTGCCGTTAACGACGACTGGCTGTCTCGTTTCCCTGATAGCTGCATGGGGGACAACATTTATAAGCTTTATCGCCGAAACGCTTATGATAAAAACACAGTTTCTCTTGGTTCCGGCTACTGCGTTGCTGGTCTTGGCCATAATGAGCCCCTTTGCGTGGTCTCGAGATACGTGAAACCGGTGGAGCTGTAGCTCTAGCCAGCCACAATTCATCTGCTCTCGCCGCTAGCTGGCGCGGATCATTCCACTGCTGGCCTGACAGGACCATACGAATGTCGTCTGGCAACAGTTGCAGGAACAAGTAGTTGAACAGAAAACACGGACGATGATTTGCTATAAGTGCCAACATTTCATCCATTAAGACTGAAGGTTTGTTATCACCTAGTTGCGGCATGTTTAGCAATCGCGCGGCACGTTCATTGTCGGACAAGTCAAAAGTGTCCAAGAGGCGTTTCTTAAGCGCTAGACATTTGTGATCTCGTGGGGGATCTTCGAGTAAGTCGATTACTCTTTGCGCGGAATCTTGGTCTAAAGCTGCTACTACGTAGAAGTACTTCTTGTTGTCAGCAGTGACCTGCCTGAGCGCAAACTGAGCTTCTGTCTGTTGGAGCCAGACCCTGGGATGACTAGTCCAAAACTCTGGCATCTTTAAGCTGACTGCGTGTTGCTGCGTCTCTTGCTCGCTTGCCATGGTAAACTTTCCAAATCACTATAAGGAACGTCGTGGTCACCAATCCAGCTCTCCTGTTATCACGTACAACTGTTTACTAGTTATTTCTTTTACTGACTAATCATAAACGAAAACACAGCAACTCTACACAATACAATCAATCACTATGACGTCACAGAGAGCTGCCACAATGTTATAAATATTTTCAAATTTCTGTGCTACGGATTTTATTTATTTGTCATGCAACTTTAATTTTAAAAATAAACAACTCTTTGCAAGGGTTGCCGCTTTTTTGAGGTGAAGGAAATTTGTGTTTTCCATAAACCTACAGCAGGGGCAAAACCGTCGAGAGTAAATTTTGCTCTCAGTACGATCATCCATGGAAATGTGGTGGAAGGAGAGAAACAGACTTTGAGGTGTGATTGAAGTACCATATGTTAGGAATACAGCAAATGAAGAGTTGTAAAACCTTTACTCACGCTGCATCGAACGTCGCCCAGAATAAAAAGGTTCGCGTTCAAGTGTTAGGTAGAGTGGGTTCTTCAAAAAGTAGTTTACTATTTCTCCGCCAGCTATCCGTTCTCGGAAACACCCCGCCTTGTGCTTGGTGAGGAAAATGGGGCCATCGCAAGGTTGAAATGTTCTGCGATTTTGTAAACAACAACAACAAATAAGGCAACTTAGTAACAACATTTACCGGCACAGCAAGCAACCAAAATCATAACAAATCACAAAATTTCCACCATCAAGAATAATACTGCTTAGCGCTAAATACTTATTGCAACACACGGTAACATGATGAGTAAAAGAGTTTAGGACCAGGTCAAAGTTACTTGGAGAAAGAAGAAAAGGAGTCGACCCAATCTTATCTTTTTTTGTTCTTTAAAAACTTTTTAGGAGACTTTTATTTTCTTTTGTTACAGTAACTTTATAAAATGATTCCAAATCAATTTTGTTTGTCGGCTAGCTATCCTTCTAACTTAAAGAGACAATTTGAAATTGTTGCAAGCAAGTAAAAACTACTTTGATAAAAACCTTATGTAAGCATGTCTGGGTAAAGTCATTTGCCACTTGTTCGGGAAGCATACTTTTTTCGTTCATGCAAGAATGGTGCATTCCAAATTTTCTTGCATAACTATGGATAAAGTAAATTGATATTTTCCAACCACTAAGAGTCCACATTATTTAATTTTTGGCTTCGCACTCCAACAGGGTATTCTTGGCCCGATAACTTAACACTCAAGCCCCAAACCTCAAAATTCAAAACTTAAAAGCCGCATAAAAAAGCGTAAAGGATTTCCAAATAATTGTTGTTTTATCTTATCCGTACAAACATTAATAATTCGCCAAAACCTGTATAATGATAAAGTTAAACATGCTATCAATATTGTGGATAGAGTTGGTATACTACTTCACGGACAGGTTTTTCAGTTTTGACAAAATGTTTCATGAAAATAAAATCGTGTACGATTTGGAATGAGTCCGCCTTGAATGCGATTCTGAGCGCCTTCAGCTGTAAAGAAAAACAACAGATAAAAGGAAAGAATTCGTTAAGTCCAGGTATCGTTTATCCGTTGTCTATTTTCACATTTATTCATTCACTTTGTCTGTTGTATCCAAAGTGTCTTGTGACTCTTGTTTTTGAACAGCGACTTTCAACTGCGTGTCATTAAACGTTGAATTGCTTCTACTTTTCTTTCCTTCATTTTTTTCGACATTGTGCTTTACCGATACTGAAGTTGAATCGTGGAAAAATCGGCTTCCGGCCTTTCCAAAGGCAATTTTGATAAGTCGAATGTATTCACGGCGAAATCTTGGATTCAGGATCACGTAGATAATCGGATTTATGGAGCTGTTGAACCAGCTAACAACAGAAGCGCTCATGTGTACACGAACGTCAAAGTCAGAGCTGGAAAATTGATGAAGAAAATGTTTTAGTTTCAGTATGAACGACTGCAGTAAAGTCTGTTTTAAACACAGAAAAATCCTTGCGGTTATGTTGTGATACATCGACGTGTTTAGGCTTTTTTGAAAGTTACTGATGGTGTTCGCACGCACCGCGCATTCGACCTCAAATGCTACAACCAAGCAAAGAGAAATGTCTTTTGAAAGGGCACAACAACGCGGACATCAAGCAGTTATTAAACTCTTGATTGTGAGCCAACGTATTGAACACGTCGGTTCGTCCCGGGTGAAATTATTCTGAGAAGTGGCATTCTGGCAGCTCGTCATAATAAAAGAGATCTCCATCGCTAATTAGTCGTTGCTAACAACTCTTTTTAAAGTTTTGAGGGAGCACTATTCCAGGCAGCCCTAAATGGCACGGGCCCTAGTGACGTTATTGACAGGTCTAAATGTTGTACTATTGATAGCGGATGACGGTTTGAAGCTTGCTAGAGCTCTGCAATTCGATAAAATTTCTTTTTTCTTAAGGGGGAGGAGCAAAACTTTGATTTAGCTTTGAAAACGCTGTTTTGCCAGAAGCGCTCCGTGTAATTCTTATCATCGGTGGCATTGCATCAAAGTCGTGTTCACTCTTAGCTCTTCACATTTGATGTGATACCACCAATGCTAAAAGCATCAACAGAAGTTTCAGGCAAAACAGCTTTTTTCAAATCTATATCAAAAATTGAAGTTTTGTTTACAGTGTGTCAAAAAATACTTAGCGCCATCAAGCGGTTAAAAAATCAGAAACAGTTGAGTCTATTACTGATAAAAGAAAGCAATGTATTTTGTAACAAACAAGCAATATCAAATCCTAGGTGCATATTTGAGGGCGGTTAATGATTCAACACGCCGCTCTCTTCCCCCAAGAAATGAATTACTCATTATCTCGTGGATGTTATTTCAGCTAATAGGCTACGTACTTGTTCGGGATCAAGTTTACAATCACACTGGGTAAGAAAGTGATCATGAAAGCAACGCAAATTACAACACTGATGATAAGCATTCTTTTGTTATTCTTCGATCGCCTAAAAGTAATATATTTGCATCATTTGCGTTTCAAATGCATTCTCTGTAGTTTTTTTATGGCATTTTTACTACGGTCATTTTCCTCTTGCTCCACAGCGGATTTAAAAATCTGATTAGACTTATGCCAAAATTTCCGTAGGCTTAATCGATTCAAAAGAAAAACTTGCTAAAATCGTCCAATTAAGGTTTGGTTGTTCAGATCAATATACCAAAATTTTAGACGGAGTTAAAAAATCACTCGTTTCCAATAACATAAGAAAACGAGAATAACTTCTTTTTGTTAGTGCCACCAGGCGGTAAAACTTTCAATTATTTTTGTGCGCTACCAATAAAAAAAATCTATCTACTTACCTTAACTCTGCCATACTCGCTTTCCTCTTTGTAAGTGTGATGCGTTTTCTTCCAAGATTGGAATCCGTAGATTTCTGAAAACAGATAAAATAACCATCATATAACATTACAAAATTGTCCGGCAAATAACTTTTTTATTGAACACAAACATCTTCGCTGGTAAATACTTAACAAAAACTAGCGCCAAATGGCGGGGTGAGGCAAAAATTTCGTAGAAGGGAGGGCCGAAATTTTTTATGTTGGATCACATGTCTTGCAGATCACCTTCTATTTTATTTTTAAAGGCTCCACAGAATCATGGTAAGAATTAATGAAATTTTTCCAATTTTGAGTATATTTACCGAAATTAAGCTTACGTGAAAACTTTTTTTGAGGTCATTAAAGAACTCTGTCAAACACAGAATTTTTATAAATTTTTTAAGAAGGCAGTTGCCCTTTTTACCTCCATGGCTATTCCCTTGAAACAAGTACTTGCTAGGTTGTGACGGATCCAATAACTATATCCTTGGGACTATAAAGCAAGCTACGAAAAACCAAGCGCTGTAAAACATTTAAATTTTCTTTCGGCGCTAAAACTTTCCAAATCAAAAAGGCTTTTTGACCACACGACTATACGGCCCACATAACTCGCCGCACTTTGCCTAGTTAACGTTTAACAGGAGCATCTGCTGGCTTTCGAAATTCGAACCAAAAGTGGCTCACTTTAATAGCGGATTTTTTATGCTGGCACACCGCATTTAGATTCAAGAAACGTTGAACTTTTGCATCAACGTAAGTAAAAGTTACAGTTACCTGAGTGGCGTTACTTTCTATTTAATGTACTCAAGTAAACGCAGAAGCAGCAACAAAAATGAAGCTACTCAAGCTCGTAGCTCGTTACTGAAAAATCTATTCAAGTAGTTTACCTAAGTAGAACTACTTCGTTTCTGACCATCTCTTTGGTTATCAAATAGTCAATAATCATCATCTATTATTTTATGCAAATCGGAAAGTTCGCATAATTGTGACAAAAGATGTGTAATGTTATGACAAAAAAAGAGAGCGCCAACTCCTAATGCTCAATATTTCAATATCAATTGTAAAGTCTGTGGTATGACCTGAGGAAATTTAACCAGAGCTTATCAATTGCAAAGCGAAAGAAGCAATGTTTCAACCTTACAATATTGCAAATGAGCTTAACCTCTTCAGCCCACTTGCAAACTATTGATTAGAACATTTAACGCTTAGTCATTAAAAGTAGCTGAGCAAAAAGCACATTAAAGTTATAACTTTCTTGAGTTAACAAGCCGAAAAGAATAGAGCCATCACTTCCGTTATTGCAACTTGAATAGCTCGGAAACTGCAAGTGATATCTACGCACTTCCACTCGGTTTTCTATCTTAAACCACATCCGTGTGCTAACACAACCGTGTTTTCGATGTACAGTAATCGAAAAGCGATCAGCGACCTTAATATTAAAATAAGCTAACTTAACTTGGGCTTCAACCTCAACCTTAACTTGTTAACCTTGACCTTGACATCAACAGCGACCTAAACACACCAAATTGGCGTATCGAAGATCTTCATTTGCACGAAAAAACTCGAATAATGTTAATACGTAAAAAAACGGATAATATCAATTGTTCTAATGACCTCCAAACGAAAAAAGTTATTAATTGGAGCCAGATAGTATTGTTGATTTCGGCATTGGCTTGCACTCGACTCTAAGAAGCTTCAAAGAAAGTCTACATGGCCTTGTGCCCAGGAACTTTACATACGTAGCTTCGTCGTTGCAGGAAGGGTGAGTACTGGCATTTGCTTGCACAGTGGCAAAAAAAATAAAAGAACTGTCATTTTTTGATTGATTTGTTTGATTTACCCAATTTCATGAGGCACGTGGGCTATTGCTATTTACGTCTGAGAAAATTTTCGTGCAAAAATCAATACTTACAACATTTTGTTAAATAAAACATTTTAAAAATTAGCCACCAAACATTTTGTTATTTTGTTACGTTTGTGGATTGTGTGCTGCCCAGCCAGCTACTTTGTATGACATAGATCTCACTTATTGATCTATTGTACCGTGTTTGAGCAACGAAAATGATTCGCTCATCAGCTGCCATTTCAAAAATAGCAAAGATTTAATTAGCGTTCTACGTTTAGAATGCCTTCAATTTTTCTTAGTAAGTTTGTATGAATTACTTTTGTGCATGGGGGGCCTCGGAGGAAAGGGGCTTAGAAATACTACTACTTAAAAGTTAAGAAGGTAGCTTAAAAAGTGTTCTAACTTAAAAGTCTTTCCAAATATTAAGGTCTTATATGAAAGCGCTATGATAAATCGGTTAAAGAGTGCGCCTTACCATCGGCAGACGTGGGTCCAATTCGATTGTCGGGTAATGCTAAATGACTTTAAAATTTTATTCGCAGCCTCTTGACGTTAACCCCGAAAGGGATAATATGGAGAAAATGCCGGCAAGGTTGCGTGATGTGTCCTTGGGTAAGGTCAACAGAATTCTGCCATCTCTATGCGGTAGACAAATGGTACCTCGCCGACAATTGCAAACTGACAGCCTCATCTACAGCAGGTGGCAAAAGATAACCTTCGGCCCACGCAAGAGAAGCTGATTGCGATCTGAGGATACCTAGGCTGTTGAACTACAGAAACAGTTCATCACGATAGCTCGGAGCGACAAAACATCGACTCGCAATTTTAAAGTTAAAAGATAGAGCTTGCCGCCAAACTGCTTCCAAAATCTAATTTTTTTAATTTTTCTGTCAAAAAAGGTTACTTCCTAGAAGCCGACCACAAAGACGCTCCCTTTTTAAATCAACCAGTCGTCTAATATAAAAAAGTGAATTTTCAACAACAATGTCCTAAGCAAAGCTATCAGCCACAGCGTTGAATTGCAGTCGAAGGAGGCGAGAGGAAATAACTAATGTGTACTAAGACGCTTATTTTTTGGTATACTTTTTAAATTATATAACAGCTGTATGAAAATATGAATCGGATGATGGGTCTAATAACCGTCAGTTGGCTCCATAGAAGATGTAATGAATAGAATAAAAACCTTATTTTTTAATTTTTCTCCTTAACGGAATCACCCCAGCATTAATTATATTGCTAGTTCCAAGTGGTTACGATCGATAGAGAGCGTCTTATAAGCGAGAAACAAAACAACAAAGCGAGCGCTGAAGGCGCGAGGCTTCCGAAGGGAGCAATGCTATTGAGAGATATTGTCAAATTTACAAAGCCATCCCTGGACGCGTTTCATCCTTTTGGACTCATCAGCAGGGCTTTTCCAAGGGCCAAGAGATCCCCTCAATAGCATTAACGTTGATTTTTATAAAAACAAACTAACACAACGCACACGACTTACGTGCCGTTTACTTTTGAATGAGGTTCCATTTGACGTACTGCTAGCCGCTTAATTATGGACCAAAACTGATATCCTTATACAGGGTGGCCCAAAAGTAGGTATACAGTTATTAAACTATTTTTTATGTGCTTTGAAGTTACCAGCAGTGCACTTTATGTGGCCCAAAAGTAGGCATACAGTTAATGGAGAGAACTATTTGGAAATTCTTTGTGAAGTGGTAGTGCCACAACTTCAAACTAAACCTAACTTTGATGAACTCTTCTTTCAGCAAGATGGAACTTCTCCACATTATGCGTTAAGAGTAAGAGATTACCTTAACAAAGTCTTTACACAGCGTTGGTTCGGAAGAACAGGTAGCATTGAATGGCCACCATGCTCACCTGACCTGACACCAATGGATTTCTTTTTTTGGGGTGTTGTAAAGAACAAAGAGTATGTAAAGAACAAGGAGAAGAATCCCAAAACAGTAAATGAATTAAAAGATTGCATTTATGACGCATTCTGAGAAATTGATGCAAATTGAAATTTGTGCTGCACGGTATGTCAGAGTGTTTTGAACAGATGTAAAGAAGGACATTTTGAGCACTAAAAAGATTAAACAGTTTCCATTTAAGATATAACTATCATTCTAGAGGTTTAAAAGTGCCTACATAAGAACTGAAAATCTACTTTTGGACCCAAACCCTACTTTTAATAACTGTATACCTACTTTTGGGCCACCCTGTATATAGCTGATCACACAAGCATTGATTAAGCATAAAAAGTCTTCCAAAGGTTACAAGCTAAATGTGGTGCTTTAAGGCATGGCTGGCAGCACGTGGTTCATGGCAGCGAAACTCGGCGCGCGAAGGGGCCAGTTGGAAATACGCGGATTCGAATCCCACAGACGCGTCGCATTAGCGTTGACGTTTCAGAATACAATGTGCGCGTAACGTTAAAAGGGGGCGCTTAACTAATTTCGGTGGGTCCCAAATGGCTGCACCGCGGCTTATATAATGCACGGCCGTCAAGAGGTCAACCACTTCGCCTATTCCACTCCAAGCATAGCTACCGATTCCGACAACTAGCACACCGCACGGGTAATAACTAGTGTGTTTCATAGCGCGACCCGATAGGCGACGTAACTAGCGCCAGATACCACTTAACAATCACACGCAGAGATTCCCCCACACTATTCTTCGGCAGGGTTTGCGCGATCACAGTGCTCGAGCTACTAACAGGGCCTTCGCACCACAGGAGCACACCGGAACGCGAGTTTCACCGAACGACGAACTTGTTAACATGAACGGTCCCAATGCTCCGAGCCTGGGTATTAAGCTTGGGGGATGTATTAAGCTTGGGGGATGCTTCCTAACCCATAGGAAGCGATATTACATTGCTAGTTCCAAATGGTCTAAATTTTTCCCAAATCCATTTCATAAAATGCAGGTTGTTTGATTTAAAGAAGCCTCTTTGTACCGGTGCCATGAAACCGGTAACCATGCACGCGGTGTCGGTATAATTTTTAAAAAGAATCATTGGCACTGGTACAACAAAGAGTGCTTCGTTACAGTCCACCACTGTATAAATGTCACTAGAGCAAGGAACGCTTCGCAGTCGTCGCCACGCGAGATCCCAATTTTAAAAGCGTAGCCTTCAGGGTGCTAAATATCGTCAAGCTATGAAACAGATCCTTATTTGTTTTAATTGAAGAAGCACCTGGTTATATAGCTCACTCGGACTGGTGGAAGAGTTCAACCGTTCATCTTGTACTGCAGCTACGTCACTCTTACAAGCCTTGAGCCTGTGAAACTAAAGTTAGCGTAGTAATCTCATCGAAATAGGATTCAGACTGTAGATTTACTTCGAGACAGACATTGATTAAATCATGAATCATGCTTGTGTATGCTGTCATCAAGCAATTAAAGATGGCGGCGATTTTCTTTTCAGAAACATGCATAGTAGGTCTTGACCTTTCTTGAATTTTATGAACGAGCAATTTCAATAACAAATATTGTTATTTACAATAGTAGCTAATGGGAAATTATACGGTTACATTACATCGTTTAACTGTTGTTGTTGGAGCTATCAGGAAACGCCCTTATCGCGTTTTTATTGCTTTCTAATTTGCATGGGAGTCATTGACGCGGGACCATGGTTTCACAGTTTACAACTTTCAAAAGTACTTTGAAATAGAAGGCGGTGATGAAAAAAATATTTAAAGTCAAAGAATAAATGGAGACTACAATGGCACTCTTTTATAGCATCGCAAAAAAGCCCTGTGTATTTTTTCATTGAGGACCTGCCATGACCAATTATATTGGATGTGACTTGTTGATAATTTTTGAATGTGGTGATCACGGGAATACAATACTATCATTGTATCTCCGCTGTTCGGTCACCAGCTTTATGTCATAAAATGGCTTGACAGGCTCCATTCTAATCATCGCTGACTCGAAAGCGTCAAAGCTTTTGGGAGTTGCGACCGAAAATTTTTGTTTGAACGTGATAGGTCTTTGACAAGGTTGCTACTGTAAGTTCAGCTACATTTTGGAAGAAAAAGCTTTTTCTTCTAGAAGTCCTTTGGGGACCCAAGCAGGTTCAAGTAATCCCATTGGAAAATATCGCTTTGTTGTTACCTGGCGAACAAGCATTGATTTTCCTGAAGTAGAAAAAGAAGCAGTGCCCGCACTTGCATCGCTGCTTGAGCGCAGGCCTCTGGTCATTGTCTGGGTCAGTTGTCTGGCTTTGTTATGAAGTTTGACGAAGATTGCGACGTAGAGTGAAATCATGATGCCCAGTGGAAGAAATTGAAACAAAACTCGAAGAATCTGCAAAGATAAAAGCGTTGTGAAAAACCGCGTTCTTGTGTCGGAAGTACTCATACAGCATAATATGATGTATTTTATCGGCAGATGTCACTTCCGCAAAATCTAATAAACGGGTGAACCTCGTCGACCTATATTGTTTTTCCCAGTCGCTTGCATTTTAACTGAGCGTTCCTTCCGGACCAGCGTCGCAAAGTACATAGAGCTTTTGAAAAGAGCGGAAGGGGCATAAGTTATTAATCCGTCAATTTAGTGCTGTAGACCAAGAGTTCCCGAATAGTGAATCGCGACCCAAAATTGAGTCGCGAGACCTTGCAGATTGGGTCGTGAAAAAATTTGCGTGAGGACCTTTTTAGGGACCCAACTGGAGACGATTGCATTTTGAGTTGAATGAAACGTAAAGACCTTTTTTCTTTACTTTTAGAGATTTAATCGATAACGTGTTAAGTGAAGCGTAAAGAACTTTTTTTGGCCATCAACATAACAATGAGGAGTACCCTGCAAATCTTTGGAAAATTATTTTTCAGAAAACTTTGCTTAGTCATGCTTGGGTCGCGAGACTTATGAACTATTTTTTAAGTAGAGCAAAAACTATTTGAGAACTCCTATAGTAGAACTTTACGGTTATCTTTTTTCTTTAGAAGTTGCTTAAAATTTTGACAAAAATGAGCGTTTTGGAATAAAATTTAAATAAACACATTTTAGAGATCACTCGCAATTACCACCTTAGATATTTGTTTTTTTGTCACTGTCAAAGAAAGGAGTGATGGTACAACGCTCCCCCCATTAAATACGCTAGTTTTGGGGTGTACAACCTTTTACGCAGGCTGGCCAAATTCACTCAATTTAACTTTCCGGATAAGAACCGGGTCATGTTGAGCGTGACACAGAGTCTTTTCAAGATGAAAACTTTTACTGGAAATCACTCACGAACTACATATGGAAGGAGTCCTTAAACTGAATACTTTCTTTTGGAGATCAACCAGTGGAATTGGGCCAAAATCACATCGTTCCGCGGACCGAAGATTGCACACTCCTACGCCAGGGGGTGGCGCTTAGCTCAGAAAATAAATACTTAAGAGGCAGGATTTAATTTTCGCTTGCCGTAATGACGTTATCAATATTTAGTTGTCTTGCAACTTGGGAGGAGAAGAGGGTGTTTTCCCATGGCTACATATCTGTTTCTGGAGATAAATTCATTACTCGCTAGATCGTTTATAGCACAGGAAAGAGAGGCAAAGAAAGTAAGCAACTGCTGTAAACAAGATCTACACAATCAATCTACTGTAGAAGACTTGACCAAAGAGTTTCTGAAACAACACAAAGTGAGCAGTGGTCTATTATTTAGTTTGCTTTTGATGGTGAAAATGATAATATTAGAACTATTGCTTCCCTCAAAGCAGCTTACGTAAGTCTATACCAAGACTCTATATCAAACAACTGCATAGGCATGACCCCCTGTTGGCCCTAAATTTTTTAAAGCGCACTAAGCATGACGTCACAATAGGCTATCAATGAGCAAACATTACATCATGTTCCATACAATACGAAATTGGTTTTTCCACCTTTATCAACCAGGACGTACAATCAAGCGTCAGTTTGATGTTTGCAACAATACTTTTACCGGATGTTCCGTCAGCCTGCTGCATTATCTACAGGGTGGAAAAAAAGAATTAAAAAAGTTATGCACAAAAACATGGTTGAAAGTGCTTCAATGCTTGTTCTAACTTTCGTGAGAATGTGTTTAAGAAGGGGCGCCATATTTTCAAAATCAAAAAAGAGGACACTTTTTTGAGAACGCAATCAAAGAAAAATTTTGTTGTTTTTGCTCTTTCTCAACTTGAAGATTTTTTTTCTAGAGAGCCATTTTTCGAAAGTATTTGTTTGGCTCATTTGGGCCACGCAGATCTTTTTCTCTTGATGTTGTATTTCGATTGTTGAAATCGTTGATTTTGCTCTATCTTAACTTCAAAATCATATTTTTTGAAAATAGCTTCATAATATCGAACGGTGCTACTATAGCGTGAGGTCTACCACTAAATTATTTATCCCTCACCCCTCTATAGCTACACACTTACTACTATAGCTATAATAATTCCGAACACCACAAATACATTCCACACACAAAGGTAAATTTATTCTAACGATACACACTTCGTACATCTTCTAAGAATGACACAAATAAATCAGTGGTTAGGGTTAGGGTTTGGGTTAGGGTTAAGGTTAGGGTTAGGGTTAGGGCAGTGGTTCTAATCCTAACCCAAACCTCACGCGGTTTGCACCTCGGTAGGTGCGAGTCAAGCGGTAGATCTCACCCTGCATCTCGGTAGGTGACTTATGTCGGTAGACCTCACGCTATAGTAGCACCATATCGAACTTTGCGCTCTTCACTTTTGTTGCAATTGGTGATAAATGGTGAAAAGGAAGGCATTTGTTTATTTTTGTCCAATTGAAGGAAAGTTGTTTTACCTAGCAAGAGGAAGACACGTCTGATAAAAAAAAGATGTATGGCAACATTACTTTAAGGGTTTACGAATTTCATTTTCAAATTACACCTCAATTGTATCCGCGTGCGTTACAAGAATGGAGAAAACTCCGACACCATTATAGGGGACACTATCAGAGGACGAGGCACTACTTAGTTTGGAGACTACTTTTGAAAACACTCATGATTTAAGGGTTAATCAAGCAGTCATGTGAATGAGCTCATTTATGCTCTGTTTTTTGATTTTAGTCAAACTAGGCCACCGCTACAGATAAACTGTTCGGCCCCACCATCTGCCACATAAAGACGGAGGAACCCCTTAAAGTACATCTTCCAAGGAGACAATAAGTAAATTTGCCGGGATTTTCTCTCACACAACTCTTTCTAAGTTAAGGCCAAGTAGTGAAGCTGTGAATATTACTGTTGAAATCTTCGACATGATTCGACAAGAAAATTGAGCTCAGATCTACCGACTTCGTAGCGGACGTTCTATCCTCTGCACTACCGCGCTGGTTTGAAATAGGGGCAGCTTGTCGACCTTGGATAAAACTTTTTGAAGTCGTCCCAGGCGTTGCGAACTCCAGTGACACCAATCTGCTTGGTCCAACGGCTTTGGTATCTGTGTGCTCAGTGTTGTTAATTCTCGCTGAAGTTATGACAAGCGATTTTGCATCAGAGTCTGGCTTGATTTTTTAAATGCAATGCATCCGAAAATTTTTGTGTTGCACCAATTTACCATGCAAAAGTATTCTCGAAAACTTGCATGAAATTCTTGGTGTTTGCACAAGTTTCCAAGTTGCTCAGGTGGTCATGATAGCAACTGAAAATAGACGCAAAATTTGTTAAAAAGACCCAAAATAGTGCTACAAAAGAAATTTGTTTGCTAAATCACTTGCATTTTTTTCAATGAAATGTGAAGTGGTGACATTTTTCTACATCTCATCTTTATTTACCTGCTGCAAACATAATTTTGCGAGCAAATTCCATTCCTGTGGCACTGTATTTCATTTGAAACCGCAAAAGGTTACAATAATTATTTTTTTGTGTTTCAAAAAATTCCAAGCTGACTCACATTTTTCAATTTTGTCGAGAAAATTACAACCTGGAAATCCCAGTTGCCAAAAATTTTGTTGCTATGAACTCGCATTGACAAGGCTACCCGTATCTTAATCGCTGCAAAACGCCCGATAATGACACAATTTTGTAAGCAGTTTCGACCTTTGAACGAAAATACGCTGACTTTGCACGATGTATTTGATATTTGTTTAAATTGTCTTGCACGATTATTTTTTTGTAATTTTCATTTTTCTACAGACTTCAACAAGGAAATGGCTTAAACCTAATGTTTGCATCGTAAAGGTAGTTTAAGAAATTTTAAAAAGTGGCAAGGGACCATTGGCATCACTAGCAAATGGAGCGGTCACTCCGGGCGACAACACTTGAGGGGGGACACTTTTCTGAAAACATCTTAGTGTTACATTTTTAAAAAAACACTTCCGCTAAAATTGGGATACAATTGCACTTGTCACTATTTCTTAGACAAGGCTCTTATTAAATTTGGGAAAAACCTTTGTTGTTCGATAATTTTTTCGAGACTTCAACGTAGGCCTACGCCATGACTTAAAGAAGGTAAACTGATTGTATTCTAATCTGTTATCACTTGCATTAGCGGTGCGGTGGTTTAGTGTTCGAGTGCTCGCTTCGCAGTCGGAAGATCTGGGTTCAGTCACCAACAAAGTTTAGTCACATCAAAAATCTTGAAAATATTATTCAAAGATCTGTTGTTTGGCGCTGGGTGATGTGGAGGATGCGATATGGGGCGTACTTGGTCTTCATTAAAAAGATTACAATGAGACTCGATGGGCTGTGCGGGTAGTCACCCTTGGCGCCACAGCAACAAAATAACCCTTAAGTTTGCAATAAAATTGCCTTGCAAAGCGACTGAATATTTGCTTCGTACCTTGAAAAGCATTCGAATCAGCCTTTTTTTCGATAAGGCCCTAAGCTAAATACCGAGGTCAATTGTGGAGCTCAATTTTTCCTTACAGAATGCATAAATCTGCAGAAGTGTACCGAGACATTCTAATAGAATTTTTTTGAGAGGTCACTTTGTAAAATTAGGGTGAAGACTTTTTGAATTCACCAAATTTTATTACAAAAATGAGTTGATTTTGGGTAAAATAAAAGGGAGGACATTTTATAACGCGGGTTAAGCTAATTTTCTGCTTTGTCGTTGAGGCCAAATGAGTCGACAAAGAATCACTTCCCTCCTCCCTATAGCCTTTGCCGGTCTTTATTTACTTGCAATGCCAAGTACAACGCAACATAATTATACATAGCCAAGGGAGAGGCGTGGGCGAAAAGGAACAAATCCCATTCTCTAGCTTACACAAGGAAAGGTTGAGGTATTTTTTGTGTCTTTAATGGTTATTTTTTTAACCTTATTTAAAAAATTATTTTAAAAAATCTTATTTAAAAATCACCTTGCAAATTGGTTAGCAGGTGTTGCTAACAAATATTAAAAGAAAACTGTTCCCTCCCTCTCAAATTTTATTCCTAGGCACGCTACAAGCTAGCATCTATTTTGTAATGTCTTTTAGTGGTTCAACTTGATGGCAATTTGATCTTTGATCTTTTATTAGCATACGCGAAACGGTGCTGTGAAAAAGATTCCTTTGGCTTTTGCAGAAGACAACGCGGACATAATTTCTCCGCTAGCTTGATTCAATAACTGTTGTTTGGCTGAGAGTGCCTGCCAACTTGAAGAACGCTATTGGCACAAGTCACTTCACAGTCACCATATGCTCAGTTTGTTTTTTGAAGTTAACCAACCTGCGAATACGCTTGCCATTCTGATGACCTGCAGATGAAAGTGCAGAGAAACTGTTTTTTATGGAAACCAGTAAGAGCGTGATTGGGAGTCTTGCAATCTTCACTTGTACCAATGAGTGTCGGCAACAAAAGTAAAGGTGCGAATGTCCAACAGAAGACCAACACGAATTTCATTCTAAAAAATGCAAAGTCAAAAAGATACTTTAAAGTTAGGATTGTTCCTTAATTGATCGGCACCTATCTCGGCGCACCCTGATTTACATAAATTGAAGATTTTATCACTCGTTTAATTTTCATTTCTCTCTGCCTGGCCCAAAGTGGTTGCATCTGTTGGGCTCGCTTGAAGACATCCTATTACCATAATTAAGCTCAGGTGAAGAAAGGTCAATATTGTTTGGTTTGCAACCCTCTAGGTGAGACAAACATCGAAATCAAATCCATGCGACTGGCACTTCTCGATCAACTGGGTTTATGACACGATGCTGCAACTCCACGTCCAGCCTATTGTCTTAAGTGGGTCGAAGACTGAGCAGTTGCCTCTTTTCTCCAACTCTATGCACCACCATTTCCACCAGCTACCTCTACTTTGAATCGCAACGACGTAAAAAGTACAAAAAGCCACTTTCACTCGGTGAAAATAACATCTTTTGAAAACAGAAACGAACCAAAACTTCAGAAATGCGCGCTTGCTTTAGAGCGGTGTTTCCCAACCTTTTTATTAAACTGCCTCCACCGATCTGTCTAAAGTTATTCTTCACCTTCCTTATTTTTAGAGGAGTCATTCAGCCGGTTTAAAATATTTCGGCGTGAATTTTCATTTTGAAATTTCGATCTCCAAAAAAAATCCTTGCCTTGTATTGGAGAGACATTCATCAACTTTTTTCTAATAGAATCTGTTCTTACTACTTGTTAATGCCTCCAGTGCCTGCATTTGCAATATTAGTAACAAAACGAACACAAATAACAAAAAATTAAATTGCTTTATCGACAGGATCAACTTTTTGAAAGTATCAGTTTTCCTATTTTTGTCCCAAAACAAACTTGAAGATCTTTTCTTTTTAAGTTGCTTTTTTGCAAGATTTTATTCACCTCCCACAATATCTGATTTTCCCTCCCTCGGGGAAATCGGCCTTCCTGGTTGGAAACCACGACTTCGGAATTACACTAATTACCGGTATTCTTTTCCGAATGCAAATGCGTTGTGGGCAGATGATGTGGCTAGTAGACGCCTGCTCTGATTGGAATTAATTCACATGTGGTATGTAGTATGCGAAGGTCTTGCGCAAATTGTAAAAAGAGTAGCCAACAGCTCGAAGATCATAAAAAGGTCATTGTTTTAACGTTCCCAAGGGAATACATGTGTTGCTGAAAGAACTTTTCACAGCTATTCTTGCTTTCATAGTATCTAGCAATATATTCAAAACAATTACTTTAATTTTTGTAATATGTTTGTAAGAAAAAACCCTAACAGTTTTTTTGGTTTCTCCTGATCTGTAGATACCCTTTTTTGCGTGTATATCCTATATATTAATATTTAATGTTGTATAATATTTGCGTGCGCGTTTTTTTTTGCAGACAAACAATCTAATAAACTGAAACTGAACTGTAGCTTGTTTATTAGTATTTTTCTGGCGAATGTCGATAGAAAAAAGGACGAGGTGGATAAGATTTGAGTTGACATTTTCAGTCAATTAATTGTTAAGATGCTGCGATGAATGACGTGGATAATAAGGCATTCTCGAATTCGCAATCAAGCAGCTTCGATGAGGCAATTATGAGAAACATTTGTTGCGCAAAAACCCCTCTTGATTTTCAAAAAGTGGTCCGAAAAGCAGTTTCAGGGGCACGCGAAAGAAAAGGTTATGTCTATCCTAATCGATGGCAGATACTCTTTTCAAACAACTTGTAAAAGACTTTTTTAAAACTTTAGCTACAAAAGAATATAAATTATTAACAAATTGCAAGGGGTCGGTTGGGAAAATTTTTTAGAAATCTGGGAACCGCAATTTAATGTAACGGGAGAATTTCTCCTTGACAGCGATAGAAAAAAAATACCTGAAAGAGTTAAAAAGAGCGTCATAGCGTCCTGGCCAGAACACTCCGATAAACCTGTTTGTTGTGATAGCCACCAAGAAGACTACAGAAGAATAACCACAGCTGAAATACGAGAAGGCCTGAAGTCTTGTCGTAAAAGAATCATTTCCAAATGGCCTGAAAATGATCATTAATTAGGTCTACAGGTGACAATGTGATAAAATCTTATCATTAATAATTCAAAGTGTCATAAAAGCAGTGTTCGGCTGTGAGATTATTATCCATTGCTATATGTTGACATTATCTCAGAAACATTTAAAAACAATCTTCTTTTTGAAAGTCAAGTTTCCGCTGACGTAAAGTTTAAATCTTTTGACCACGGAACAGTAAAGTTTTCTATATTTTGCGTATTTGAACTCTTGAAAAGCAGTAGTTAGGTACGCTCTATAATTTCAACGATGAAAGTTACTGAAACCCATAGTTTGGATTGACTCCGGTAGGACATTTTAACTAACATGCAATGTTTTACTTACCATTGCATTTGAACGTAACCAGCTAAGTTAAATGGCAGCATTAACGAAGCGGTGACGAAGTCCACAATGCTAAGATTTACCACCAAGGTGTTGAACGTGGTTCGAAGTTTCCTGTTTGCGAAGAACGCTAGGATCGTCAATAAATTACCTATGCTTCCAACTGTGATAGCGAAGCTGGCCACGGTGATGCCGAAAAACCTACAGTGCAAGTATTATTATTATTATATATTAAAGCGTCGCCCTTGAAGAGAAAGATTTGAAGGGCGTCGCACAAACTTTAAGGGGACGACCTTCTTAAGAATATTTCGTGAAGTTTTGTTTCATGATGGCCATCAAATGAAGATGTCCTTAACTATTTTTAAGTTGATCTTCAAAATTTATAAAAACGAAAAATGGGGTACCTTATGCAAGTTTTAGCAACAGTATTTGCAAAAAAGGTTGCTTTCTTTTGTGCAAAGTTGTAGAAAGCTATTGCTACTTTTTTTTTGAAGACACTTCTCGCTAGCATAAGTTAATCAGCAAGTTATGGTTCACACTAACTTCTACCTGAAAGATACCGCCGCTGAATCTGCATCAACAAAAGTCGAGTTGGTTACAGGTGTTGCAGTCATTTTTTCACACAGTACAGTAGTTACAAATTAAGTAAACGCCCTATTGTCTTTCGTCTGAAACAGTGTTCAAATGTAATGGTGCAACAGCAAATTTTTCCTCTTTTCTTTCGGTTGGAAAAAGATGCTCTAACAAAATGTTTGAAATATAACAAAATAAAATAAGTTTTTCAGTGACTTTGATCAAAATTTCAGCTCAAAATGCGTAACTTCGTATTAAGCCATCATCGACTAATGTTTTGCAAAACAAGTCCCTGTGCTCTTGTTTTTTTCCTTCACTTCGATAGTAGATAGATCTCACCTGTAACTTAATTATCAGCTAAAGTAACTCGTAGTGGCACTAATGGCGCTGGCTGTAAGCAATTTGCAAACTTAAGCTTTTGCTGTTATTCCAAACACCATGTGACGTTTCCTAGAAGTGACAACGCAAAATTGATGTAAAACCCAAAGAGTACATAAAAAGATACAAGAAGGTAGTTAGTCCTAACAGCAGTGGAACGTATAGGAGGGTAAAGGTCCCCAATCCGGGATGAAACCATTCTAGGGGGTGTCACCTTGTAGCAAATTATTTTCCTTTAAAAAAATGTTTTTGCCTGCAACTTGCAATAGATCAAAGATATTTTATTCAACTCTTCGACGTCACACAAGGGGTTATTGCTTACAGTAATCGCCATTACCAAACAGTGGCATTGCGAGACAACTTTTGCTCTGTAATATCACAGGCTAACTCCACTGACCACTATCATAAGTCAATTTTTCCTTCATTAAATCAATAGTGACCGTTTAATTGGCCGTTTGACAATACTGGCCGTTTGACAATACGCTGCATTAGAATACGTTCTTTAAAAGATAAAAGTATGTTTCAGGAAAGGAGTTACAAAACACAATCCTCGTATGATATCAAGCATGATTGCTTGAAGGACTAACCTTGCGTTAACAAGCTAATTTCTGTGCTCTGCAGCATGAATTTAAACAAACCGTATTCTTTATGGTCTACTAGATCTAAACAAAATAGGTGCAACCTTTTTACTTTTCAACGGACAAATTGAGAAGTGCTGCATTAAAAATGACGCCACCCTTTTTCTTTTTTAACACGTCAGATCTGCTCTCGTTATCTGTATGTCAGGTTTAGATGAACTGAGGTTACTGCACTACGGATGTGACTCATAGCACTCTAATAAAAATAACTCAATAAAACAGTGTCGGAAAAGTCTTAAACAACATTGAGTAGACTTGTAGTGATCTTTAAAATGGATTTTCGGTTGGGAAATCGAAAGGGTGCTGCGAAGGATTGTTTTGCAGCGGTTTAAGGTTTCTAAAAAGCGGGCAAAAAAGGTTTGTCTCTATATATTTATCCTCGAGCCACGAGAAATCTTTTGTCCGTTATACTGAAGTAGGGTGGCCTATAAACTCGCTTTGGAGTTACCTATAATGCAGACTCAGCACATTTTTGCCACAGACGGTGCAACCAACACCGCAAGTTGATGTAAAGTTACCTTCCTAAGAGTACTACAGCATAACCATCGTCAAGATCGAACGTATCATCATCGTCACCACATACGGCGCTTGAACCCACTCCACCACGTGGCCAAGTAACTTAAAAAGAATTTGTTAAAAAAACAAGATGTTTCTATGTTATTGTCATTAGGTTTTTAATCCCTCTAACGACCCCAAAAACATCTTCAGGTACATACAACATTCAAAATACTTGGATCTAGAATCAATAGCGCAGGCTTTAAACAATTGGCAGCAAAAAAAGAGCTCGTTATTTTTTGCAAATAAGCGCGGATGAAGCATTTCAGGTTTTTTATGTGCGTGGGTGTAGAGTAGAGCGAATTATTTGGCCAAAAATGTGTAATGAGGAATAACAGGTGCGTACCTAAATATGATCTATGGCAGAAAGCTTGCTCTCACCAACGAGATCTCCTTACCTTCCAATCGCTATAAACTCGCTTATTGGTAAGTTACAAGGTTTTAACACATGTTTATATTTAATTGCTAATAAAGCCACTAGCGTTTTTTGAAAATGGAGGGTAGCATCCGTACAAAATTTGCATTTTGGCTGAAGGGTGACTACCTTTTTTAAAAAGTCAAGATAAGCTCGCCAAGTAGTCTTCGCCACTCACAAATTCATTTCAGGCAACGTTACACCTCTGAGAATGAGCATAAAGTAAACAATTTAAATCATTTCTACACAGGCACAGATATTATCAACAAAAATAAAATTTTTTAGAAAATTTTTAACAAAAATAGTCAATAAAATGCTTTTTCCCTTTTAAATGCAACAAAAACCTTTCATGAATGGCCTTAAATAAATATCCATTCAATTATTTAAATCTTTGCTCTTCCATAGTTTATTTATTTATGCGTCTATCATCCAATATTAATCATAACGAAACCAAACAGTGCATTCGCATTTTGTGCCGCATCTGTCTCGAAGCTGTTATCCTCAGGATGCTTTGAGCATCAAATCATTCTGTAGTCCCTTCCGTCGCACACGCTATGATTGCTGAAGGAACCGAAAGCATTACAAATCAGTCATTTCTGGCTATAGCTAACTATATTTTGTCGTAGGCCTAACCTTAAAAAAGTAGAAGCAAAACATAACTTAATGTAGACTGCTTTTTATTTTACTGCCTGATCAACAGCTTCAACTAACACTTCTTACTTTTCCAGTTAGGCTAATTTCTTGTTTAGCTTTGTAATTATGATTTATAGAAATAAGCTTTTTGCCTTATTTCTGATAAGCCTATCCTAGCTCAGAATTAAACTGCAGCCCAAATTACGCTGCAAGCAGCGGCGTAAAGAGGATTTTTGAAAGGGTTGGGGGATGGAGGTGGAGGAGTCCATAAACTAAAAAGAATTAAACTAATCGATTGCAATAAAATGTTCGCTGGCATATTCTTTGCACAAACTCAAGTCTTCTGTTTTTACGTTCTAAGTCGTTGATTACTGCATCACATTCAAGGTTTATGTCTTTACTAATGTAAAATTGAGCTTAACCCTTTAGTCTATCTTCACCCCTTCTGGTACGCAATATTGTTTTCAAAAGCTTCAAAGCGCTAAATGATTGCTCATTTGCAGCTGTTGCGGTCAAAATCGTTACGAATATTTGCAGTAGTTTGAATATTAGTAGGTAAGTACCTATTTGCAGAGCTACTCTCAGAGCATCCATTACACGATTAGGGTGATTTCTAAGTTTGATGTGATTAGTAGCAGCTCCAACGTGGCATCTAGGCCTCTAATACAGTTAAGCCAGATGCTAAAATTTCTCAAAAATATTTGCAAAAGGTATTACGCGAGAAGTAACGCTTTCTGACGATGTGCAGTCAGCTGGCAACAATAGACTTGAAAAAGCACCAATTGGCAATGTGAGAGTTAAATCCTTTTTTTAAGTTGTATAATGATAGTATCCATATAAGGAAGAAACGCTGCACGTCTGTAGTATTGCTGCCGCGTTGTGGAAGGAAGATTTGGACGGTTTCATTGTCTCACAGTGGTTTTGGCATTTCGATAACGCCATATAAACTGCTTGCAGTTTAACTGCAAAAGGTTTGGTAATTTCGAGAATAGTAACCAAAATTTCTACTGTTACATGAAAGTTCTGTTGACGAAGATGCAAAAATTATTGCTATGCCTGGCGAGTTTGATCCACCAGCAGGCCCCAAACTAAATTTTTTCAAGAGCATTCTCAACTGAAGATAACTGAACTGCTCTTTAAAGACGCTGACTGCTTCCTGACGTTCTACTCACTGGATTATGCAATGTTGTTTTGAACGTGACCGTTTTGATTCAGGGCATTTTTCATCAACGGAACGTCGAGAATATTTGTGTTTTGTTTCACTCGCTTAAAAATATGGCAATTTTTCGCTAAAGTGAACACTTTTTAATTTCAGGCACCCAGCTTTCAATCGACATAAGTTGAGCAAATGCGCTGTGCAGTGCGTGCATACTGCTGCGGGGCATTTATCGCGGATGTGTTTTTGCACCCAATTTTTTAATTCCAGACACTGCAACTAACACAATCGCAACCTTGTCCGACATGTCGCTAATATCTATCCGGATTTCTTGAGAATGGTGGAAATTGGGGTTGCAATAGCAATACCAATTGAGTTGTGCGTCTCGTCTCATACTAGAAACCAAGGATTTTTCCTTTTTTTTTGATTTGTTTTTGTTAACTGATCGCAAACTACTAGGCCTACCAACACCAAACTGGGCACCATTGGTCGCCACACCGGTGTGGTTATCCTGATGGGTCTAGGACGTCATGACGACATCACATTCTACGTGAGTTGCAAAGATGTAAATGTGCGTACGTACGTACGTGAGCTTTGACCCCTCCAAAATTACTGAACGTACAAACATCAAACTTAGTACGATCAATCACCACCCCAGGGTGAGTTCCATAAGGGGCTTCATGACGTCATCATCGAAGACAATTTTTTCAAAAGTCGCTTTTTTGACAGGCGAATGCAATTAAACATGAATAAAAGCCAGCGTACGACTTGCCAGCTTAAAAGAATTTTGGCGTTTTTGAAATGTATAAGGCCATAATTAACAACTAATTGGAAAAATAGTTTTCATGAATGTCTTAAAAAATTTTTGCCGCAGAAACGCGATTGATGGCTCATTTGGAAGATATCAACAAGTTTATTCCCAAAGAATTAGTTCCTTTTTTATAATTACTATCGACGCAACAAGCGATTTTGTGTTTGACCACCATTTCAAGCAAAATTCTTCAAAAACTACTGGACATGCAAACTCGAAACTTGGCACCATTAATCAAAACACTAAGATTAGGGTCACAAGAAGTTTTGTTGACGTCACAATGACGTCATAGTCGAGTAGAAATTTTTTTAAACTGCATTTTTGACTAAGGAATGCCATTTGTAGCCTAAATAAAAGCCAGCGCTTGATCGGCCTACTTCGCAAACTTTTTATTTTTCTGCAAGTTATGACGATGTCACAATCATTAATTTATTGTAAAAATTGTTTTCTTTCATTTCTTGAAAAATAGTGACCGTAGAAAGACGATTGATGACACTTTCAGGACATATCAACAACATAATTCCCAAAACAGAGCTGTTTTTTACATTTAAGAATTATTGGCGACGAAAAAAACGATTTTGTGACTGACAGATTTTAAGCTGAACTCTTTCAAAACCACCCAACATACAAGCTCCAAATTTGTCATCATTTATCATTACATCAATGTGAGGATCACTAGGAGGTTGGTCACGTCATGATGACGTCACAATTCATGATAGATTGTTTAAAAATTGCATTTTTAATGGAGAAAAGCGATTTTTTTGATTAAGCATGAATTAGCACCAAATTTCCCCACTTCAAAAAATTTTATGATTTTAGGAACTGAGATCACGTTTTGAAATCAAACTTTACAACAATTTTAAGCTTTTATTTCAAACGCAGCGCGCGATATTTCTTAAAGCATTCCGATTATGTAAGACTTAATTTTTCTTTTTTTCTTGAACGCGCTGTATGGGGTGCCAACAGTAAATTAAGAACACTTCACTTTTTTTCAATCGCTTTACCAACATAACCGAAGGCGTTCCTGTGTAACTATTCGCAAAAGATGAATCATATGCGCTAACCTTTCTTTGCTGCTAATCCACCGGTAGTTATAAATAGGCATAGTAAGCATAGTAGGATAGTACAGGCATAGTGGGCATAGTACAGCCATAGTGGGCATAGTGCAGGCATAGTGGGCATAGTGACGTCACAATGAGTAGGCGTAGTACAAGCATAGTAGACATAGTACAGGTATAGTAAGCATAGTACAAGGCATAGTGATGATAACTAGAGCTTTTAATGTAAAATCTTATTGCACCCCCTCAATGCTTAAATCTAAACTCATAAAATTACTTTTTTTTTGAAAGGAAAGAAATAAGGCTTCTTTATATTGGTGCGACTGGTTTTCGGTCGCACACCTCCCCTACTATCTTTGTACCAGTACTATGTCTAACATGCCTGTACTATGCCTACTATGCTTGTACTATGCCTACTATGCCTACTATGCTTGTACTATGCCTACTATTTATAACCACCCCTAATCCACTACCAAACCTCCGGCTGGAACAGTAACCACGCTTATGCGTGATCTGAGCAAAAAATTATTTTGAGTAGCATAGCTTAGTCAGGGACTAAAAAACATTTTTAGGGAATATTGCAAACACATTTTCCAGCGTAAAATCTCATCGCGTATGGGGAAATATTATTGCTTCCGTTTCTTGACCAAGAAAAACGTTTTTTTGCTCAAACGGAACCCAGCACTATCATTTTGCAGCTTATTGGCTGCAGATTTTGTTTTCTTCATTTTCTCAAAAAATGAGCATTTGTAATTGATATCCTATTTGTACAGCTACGTAAGTTTAATCTTTATCTAAAAGTAGGAAAGCCAGGACAAAGTTAAATGTAATAAAACCCCGAATTTAAAAACAGATCAAAATAAACAATAATAGCATCAATTTGTAAAACTGGATTTAGAGGAAACCTTTTTGCTTGAAAATAGCTTAATAAATACCAATTGAAATAAGGTGTATGACTTCGGGCGAAGACATAATTCTTTTTCTCGCGAGGGACGAATTAAAGCTAACAGCGCAGCCAAAGAACTAAATTCACAAATATCAAAACAAAAAGGGCCGCACTATATCGTTAAATAAACCTACAACTAAATAATTTATTACTGTCGTTGTGAAAACAACCACTATCTTGGCACCACCATCATTTTTCACTGCTCCCCCCTTCCTTACGCGTTTTAAATATACGAACGGTAGTTTGTGAAATCATGGTTCCTAGGTCAGTATTATCAGATTTGATCAATAGACTAAGGTTATCACCATTGCGTGTATGAACTGTAGCCTCCATCTACAACGACTTTTTGTTACGACTCACAGATGCCTTTATTTTGTGAGCCCTGAGCAGTCGCCAGTAATAACATTGTTGAACTAGGCACAGCTGATGGAAAGTCCTGCCGCGGTAAAATCACACCACACTTGCAAGAACCAATTTTTCTATTTTTCTTAATAATAGCCTGATAGACCTACCGGGATCAAGCCTACAAAACTTGGGCAAAAGAAAAATCTCTCACTCTAATGTTGCCTGCTAAGTTTTCTAGACCTACTGTATATCGGCACTATAGAGTAGGGATTTTTTCTTTTACTGATATGCTGCCTGCTGTGGTATCTTTATCTATTCTATAAAGCAATGCAATGAAATCTCAAGTTTATAAACATTCAACATAAAGCCATAGATCAATCAATTTGTAAAACTGAATAGAGAGAATATTTTGTTTCAAAAACTAACTTGGCTTGATGGGCGCCTACTGGAATATGGTGAATGACTTTGGAGAAAGCATTGCCGCTGTACGAAAAGGGCCGCAACAAATCGTAAAATATGGGAGATAGCTTACTTCTGTAATTGCAAAAAACGACCGACATGAGACCGCCGCCATTATTCTTGAGAGCTTTTCTGTCCCACCTACCTCCCTTCTACCCCCTTCAAAACTTCTAAAAGTATGAATAATAGTTTGTGACAGCATTCCATTTTTGTGGGCATTACCAGTCTTGATTAATGGAGTAGGATGATCACCATTTCGTGTACAAGAATTATGGATGTGCATAAAAAACACAATCTCTTCCTTTCTGTTCACGCAAATGTCCGATTGGTGCAGCCGGCTTGGCCGGCTGAACCGATATTTCTAACCCAGACGTTACTGATGGGAACCCTGCGGGTGACGTCGGCAAAGCCAGCTAGTTGAAACATAAAAAAAGCTTTCATTAACTACACCTTCACAAATGTGGCGTAAGCACGAGGAGATCTGTGCGGTTTTGAATGCATCGGTTGTTTCATCAACTAGAATCAAAAAAGGATGGGCGGGTTAAACTTCATCAAAAATGTATAGTTGAAAAGTTGTAGCAATAGCATCTATCACCTTATTTTGACTTTTTGGTGACATGTGGGTAGCATTTTTTGCCTGCTCCAGAGAAATAATCGTGTAGTGTGTCTGATTCATGGTATCAGTCTGTGTCGTTGCCTACTACTATTGGCTGAAGTGTTGACCAGAGATTCCCTTTGACTGTAATGAATAGCGGTGGTTGATCACCCAATTCCGTTGCTGGGAAGTGGCAGTTTTCCGCAGTCACTGTGCCCATGCAGAGGCAGACCAAGCTTGCCTAAATATTTGATTGATAGAACTATTTGTTCAGGGAGAAGTTTGTTGCAATGTGATCCATTTTGTTGCGCTGCCAAAATATTGATCTGTTTACTAATAATTTCTTTGAGATTTCAACAATGCTATGAAAGCAGTGGCTTTTGTTTAAGAATCTTTGTGGCACTTAGTTTTCAAATGGGAACTCAAGAAACCATTATTTCTGTAAGATGCGCATACTTGTGAAGTGATGCTTTAACCAAGCAATTAAGAAAGACTCCGCCACTTTCAGAAGGACCAAATAGAGCACATGGCATGATGAAAACTCCATGGTGCAGAAGGGAATAACAAAAATAACAAAAATATAAATCTTTTTCTTAAATATAAACTAAAAATTGACTAAAAATACAACAACACTAAAGTAAAATGTTTATCGCCTCAAAAACATTCCCTGTCTCAGCAGTTGTTTACTCACACAAGTGATATTTTTTGCACGTTAAAATATAAATTGCTAAATCAAGAAATTATGATGCTACTTATAACGACTAAAAAAGCTTAAGAAAAACTGTTTACATGTCGCTTAATCCACCACTGGTAGCAATACATTTACAGAAGTAAATTTTTAAACTACCATGAGCAAAGAACTCACACAAAGGTAATTGGGCTCGTATCTGTGACCAGCCTATCTAAACATAAGTTCAAAACTGATGAAGCCCACAAGCCAACCCAAAAAAATAAAAATAGCCTAAAGGTTGAACAACATAAGACTTATCTTTACATGCAGGTAACTTTTGAAAAGGTAAAATGTGAGGAACAGGCTGAATAAGAAGACAAATAATTAAAATCGGCTCCTTTTTTTGAACTAAGACCTTTCGTTTTTTTCTCAATGCTTTGTTTGCTAGTCTTTAGTTAGAATGGACTAACGCGATTAGTAGATTGCTGGACCCTACCACCTGTCTGTCGCATAAAGATGGATGTATTCCGTTAAATGCCTCTTCCATCAACACAAAAAGCAAACTTTCCGGCTTTTTCCGCACCATCCCTTTTTTGTTGCGCGTCAAGTAGGAAGTTATGATGCAAACACTGTTTTTAAAATCTTCGGTATGACTCTACAAGAAAATTGAACTCACGTCTATCTGAGCACCAAGCGAACGCTCCAATTACTACCCTACAGGACCAGGTAAGGTAATGCAGCAAGATGCGACATTCACAGATTTCTGGGCGCCAGTCTTCTACTGCGGCGGTCACGCACATTACTTGCGCTATTTTTCATATTTGTCGATAAAATTAAGTTTGTTTTAACCTATATCTGTTTTCTCATCTGCATTCCTTATACGCATCCTGCCTTGTTTAATCTTATTGCTCCAGTGCTATTTTTAAACCAACATAAACAAATTGGGTATCACTAACGCAAAAAAATGCCTGCTGCTCATTTGCAAAAGATCTTTCTTTTTCATAGAAATAGCTGAGAACTGCTCGACAAGACCGTAGAAGTTGCTTGTAATCTTGCTTAGTAAATGGTCATTATAACCCTATGACTTTCTAAACTTCATGCCATTGTGGTAGAGTTATGTTTGAAAAAGTTATTATCTATGTCATTTCATTTCTTTGTTTAACCTAACCGCCTACAAAAAAACAGTGTGAAACTTTGCTTTGTTATGGATACAAGTGATGCTACTTGACGGGTGGTTGTTGTAGGCTTAACTTATTTCATAGTGAACAACTTAACTTACTGGTATCTCACCTTTCCTTTTGGTCCACACCTTAAAAAATAGTGCAAAAAACATAAATCCGACTTGTTTTTTTACCTTTGAGCTACAAGCTTAATCTTACTTCAAAGCATAGACATTTTCAAACAATAACTAAAGCCTCCTATACTTGGGTTTTTTTACTTTTAGTCTGTATGATTAACTTAGTCTAGCTCTAAAACGACTTTTAAAAGTGTTAAATAGGCAATTTTGGCTTCCAAATTGAGAGTTTTGAGGGTGGCGAATGTAATGGTGATATTTCCACTTCCGTCTGAGGTCCTTTTTAAGAAAATTACTGAATTTTGTTAATTTTTTTAGTTTTTGGTGTCGAGTCATGAAGAGAAACTTTTCAAACACAGGCGGGTGACGCAATACGGTAGAGAGCACATTGAACCTACTGCATCTATTTGTTGGTAGCATAGGCTAGAATGTCTCGATCTCTGGGGTTGGTAACTTGAACCTGAAGGATGAAACCAATAACTGTGTGTTTTCGTATATGCTAGTATACACTAAACATCATTTGCATGTCTCAGCAGAGTCAACACAATGTCCAATAAACAAAGGAGCATGCCGCTACAAAATAATGAAAAATGCTACAAGATATAACCATATGACACCACAACAAACCCTATAGACAAATGTTGTCCATCACAGCGGTTCCCAACCGCCGGTCCGCGGACCTTTCCGCGAGAAAATTTTGCTTAAACCATTCTGTCATCGTCTGGGTGAGAATGAATGCCCAGTAATTCCTTGAAGGGCGGTGAGGCAGGGTGTAGCGACAGTCTTGTCGTTGAACACTTAACATAGCTTACCTACAGTATGGCACGCCCTGGCGTTGATGGAATTGGGTAAAATAGTGGTGTGCGTCAATTTTCGAGTACGCTCTGTGTCGCCAGTGTGGCTGTCACGTTTATTTGGAATAAAGAAGTAGCATAGACGCGTACGCTTGACAGAACAGCGGCAAGGAAGGGAGGCGAACTTGAGACGCGTTGACAAAGAGCTTCAACCGGGCGTGTGACAGATTCAGCACTTAGCCCACGCTGAATTAAAAGATCTGTTACAATCGTAAATCGAATTGCAACAGCCCGGTCAATCTCAAAGACCTTGTGGATATCACTCTAGCAGATTTTGAACTACCGGTAATTGTTATTTACGACAAATGAAATTATCTGATCATCAGTGTAATCTAGCTATTTTTAAAGATGGGCACGTAATATTACACCAACAACATAGATTGCTTTTGAGCTTGCAATAATTGACATTTTCCTAGGAACCTAAGTTTTAAATGTACACAGCTGTTGGTACTGCAACAGCCCCATATCCAAGAAATGATAGTAGATGTACAGCACCAACAACTGCCCTGGTAGCTTTCTTTGGTTGATTGGCTGTTAATTTTTTGCAAGACAAAGATGTAGAACATTGTGCGGATGACCGAAGCGGCAGGCATATTCGACAGTGTACCTCGTGAAGCATACAGGCTCTTCATTCTCATTACCGCTGCCGCATTTTTAGCGTATTCCACACTTCTCACATACGAAAACTCTTGATACAACCCACAGAGAAACCTTAAGAAAAATCACATGACGTTTCCAATTAACGTCAGTTTAAAAGCTTTTCTAACTGGCTGGCATTGCTCCTTCCACATCCGAAGAAAACTAGCATCTCAGCCAAAATACGTAAACAAAAAGTGCGTTAACGAGACTCCCTCTTTAACTTTCAACCAACTTTACGTCGTCTGAAACCTAATAGAGTTTCCTCGACCTCATAACAATTTTCCAAAAAAATGTCTCTTTTGACCGATTGAACGATTGGGAGCTAGACAACGCTGGCTTAAATTTCATCATCAAATCATCAAGGAACCTATCTCCAAGCTGACTTTATTGGAAAACCCTCAATAGACTCAGGGAAGTGTCAAACGTTTCAAAGCAAATATTACACAAAATGTAACTGCGGAGTAATCCAATCGATGGCGCGTTTTGCGCAGTGCCATCTGTTGGGATATAGCACCAAAAAAAGCCTCTCAACATTCAATCACCAAGCAAATCGATGTCTGGGAATCTGGAAAGGAACTGTTTATGCTGGACATCAAAGAAGAACAACCGTATCCAAGTATATCCCATTCAGAAAATCGTAATGTCTCGACCATATGTTCCTCACCAAACATGATATTAACCAAATGTTACCTTGGCTTAAGGCCTTACGCTGATCAAACAGGCTTTGAGGTCGGAGTCCTGCAAATTGCTAGCAAGCCTTTGTTTTGCTTGTAGTTTGAGAATGATTATACCATTTTGGCAAATCATTTTGTAAGCGCCGTGTAACACTGCATGAAAATGCTTCGCGAAAATCTTTGTGTCAGTGTGAAATTGGCCACAGAAGAAAAGTAAAATGAGAAAGATTGTATGCTTCAGTCATATTCCTGATAAAATCACAAAAATGGCGTTTTAAATATTGCTGCCTGTTCTGTGTTAAAATCTAGAATTACGTAAATCAGTCCAAAGGATGTAGATAGATATTTAAATTGGCCAAATTAGGTCTGCAAACTATTTCAATTATATCGCTCGTGTGGAATCTGACTTTACTGCTAGAGATAAGATTTTAATTGTTTGAACATCCTTTGCACCAAAAAACTGATTACCTGTTTTTCGTTGAGAAACTGTCTGAGTATTTTTTTTCAATCTAAAATCTCTATATTGCAGACAATCTTTGAATTACAAAATTACCGCTTCGTGGTCAGTTGTTTACATTCTCTTTAAAATTGTCTTTGCATTGCGAAATTCTGCTTTTTATGAGTTAACGTCCATGTGATTTGAAGTGTTATAAAGTTGTTAGTGGCTAAAACTATTCATTCATTTGTTGAAGTCAGCTGTGGCAAAGTAAAGGTGATTTTGAGGGTTGTGACCACACATTTAACTTGGAAAAATTTCGTTTTTGTGATCTTCTCTGCTCTCACGTTATCTAGATTTGGCTTTTCTGGATGGCACTGAGATTACATTTATGGTCAAAAATTGGGATTGATTTTGGCAGTCGCAACCCCAACATTTCGTTTAAACTGAATTTGAGTTGATTTTCAATACCTTTCTCAATGTAATTTTTGGATTATTTGTGTTGCACGTGATGAGAAGAGAAGATAGGAAAAGGCTTGATATAGCTTCTCCGCAAGAACTGAGGCGTGACAGTCGTGGTGATCATGGGACGTGTTTGCGCAAACTGCAAGAAAGTTATGGATTTGCAAAGCCTCAGTTAAGGTAACGCCCCTGATATGACATATTACCCATTGTAGAATGTCCATTGCTTGTGTGCTCATACTGTACGTGTTTACGTAGTTCAGTATATATGTAATTCGGGACCATTTTGAGGGCAGACCTTTCTTTTGCAGAAAAAACTTGTTTGGCTCATCAAAGTCACTTCTTTCTCAAAAATAAGAATCCAAAAGATAGCTGACTTATTGAAAACGAAAAATCTGCTTAATGGTTTGTCCAGTAGCATCCCTTTTTAATGGGCACAAACTTTTCTGGTTTTTGTCACTTAAAAGTTGGGAAAATGTGAGCTGATTTTAGTACAAAAACTGTCAAAATTGTAGATTTTTTCAATTTTTTAGCTGCCTGCTGCTTTTTAGCTTTTTCTGATGTTTCGACGTAGACGATTTTGTTGAATGTCGGGCTGATATCACTTGCGTCGAAGCTAATCTTGATGCTCTGGAAAATATTTAAATTGGTTCTCCTATTAAAATATCAAAATTAATTTTTAAAGTGATTTCCGAAACTTTCGTGGAGTTATCTTCTGCAGCAGCATTTTCCAGTTAAGTAGTAACCCAAGAAGTTCTTTCGGTGAGCAGCCCAGAATTTTAAGATGTACAGTTTTTCTGTATTTAACTAAAATATTTCTTGGAAATTTGCAGATCATAAATTTCTATTGGTCATATACATGAAGATTTTTATCAAAAGTGCAGTAAATTTCATGTGTTAATTGTTGATATTTTGTTTCTCTCTCATAAATAAATTTTTTTCATCGTCGTTGTGGCACAATACCGCACAGTGCTCCATCAAATGCAAGGTCTGTAAAAGCGTTCCAAAATGAAAAAAGATCGGTAAGCACTCTTCCACAATCTATAACCCTTTGATTTTTATTTATGTTTACGCAAAAAATGGCTTAAATGTCTTCATTCTTTTCTACAGCTGGTAAGAAAATCGAGCAAAGAAGCTATAGCGTTTCTAGAATAAATGCCTCAAATAGATTCAGTTTTAATATTGACATAAACAGAAAACTTTTAAAGATTATTCAACATAAAAGATGCTCAGAGCTAATTTAGGCAACACAACATGCCATTTGGTAGTTTGGTACAAAGTATTTGTACCAAACAGGCAGTGCTATTTGTTAAGAGCAGCTTTTTCGTACACGTTTTTACTTTTAACTAATGTTTTTACTTTTTCTAAAATTAGATAAAGTTTCTTTTCGGTAGGCCTATTTTTTGCTATTGAACTAGCCAGGTAGGACCAAAAAAACATGCCCCGAAATATTTTGGACCCGACCAAGGTAAGAGGGAGTTTTCACGTGAAGGGTCAACTATTCGTCTGTGTCATAAAAATTACTTTTCCTCAAAAGAGGAAGAAAACATCTACAACAAAACTTGAGTCATCAAGGTCATCTGTCACAATTGAGAGATAAAAAGGTAAAAAGCATATTTTTGGTCTTTGTCAAATTTTTTTCTGGCGATGATAACCTTTCTCGCACCATTTTTTACTTGCTTGATCCCTAAAAACAGTCTTCATCGACAGGCTATAGTGTTCTGACACATTTCAAAAAGCTCCTTGACAAGTTTTTGTTTGGGCACTGTATCTCTCAAAACTAAGAAGGTCTTTTACATAAGTTTACGCTTCACTGGCAAATAGTTTTGGAAAGATAGCCTGCTACGTACCAACTGATTTTCAGTTTCACTCATACTTTTTACCACCCTAGAAATATACAAATTTATAGCTTCTTCATTTGTATGCTACAAAGTTATTTTTGATAGAAAAAAAATCAAGCAGGCATGCAATCTCGAAGCAATGTCCCAAAAATGCAATATAGTTCCCTTTGTTTTAGCTAGACCTTTCTTTTTTTGGCTCATTTATTTGATCTTAAGCTCTCTTTGCTATTTTTTTATCACGCTGGTCTGCCGCGACCAATAGATTTGATCGACCTCATCATCTCTGTGGCACATAAAGATGGAGAACTGTTGGAATTCTATTCAGTGTCTTACCCAAAGACATAAAGGTAAAAAAAAATTTTGCTCAAAAATTATCCTAGCATCATATGGTACCATACAGCAATTTATTACATTATGTCAAAAGCCCGCGACCGGTTTTCATCTTATTGGGTCTCGTCAGGCGGGAATAAAAAACACTCAATAATAAAGATGCTGAATAAGAACACATTTGCCATTGAGTGTAAAACAAAGATGCAATACAAAACAATATAATGCAGCAATACCTCTATCATGGGGTCTCATGTAAGGACACATACACACACACACATGAGATGGACAGCAAGTCGCATCAATCAGCCCTAATAAGGGTGTAGGATCATTGTTAAGACTTTCTCATTTTACAAATTATTGAGGTTGCTAGTTGCTAGGGAGCAATTTTTAGGCAATCTTTTTTTTTTTTTGTATTTGTTCATTTTTATCCTCCATTCACGAGAAAGCGAATTGTATCGCTATATTTTGGACGAGACGTCCGCACTCGCTTGGGAGTTGCCATTTTTGAGGTTTATGGGCCACCTGTCTTCCACATAAAGGCGGAGGCGTCCCGTTAAGTGCCTTGCCCAAGGACACAACAAGCGAACTTGCCGGCTTGTTCTCTACAACCTCCCCTAAATGCCGAGCGCCAAGCAGGGAAGCTGTGGATACCATTTTTTAAAGTCTTTTGGTATGACTCAACAAGGGGAATGAACCCTAAGCCTACCGACTGCGAAGCGGACGCTCTAACCACTACACCACCGCGCCGGTCTTTTATTAAGAGGGATCTACCCCCAGCACCACACGTAAGAAAAATATAAAATTTTGTTCAAAAATTTTTTTTTATTTGCCATATTGATCCTACATTCACGAGAAGGCGATTTATCGTTATGTTTTGGACGGTAAGTCCGCACTCACTCGGGAGTTGCTATTACCGGGTCACCTGTCTTCCGCATAAAGATAAAATGATCACTAAGATCACAAATGAGCAAAATTTTCTACTTTACCTCAGTAGGCTATGATGCTGGAGGCAGATCCGTTTTATTAGAAAATCGCCTAAAAATTGCTATCTAGCAACTAGCAACCTCTATATTTTGTAAAATGCCGAAAACACAAAAGAAAAGTTGCGGATTTATTTCCTTATCTTTTTTGTGTTCAGCGATTTGCAGGGAAACTGAGAAACCCATTTTTAAACCTTCTTTATGACTCTTCCTCGACAAGAGAATTGAACCAAAGCGATGGCGTAATGGTTAGAGCGTCCGTTTCGCAGTTGGTAGGCCTAAGGTCCAATCCCCTTATCGAATCATATCAAAACATTTTAAAAAATGGTCTCCAAAGCTTCCCTGCATGGCACTTGGTATTAAAAGGTTGTGGAGAACAAGTCGGAAAGTTCGCTTGTTGCGTCCTCGGGCAAGGCACTAAACGGGACACCCCCCACCATTATGTGGAAAACAGGTGGACCAGACACCTCAAAAATGGTAACTTCCATGCGAGTGTGGACATCCTGTCCAACAGACAGCGATATAATTTACTTTCTCGTGAATGAAGGATTAGCACAAACAATAAAAAGAAAAACGGGTCTATTGACTACAAAACGGACGTTGTAGCTACTACATTACTCCGCCGGTGAGATTCTGTGATAATGTAACTTTACTAGAACCGAAACACGTCATATTTTTTGGCACAACGCTATTGACATTTTGTAGAATTAGAATGTTTGAAAACAATTATTTTAATTTTATAATGTTTCTGAAATTTTCTGTAAAAACGTGCAACATATTGTGTATTTAGCGCTACACGCGGAAGTCTTGGCGTTTCCATAACAATTCTAACTTGATAAGTAAGCTTTAAGCAAACTGCAAACTGTGAAGATTCCGTAGGGTGTAACGTGGCGGTGCAGCCTTGTAGTATAGCGGTGTAGTGAAGAAAGGGAATAAAAATGGCTGGAACAGCTACGCCAAGTAAGAATAAGATTACAATCCGCAATGCTTCATCAAATACTTGAGGACAATACATTGTCTATTGTTCTTCCAGGCGTGTGAGCATAGACGGGTGCTGTGTGGTTGTTTAAGCAACTAAGCAGTGAGTTAATTGCTTGTAGTATGTAAGTCCACAGTTTCTTAGTTAATCAAACAAGCAACTTGATTTGGCAGAAGATAGAAAAAGGTCATAGGCTTAGGTTTATCAAACAAAAATTTTTGTAATGTCAACAGGGAGGCATACAGTTTATTACTCCTATTTAACCTATCAACAAAATACTTTTATCAGCTGATTGTATGCTTTCTTACTGGGTATGCATTACTAGATACATTGGAAATGGCCACTGTGAGTTCTTCTCGAGGAGTGACAGAGGTTAGTAAAGATTTCTAGCTCCAAATTATGAGCTTATTAACTTTCTTAACTTAAAGGCAATGCAGTCAAGTTTGCTACAGCATAATTTTTTGTAGTGGCTATTTGCCGTCAAAGGCATTTTACACTTGGTGGCTATTTTGCCATCAGACATTCGTGACTGGTCAATTTTAATGACATGTTAGACATGTCACTTTTGGTTGTTTCTGATTGGTCAGTTTCAATGACAGATTCAAAAAAATTTGCATCCCCAGTTTTCACTCCACCACAGTGTATACTCCACTGTACATTCACATGCTGGGCCCCTACTTCCACTGTATACTGCCTTTAAATACCCTGCCAGGGAAGATTCGAATCTGTAACCATTGCATTTTAAGGCAGGTTCACTAACCCTACAGCTCACTGCCACAGTTTTAGCAAATGTGGCTATTTAAACATACATGAATGGTGAGGGCCAATTAGCCGTTTTCTCACTTTTTTGACATCAAATGATCCTTTATTCCAACGTGCACTATAACTGCATTTTTGCGTTTTTGAAAACAGTGATATACAATGATTTTCAACAAGTTGCAATATTCAGAAACAGTATCTATTAAGCTAAGAAACAGAAAATAAAATTGAATTGAAAATTTAAAGCAGGTTTGGAAACTCAGCTATCTTTATCACAATTGTTACTGTCCTGTGATTTACTGTTCTGTAAATTACAATTGTTTACTGTTCTGTAAAATACAAGTGTAACACAAAAATAGTATTGAGTGTTGTTCAATATTGCCTTGCTATTTTTTCAAGTTGTACAGTACTCTTTTTGTTGGTTATTACATAGCATGTTTTAGGAATATCTGGGTAATTCTGGACAAGTTTACTATTTTTCAACTTTTGTCTATTGCTTTTGCTATTGTAGCTTTAATTTAATCTTTTTTTAACATTGGTATATTTATTTACCATTTGGCAATATTGTATGCTTCAGTAATTTTTAGATTTGGAAATACTGATTCTTAAATTGGGTGAATGCACTGTCACAAATTAACCAATTCACGAGACAAGGGCAAGGTTGAAAAGATTAAAAATGCTGAGTGCAGTAGAGGAAAATGTAGCGGTTGAAGACACTGGTTTGATAGCATTCTGAATTGATCCCATCCAAATCCAGTTTATTCATAATCATGCACTCTATTGATTTCTTGATTGGGGTATGGATTTAGATCAGATATAAAAGCAAATCTCATGGTATCTGGTATGTGATTTTTTAGGATGTGACTAGAGTGCAGACACCAACTTGTCAGCTTTTAACCCAAAAAAGCTGGTCACATATTCTTATTGTTTAAATTTAAATTGTTGTGAAAACGTCTCCTGGTCGGTTGCACATCATCTCGTTGTAGCTATGACAGCTTCAAGTTACTGCGTGTGTGGTCAAGCAAATCTAGTGTAGTTGGGGTTGCAAAAAACCAGAATTACAAGGTTGAAGTCAATGTATTTGTACACATGATGTGAAGCATGACTTGATTTGTATCAACTTCTCCCAAATTTTCTTGGTTTTCCCTACGTGCTTAGTTTAGTTCAGGGGTGCACAATCTTTTTGCAGGGAGGCCAATTTTAAGCTAGATGAAAATTCTGAAGGCCACTCAAAATTTGTAAACTAATGTTTTAGTTTGCAAAAACAAGCTTTAAAGCACTCAACGGTTGCTTTTTTTTTATCTAAAACAAAGGTAAAGATTTATTTTTTGAGATCAATACTTTTAGAGTGAGACTTCACGTATCATTCATCCAAATTTGATATTACGATCTATTTTTATGGAGATCAATTTTCGAATATTAATTTGGTGAATTTGGCTTCCAGTTCATGCCATAAAATCCTTCTCCTGTCCACGGAATATTTTGTTACCGGCAACAGGTTTCACACCCCTGGATTACTTCACAAAAGCAACAAATGCTTCAAAATGTTTTTATATTTTTTCAATCCTTTTATCAAATCTTGAGATTGGCATGGTTTATAAAGTAAAAGCTTTACGACGATTTTCAAAACAAAATTTTCAGTTTATTGCTGGTGTAACAAAAGTATCTGCTTCATGATTGGTAGGCTTGCATTCAACGTTAATTCAGGTCAGACCCACGCTTAATAAATTTGGCATCCACTACTTTCTTGTTTGGCACTTGACTTGAATAGGGAGTGTGAACGGTTTTGCGTCATATGTTGTTTGTGCCCTCCTCTCAACATTGACAGCATCTATTTTTAATGCTAGCTGAAATGGACCCACAAAAGGTCAAAGCGAGTTTTTGTGTTAACATTGTTGTATTACCACTATCTCTAAATCTACTGATAGTATGTTTCTGACATTTCTGTCTGAAAATCCACAGAAAGAAAATATCAGAACTAAACTGCATTGTTTGTAGTAAATGCGTTCTTTAAAAACTCTACTCAATGTATTAAGTTCTAATTTGTTGGTCTTATTTTAGGTTATTAATGCTCGTCGAACTGAATCATCTGATGCTCCTGCTATCCATGAATTGATAGCAAATCGGACAACCAACCAGTTTGGACATATCAACGTTGTTCATCTAATTGAGAAAGCAAATCTTTCAGTGACACTAAATAACCAAGAAAATCAAGTACAGATTTCATACAAGTAGAGTTTATTCAAGTTTCATGGGTGATCTTAAAATATTTATGTTAGTGAAGTCCATTTGCGAACAACCAATTTACTTTTGTGTTTTTTCAACTTTTGTAAATGCGATGTATTTTGTTTCAATAATACATGGAACTTTTATTAGACGCCTATTCAGAGTTCCACCATTTAATGTTGTTTATTTTAGCATTATTTTGTGTTGTTCATTCGACATTCAACTACTGTTCGTTATTTTGATTACTTTTAGTCAGTTGTATTTATTTTTACATAGTTGCAAGTAACAACAATGATAGGCTACATAAGAGTCTGTACGCAATTAGCTACTTGGCAAGTGTGAAACCTCAAGACTAAGTGTCGGTAGCCATTAAGCCAGATGCCCTTTACTTTCAGCTAGACAAATGTCAACACAAAAGCAAACTTTAATACATTTCATAAAACTTGTATATTGAGGATTACAATTCGCATTGATGATGTAAACAACTATACTTGTAGTCGAAATGGCTAAGATATATTGAAACCACAATTAGTCCTTTTCGATCTCGATTATGTGGCAAATTGAAATGAGTATACTATTAAAAGCAAGCTAAATGGTGATGTAGATTCTGCTATGCTGTGTTTTTGGGAAAGAATTTTGCAACTTTTCCTACGTGACTGCAGAAACGCATTGTGTAATAAGTAAAAAATCGCAATGTGAAAGTTGTGCTCTCTTGTGATTAAACGACAAATTATGCAGTTCTAAATATATCTGAATCTTCTTCAGATTTTAGGATTTGCTGGGTTTTTGGATCATCCTCCCAGTGAAGTGTGTGATTCTGGAAACTGGGAGTCATGGATGTCAGAGTTAAAATTCGATGTAGCATCCACAGCTTCACCATTAAATAGGTGATTGTTTCTATGTTATCGGCAATAGTTATTTGATTTCTAGCCAAAAAAAATTACTTTCTACAAATACTGGCAACACGTTTGAGTGGATTCGACCACCGTTCATTGCAGAAATGATCAGTCGTTCATATCTATGTTGTTTCTTGATTGGGAAAGTTACCTTACGACAATTTTTTTTTTGCTGCAACGCACTGCACAAATGATACTGGTATTACCAAAGCGAATCCAAACACTTGATCTGGTGTACCCGACAAGAAAGCTTTTCTGGCGATCGGAGAATAAATACTCGTATGTAAGTTGCAACTCAGTAAAAGCAAGCTGTTTCCTGCAACATGGAATCAGCTCACGAGTCATTCAGTCGATTTCAAGTTACCGTTCTTTCAAATACTTTCCAGTTGTTCTTTTTAGCTGGTTGTATTTTGATGGTGAAATGAAGTTATCGCAAAACGTTAAAGAAAAATGATTGCTAAACCATTAAGTGTTATTGCTTTCGTTGAAAGTTTTAAGCAAGTTAGATGGATAGCTTGTTTATTTTTGACCTTTGCGTTATAAATAAAGCATAATAAGCAAAGCGCTATCTAATTGCTCCTAAACTCATTTTATTGCAGCTTGTTTTTGCACCTTTTTGTGGCCAAAGAAGATTACACTATTGGTTGTGCGAGCGAGATTGTACGAACAGTGTTCAACGCTGTTCCAGAGCTACGATATCTTTTCGTTTGTTTGAGAAATGATGCTCAGTTGGAGCAAGCTCTGAAGCAAATTTTCACTCCAGTAGAAAGAAAGACAACTGGTGGAGGTAAATGCTGTTGTGCGTTAGGCTTTGTTACAGCGGGTTTCATTCTCACCGTTTTCATGAAACAGATAAAATATTTTGACGTGAAAACACTCGATTCGTGTAGTGAATACTTTTTTCTGGGATTGAGGTTGTTGCTGTTTGTTGGATCAGATGTCAGGGCCCACTGCGAGTAGTCACAGGATCAGATGTTATGATATGTTATGTTTTTATTTGTGGTAATCACAACTTCTTCCAGCCACAGTTAAGTCATATAAGAAATCCCTGTAAATAGCAAGCAAGTGAAAAGTAGCAATTTACAGCAAGTGAAAAGTGAATCATTTATTTCTAGAACCACGTTTGCTCTCAGCTTTATAGAGCTTTGATCGCTGTTCATAATTTAAGTTTATTAACTACTAGGGTGCTCTGATCGTAGCTTGTAACCTGGGCAGTTTTCATTCTTTAGAATATCTCAAAATATATTTTTCTCGAACTGTTTGATAAATAGGCTGTTTGCTTTCTACAGCAATGAGATCAATTGGTGAAAACTTTAGTTGTCACAAAGACATAGCTGTCCCGTTTTGCAAATAGCTTGGCATTGGGAATAGGATATTTTTTAGAAGCTTTCAAATACGCAATGGAGTTTACCTTGATATCACTTTGCCAGACGCCATTTTGTTTCTTATAGGAGTCCACCACACACTTTACGTGTGCCACCGCCACGACCACGTGCCCCAACTGCACATCAGACGTGCAGTGGTTGAAGATCATGATGACGTCATTCCTATATTCAAGCGGCTGAAAAACAACTTGACCGAAGTTAGTGATGATCTCAACCTTCTGAGACCAGTTTCCACTGGCTTGTGGTTCGAGTGTAATCAGAAGCGTTCTTTGTTTGTTCCGTTGCGTCGAAATAAGGGCTCAGTGGTTTTGTGTGAGAGTGCATATTTTGACATAATGAAGCACAGCATGCTTCTTATTGTGATTGCACACCACGCATAATGAAAACCGTTTTTTGGACAGTTGTTGTGGTTAATGTTTACAACATTTTATTAATCCAAGCCGCCTCCTTTAATTCATACCTTATGCTCATAATAAATAGTTTACTTGAACCAAAGAGACGGAAACGCTCAGTATAGCATAACGCGGACTATTTCATCCCTGCTGTAAGTGCAGACATTAGTTCTCAGCCAAGCTAAAACACTCCTCCTATTGGCTTTTCACTATTTCTTGCTGCTGCAAACGATTGCCTTGTCATGATTTATTTCGCAATTATTCTATTCGTTTCAAGGTTTACGGAAATTACTTTCTGGCGGAAATGGTTGAAGCACAAGACGAGAATAATTTCTGCCTGGTAGCGGAGGCAGGTGGGAAAGCAATTGGATTCATAAGCATTTGTTCTGAAGTTAACGTTGAGTTCCTACAGGTAAGAAAGCATGTAGAATTTCTTTAACTTCCTTTGCATTGGAAAGCTCAATTAAGTTTTTACATTGGAAAACTCAATAAGCTTAATGCCCTATGTAACACTTGCCTCTTTTTTTTTGTTCTTACCTAACTGGAAAATAATCGTAAAATCAGCCGTGGACTAAAATTTAGTCAGCAAATGAATGGATGGTTATAAGTAGATCTCGGTTGATTTACACCTGCTAAATCTGCATGTTTTGCTCTTTCATCATTTGTAAGAACCTAGTAAGCGACATTTTGGAGAAATAAGTTTTGATTTTTGCTGCTTTGAAACAACGCTGCATGTCGGTCGCTGTTTGGTGATTGTTGTTGTGACCCAACCCCTTCTGGTGGACGGGGGCATGAGGAGAGACGATGGATCCCCAGAAGCCTGGAAACTGCCAAAGGTCTGAACCAGAGATAGTCGCTGAAAAGGAGTCGCCGAAGAACAAACGGCGCTAAATCGATAGCCGGACTTTACAGAATAAGATGAGGAATGTATTTGAATGTCCTGACCGCATGCGCCGCACGAAGGAGTCTAAATTCTGTTAATTTTAGATAGGTAATAGTTTAACAGAGGGCTGTGTCCCTTGCAGCGAAGACGAAAGAGGACGCAACGACTGTGACAAGGAAGAACTAGTTTCTCAGTAGATACTGAGGAAACCTTTGTGTCCAAGTATGTAGATGGGACGGTACGCCTCCAGTCCGAGAGAAGAGATGAGTGGTTGCGAGAGTTGAGAGAAAAGGGACTAAGTGGGACTGTAGATGGTTGGAGCTGCGTGGGATAAAAAAAAAGATAGAAGAAAGGGCGGAAGAGAGGAAAGTGTAGCAAGGACCGAATGACAGTCTGAGAGGAGGGGAAAGGAAGAAAAGTGGCAGACTTTTGCAAGCTCTCGGCTGGTGCCGCCGTGACCAGCGGAGAGCTTGCAGAATGACGCAGGCTTTAGCAGAAAACCTTGAACACACTGAATCTGTCAAATAGGAAAGGTTGACTTTAGCGTCTCAAAGTGACCAGTGGAAACAGACACCAAAGCTTCCTTTTCCAATGGCAAAAGGGACAGAGACATCTGTCCAAATAGCGAGGTCGTGAGATGGAAGAGAGTCAAAATGAGTAAGAGACACGCCTTGGCATAAAAGAGGGGTCACAGCGGGAGCATGAGGTAGAAACTGAGCTCCATACTGAAGGAAGGCGAGTTCCAAAGAGGAGAGGGCAAGCAAAGAGAACCTCCCTGTGGTAAAAAGGAAAAAGCATTAGCGGGTGAGTGGACGCAAAGACTATCCAGGAGGACATGGAAAGTCTAGGTTTTACTTTAAGTCTGACCAAACCTAAAATGGGAAAGGAAGTTGAAAGAGAAAAAGTCCCGCTCATAAGAAGACACGGCGAAATGGGTCAGAGTGACTTTCAGGAGAGGTAGGGACGCCTCATAAGGAGACGAGAAATTGTGGAAGACGAGAAGCAACCAGTGATGACGTGACTGGCTGCTCGGTGAAGGTGCTTCAACTTGGTAACGTTGAAAAAGAGAAGCCATCCGAGAGAAGCAAAAGTGAAAACGGACCGCAGAAAAGCTTTGTACAGAAGAATAAGGGACTCCTTGTAGGGGCCCGATGAGAAAGCAGTGATACAGCGTTAGGCGCTGAGACACGGGAAGAACTTGGCCTCAAGCGAATAAACATGTTTAGAAAAAAAAGAGTGCGGTTAAAGGGGACCCCAAGAAAAGTTAGGAGTAGGATTGAAGCGGAGGGGAAGTAGAGCAGGTATAAGTGGGACTGAAGATCAGCTTGTTCTGGATCAACCACAAAGAAGGACGCCTTACATTTTATCGGATTAATAGGAATTCACCAGAGCTCAAACCAGCGCTCCAGTCGAGTTCGATCTCCTCTTGCGGTCTCCGCAGCCGTCGGTCTCGAGGGGAGGAGGACTAGATGGCCAGGTTGTCAGCATAAAGAGAACAGCTAAGGAAAGTAGTTAAGGGTAGGGGAAGATCGTGAATGGAAAGAGAGCATATAGCAGGGCAAAGAACGGATCCTTGCGGAACACCTTGGCAGACTCGAAAGAAGCGACTTATGCTTTTAAAAAACCACGCAAGTGCGCCTGTTACAAAGGAAAGATTGAATCTACTGAGCAAAGCAAGGATGGAGACCATCCGAAATAAGCTTGTGTAAGAGAGAGAGGAATGCTATACAAAGTTAAATGCCTTGGAAAAATCGACAGAAGCAAGGATCTTCCGAGATCCTAGCTTGGGTTTGTTAAATCCATCTAAAATCGACAGAGAAAGATAAAGAATTGATCGAGAGTAGACCGACCAAAGTGAAAACAGGCCCGGCGGGGAGAGAAAATGGGGTTGGACTCGAGAAAAAAAGAGTAGAAAGAATAGAATGACGTGCACAAACAGATTTGATACGCAGGAGGTAAGAGATATAAGTCGGTAGGAATCATGTGAGTTGAGAGATTTTCCCATCTTGTGGACGGCAATGGTAGAGGGAAGATTTTCAAATGGGAAGAAAAAATAAAAAGATCACGAAAAATAAAGGTATAACGCAGAAGGTCCATGGTGGAGCGAAGGTCAGAGGTCAAATTAAATGCTTCCTCCCGACGAGAGTTTGAAGTGCCTTTTGAGTTCCCAAGGGAGTGATGATAATTTGAATCCCTAACAATAAAAAGATTTTAGGAGGAAGGAAGAACGGAGGAGAAAAGAAGTTGGTTCTGTTATCCACTAAAGAAGAGTAAACGGGAGAATTCTAAATGCTTAAGAGAGAGAGAGAGGAAGAGTTTTACATCGACTCTTGACTCTCACGTAGTCCGAGTGGAGGGCAAGGAAAGGAGAGATAGAGGTTGACAGTTGAGAAAAAAATTGGCCCTGTCTGGCGGAAGTGACGACACCTCCGCTACCGTGCCGGTCATCAGGAGAAAGAGTGGGAGACCCGGAGTGAGTGCAATCAGAGCGCAAGTTGAGCTTCCAGGGATCCTGAAAGTTGAAGAAAAGTTTAGGTGGGACTCGTGGATGCAGATGAGATCAACAGGAAAAAGCGAAACGAAGTGAAAAAGTTTGGCGCTTCTGACAAGAAGATCTTTTGTATTCCATTGGAGAATCCTGAGAGAATCAGGAGAGGAAGCAAAAGGTGTAAAGGAAGAGCTAGAAATGGATGAGGGTAGCGAAGAAACAGAAGGAGGAAAGTGGGTTTGTAAAAGGGGGAGAGCTGCATAGGCAAAGGGCAAGATTGGGAGAGCTCCAGTGGAGGTGTATATGCTTGAGGGACTCTTAAAAGATGGCTCAGTGTTAGGGGACTGTGGACTTCCAGGCAGTGTTCCCTTTAAACGTAAAAAAAGTGCGAATTTGTGAAATTATGTCCGGCGGATTCGCAGTTAAAATTCAACAGTGCGTAAAAAAAGTCCGGCGGTTTTTGGTAACTTTTTCACTTTGTAAAAATTTTTTCAATTTTGTTAGCAAAATCTTAACCAACTGTTAAATGCATGGGAGACAGTGAAAAGAAATCCACGTTAGGACAGATGCTTTTTTAAACCAGTGCAACGTCTCACGCAAACATCGCGCAGCTGTGACGCAACATCGAGTGACGGCGACTTAAATTTCGCGCACGCCATTGCCTCACTTTTTTCTATAACAAATTATCTCTCCAGCAATTAACCTGAAGTAAAATCAATTTTTTTGTTTACTTTTTTCCAGCCGATTTCAATCGTAGCTAAAGAGCAGTAATAGCAAGTAGGGTTGTAAATTTGGGACCAGTTTATACAATCCCGGGATCGGGATTTCCCGGTATTTTAGACTTATAATCCCGGGATTATTCGGGATTGAGCAAATAATTAAAAAAAGTAGTATGGAAAGAACAAAAACCTCTTTATTTCTTGTAATATTGACGCTGAAATATAAGAGCATCTAGAGTGGCATCATTCATTTGGCTCCTGATTTTGTTAGCAAAATAGCCAAGGGCAGAAAAGGCCCTTTCGGCCTCAACTGATGTGGGCTTAATAGTTTTAAGAGCAGTAAACAACCTTTCAAGATTTTCAGGCCTTCTTTTGCTTGTCTCGTACAACAACATCTCTTTTTGGACCACATGAGCGCTCAGGTCAGTGTTTTTGGTATCTTCTGTTTCGTCATCTTCTACAAAAGCATGAAGCTCCTGAGCTAAAGTCATTGGCTTTTCTTGGTCAAGTACTACCATGGCACCATCAACATTAAGGTTTTCAGGGTTGTCTTCATTGCCATCATAATGAAGAAATAGTCTTTGCAAGATATTGGTGGCTAGAGCAGCAATTTTGGGACGTTTAACTTTGTGTCCAAATTGATCTTGAGGTTGATCAAGATAAGAAGCATTCTTCAAATATTTCAAAAGATGGACAAGTTCAGCATTGCGGCGTTCCTTAATTCGAGCTTCAAATCTGCTCTTAAATTCCTGGCCAATTTTAGTTCCTTGCTCACAAAGCTTTTTCAACGTAAATACAATTACTTTTTCTGCCAAAAGAATGTCTGCATCCTCACTGGAGAGTGCTTCTACAGCAACCTTGATAGGAGCCAAAGCATCACACAGCTCTTTAATAATCATCATGTCCTCCTCAGTCAATTCAAACTGAATGTCCAGCTGAACTAAAGCCATTTTTATCTCTTTTCTAAGTTCATAAAACCTCTCTAGCATTGATAGCAAACTGTTCCACCTTGTCTTGCAATCCAGCTGTAGCTTCTTTTCTTTGCCTAATGTCTCCAGGATAAATGGCTGAAGAGCATCATCATTTTTCACAGGAGATCTTCGGAATATTTTTACAATTTTTCGAACTTTCTTGACTATGAACTGAATGTCCGGAGACAAAGTCGGAGCTTTGTCAACCTTTTCAGCCTGTTTTTCATCATCTGTTCCTTCCTCCTCAGCACTGGCACTGTCAGAGTCAAGGTCATCACTGAATGCTGCACTTGGTTGTCTTTTGTACAAGACATCACAAATGGCCAAATGGATCGCATAAGCATAGCATATCACATGGAGTGGACTTGTTTCTTTTCCAAACTTCACCATCAAACTGGCACCATCAGTGATCATAGCAACAATATCAGTATTCAGGTCAAGGCCAAAGCAATTTAGTCGATCCTCAACCAACCTGATTGCTTTTTTTGTGTCCATGCTGCCATGAATGCGGACCAATCCTAGTGAATGAAACCCTCCTTGAAAATGGCAGTTTATGTTCATATAACGTCGACTCCTTGCTGATGTCGACTCGTCAAACGTGATAGAAAAACGACCATTGTTCAATTTGATTTCATCAAGCTCTTCCTTGACCAACTTCTTGACATTTTCAAAGTTTTTGATCACCAGATTACGAACATGTTGGTGTGTTTTGGGCAGGACATAACCATCAGCCTTAAATGCTTGATGCAGTCTTTCACTTCTGGCAATTTGATTGAATGTGAGTCCATCCACGGCAGTTAGCTGGCTCAGTATTTCTTCCAGGCTGGGTTTTTTTGACTTCAAGAATGAATCAATTTTCCTGATTTTGGGTTTTGGCCGATCCTCAATGTCCAGGCAAGACTTCACCTCAATCTTGTGCTTTGACTTCAAGTGAATTATAAGTCCCTTTGTGCTGGACCCAGAAGCTTTTAAAATTGTTTGACACAATTTACACTTTGCTTTTTCTGTGCTTTTGCAAAACAAAAAATGCTGCCACACCTCTGACTTTCTTTTAGCACCGACTTCTTCCAAGTTCGACATTGGGATTGTAAAATTGTAAAAATTGCGACAAGATAAGTAATGATTCGTAGCACTGAAGCGTAGTAAATAAAGTCTGTAAAGTTATTATACAAACTGAACTAAATAAAAAAATAAATAAAAAAAGGAAGTCACGATTTTAGGTTAACTTGAAAGCTAGGGAAAACTTAGGAACAGTTGTAATACACTATTATCAATCTACTGGTCGCTGAATGAAAAAGGCAATGAATTGAATACATTGCAGTACGCTTTTTCCTTAGGTTTCCTATCATAGTTTCCATCCCAATACGTTACACAACACTTTCTACCCATTTGCTTAAATGAAACTTTAGATGTGCTTTCTTAACAAATATGCTACTATTGCTTGTTTTTTCTTTGCGTTTTGTTACTTCATTTATATACCTGAAAGCACATAACTCTTAATTTGCCAGTGACCAACTAAACTACTGTAACTGTAAGTAAGTGTCTATGCTTTCCTATGCTCAATTCCGCAAAGCATTGCGCAAGGGAACACAATTGTTCCAATTTCATTAAAAATGTGGGCCACAAACAATGCTCTATGACATCACAATTTATACTGCTAGTTAACTACACAGTACAGAATACAGACTTCTTTACACTGTGTGCGCTCGTGTCTTGCACTCATTCTCTGGGCAGAAGCTGAGCTATCAGTTAGCTGCTATAAGTATTAGAGGCATTAGAGCACATCATACTGTTTCCATCAGCAACTTTATCGAGTGTAGAAAATAGTAACTTTATTTAGTCTCTCTCTGACTCCACTCATGTAGAGCAGCATGCCAGGAAAAGGGTTTTGCGCCAAGAATATGACTGTAATAATTGCAATGTCGGATATCTTACAACTTCAAGATGGTCATCGTATCCAATTGTATAAATTCCGAAAATAAAGAATAGTGCAAATAACAGGTCGTAAATTTACGAAATACAAGTTTGGCGCACCTAGCTAACCCTTGCGGTGCACCATTTGAGAAACGCTGAGCTAGGGTACGTAAAACTTAATTCTGTACTTTAGAATTGTAACATTACATGATGCTCACTTCCGTAGGCTGACATAAAACGGTCCATCAGGGGTATAGTAAATTTAATAAGTCCCGGGATTTCTAGACATATAATCCCGGGATTGGGATTGGAAAAAATACCCCAAATCCCGGGAATTCGGGATCGGGATTTCCCGGGATTACAACCCTAATAGCAAGCAGCTCTCAAACTTCAGTTTTAGCACAAGACATCATTTTTCGAGGGAAGTTTGAAACTAAACTTGCTTTAAATCTTTGTTTTCTTTACGTTTCAACGCTAACTTTAATCGCGGTTGTTAAGATAAAAAAGCACATAGTTCTCGCTTTCAGTTAAGCACAAAAAAACACCATTTTTGAGGGATTGGTTCAGTTTTTGTACGTTGCAAATAAATAACCTTCTTTTACTTGCCATTTATAAACACTAAAAATAAAAAAGAATACAACTTCTAACCAATTTAGTTTTGAATTCCCTTCAAATACTTTCCGAACTGAGATTGAAAGTTTGCTTGCAATTGCAAAAACCTGTTGTTTTAATTGATTACGATAGAGCAATGTAAGTTATCTAAATATTTACTGTAATCAAGCAACAGTTAAAGTTTGCACTAGTCGTAATAACCTACCCAACATCACATTACTTCATCAAAGTTCTATTTCTGTTGCTCATGTCGGGCATCGACAAAGGGTTAATTTTATTTACGCGCATTTTTAATCTGTCATTCTAAAGTGCTTACGAATCATGTTGCAAAGCCTGTAAAGTTTGAAACCAAATTTAACCACAATTAACTTACTGAAGAAAAATAGCCAGGTATTTCACCGCTGTCTTATAACAACCGATAGGCTACCTGTTTGTGAACATTTTGGGGCTGACATAGTCACGCTAATTATTACGTCACCGAAGCACATTGTCACAGTTTTGACTTTCCTTTCCCTGCAAATTTGTCCGGCGGTTTTCGTACATTTGCTCGCAATTTCGCAATTGTGCCGGCGGTTACGCACTTACTAAAATCTTAGAGGGAACTCTGCTTCCAGGAGAGGCCAAGATGCCGCAGGAAGGGCGGTTCCAGGAGTGATAGCTAGGAAGGGATTCAAGGGCCAAGTAGGAGAAGGAGGAGCACCTTAAATGTACTCGTTTAAAACATGTTCGGTATTGCAATGACTTGCTTCTCCTCACCAAGTTGCCGGCGCACACGGAACAGAGAAAAATGAAGTCAGGATGTGGATGGACGTTGCCGCTTGTCAAAAGCAGAAGTAAAATCAGAAGGCGACGGAGAAAGAGGTAGAAGAGCAAATGAAGAAAAAAACAGAAGACCAAGTTTATAGAGAGTGCGTGCTGCCATTGTGCGGTCGGTCAAAGTGCAGCACAGCGAAAAATGTTTCAAATGAAGAATGCTCGGGGTTGGCCAACAGCCATTTCGGTTCAACTCAGTGGGGTCGGGGACAGCATAGCCACTTTGAAACGGCTGTTGATTGGTGAAGAAAGTTTGGTGGTCGAAATCTGGTTGGCGCTGCGGTATTGTCTTTTGCATTTTTGCTCACGTTTTGATTTCAAATTACGAATTGCACAGAGGCAGATCATGCTGGCGTTTATGGATGACTGCTAACTTAAGACTGGTCAAGGCATTTTCTAACTCGATCGAAATTGGAATTTATGAGTAATTGGAAATGGACTATCGCTTCTAATCTAAACTTGATAAGGTTTACTGTGTGGACCGGAAAAGAACTGTTTCATGCCGTGCCTTCATTCCAAAGAAAAACTGGGGCAAACAAAGCAACATGAAGTCACTTTACAGTTCTCAAACTCTTCGTACATTTTACATTAAAAGTGCATAAGTTTTCATTCTTTTCTAAAATTTGTGGAAAGTAATGCTTCGCTACGCCAAGAACCTTATTTATGATTGAACAATTGCTCAACGCTATAAGCAAGTCCGAAGCAAATCTGGACACGAGTTGATGTATGCGTAACCAGTATAGTTTACTTGTGATCGTGGGGTAATAATAGAAAGAGAGATTCTGTTTTTGAAACCCGGTTTTGTCTCCGATAATGTACTCGTAGATGGCTGCATTCACTTTATTTCATGAAGTAATTTTTGGAGCGATTTGTTATGGAGAGCATGCCCTTGCTTACCTCAAACCTCAGCATTTAGACGAGGGGGGTCCCCAACCTTAGTTTTAAACACGGGTTGATTACCAAGAGTTGCCTATGGTGACCTGCTTGATAATCAGCTTCACTTTTCTATCCCGGTGAGGGACGGATGGAGGGTAATGATAATAACTCGATAAAAGAAAAATTACGCTTTGACCTCTTATGCAGCTCAATACTGATTTTAATACTGGCAAAAATTAGAACGTTACTCAGTTTAAGCAGTGAAATTATCAAAAATTTATTATTATTGACGCCTTAATTAACCAACTATATTTTGTATCAAGGATTCATTTGAGTTAGATTCTTTCAATGGATTCTGCAAACCGCATCCTGATGATGTACTCGAGAAACCGGAGAGCGAAAAAGATGAAAGTGAAGAGGATGGCGCTGCTGCGATCACAGTAAACTCCGAGGAGAGGGAAGCGGAAGATATTGGGAGCCAGACTTTCCTCCCAGATGTTGAACCGGTGCCTGATCAGCCGATACGTATGTATTCATTACTTTATTATGACTTTAAAAGCTGTTTTTTCAAAGTCATTTATGCCGCTCTAATCGGTGGCTAGAGATGCGTAGCCAGAAGCAAATTTCGTGGTGGGCCACAAATAGAAAATTTGTTGGATGACCTTTTTTGGGGTCGATGTTTTCTGGTCCCAAATTTTGTGAATTTTTATCCCAAATTTTTCAGATGACTTATATTTATTGGAGATGGCGTTTCGCAACAATAACTGAAAATAATTTCGTATCTTGATCGGATTTAAAAAATTTGTGCAAGGGACCATGGCTTCTGTGGCCGCCTTGGCTGCTTCTTTGTGGCTGTACATGATATCACGTTTTTCAAAGCTACTGTAAAGTCCTGTATCGACAACAAAGTGGTGCATAACTTAATTGTACAATTCAAATATATTTCTTTGTCCCCGTTCGACAGAAAAACGTTTAAAGGAGTTTATGAAACAAACTGTATCCTTACCTTCAGAGTTGACAGTACTGCTGGCACGGTGAATTCATATGGCAAACACCGCTATCTAGCCTAGATAACCGCTGTAGAAAAGGCTGAACAGCGCTGAATCCAATCCAGACCGGCATTGATATTTCGACTTTCTGTTGAAAAGCTTTATGGGCAGTAGTGGACGGCAACGTGGCGAAGCTTCTATTTTCGTCATAGAGCGTCTGCATTGACCACGCTCCTTTATGGAACTGCCTTATCGCTCGAAAATATAGAGCTAATGCAAAGCATTCCTTTTTTGCGGGAGTGAGTAGAAAAACTTGCTGAGCTACAATTCTGTGCGCGGGTCGATATTTGCAATCAGAACTATCATAGAGTGCTTGGCCACAAGCAGATTCATTAACTTCAGTATAATTTTAAACCATTTTATTTAAGCGGTTATTGAAGAATGTGAAGGTGAAATGGAAGAGCCCGGCGACGACGAGACTGCCCCATCGCAAGCATCGGGCCCGAGTCCTACCCCTGTTGTTGTTCTGACCACCCCTAAATTGAGCGAGCTCCACATGAACTCCGACAGCACCTTGTTCACACGTCTGGACACAAGTAGAGCCATCGATAACGCAGATATGAGCTTAATCGAACCGAAACCAACGGAACTTACTAAGAAGAAATTTATAGTAAGACAGAGCAACGGTTCTATTAATATCCTTTTTTCGACCTGCAGGCAATCTTTACATTTATTTGTCGAACTACTTGTGTTGAGATCTGTTGCGTAGTTTGCAGTAGTATATTGCTAAACACAATTTCTGCAGTCTATATCCTACCAAGCATCTTTTGTGCGAGCAAAATCCGTTCTCTGCATTGTGTCACATTCTTATCATCCAAAATTTCAGAACAATGGCGCTAATTATGCAGTACCAGACTGTCTAGACTAGGGGTGCCCAGCCTGCGGCTCTCGGCATTGTTAAACTGTCCTCGAAAGTTAGCTGGAAAGTCCTGGATGGTTGTACTGTTACACCAAGAAGAAGGTGAACATCTCTCCTTTTTTTTCGGCCAATGCTTATTTCGAAGCCATATTTAAACTAATTTCCACATCAGGAGCTTTTTTTTTGGTCATTGCTGTTTTCGGAGCAACGTTTTGGCTGATATTGACATCAGGATCGTTATTTTTTGGCATCGCTTAGACACAAAATTCTTGCAAAAAAGTTTATATTCAAACGCTTTTGTGGACCGACAAAATACTTAAATTTGTAACTTGGCCATCTGGAAAAAAGATTGGACAGCCCTGGCCTAGACCACGTTCGGGTTTTACTAGTTTTAACTTTCCGGTTGAATTGCTTTGTTTTACTTGCGATGAATAACCTGCTTGTTAAAATCCGTTAGTAGCTTTAAAAATCATCGAAATATGTCTCTCCGGTCGGTGTGACAACGTTGTCGTCTTGAGGTTGAAACAACGACCATTTTCGAAGTTGGTGGTGTTCCAACCCACTCCACCGCTTTCCCGTTCTAACGAAGTAGAAATATCTTGCCATGTTGCATCATATTATAGCCGAACTAAGGTGCTAAACATTCTCGCAGCCAACATACTGTGGAGAGTCGAACGTCTTTTCAATTCAACTCTTTTGCATCAGTGAACAATACGAAATGAGATCGGCGGATTTTCTACCCGAGATTTTCAAGTAATTTTTGGTGCTAGAGTTATGCATAAAGTTGCTTTTATTGGGGGGAGGAAGGGGTAAATGTTTTGGGAAGATGAAATAAAACTGAAGTGATCCGCAATGTTTTTCGGTAGCTGTTTTATGAGTTTTAGTCCATTCTGGGAGTCAACTTCTCTATTACCTTCCTTCAATACGGCCTTGGGTGATGCAGTGTAAGCTTTTGTCTTCAGTTTTAACAGCTGCTGAATTTATATGATATTCAGCACAAAAATTAGTGGAGCTGTGTTTACCGTTCCCGCAAACTTGGCCGGCAGTTTGTTCTTTTTTCTATTTTTTCGTTCGCCCGCGAAATTCGCGTGTCTGGTAAAAGCAGCTTTCGATGTACATTTTGTTTTTAATTCAAGCTATCAATGTTAGTTATTTATTTAGATTAATTCCTCACAAAGATTTTGCAATTATGACGACTCCGCATTTAGTTCCGGAGTTTCCCCTGCTTCAGCAGTTTGTGCGCATCACCCCGAAGCCAGGGGTGAACGTGCCCCACGAGCTGTACGCGTTCCACCGTCACGGCCTTCTGTCGTCCAAATTTAGAGTCAGAAAAGCCTGTTCCTCTGATTTTGAGCAGGTGTGTTGTTGTGATGTTTCGTTTTCATTTTGTCTACGTAAGCTGGATGCACACAGTTTACGTTTTTTGTCCCGTTTTGCACATTTTTTTCATGCATTTTTGTACGAAGATTTTCATCCGCTTGACTATTCATACTATGCTTCATAGTAAATATGTTGTCGGAACATCCGGTTTTTGTCCGCAAATACGTATATGCTTTTGGTAAAAGCTTTGCGGAAAAAATGGATGTTTTGATAATAGCATGTGCTGTAAAGCGCCATGTATCCAAGCCAATGAAATTTTCGTACAAGAAGCTCGAAAGAAAAAACGTACAAAACCAGACAAGACGTATACTGTGCACGTTTATCTTTAGCCGGCTGTGTTGGATAGTCTAGGAAAGAGTAAAACATCAGTTATTTTACAAAAAGATGAGTGAAATGCTTATTTAAACGCACGGGGTTGATTTTCCTTGTGTCTCTGGAAAAATGCCTAAAAATCTCGCTAATGTGACCGTCATGGAATCGCGGTCATTTAACGCAGGCCCGAATCGAAAATGCTCAATCAGTTGTTTTTCGAACGGCACCATCCTGCTGCAGTATGTATTCATGACTGGTTTAAGGTTGACTGCCACTTGCTCATGGCCTGGTTTTAAATGGGTTTCGGGTGTGAATCTGATATCTGTTTCGTGCCGTACCTCCATACCCAGGCAGAGAAGGGGTAATTACAACAACAACAACACCTTGCTAACAAAACAACTGTCTGACTTGTCTCGTGGGTGATTAGCTATTTGAGGTTTCACTGTGTAACGTTTTTTTGAAGAAATGATGATGCCCGCTCTTTTGTTTTGCGAGAAAAGACGCAGTGGAGAGAGAGGCTAATGGAACTGTAGGTTGTTCTGGATCCGTATATTTCTTTGCGTTGGACGACACTTTGATCTCAATTCGAACAAGTTAGGAAAGAGAAATAGATGGCATAAATCGTACGAAGAAAGAAACACAGCTGGATAAGATGCAGATATTCACCCTTTTGTTCCCCAACATCTATCTAAGTTTATCAATCTTGATTTTCTGCCTATTGGTCAATCCATTGCTCTCTTCCGCGCTTTCTTATTTTTTCCTGTTAGCTTGATAGTAAAACCTCCCGCTCTTCACAAAATTTAACATATTCATTCTTCTCTTTCCTCTTCGTCTTTTTCTCTTCAAGCGATCTTTGATAACTTACTTTATTCCATTATATCGTAGAGTGTATTTAACCGTCTGCTCTGTATTTTTGAATGTTTTTATCAAACATCTCCTTTTGTCTGCTGTCTTCGACACATTCTCAATTGTACGGTGTTCTGTTTAATTAATCTTTTCCGCATTCACATTTCATATACCTCCAATCTTCATACATCTGAATCATATAAAAACAAACTACATATAAAGGTCTTTATCATTCACTTTGCTAATTCTTTATACGAGCTGCCAAATAATCCTTTTCTTAAATAAACGCCGTTTTTGCCTTCGCTATTCTTGTTTTATCTTCTCGCAATAAGAACTCTCCTCACATCTAGATTCATTTGAGTTCACTTATTATTATTGACTTGATGTATCGAATCAAGATTTGTTAAAAACATATGCAAGGCTACAAACCACTGCTATGTGGCTTGGAATCAATGATAATGAGACCAGTATCTTGTCAGGTGGAAGCAATGGTTGGCAATGTTATGATGAAAGAGAATCTACTAAAAGATCTGCGGCTTTTCAACTCAGCACGTAGGGACGCAGATGGTACAGCGATACAAGCATTTGTTGCCGATTGCATGGACCAGGTAAATACCGGCATCAGCTCGTATCTTCTGGAAGCAAACGCTCTGGAGTGTTTTCGCCAGAACTTCGAATTGTTACAAGCTATTTTTAACATAATAGCAATGTATTCTATCGAACAGTTGTTGGAAGCGCCACGTGAGCTTTGGTTACCGTTTCGATTTCAACACTTTCCTCCCGACTCACTGTGTAGGGACAGAAACGATGAGCACAGAACAGTCATTGTTCAGACCTGCTTTGATGTTTCTTAGATTTCAAGATTCTGCTTGCATTGCTTGGGGGATTACTTTCGACAACCGGCGCGGTGGTGTAGCGGTTAAAGCGTCCGCTCTGCAGCCGGTAGGCGGGGGTTCAATTCCCTTGTCGAGTTATGCCAAAAACTTAAAAGAATAGCATCCACAGCACCCCTGCTGGGCGCTCAGAGCGAAAGGGGTTGTGGAGAAAAACCCGTCAACCCCGCTTGTTGTGCCCTTTGGAAAGGCACTTAACGGGATTTCTTCAGCTTTATGCAGCAGACAGATGGTGGGGTTGAGTAGTCTACGCGTCGTGGTGGTCCAGTCTGACAAGGCATGTAAGCAGGGCATGAGGTCATACCCATGGCGAATGAACTTTTAATAAAATCACTGCTTGTTTATGTGCACCCGTCAGAGGAAGTCACCACAAAGTGTCTTTCCCCAGGACACAGCAACTTGATCATCGTAAGGTTTGAACGCACCATCATTTTCGTCTTGAAACGGCGCTATATTTCACTCGACTGCGCTGTTGCCTCCAGAAGGAAGCAAAACGACGATGTGAACAAAACAAGTAATTTCTCGTCAGTTTTGCTTAACATATTAGTCAATGTTGCAAAGCTTCATATGAAAAAAATTGTCAAAAACCAAACACGTGCTACCAGGAATAGGCTATCTCATCAGCTAATTCATCACTTGCCGACAATTCTAATTTATTTAAAAGCTAAAATTGTTTTTCTGTAGACGCCTTACGTTAGAAATAAAACTGCACTGGGCTTGGCAAGTTGGTGCCCCTTGATAATCACTTCTAAAATATTTAATTGTAGTTTCTAAAATACTTAGCAACTTGTAAATCATTCAAAAAACTTCTAAAATATTTAGCTAATAATTGCAGGTGGTCGGAGTATGTATCATAAGAAGCGAGGAAGACATTGAATTCATTCGTTCTCATTACAACGTGGAAGATTTTATCTATTTCAACCACCATCGCAGGGACGAACATGGGCACCTGCACCACTTTGCTATGAATCCTATTTTTCAGGTAGGAAGACCCGAATTGGAACTTAATCTTGTGCTGCCTTGAAAACACAAACCTTTCGTTGCAAATTTCTTGCAAGCGTTAGTCATACTCTGTTCTAAATTTCAAGGCTCTCTTTCAAGGTCGAACTTTCGTAGCGGAACGGTATTGGTGATCTCTTTTTTTAGCGGAAACTAAAGGGCAGAGGCGCTACGACCATGGACTCATTAGACATTGTTTGACGTTTATGCACACCAGTTGCATCATCAAGAGCAGTCACTTTGTCATGTTTGCGTTGAGAAGAGTAGGCAGGCCGCACATGCCGCCACGCAAACCCTTTACACTTGATGTCGATTAATGTCAAGAGCCAGAGCAAAAGCTGCAAATGTCAAATTTACGAAATTGTCAGTCAGACCCGACTTGTAGTTGAACTGTGAACCAACTGACTACGAAGCATGCACTTCAATCACCGCGCCGTTAAGTCGTTTTTTTGAAAAAAAACCCTGAAATGTTGAAGGAGAGTGTACATGTGGCTAGATTTACAGTAAATAAAACAACTTTGGTAAAATTTTTTTATTTTGTACAGCATTTTTCAAAGCATTTTCTCAAAGAAGTTTTGCGTCAGAGTTACAAGTCTTGTCTCTACTATTCAATATATCCTGAAAATTGCGATTCAACTTTGACCAAACATTTTTCATTGGCTACAAGTAAGTACTGTATCTTTTGCTTTTGTCCCCAGGCATCCTTTAACTTCTCGATATAGCTCTTCTGATATAATTGAAAGTTAAAATGATCTTTATTTAGATTTAAAATCTACATAAAATTCATAAAAACTCAACGTTTCGAAAAACTAAAATCAGTTTTTCTTCGTCAGGAGTGACTAAAAGTTCAAACACAGACAACGGTTACATAGTAAATCAACAGAACGGAAAGGAGAAAAGAAAATTATGGTTATGAACAAGTGCAGTAGCGACGACAACTGGTGGTCAAAAATTTATAAATTTGTACAATCCGGGATAAAAGCTGTTAATTTTATCGTTAAAAGAAAAATCAGTTTTGTGTATATAAAATGATTCTAAAAAACGTCTTTTCTTATAGTCACTTTCAGTAGCTAAAATTGCAGAGCTTTCCCAATCAATCCGGTGTCCATTCAAGCAAACGTGTTTTACTAGAGCAGATTTCTTTTTTAAATCCTCATTTGCTAGTTGGGCAATTATATCAGGTTTGACGTCCCTTTGATGTTCTTTGCGTCGTGTTTTAAATGATCGACCAGTCTCACCAATATAAACACCTGTGCAATCTAAACATGGAGTTTTATATACAACACCACGTTGATCAAATTTGTTGATTTTATCTTTTAAACTTGGCAGCATGTCTCTAATCCATTATGTAAAGAAGAAAGAAAGACATATTGGATTAGTTATTTTGCCATTTATACCTGGAATAACTGAAAGATTGGAACGTCTTTTGAAAAACCATCAAATCAAAGTGGCAACAAAACCATTACGCACTGTGGGAGACATGCTGCCAAGTTTAAAAGATAAAATCAACAAATTTGATCAACGTGGTGTTGTATATAAAACTCCATGTTTAGATTGCACAGGTGTTTATATTGGTGAGACTGGTCGATCATTTAAAACACGACGCAAAGAACATCAAAGGGACGTCAAACCTGATATAATTGCCCAACTAGCAAATGAGGATTTAAAAAAGAAATCTGCTCTAGTAAAACACGTTTGCTTGAATGGACACCGGATTGATTGGGAAAGCTCTGCAATTTTAGCTACTGAAAGTGACTATAAGAAAAGACGTTTTTTAGAATCATTTTATATACACAAAACTGATTTTTCTTTTAACGATAAAATTAACAGCTTTTATCCCGGATTGTACAAATTTATAAATTTTTGACCACCAGTTGTCGTCGCTACTGCACTTGTTCATAACCATAATTTTCTTTTCTCCTTTCCGTTCTGTTGATTTACTATGTAACCGTTGTCTGTGTTTGAACTTTTAGTCACTCCTGACGAAGAAAAACTGATTTTAGTTTTTCGAAACGTTGAGTTTTTATGAATTTTATGTAGATTTTAAATCTAAATAAAGATCATTTTAACTTTCAATTATATCAGAAGAGCTATATTGAGAAGTTAAGTACTGTATCCTAATACGCTTCAGTATTTATTAGGGAGACTGGCTGTTTGTCGAAGCGCCCCAATTTTTTGCAAGTTCCTTTCCTGATACTCAAACATTTTGATAAGTGGAGAGTTGCTCATTATACCTTTATTTTACAGATTCGCAGGATAGCTTGTGTTGTACTAAACCTAGGACCAGTTAAGAGATTTTCAGTTTTCACTTCAGCTTGAATGAACGTAGTTTTGCTTCTCATAAAGTTGTTACTTGTTAGAACCATCACGCAAAGAGAATTGTAGCACAGTTTCCTTTTGAAGGATACCACTGTACATATTGAAAACGTTGATTTCATAATGGCTTAGTCATAGTCCCCTTCAAATTAGCGATCTAATGCTTTGTTGCTTAAGTCATTGAGGCCTATTGCACTTTTTTTATGATTGCGTTTACTCAACTTCATATTTCCTCCTCGACATAACTGCTATTGCTGAACGCCGAGCAAGGAGCCTGTGAACACCATTTTAAAACTTTGGTAGGATTCGACATGGGAATTGAACTCAAATCTGCAGAGCGGAAGTTCTAACCACTACACCAGCGGACTGGGGCCATCTGGTCTACTCGCCCACGTTGCCAATCATTGTAAGAAAATTTGGCTTTGTTACGTCATACTCACAAACTTTTGCTTAGTGAGCAGTTCCTCTCTTGAAGCCAAGGATTCAAATTAAAGCGAATTTTATGCTTCTGTTGTTGCTTCGTAATAAACTGCTTACGTCCAACTTTCATCTTTCAAACCTTGTTTTCTCTTAGTAAGGTCATGTCGGAAGCAGCTCTTTAATCTCTCCATCGGTGTTTACTGCACAGCATGTACTTTGCAATTGAAATATGTATACCGTATAGATTCTTAAACTGATGGGCTGGAAGGTGTACACGGGTCTACGGTGCCATTGTTGAACCTCAAAGAGATTGTAAAAAAATGTCAAAATCGTTGTTTTGAAAAAACTAAGTTCAAAAAAAATCTTTGTGCTTGTTCTCAAAAAACAGGTCTTCGTGCTGCTTTGGGGAAAATACGCGGGGCAATGACGACCGCTGGGAACAAAATAATCTCCAAAAAAAGAAGGATTTCAAGTGTAAAGGCGAAGCATTGGTTTTTGTTGTCATGTCAAGGGGCGAGCGTCTCAAAAATTACCCTTGGGATAGACCTCACCGTTTCCAACAAAACGCTTGGTGCCATATTAAGCCATTTGTGTATTGCTTAATATGACTTTATGTTTTTAGGTCTGAATTTTCTGGTGCCAGTCAGGGCCCGAAAGCAAATTGATTACCCTCTTGATGAGCTGGATATAAACGCCCCAGCAGAGCGAATCATAGCCACTCCACCTCCATTCGCGCTAACGCATATCAACAGAAAACTGACTTTGGAACCAAAGGTCAGAAATAAATCCCGCTGCATTAGTAGAATGCATTTCTGTTAACTTGAAGTTTTGCATTGTAAAGTGCACTGAAAATTCCCATGCTCTTGAGATGTCTTCAAAATAAGTTGATTTACGTCCATTTTCCCTCGCTTATGCAGGTTCAGAGTGATGATGCAGTGTTATGTCTACCACTACACACTCTCTTCCGAAACACCTTAGGCTGGAGCAACGCGTCATTTAAGATACAGGATGCCATGCATACCAATGGTGCTTCGATGGAGTTTTGAACTTTAGACCTTTTGTTTTGAAGTCTGCAGAAATTATCGATAAGCCACGGCGACTGATTAATAATAGTCGAAAGTTGATCTGGTTCAAGTCGTGCCCTCGAGAGCTTACTGACTTTGTTCAGTCATACGATCTTAGTTAATGGGGCCTTCGGGGAAGCCGCTTGATAATAGTTTGAGCTGCTTGCAGGCAGTTACATCTAAATTTATCGTTTCGCACTGCAGGCTTAATGACGGATTCAAAGTTTTGAAGTCGCCAAACTAACTCGCTAAAGCTGCCTTACATCAAATTCCATGTGTCTTATCTTCGCTTGACCCCACCAGGAAACATAAATTCCACCCAATTCCAAACCTTTTCTCTTTTGTTGAATTGTGTTGTAATAACACGATCACGTGACTGCGGTCACATGGGTAATCGGATCATCAAGGTCAAACATCGCGCAATGTTCTTCCGAATCAACAGCTACTAAAAACTTTGACCAATTTTGCTGTTGAAGTACTGTAAGACTTCCGTTTTTTTTATTTACAAACTGTAATTAAAACTATTTGATGTACAACTTTGCTGCGATTTGACATAATCAATAATAATTCAACGATTAATAAAAATCAATTGCGTAACTACTGGCAGCGCAGATTGTCCGGGTCTGTCAGGTCTAATCAGTGCAATTGGTGACAGACAAGTGGAAAAATAGAGCATATCCGCCACTCATTCACAAATGGATCGGTTGCACAAAGTGTTGATATAACTTTCACTACGTTAGACCTAGTTTAGGTCCCACTAGTATGAAGTTCTGCTCTATTCTTGAAACTTTGTTTGTAGCAAATTATTTTTTTTTTGGCGGTTTGGCGACAGTTAACTTGCAACAAAGTGGGATTGCAACGAATTGATTGCTTGTTTTATGTTTCTTTGCCCCGTCTTGTCTTGCCCAGTTGCGCAGCATCTTGCGCATGTGTGGTTTTGAACGGTGTTCTCGCAATTTTTGTGTTTTGAAAACAAGTATTTTGTTAACTTTTTTCGAATTATTTACTGCAAATACTTCATTTAAATTTGAATTAAGTTTGTTTGAATTAAATTCTGGTTTTAGTTAAAGCCTGGTGAGACGCGCTAAGGAAATATTTAAGAAACAATCATGTCGTTGCAGTCTGAGTTTGTCGCAAGTTAGGTGCCGCCTAACCGCTTTGAAGAAATAATTTGCAGCGAACTATTTTAAAGCCATTAGTGAATTGCCGGCCACAACTGCACTGTCTACAGTTACCCTTTAAGCTCAACCCTCTGGCTTTATGTATTTGTATAAGAGGTCACTTGCCTTTAGTGAAAGAGCAGTCTTAAGCCAAGGTTACTACAGGTCACCATCAATGCACGTATTGTTGTTGTTGGGGCTTCGGAAACAGGAATTTCGTTTTTGGAAAACTTGTGCTTCTGCCCCCATTTGCGCTTCAACAATTTGACCCTCATCTCGAAAAGGGGACTGCCTCAATCGCTGGGGTCCCTTACTTGTGCGTACACGGCCGATGAAATGGCGCAACTGTCACTTCGCTCCTGGGTAAACGTTGTAACAGGTGAGGATGTTTGTGCGTAGGCGCAAACGACAGCAATGTCGTACGATAGACTGAGCGTTAAACTTGCTTTTGGAAATTTGCAGGTTGAGCCCCGAGCGTTGCGTTATACGCTGCATGACCGATTGAAGTCGTCACCTGAAGAACACTTCCAAGTTTTTTAACTCCATTCCACTTGTGTTCGATTCATTCTTGTTTTACGTTCCGCTCACGGCAAACCTTTGCAGTTATTCATGGAACCATTTGTGTGTCGAGTTGCCAGCAGACTTCGAGCGCTGCTGATGCGGTGAATTTTCTACTGCAATTAAGCCATAAATGTATAGCTTTAAAAAGAGTTTACACTGTTCACTGGGGAGGGGGTGTGTACTTTTTTGTTTTAAATTTGTCCTCCTAACGTGAACAACAGCGACAGTGGAGCTAAGCACCGGGTAATTGTTCAGCTTACAAGTTTTCGGCACTTCGCTTGATTACTTGTTGCTTTTATTAAATCTACTGCTTGTTGGAATCCGCAAACCTGTGGAAATTTGTCTTTCGCTGGGACATAACTCAGTCATCGTCAAGTTCGAACGCATGACCTTTCGAGCGGTGTCACCACTGCACGCTGCTTTAACCCATTCGACCACCTAGCATATTTTAAACTTGCTGGTTAATGGAATATGTGGCGGTTGCTGAAATTATTTTTCGAGTCGAGATGCATGAGAGCCGCGACACATTCTAGGGCTTCTGGAGTTTTCTCTCAGGCTAATTGTATAACCTCTTATCAAAAAACAAATTTACTTTTTCCATAGCAGCTAATATTCACTTGGTTTTAAAACTATTTCCAGGTTTTATGGTCGGAATTGACCGTTCGAGGCAAGAAGCTGTAATGGCAGATGACACCCGTGTAGCTTATGATCATCTTATACTATGTACCGGACAACAATTTCAGGTACAGTAGTTTCAAGTCGTTAGGTGGGCAAGCAGAACACTTTTGTTATATAGTATGCATTAGGCCTACCATATTTTCGTTGCCCAAAAAGAGGACAAGTTTCGTCAGCAAGTAAAATACAAGTAGGATAAGACCATCCCCTAGGCTACATTCAGCAAACGTTACGGCAAAAAAATAGACAATAAAACAAGACAAATTTATTTGTCAGATTCAGCCCATGAATATTTTGCGGTTGCCCCAACTTTTTTCTATAAGGAAGGATCAGCTTTAACGTGATTATAAAATTGAAAATCGCTACGTCCTTTTTTGAAACAAGGATGCTTCTGCCGTAGTTCATCAGAAAACACTTTTTCTCTTTGGCATCATTGTTTAGCTTTATTTAGCTTTCCAAATTTTACTTTATAATAATTATATTAATCTAAATGGTAAAAAAGAGGACATTAGGCTATTTTTTAGTGTCCTCGGAGGACCATTCATTTTTTTTAAAAAAAGAGGACAAATCCTCTTAAAAGAGGACGTATGGTAGCCCTGGTATGCATAGAACAATTTGTGTCCAGAGATGCTTATTTTACCAGCACTACCAACGTGTACCTCCATCACAAGCGCCGCAACCAAGAGGAATGGTGCAACATTGCGTGAATGTTATCACGTGTGTATTTAGCTCACTATACACAAGAGGATGATGTTGGGCAATTTATCATCATCTTACGCCTTATCTCGTTGTTCCTCACAGCCGTGATGAGTTAGGCATGGGTAAACTTCACACAAGGCTGAAAAAGTGAACGTTGTGGAAACGATCTAATATATATTTCTTCAATGAGCCTACACTGTACATTAGGAGAGTGTAATCTGCGGCTCGCGGACCAAATGCAGCCCACGACGTGAAAATTTTTTCCCCTTGAAAGAAAGTTAGAAATTTTGGCGAAATTTTGATCTCCAAAAGGAACAAAAAAGTCATCACTGGTCAAACTGGGGAATTTTTGGATAATTTACAGATGTGAAAACTGTGATCTCCAAAATAATAAGGTCTTCACTACGATATCCCGTGAATGTGTCACTAATCACTGCGAAGTGAGTTTATTTGAGCCCGGATACGAACTTCAACTGGCCCGTGGAATTTTCAAAAAGTCAGATATTGTCCCGCCTGCAAAAACGGTTGCCCATCCCTGCTGTACAGGAATGTGATCATCTGTCGCAATTTCATCACCGGTAAAAAACTGCTTTTATTCTGATCGGTTTTTGATGATGCTTGGTAGAATTGTCGCAATTTAGCATTAGGTTGTAACTCTGAAAATATTCTCTATCACAATTTGTTTACAGATACCATCTTCGAACGATGCGTATGCTGAGGACACTGATTTGAACATTGACATCAAAGAAAGCGATATTATTCGCCCTTACTCGATCAACTCACCTGCGTTTGAAAACGTTTTAGCTTTGAATGATGAAACAGATTACGCAATGATGACTCGATGGGCCACCAAATTGGCAGAAAAAATCTCGGATTCTGACAGGATGGCTCGTTTGACTTCAAGGATCTCTGAAAAACTCCCAAAGAATGCTCCCGCCGACGTAAGTATGGTCATGAAAATTAAGATAAATCAGTTTTTCAACGATCTTTCGAATTTTTTTATTCCCATGGCTTATGTGCACAAAAAATGACTTACATTGAAACCATTAATTTTTTTTGTTTCTTCAATGATTATAAACGTATGCACACTCGAGTACTGTTATATATCTTTTCTTTCCGAGGCACGGCAGGAAACGGATATCTTTGCTTATCCCACAAATTCAGTAATGATTATTCTAAGAGGAAAGCAACAGCCTACTTCGAACATAGACACAAATTATACTTTGGAAGCCTCACTACCTAAATGGCAGATTGCCAATGATAGGTGCTTAAATTCGTCTCTTGCGATCTAAGCAGCTTAGCGAGCAGCATCGTCATCCTAACCTGGTAAGGCACAGGTTGGTGTGTGCTTCGAGTGTTCGCTCGTCAAATGGCCCTATCACCAAGCTTGTCCGAAGTAACAAAGAAAATTAGGAGTAGACTATGTAGCTTGCGGTTTGTTCTTTGTAAGTTTTGCTAAAGGAGCAGTGGAATACTCCTCTGTGTGCAGTAGAATATTCGTGGAATCTTGTTGTATATCTACCAATAACTATCACAAAGCACTATGTATTACCCTGGAAAACTTTCAGAACTGCGGACTGTAGATGCTTACTTGCTAATCAAAGCATGATACTAAATCAGGAGGTTCGCAGGCTTGGCATACATCGCATCAGCAATCCTTAAGTGTGTTTATATGGAAAACTTAGTGCAGCGTAAGAAGTTGCTGATGTTGTATAGGTTTACATAAATATTTTTGACAACGTGATGTGATAGACTGAGTGTTGTACTTGTCGAAAGTTAGCGAGTTTAGTAGTAAGAGCGTTACGATTTATGCTGCACTAGGCAGGGCTAAAGAGAATCTCTGTTCGCTTTTTTGTTCATGCTTGTTCAAATTACGATTGCGCTTCTGCTGTGATACCTTCTGATAGCAGCTGACTCGAAGACCAAAAAGTCGTTTCGCAGTTTCCCCAAATTCTTTGTTCGTTTTAGGTTCAGTGAGTTAAATAAGTTGTCAACCCACTTTTGATGTTAAATGTTTTTTTGTTGTCTAGGTACCTTACGTTATTATATACGGGCGTACCGTCGAAGCTTACATGACCGTGCAGCGGTTGTTATCCCTGGGAATTCCCGGACGCAACATTGCCCTGGTTAAACCGCCTGGAAATGTGACGTCACTAGCCGTGTGTGACGACGGTTGCGAGGGCGACCCATTCAACGAACCGGCAGTAACGGACGCGGTAATGACGAACCTCAGGAACGCGGGAGTCGAAATCCTAATTGATTACGTTCTCGTAAACTGGAACTCAGAGTCGACAGCTGATGGTGAGTTTTCAAGTGATTTGGATTTTTGCATTCACTACTTTGATCGAAGCCGAGGGAAGTTGCCCGGCTCTTGGAACATCATGACTTCCGATTAACTCCCATCTTGAAGAAGAGCTCGCGCAAAAATAACATGAAAAAGAGAAATTTGACTGAACTTGAGATTTCAGTTGCGCTTGGCAAAGTTGGATTTAACTTTTAAGCAACTTTGCTCTAACGCTAATGCAAACATCTACTCCCAAAACACCCTTCAGCCCCTCTTTTTTCTCCAACATCGCTGCAGTGCAGAGGCATCGCATCCAGGGCATTAACTACCTTTAAAACTTGCTCCGGATATACGCCAAATTATGTTTTGATGTGAAGGAGCTCCAATTTTGCAGTTGCAGGAGGCTTCAAATTCTAGCTACCCAGCTAGATGAGTAGTTGGTGGAGATCATAGAGCCTGGATGACAAGCAATTTATGATAACTGGTTGACAAATGGTTTGTGATTTAGGAGCTAGGGTCTACTCTGTGGCTCTGACGTCATCTGAAAAGCCATTGCGTCACTTACCGTGTATGGGATTCCTCTCTTTTTATCCGCGAAGAATTGACCAGCGAACGTTTCTGGCGGCTAATGACAGTTGTCTGGTGTTCGACGGTCGCCTGTCCATTGACGCAGACTTTAAGACGAACGACCCAAGGATAAGAGCCGCTGGCCCATTGACTAAATACATACGTCGGTACTATGCCGACAGTTTCGACTACCGACATGAAAATCAGAGGTAGGTGTGTGTGTGTGTGTGTGTGTGTGTGTGTGTGTGTGTGTGTGTGTGTGTGTGTGTGTGTGTGTGTGTGTGTGTGTGTGTGTGTAAACATGGGCTCATATTCTACGTTGCAAAACAGCTTAACTTCCTGTTGACATTAAATAAGGGTTTAATGTCAACGGGTTCAAAGTTTTGACGGCCTGAATGATTCTAACTGTGGATTTATTTTCAAGTTGCATTTATATGTGCTAACTTCATCAGCAAAATATGACGTTCAAGGATCTGAACCTGTAATTAAAGAAGTTATGTAGTTAGAAGAGAACATAAAAGGTTGCTATTTTGTTTATGGAGTTGAAACCTAAAAACTGCCCAGAAAAATATTTTTTGGTGATTTTCAAACGTAAATTTTAAGGCCAAGAAAGATTTCACAGCTCACATATACCTTCATTTAGGGAAATGTAGGTAATCTGTGAGCTGTGAAATGTGTTGGTAATTGCCTTAAGTTATCATTTAGCTGTCAATGAAAAGTTTTTTGTGTTTTATCTCTGTGTTTTTTTAGCGCAAAAGAAATTGGATTTCGGCTTGCCATGAATATTCTCCCATTGTTCGATCCGACGCTGGATGACAACGTCGAAATGAGCAATGCAATTCCTCCAACCCCAGGCCCTGCCAGTAAGAGGGCCTTGTCTGCCGTGTCATCGATAGAAGAAAATCCTCACGATAAATTGGTTCCGGTTTACATAGAGCCAAAGGTATTATTTTTTCGTATTGAGCCTAGTCGGTATTTACTCCTTGCACTGCAGCTGCACGCAGGAATAAGAAGGATTGCAAAAAATCTTCTACAGCCAAGCTTGGAGCTTACGTAAGAGAAATAGACTCGTAGAAGTCATGGTATTGTGATGGGAACCATTTTTTGTTTAAATTATAGACTCCTATAACTATAGCCTTGATCAATTCAATCCATCTTATTAAAAATTACGCGACTACTTGGGCCACGCTTTCACTTTCATCCTCTACAAGCACATTCTATGTTTGTTTATTTGATTGAAAACGCACTTGTCACACCTTGTGGTTTGCTGCGATGAAAGAAACAAAAAATACCTTATCAAGCTTTAGGTGAGCGGGTTGGTGGTGCCAGCTTTTTGTCCAATGCATTAAAACTACAGTGTGGGGCACATGCAAACCGGCCCTCAATGACTGAGTAAAGATGTCGATGAAGTGCGGTCGATTTTTTGAAAAAGAAACTTTACTATGGTTATGCAGCATCAGTAAAAAGTGAGTGTAAGCTGCGGACAACACTCAAATACGGAAATCGAGATTTACGGAAACATGGCAATTTGTTTTGAAATACGGAATCTCTGAGTCATGGAAATCGGAAATTAATACTACACGATAAAAAAACCGGAAATACATTCTGAAATTAGGAATTACTGAAAAACGGAAAAACTACAAAGAAGTACTGTACCTCCGGAAATCGCAGAAATACTGAAATTTATGGAAGTCAATAAAAAGTAAAAATATACCCACCTGATGTTGTGATTTCATCATATGAGCTGTGAACAAAAACAATCGCACTGCAAATTTAATCTAGAAACATTGCGTCAATCGCTTTCCCGTTTTAGCAGCAGCCTTTTACCCGTGATACATTTTTGGTAGAATTTCTTTCGTAAAGTTTCGAGTAGGTATGAGCTAGCAGTTTAGATTCTAAAAATTTCTTTTTCTTTAGACATTTTGAAGTATATTAAGAGGCACACTGTAAATGAAGTTTTTAATATTATGCAGTTATTTCACGCTTTTTAGTGCTATTTGTGACCGAGTAATTTACTGTTTTATTGTTCAAGCTCCCACCGCAAGTATAATGGAACTGAAAAAACAAGTGATCGTATTGTTAGTAATTAGTGCTGACGCAAAACAGATAAAGTTTATTTCCGGATCGGTTTATTACGGAGTTGTAATGACCCGAGTCTGGACTCAGACTCAAGTCTACTCGTAAAAATTTTAAAAGGACTTGGACTCAACTAGAGTCCGATTAGAAAGTGACTCGAATCAATAAATAAGGTTTTTTTTTTAATCCATTTACGAAAATAAAATCAAATTTGAGTTGCACTAATCAAACTGAAATGAAAAAAGTCTGTAGCCTACAGGTTGATGATCAACCTTGATATGGTTTTAGGTTTGTAAAATCTATAAAGGTTGTGATTTACTTTGCCCACCATACGTTTTTGCGTGGAATTATCTTTGTCATTTGATCAGTAATGGCAAGTGTTGGTGATGGCGGGCTATCGATGTGATGCGCATCTCTGGTGTTTAACACTCAGCCATCTGTTTATTATATTTTCTGAATAGCTTCCCGTTATTTTAAAAGAGTTTTTTATTTGCGAGTATATGCAGAACTCCCATTATTGACTATTTTTACGTGCTGTAACTTAATATATGTAATGCCGAAAAGAAGTAGAATTTGGCAAAGTTTTTTGTAAATTCGAGATTTTGTGAACTCGGATTGGAAAGACTTGAAATTTGGTGGACTTGGACTCAAATGGACACTGAGCTTTGATGGGCTCTGAATCGGCTCAAGTCGCGGTTTCCAAGGACTTGGTCTCGAAAGTTGTCGTGTTCCGCTGACTTCAGCCCTTCAGTTGCTGGACTTATTTACAACTACGGTTTATTGTAAACTCGTCATCAAAACGAGGGGTGTGCAAACAGCGCCCCTCGAGGTAGAAATTTTGCGATGTCCTCATATTCATTACCTATAACAGAAAAGATCTTCAGTTAAAAATCCCGCTTTTTTGCGGTTTTTTAAATATGACAGTTCAATATAAAAACTCCGCTTCTGCGGTTGTTCTTCACAACAAAAGCTTCGGTTTGAGTACACCGTTGTTTTGAAGTTGGTCTCCTTCAACATGTCTTCAGTTTAAAATCTCCGCTTTTCAAAAGTGATCTCCAAAAACACAAAAATTTCGGAAAGAATCCGCGCGTGCCCGGCAGTATCCGTCGGATTGAGTAAAATTTACCCGACTGCAAAAAAGTTATTCCCGATCTCAGTGATCGTAGAGTGGTGACTAAATGAAGCTGCCCTGCAAAACCCAGCTTATTCGACTGTACTTGATTTTATGAGTTGTTTTGTTTATGGCATTTTTTTCAAAAGCGGATTTGATTTGCCAGTTGCCGCAATTGCAGTTTTGTGGCCATCGAATTCTCAAGCTTCAGTGCAGCATATGCCGAACCTTTAAAAGTTGCTGATGCGTAACCACTGAACACAATTGGGTATAAGATGGTAAAAGTAGATTTTACGTTATTTCGGAATGCTAAAATATTTTGAGGGTGGAGATGGGACCCCAAAATTCATATTGGGAATGGCAACTTGATAGAACCTCCTATTTTTTGAACCCGCTGCTGGGCGATTTTATTTCTTTAATTGCGTTTGTGAAACGTTATTATTTTTAGTAATTGTGTTATTTAGAATCAATCTTTTTCTCAGGTGACTTATGGTGTCCTTCCTGGCGGACTTGACTATCTCCACATTCGTAAACCTGGACGTAGGATAAAATATGATGTTCAGCTGAGCGATTCTGATCATGGCAGAGAACTGATCACGGGCTCCGTTGAATCTGGCAATTACTTCCGACTGCATGTCAACCAATATCGTTCTGTGGAGACGGTCACGTGTTTAGTTCGACCTGACAAAGTCAAAATACCAGTGGCAAATTTTCTCCGACTTTATGGCCTCCACGAAAGATATCTGAACAACCTTGTCTCTCGTTATGACGAAGGCCTGATATCCGATTTCTATCTCTACTTTAAGGACCCTTGGGCTACCGCCATTTTCCACGATCGATTTCAAGATTTCAGACAAGAAGTAAGCCTTTTTAATTTTTGTCTAATTTGTAGGCACAACCAGCCAGAAAATGAAAGTGCACTGATTTGTCAACCGAATTTTAATTACTTATTCATTTATGCGTATGAGCTCATGCTCTGTTTGCATGTCTTTAGCCTAGAAATGGATTTTAACAATCGGCTTTACGCCACCACGATTGGTATGACTATCTTATGTCGTGTTGTGCTTTTGATTTTCCCGGTGACTACGATGTCATGCAGCTTGTAAAAAAAGTTTGTGCAAATTCTTGTGCTGTTACCACAAACACGTTGTGAACACAGTACCGATAACACCGAAGCGAGTCTAAACACAACGACATTTTGGCATGACCAGCAAAAAGGTTTTTGTTAATCGTAGAATAAAATATGTGACAATAAATGCTAAAAGGAAATTGATTGTCAGATTAAAGCAAGTTTATTTTTGTAAAGCAATCTTGTGCTTCTGGTCATTAATTACAGCAACATTTGTCTTGGGCTTAGAGTTGATTTTGATGGCTTTATTCATAAAAATTTATCCCCAGGTACTGAGTTTGTTTGGAGTGCCTTTTCAAAGGCACTCTTTTTGTCAAAGGTTGATAACATTGCTCTTCATTTTCGTTTAAACGGAGACTCAGTTGAGACAGCATCTGTTTTGCGTGTCTAAAAGTCCTTTTCTTAAAATTTCCAAGCATTCTTTGCTTTATATTATGCCGCATTGCTTTATACTTCCGCTTTTCAAAAATTCAATAGAATTTGAATTGACAATACAGTACTGTACTTAAGTCAGTCAATTCAATAGAATTTCTAAATGGGATCGACTTTGGTTTTCGTGACAACACATTGCCTTGGCCGGTTATATAATGGATATTGTATTGGAGCAGTCGCCTAAAAATAGTTTTGTACATTTAGTAAGGTATAAACGATCTAAATTGATTTTTGCCCGATTTAAAGTGTACCTGCTGTGCTGAGCGATGCCTTGAGAATCGACTTGTTTAGATTCGCGATCTTCTCTGCACGGCTCCCGCAGGCGCCAAGAATGTTCTCTCGGTTGAAAGTTATGTTCGACAAATGGCTGATGAAGACATGGCTCTTAGTGAAGAACAGCGACAAGCTTTGTTTGATCACTACGAACAGACTGGCAGAAGGCACAATGTAGACGACCGCTTGCTCAGTTATCTCAGTTACAATTACTACCATCTTCCGATGTATGCCAAGCCAGGAATGGTTTAATTTTTTTGTGGATGCTTTTTGCTTTGACTTCAGATTTTTAAATGATTCCATGAGTTTGTTTTTAAACTTGCTTGAAAATAAAACATTGTACAACGCAACGCAGCTTATATGATAGTTTAAGGGCGAAATTTGGTGGTAAAGAAATAGAACAAAGTCGTGGTTAAGTTGCGAATAATCGCCCAGAAGCGTGTGGAAACTTGAGACTTTATTTGGAAGCCAGGTCTATATAATTTTGCTTTGAAAAGTACAAGCAGATTGTGTTGGCGGTTTCACTGATTTGCGCGGCTTTTGGCCTGTAGGAACAGCTATTTGCTTTGGTTTATCACTCCTAAAATTAGCGACAACTACAAAAATCTGTAAAGCTCAACCGAAATTGCAGTTACTAAATCACTTATTTTTATCTAATACAGTAAAATTTTTGGTTGATCTCTTAGATCACGACCAGCGTAACGCAGTACCCACATTGCTTTATTAAAATGCGTTGTATTTGTTTCACTGACCACTTGATTGTTGTCCTGCTGGTGATCAATTTGTTGAGATTCTTGTGCAATGCCTCTCCACATACCGCCCAACCATTTAGCATAAAATACACAACACAAAAATGTTTCTAATTTATTCCACTTTTCGAAACATTTGCTTGCAAATGCACACCTTCTCTCGGTCCTCTTCCGCTTTTGAAAACTGTTCTGGAATGCTTCTGAGGTCAGGCATCGATTTTATCGTTTATCTTTTTTCATCTTAAAATCGCATCATTTTTGACGTAGTTTTTAAATTAAAAATACTTCAAAGTCGTATGTAGTCAAATCAGAACATTACGAGACAGCACCCAAGTGCCCGATGGTTTTTGGCCAAAAAAGTCATGTATTGTATGGTTGTAATAAGCGGTGGCGTTGTCATGATAAAGTAAGGGTCACTTACTTGTCTGACCGCTTTCTTCACACAGCAGTATGAAAGCAGCATAAAACTTTTACGTAAGTCTTTTGATACAATGGACTTCTAACGTGTATTCTTGATGAAGAGAAATTCCAAGAAACAGTCCAATATAGGCCTAGTACCGTTTTTACATTGCTGCGACCTTTTCATTTAAATTTGGGCCCTGGTGATTGCAGATTTTTCCTTTATGAAGATTGAATTGTTGTTTCTAGACCGTAATCATAATCTCGTACCTTAAAACAGTCTTCTCAAAATCTATGTCATTGCTTGCGCGTTGCATCAATGTCCTGGGCAATATCCATAAAGTGCGTGGTCACTAACCCCATTAGATTGGATGGAAATAGGTGTTGGCCTCCCTAAAACCCCGAGCACTCATCACACCAAACATTCTTTAAAGACATCGCCCTTTAAATAACCATAAAATGGCAGCCTCATTCTCTCTAAATTCACTGGTCTATCTTTTCCTCTTTTGATCTCCTGCCTCTCTATCTTTCGCTCTCGCTCCCACGGTATCTGATTCCTCTACTTGTGATGAGCGGCAACTTTCATCCTATCCCTGACGCTACCTATCCTTGTTCTGTCTGGGTGAAAATTTGACGTGAGAATAAGTTCTGAGAATTGCTCTTACTGCTTCAAATGGATATTTTAAAGCTCATCTTCCTTTCCTCCACAAAGTTTCGCGCCGTTTCCAGCTCTCGTATGGAGTTGTCCTTTCTGCCTATTCTACCAACACAGTCTCTTTTCATGGTTCTGTAGCACGGTTACTTCCACTGCAGGCAGTAACACATCCTACTCTCTACCAGCGCGACTCTCACCCTTGCCATTTGACCAGCTACTCTTACACTGTTTTATTCCTAACCCCTCCTTCGGAATCTTACCCATCCTTTCTTATTTCAAGAGCTCATTCTTCCTCGCCTGTTTTCAGTTCTCTCACTAGACACGTTCAGAGTCGTCCCATGAAATGCTAAAGGTCGTCGATCCTGAACTGTTAAACTTCTTCCCTAGTCTAACTCTTTCTTATCTATCTCATCAGTATTCAGGGATCGAATCTCAGCTGTTCTTCATCTTTTAGGATCAATGGACACTCGTCCAAGAAATTTGATTGCACTCGCTTTCGGTTCCATTTTTATTCTTCCGATGATTCGCACACTGGTACCAGAGTCATCATTTTCATCGAACAGGTTCTATTTTTTTCTGAACTTTCCACTTCTCTTTTTTTGCTTGACCCCTACTCCGACTATGTGAAGCTGAATATTTCTCTAAAAGATTTTTCTTTCCTTTCTCAATGTCTACGCTCCTTCTCTATAGATTTAAGACCTTTTCTTTCTCTGTTTTTCCTTCCTCCAAAAATCTTATCACTGTGGAGAATTTTACCTGCAACCATTCTTTTTCGGACATGAGGATCACTCGAGACCCTCGTAGAAACAAAGTGTTTAATTTATTTATCTCCTTTTTCTCTGAGACCCTGACACCCCTACTCTCCTTCATCATTTCTTTGGCTGTCACTTCTCATTGCATATTTCTCTCGCTTTCTCTATTGCTCCTGGGAGTTGCTTTAGGACTTGGGATTTCACTACCTCCCTATTTTTTTTACTCCTCCTCTTCTTCACTTTCCCATCCCAACGAGCGTCCTCCTACTTTCAATTTCCAGAAGGCTCGTTGAGACGACTTCGCTAACTGCTTCAACTCTCACAGTCTTTCTGTATAGAAACACTTCTCTTTTTTTCCTCTGCAGCTTCATTCTTTACCTCTATGGCACTAACTACGGTCAAATCTTCGGTTCCTTTTGGCTGCATTTAACGCCAATCTCAAATTTATTGGTTTTTTGAAGTGGAAGAAACGGGAAGGAAAGCTTGTAAAGCTTTCGCTTCTGTTCAAGAAAGTGATAAATAGCGCTAAGTTTACATCTCAGTTTCTAACACGATCCTCCGTCTGGCTAAAAACATGCTCTTTTCTCTCTTTTAAATCTAATCCTAAATCAGCCCAGTCTCTCCTTTAATTCGTTACTGGTTTTACTTCTTCCTTCTCCTTTTCCCCATACTGTCAGAGTGGGCATCAATCTGTGCCAATTGCCGCAGGTCGCACTTTCTTTAAGACAGCGAAAGGCTCTGCGTAGCAGAACCAAGAAGTTGCCTGTCCAAGCTCCACCGGCCCAACTGTAGGGAGGGGTTTTATTCCTTTTTCTGTTCTTCTTTCACATTGAGTAAATTTCTTCCGGTTTCCGCCAACTTCTCCTTTTCACTCTCCGGCCCATACAGTGTCGCCTATTCCGTGCCAAAGCACTTTCCTTGTTCTGGTATGGGCCTTCTTCATATCTTCAATTTTTCTTCGAATTTGCATTCCTTTCGTTTCATCTGCAAATATTCCCCTATTATTCTCATCCATAAAATGAAAAATCTTTCTACTCATTTTCTTCCTTCCAATCTATCTCTTTCATCTCCTGCGTATTAATGCTGTTTGAGCGCATGTTCTGAAGTCTTAATTCCACTCTCTTTTTTTGCCTAACTGGTTTCCGCCCTAGCTGGTCTAATCTTGATCAAGTTCTCTGTCTTTCTCAATCAATTTTGCAGGGGTTTTACAAACCCAAGCCGGATTCTTGGTTGACTCTTTTCATTATCAATTTTTCCAGGGCTTCTGTCTTTGTCTGGTATCTAGCTCTTTATTACAAACCTATTTCTGCTGGGTTTTCTTACTGCTTTGTTTGATAGACTCAATCTTTCTTTTCTGACAGGTGTACTTATGTGGTTTTTCAGCATCACAATAACTGTTCCTATCGAGTCTGCCGAGTTGTTCCGCAGATCCGTTCTTAACTTTTTCTATTCCGTTTCTATTCCGCAAAGATCCGTTCCTGTTCTAATCTCTCTTTTTTTATCATTGATTTTTTTGCGTCTTTATTTTCCTCAGTCAACTGCTTTCTTTTTGCTGATGACCTGGCCATGTCGCCCTCCTTCACCTCTGCCTCTGCATCTTTATAGATTACACCATAAGCCCAGGTTTGACTGAAGCGATGGTCTGAGCAAGGATTGGTTTCTCTCAATCTGCAAAATGCGAAATCTTTTTTTCGTTGGATTCCACCGGGCTAAATTTCAGTCTTGATTCTCCCCGCTCAACTTCCTCCTGCGGTACAATTCTACTCCCACTTTTACTGGGGTGACCTTTGACCGCACACTTTCCTTTCCTCAACATGCATCAACATTGATGAAAGCAAAGCTCCCCCCTTATTTCAAAGCCTTGGAATATATCTTTGCTTCCTCATGGGGTTCCTAAAAGGAGTCCCTGTCTTCCACGGGCAATACTTTTTATCTTTTTTATTGTGTTAATTACTGACTCTTTGTGCTGCTTGCTCTTTGAGGGCTTCATTCCTATGTATGTTTTGGTCCAGCTTTAGGTTCTCCATCGTTTTCATCCCGAGACAGGGTTTGTGTAACAATATTTGTATAAGGTGCTTTCTTCTATTGCTCCGTCAGTAATTTTGCTGAAGAACAAAAGTTAGTTAGCATGCACTGGACTATGCGATTGCACTAAATGATGGAAAAGAATAAAGTTTATACTAGGCGTCAAACTTAAAAGCGAGCGAATAAATAGTGACATAAAAATGCGGCAAAATAAAGTTGCAGACGTGGTATAGTTCTTCGTGCGATGGTCTTGATTTGGTTGACTCGTACTTTCTACATTTTTTGACTACCTCGCGTGCATGACTGCAATTCATTATCACGTTATCAAATTTTTGCGTAGTTTGCCTATTGCAGATTTTTTTGCTTTGAAATTAATTTGAATGCCTTAGCAGTCACAGTACCGTAGTTTACCTGCGTTTTTACGGTTAAGGAAGCTAAGCACCAGTTTAAAATTAATTCTTGTTCAATCAAGGCATTTACATTACCAGTGGCTAAAGTTTGTATTTAAACTAATGGCGTTATTTTTACCTAGACTTGGATGGTTCGTGTATTTCTAACTTTGACTGCGTGTTAAGCTATAAATTTTGAATCTCAGAAGTCCTGTTTACAGATATCGTGTTTCTGGCTCGTCTCTTCAGCAAGAAATTAGTTTTGGTGTTAATTCCTGATTAGATCCATTTGCGGGAGTACACTGTTTCACTATTTTGTGCTCATACTGGTTTACGTCAATAAATTGTCCAAGGTGGTTTGTCATCTACCACGTGAGCTCGAGCATAAACAAGTCGGGTATATCCCAAATCAAGCATGAAGTACAGCTTTTATAAAGGTACCGCATCTGTGTTTTAAGTACGGCAAATCTATTGAGTTCAGAAACATGAAACTTCGCATGAGTAAGCAAGAGCAAAAAATGTAAAAGTAAACACTTTGGAGAAATCGATCCCCAAATAAAAGGTTTTCAAGAACGAAAAAACAACGCAATTACAAGATACCACCTACGGGAAAATTTCTGGCTGTTGCTCACATTTTATAAATACTACGTTGCTAAAGCACCGGTTTCCTCACAACAACGTTTCCGGGTGTGCCAGTGTAAGAGTGAAGGTGGCATTTTTTTATTCGTACTTTATAGCCTAACGAAGGAAAACTTTTTAACTCAAACAACCGTTTTGCAAAAGAAACATGGCACACCCAAATGAGACGTTTTCTTTATTTTTTCATAAAGTTGTTAATGTAGAGACGCAGTTGAAAGTTTTTTCGGGACTTGACACACAAAAACAATTTCTTGATTGCAAAATGTATAGCACACTGCAAGAAAAACTACACACAACTGCTCCATCGTGTTTACCAGGTATACTGCACACGTTGCTACTGCTTCGGATGTCACAGTCTTAATTGGTTAGATAACAAAACATGTTCATACCACAATTTAATTGCCAAATTTCTGGCCCAGTTTGTACTTATAACAGCTGTTGTGCCAAACACCTTTACGTTATAGTAAACCTACGATGTATGGGATTCATCCAGCTCTGCTTCAAGCAAAACAAAACTGTAGTCCACAGAGCGATGCAGAACTGCATAAAAATACTTTCAATTGTTGCCGACTTAGGAGCAAATAAGCCGTAGCTCGAAACTCCATTAAAACACCGTTGGTGTTCGTAAAAAAAGGCATCCGGAATTTAAATAGATGCGTTGCTCCTTTAAAAAATCTGACTCGAAAGCGAATGCATAGTGGCAGACAATACTGATCGGTACATCGAAGCCTGCGAAATCGGGATATGTGGGCGTTGGTCAAGGCAGCAAAACATCAACTTACAAGGCCAAGAGGTTTTAAAATGCTCTGCAATTAAAATGTTGAAAGGACATTTCTCATATAACAAACATTACTATGTAACGATTTTAGAACACATAGAAATGCAATCAGACTCAACATCAAAATATATAAAATACATCTTTAAAGAAATGCACAATTAAGCACAGTAATACAGCTTGCCATAAAAAGGATGCAGTGGCATCCCGGAGAACGATTTCCTCGTTAATATAATCACCCATGCATGACCACCTCCGACTAATTTCTTAATGTCAGAGGAAAAGCAGTAAAATAAGTTTTGCATCAACAACAAAATCACTGGACTGTTACACCATTGCGGTCAGTTTGTAAAAAACACACTGCACACACAAGGCATGCAACAAAAAGGTGAAACTTCGATAAATCTCGAACGGATGGCAAAAGCAGACGTTTACCTAATATACATATTGCACTTTACTTTTGAAACCAGTTAAAGCATGAGTCGAGCATTAGAGCGGAGATGCATATTTTGCACTAGAATTGGAAGTTCGGTTTTGGAACTCTGTAACCCATTTTCTTGTTAGCTTTAAATACTGATTAGGGCCCTTATCATATACTTCATATTTAAATCCCTTTGATTTGAAACGTTGAACAGAATTCGATTCACGCGACATCGCTGGCTCAATTTGACTGCCCTCGTGCCACTCATTGAATGATGTAATCGAAACAATCTGCGGCTTCGCAAACACGGCATGAGCCCAGAACTTTTCGTAATACAGCCCGTTGTCACGTGGCCTCGAGTGCTTGCTGTTCCAAGGTCTAAATAAATTCGAAATGTAATATCGCATGCAAAAATATAATGTAGCGCAGAAAATCGAGTCTAGTGGCTTTAGAAGACATGCAAAGCAGATATCAATCCTTAATGTCAGTGTTAAATCAGTCATACTGTGCTACAAGGTAACATGGAGGACGAGCCGGCTGGCTCACAAGGCGATTTTTTGCGTCCATAGTTGTATAGAATCGACCACCTTTTGTTTTACTTTTTCGAAATCAGCCGTAAAGTATAGCGATTGATACCAGAAGGAACAGCCACGACGCGTAACGGTTAGAGTGCCAGCTTCGAAGGCAGTAGGATGCTGGATTTCGGTAAAACAGCATTTGTAGCATTTCTGCATGGCGTTCAGCACGAAAGGAATACCGTGAAGAAAAGCAAGTTCAATCGTTGTGGCACTTAACGGGAATCTTCCACCTTTACATTGCAAACAGGCGGTTCGACCGCGCAGTCTACCTCAATTCGTCGTGATGACTCGTCCCGATTGAAAACTAGCGAATAGAGCATGAGCTTATACATGATCGAATGATTGACAGGCAATTGACCAGAGACAGCGAAAAAATGCTCTTTTTTGATTGAAAAGGCATTTGAAACCAGAATACACTGTATTTTAATCATGACTTAAAGTGGGCTGTACACAGTACAATATGTTTTTCGTCCGGTTTTGTACGTTTTTGTTCTTATGCACTACTGTTCGAGAATTTTCATCGGCTACAATATTTACATAGTGTTACACAGTATACCTCGTGTTGTGAATGAGCGATTTGGACCGGAGAGCACGTTTTTCTATATTCTACCCGCAAAAACAAATGCGCTTTTGGTACGTTCCAACAAAACCGGACATTTAAGCAACGTAGTATAAAGCATCGTACAAGCACCTCATCAGATAAAAATTTCCGTAGAAAAATGTTTGAGCAAAAAAGTACAAAAACCGAACAAAAACGCATACTCAGTATCACGACCTTTAGTAAATTTTGCGGGCTTTCGTATCCTGTATAACACCCAAGCAGCTGAGCGTCTAGTAGATCCATGGATACCAATAAAAAGTCTTCGATGAGACTTGACATGAGGTTCATGTACAGTTAGGTCAATACATGGCCAAAAAAGGACCCAGTGGTATTGGCGTCGATAATTATAAACGAAGTGCCCTAGAGAGCACTTTACACGCTTGGCACTTGTAACTACCCTAAAAATATGACCATAACCTATTCAAATCAATGTTTGTTGTATGATACGGTATAATGTTGGTGGTCATTTTTGTGCAATTTTTTTTATTTTACCTTAGTGTCATGCTGGAGCCAGATCCCTTAGAGTGCCAGAAATTTTCAAGGTAGCAACTACCACCATCTATACTTTTAACAGAAACATATTATCATTAATATAGCTTTGGAAAAAGCTGTTTTTGCCATGAGCTTTTCGTGAATGATGTTGCGTCAAAATGTACGAGCAAGAGTAAATAAGTTCGTTTATTTCGATAATTCAGACGACAGGGAGTCAAGGCGGGCTAATGCAGCGCTTGCGTAATACGCATGCAAAAAAAGATGTTTCGCAACCACAAAATACAATGCCTGAAAAAAAGCACAGCATACGGCTACCTAAGTAAACTTAAGAACGTGGAAATTTATGGGGTGCCAATTGTACAGTAAGAGATTTTTCCTTGCCAAAGACAAATCGCATAGCAAGCAACACACTTTTCCTTTCCGAAGATAAATCGCATTACAAGGAAATCATTGTAAAACAGGGCTACTTGTACAATAGTGCGAAACCCGCCGCTTTCGAATAACCCTGACCTTTCCGAACATGTTTTGCACGTAGAGCTACTTTAGAGTGTTTTACTTGCAATGCGTTTTGTCTTTGAAAATATAAAATCTTCTTGCAACGCGATTTGACTTTGGAAATGAAAAATGCTTTGCTTGCAATGTGATTAGTCGCTGGAAAGGAAAAACGTTTTGCTTGTTATGCGATATATCCTCGTCAAAGCAAAAATTTTCTTTACCACGTACTTCACAACTGGCACCCCACAGAAATTATCCAAACAGTTTGATTGTGTAAACAAACTCTTTCTGTTTACATTGCATTGAATGATTCCATATCAGAAAACTCAAAACGACATAATCAACAAAAATAAAAATTAATCTAGCTTTTCCTCGTTGTGTGTATGTGATTCAGTTTTTATCCGGTGTTGTCCATTTAACAGAGATGGCCGGATTTACCCCATTCCTTCTGCAATTGCTTGCACTTCGTCCCTCCACTTGTCTCGTCTCAGGGCATCCTCCTTCTTCAAACCAATCTTCTCTGTCTGCTCTTCCACTTGCTTCTTCCAAGTCTTCTTTGGTCGTCCTCGCTTTCTCTTGCCACTCACTTCAAGATTCAGCGCAACCCTCAAAACACTATCGTCATCCCTCCTCAGCACATGTCCATACCATCTAACTCCATTCGCTGTTGCTAACCGATCTATAGTTTCCTTCAACCCCAACATATCCATCTGTTCTTCAGTCGTCTTCATGTCTACCACTTTCTGACCGCACATGGCTCTCACCTTAGCTCTCTCCGTTCTTCTCAAAATTGCTTTTTCATTTTCTTTAGACACCATGTCGCACTTCCATACAGTATTGCTGATCTTACACAACAACGATAGACTTTACCTTTCATCTTCAAAGGAAACCTATTTCCAAGCAACGATTCTCCACATTCCCTGAATCTTACCCAACCAATTCTTACTCTTGCTGTAACTGCCGCTTCACAACCACCACCAGCATTTAGTCTGTCTCCCAAATAACAAAATCCATTCACTGTTTCCACTTCATTGCACAACTTCTCGATCGAATTCATCGTCCCTTCCATTATTCCTTTACATTTCGAGCAAACAAAACGCATTGCCAACCTAGCGGTAACTCTCTTTATTTTTGCACATTTGCCATGAACCGAGCTTCCACATTTTGTGCACAACACCGAATTGGCCATGACTCTCCTCCCACAAACTCCATATGGATCTATCTTGCTTTTGTATAGTTCGCCTTCTGACCCGCTTACCATCAATTTTGTTTTTCTGGTGTTGACCTTCAAACCTTTACTTTCCAGTGCATCCTTCCAATTCCAAAACCTTTCCTTCAAGTTTTCCATGTCTTCGCTCATGATAACAAGGTCATCTGCATATAGCAATTCATTAACCACACCCCTTCTTGCATTTTCTGTAATAACGTCCACCACCATTGCAAACAATAGTGGCGACAGCGCAGATCCTTGATGTACACCAACTTCTACTTCGAATTTCTCTGAATATGCAGATCCCACTCTTACTCTTGTCTTTGCACCATCATACAAGCTCATAACTGCCCGAACCATTACTTCTGATAAACCCTTCTTTCTCATGGCTCATTCCATCACTTTTCTTGGCACTCTATCAAAAGCTTTTTCCATGTCAACAAAACACATATACAACTTCTTGTCCTTCTTTTGATATTCCTTCTGCATTCTCCTCACAATGAATATCGCATCCACTGTTCCTTTTCCTGGTATAAATCCAAACTGCATTTCATTCAAATTGATTAGTGTTCGTATTCGCCTCTCTAGTACCCTTTCAACAATTTTCATGGCATGTTCTAGCAATTTCACTCCTCTGTATGATCCACAGCTCATCACATCACCCTTTCCTTTAAAGATAGGTACAATCACACTTGTTTTCCACTCATCAGGCATTTCTCTACCATCCAATACACGCTGGCATAGTTCCATCATCACTTTAACCCCGACTTCACCACTTGCAACTATTATCTCCACACTTAATTCAGATGTTCCAGTTGCCTTTCCTCATTTCATACTTTAAATTGCTTCCACAATTTCATTACGAACCACTTTTTCCACTGGTCCTTCAATTAAATCAGTTTCCACCATGCGGTCCCATTCGTTCTCTTCATTCATTCAAAGTTGTACCAGCCAAATTATTACGTCACAAATCGCTTTTGTGGTGCCATTTGCCAGTAACCCAAGATACCAAAACAATTTAAGTAAAACAACTTCGATCTCTAAACCAAAAGCAGAAATTATTTTAATGCCTGGTAAGGAGCTTCATCAAAAAGAAAGGTATGTCACCTATTTTTTATAAACCGGTGCTATCCATCGACTGCTATTTGAAGATGTTCTTAATTATGTGGATGATTTTAGTATTTGCTAACTACACTGACCAGTACGTCACTACATTTAACAGTTTTATATATTCAACAGTTTAAGAAGCAAATACCTGATGCAAACATCATCATAACCAGGACCAACGCTGGGAATAAACAAGAGCTCGTTTTCCTTGGCAAAAGCAGAAAGAGTTCGCCAGTTCCGCCAAGTACTACCATAAGTAAAACCACTAGACGCAAAATACGTGTAAAAGCCATCAAAACCACTTTCGACGATATATTTCCTGCCAAATTATAAACATGTATAGGAGTGGTTAGGTAAGAACACAATGCTCATATAGCATTATTACCTCCATCGACAAGCAGGAGAGTGACAGTGGAGCTAAACATAGCGCAATTTTTCAAACTTGTTTCGGAAATTTCAACTGTCAACATTCCGCTAAAATTTCTTCGCATTCCTCCCTCGTTTGAATAGGAAGTAAATTAAACTTTAAGCACACGACAATTAGATCATTGTTGCCTCTAACACAGCCTCTAACGTAGTCAGTCACTTTGCGATCATGCATCGACTTTTGTCCAAGCATGTTCCACTGAAACAAAAAAACCCGCATTTTAATGAGCACTTACCGATGATCGCGTTCAACATACAGCCCGATAACAACAGCATCGTGTGGCTGGCCTCTAATGTTATAGTTTGATAAAGAATCATAACCTAACACTAGTTTCCAATCGACAGACGATATTCGATAGGAGTCATAGATATAAAACAAGGGAAGAGGTTTTCGATGCCAACTCGATCGGTGGATTGTAGTTGTGTAAAAAGCAGGGTGGGATTGGAATCTGAAATAGAATGTGAAAATGTCTTACGCATGACTTGAAGCATCAGTCCAAAAACTGTTTGCTGACGAAGGCGCAAGCAAGAATGGCTACAGGGACAAAACCCCGTCTCTTAGCTAAGCCACTTAACTTAAGCCTGGTCTACACTGAGGCCAAGCGCGACTCAACTCTTTGCTTGCTTTCTTTGGTTTAAGGCTGGTCTCCAATGGACGTAAATTGCAGGCGTGTCGCGAAAAATTCTTTGTTTCTCTACTTAGTTTTAAGCGCGCAGCGCTCTCGCTCTCGCTGAGCGCATAAAACTAAATAGAGAAACAAAGAATTTTTAACGCTACGCCTGCAATTTACGCCCGATGGAGACCAGCCTTAAGTCGCAAGCTGTGCGCGGCTTTTAGGCTCGGACCCAATTTTGCATTTTGACTATTTTTTGACTCAGTGGCAAGCCGTGCACACCTTGCGTTCGAACCAAAATAAAATAAGCAAAAAGCTAAGCTACACTTGGAGCCAGTGTAGTCCGGGCTTCAGTGTCAAATAAGAGTGACCCTTTTTTGTACACCCGATAACTTAGCGACAAAATGACCATTAAATAGTTAGTTTACCATGCCTTCCCTCCTTTAAAAAATCCTAATTGCGCTCCTGCTAGCAACTAGTCTCATATAACAAGTCTGCCGATCAATCCCCAATTTCAACTTGTACAGATGCTACCAACAAATCTTACGTAAGGATATTCCCTAATATACCGCAGTGAAAAGGTAGTGTACATTATCGACTAGCTTCGTCCATACATGCGTACCAACGCATGCTGTGTTTGCTAGTCTTAATTAAACAGGCTCACTATCGGCCTCAACACCTGTTTGCCGCGTTAAGGTGGAAGTGAAGTTGCCATTTCCATGGGCTCAGCAAGCGAAATTGTAGGCTTTTTCTCCATACTGCAGCTTTTAACACTTGTTGTGCAAAGTTTACAAATATATACGAGTATTTAACTACTGCATGCAGCAACAGATCATAGCACTAAAGTAGTTCTTTTTCAAAGCACACTTTGAAAAACAATTGAACCAACCACCAGGTATACTTTTGACTTAACATTTCTGTATTTTTAAAATAATACTTCGAAATTGCCACACAATCTTAAATCAACAGACCTTGCGTCAACATGACATAGACCCGAGTTACCTTTATCAACTAAATGGCAGTAAATTCGTCACTACAATACCACTACTCACTCATTGCAGAGAAATTTGATGTCAGTTGCAACAGAGAGAGCAGTTCGGTTTTCGTAAGGTTCAATATGGAAACACACCTAATCAGAAAATCAACGAAAATAATACCAATTATAGTATTACAAGTTTGTAAAAATTATCGTGATGCATGCAACTTGAAAAAATTTACATTAATGGTGAAATTAAAATTCATTTCAAATAAATTGGGTATGACATTAAACCGCAACCAATGGTAAGTCTATAGGCTGAATGACTGCAGATTAGGGATAGCGAAATGGCCCTTTAATCACCATCACGGACGTTACTAACGCCACGAATAAATTCAAAACAATGTGCTGTGTTCCGTAATGCTGTCGCGCCAACAGAGGTTGTGACATCAGACCAATAAGACCCACTGCACTCTTATTAATCATAACTGAGCAAACTCAATTTCATATTTCATCCTACGCATTATTCCTCTTGCAGAGCGCCAAACAGGAGATCCGTAAATATTATTTTTGAATTTCCTGAAACGACTCGACAAGCGAATTGAACCCACATCTACCGATTGCAAAGCGGCACTGTGCCGGTGTTTAATTACTCCCAGATACATTTGGACTCGAATAGCGACCACCTTTATTGAATTGTAGGTAGCTTTGATTAACTTAAAGCTAAGGTTGTGAAACGACAGAGAAAATCGAAGTAAAGTCTCATAAGCACCCTAGTAGCAAATAAATTACTATCATGGCAGCTCTACAAAATTCAGTACGAAAGGCACCAGCTATTCTTCTAGGCCTGGCCTGTTCTGTTGCGTGGCGAAGGCAGGCATGTTAAGTGGGCTACAAGTTGCAACATGCCTTCCACAGAACCTACACACCAAGCTCGCTTCTGCAAATACACCTAAACCCATGATATTGGTCAACTGATTGAAGACCAAAAAAAGACTTAAGATTCTTATAATCAAACCAAGGATGTACAGCCTGAATGCAGTTAGTCAACTTTGTGGTGTTAACGAAACAAACAGTGTGAACGAATCACGTCTTGAATAAGTGCTCATAGTACAATACTATAGTGTTTTCAGTAAACATGGATTTATTTTAAGATTTTGACCAACCCCCAGCTGAGCAATTACAGCTAAAGATCACCAGTGGCCGTAACTACATTCTTTAGATCAGGGATGTGCAACCTGTGGCCAGAGACGTAACATTTTGAGGTGAGCGAATAAACTCTGTGGCCAGAGATTGATGTCATTTCACACTTTGAAAATATAAATGTCCAAAAAAATACACTTTTTATTCGGATGGTAAACACGCGTCAATTCAGGCTTTGAAAATATTGATCTCTAGAAAAAAATCTTCACCCTCGATTTGGATAGAATATGCGACCCGCCAGTGCATAAAAGTGTGAATAAAAACGATCTCTACCTGTCAGCCCGACACACAACACATAGACTTACGCCAATACTCCCTTTAAAAATTCTGACTGGTCCGTGAAATTTTCAATTACTTTGAAATAGGCCCTTCTGCAAAAAAATTGCACATCCCTACTTAAGATAATTTTATCACCTTAAGATTGGCTCTAAATAAAATGCGGCTCGCAAGACGAATTCTACACACCCAGTCCAAGCTGAATTAAAGAAGTGAATTAACTGATAAAAAATAACTTTTTAAAGCAATCAAACAATTAAAGAGGTTTCCCGCAAGCACCGGTGACCGCCTGCATAGTTTCCTAACGTCAGTTACATTATCAGCGCGGTGGGGTGGTGGTCAGAGGGTCTGCTGTGCATTCGTTACATCTGTGTTCGCTTTCCATGCCGAGGCATAATCAAGACCAGAGTGTCCAACCAGTAGCCCAGGGGCCAAATGCAGCCCGCGACATGAAATTGTGCGACCCATGAAAGTTAGAAATATTTGCAAAATTGAAGCTACAAAATTTTGGCGAAACATTGATCACCACAAGAAACAAAAAATGTCATTACTGACAGACTTCGGAAATTTTGGCAAATTTACAGCTGTAAAAGCTCTGAGCTCCAAAAAACAAAAAAGGTCTTCAATGCCATATCCCATGAATAATGTCACTAATTACTCCTCGTGAGTTTAACTGAGACGGAATTTTTCGCACTGGCCTGCGGAATTTTCAAAAAGCCAGAAATTGGCCCGCCTGCAAAAAAGGTTGCACACTCCTGATCAAGACTTTCAACAATGAAACTCGCAGCTCTCCTGCTTGGCGCTCAGCAATTGGAACAGCAAGCAGAATAAAATACGACAGATTTGCTTAGGCATGACTAAAATATGTGCTTGTGAATCAAAAACCATCGCAGTTGAAAACCGCAAAAAAATCTGTATCGCATTCTTTAAATAAATTTTTTTGCCAGCTTGAAGCAGTGTTGTAATTTGAACTTATTCCTCAAGAGTTACAAATTTTGTTACAATTTTGGACAATTTGGTGCAGTGATTTTACATTTGACGCAATTCAAAACTTGTTTGGTATCCAATTGCGTTTCTTATTGTTGTTTCCTTTTTGCAATGAAATGCTAAAAAAGTAGTGTAAAATTGGCAAAACCTGAAGGAGAGTAAACAGTGCCCACTTCTAAAAATCCTTATCCTTGAAAGTGCAACAAGACGTCATCAAACGCAATCAAACTGTTTGCAATATAGCACTACATTGTAAACTGAACTAATGATGATCTCCCAGCAAAATTGCATCGAAATGTCATTTTGTAATCATAACACCCCGAACAATTGAGGATTTTGTAAAGCAATCAGCGAAAAAATTATTACCTAAAACTACAATGCAACAGGGACTTTTCTTTTCAGCTTTTCCCTATCTGAAAAATTTTTCAACTTAATCTGACTAATTGGAGTCAGAGTAGACCCCAACAACAACCCATTTCTTAACCAAGAACGAATATTTTAATGATAGCACTTGTCAAAAGATACATAATAGTGACCGTGAATAGGTAGTTAGGTTTTAAAATGACTGAAAAACATTTTATAAATTGGAATTCAGCAACAAGAAATGATTTATCAAACAATTCAAAGCTGTACATTATAAGTTTCATTGCGTCTCACACAAGTGGTGACAAGTGGATAATTGAACACAAAAACTATGGCATTTAACTCGATACTTTCGGTCGGGGGTAAATCAAGAATCTCATTTGCTTCGATGTGTCAGTTATTACTCAACATATCTGCTAGCATTAAACCTGACTCTGCTAGTCCGCTAACAATTTTGGTGAGCCCATTAGCCTAGATAAAGCTATTTATGACCTGTGCAGTAGATAACTTAGATGATGATAGTATTCGTAGAAAATAACTGCAAGTCACTAAGATTAATTTATTGCGAAGGCACTGTCAAGGGATAAAACAATAAATATGTTGGTCTACTTGTACAAGCATACAAAATTCCTTTTGAGGTCAATTCTGAGCCTATTCTAAACTGAGAAAGGTTTAAGCGCAGATTTGATACAACCACTGGTATTTCGCATTGTCAGTATTTAGACTTATTTACAAATGATACTGAAGTCAATTGTTGTGTAAGTGAGCGAACAAGTCAGCACAATTTCCCAGCACTAAAAGTATTGTTTAAATTACAATTATAATCCTCGGTTTAATCCGATAAAATGCATTAGATCTGCTTCAAAATTGCACGCTACATGCAGAACATCAAAGCTTTTTCTTCCTCAACAATATACAGTGCACGATTACAGCATTGAGTAAATCACTATCTATCCTATTTTGGGGGGCACTGCAACAGTCAACCTCAATTCTAGAGAATACGAATGCAAACGCTTGTACCGAATTACGAATAAAAATTATTACACTTCATATAATTCTAAATTCTACCTTTATTCCATACATCTGAGCTACATCCATTATAGTACGTATAAGACCAAACATGGGTTTGCCTTCGTCATCAGCCATACCAACAGGATAGTACGACAAAGCCAAAACTCCTACAAGAAGGCACTTTAGTATCAATGTTATGGCAATTATCAACATTAACAACGTGCACACTGCACAATTGTTCTATTGCGGCGCTCCATTCACATTTGGCAGTATAATGTATGAATTCTCAAAGCATGATGCTAACTAAAAATTGCGTCGTGGTGGATTTATACAACATTTGTTTTGATTTCATTTCAGTATTGAGATTGTTTCGTCATGTGAATTCTCAAAGCATGATGCTAACTAAAAAATTGCTGTCATGGTGGGTTTATACAGCATTTGCTTTGATTTCTTTTCAGTTTTGAGACTGTTTCGTCGCAAAAGTAGCACGATTTTTACAAAACTGAAGAAACAACGACGACAGCAAACGGTATAACGACGTTACAAATATCACACACATCACTGTACCAATTGCAGACAAAAAACGTAATAAAGCAATAATTATGTGAGATGTTTTTGTTCAAAACGTACCTATTCCAGCTTCAACACAATACTCCATGTGTCGTTTTATTGTCTCAACATCAGACGAACTGTATGGACCGAGAACGGGGTAGAAAGTTGACGCTTAATAAAAATAACAAAATTACACGATATTATTGAAGTAGGAAGTATGGTGTTATGTTTATCTGTTTTAACTCTTCTAAAACTTCAGGATGAAGAAACATGAAGCTTGGCACAATCGATAATTTAATCACTCTGGAGTGAGAAGTTACTGGCGCCAAGTTTTCAAGTTTTCAGTAGGGGCAAAACTGTAACGTCACGCCTCAGTGATGTCACCATTCTCGTGATCATCTCGTTCTTTAAATTCACAAATAAGTAGCCCAATGATTACAGGTGGCAGAGGCAAAAAGACCAGGCTTTTTCGGTTTCTAAAGGATAACTGACTGCCTGTTCCATCAATTTTATTATCTGGCATGAATTGAATATTTAACTTAAATATGCTCCCTCAAACTCTACGGCGTATGTGAGAGTCATTCGCAAGAGCTTCTGGATATCAGGGCAGAAATGGATGTAATTAAAAGCCTATGCTGAAATGGGCGCAAGTGACAAAGACAGTCACAGAAAAACGGAATGTTAAGATAGATTACCCACAATTCCACAAGAAAAAAAATGCTTGCGAACACCAGATGTTGCGTGATTACGACAAACTAGTAACATTCTTACATCGTAATCAACTAAACAACAGGATTTGGCAGTTGCAAGTAATGTATGTTACATATTTCTCAAAGCAACGCTTTTTGAAAAGAGATAAGGATTTTGAGAGATTCAAAGATTTCATCAAACCAAACACAGAAGCGCATAAATTTGCTCTAAGTTTAATCCCAGTTTTAAGATCAGCTCAACTGGAACATAATGGTAGAGGGTTTCAGACACTTATAAAGCCGTGTTTACCCAACCCTTGAAAGTTAGCTAGCTGAACATTTTTCGCACGTATTAAGTTTTAATCAACCATTTTCCGAACACTTCAAAACAAAAAAAATGAAAACGCAAGTATTCGGAATAAGACAAACGTAAGTTTAAATCCACTTGAAAAATGGTTAAGCTAATATTTGTATCCACGCGTAAAAACTACAGCTGGTCATACTTAGAGACATCTACAGTAAAAAATAATTAAAATAGGCCCAAAACCTATTCTTCATTTATAACCTACTAGGTTTACTGCTTTCGAAGGGGCTTGCCCCAGGAATCCCCTACTTGGCCACTGGGTTAAGTATAATCATACGATTGATGACGTCATAACCAAATCCGAATTACTTAAAATTCAAACAAGAAATTTAAAGAAAAGCGATCTCGCGCTTAAAAACAAAAGACTGCAAGCAGTTAATCATTTTGAAAGATGAACATTGTTATAGTAACTACCCCCCACCTCTTCCAGCAAATACAGCATGAAACAATTATATTCCACCACATACTGCAAATCCTAGGGGAAAGCAGCTGTCTATTACAAACCAGCAATACAAACCTAATTAAGATCATGAATATCACACTGGTAGCCTCACCGACCACCACCCGACAACGCAGACTACCACTAGAGGGAGCCCAAAAGTCGTCTCATACGACATGCAGAGAAAGCAGCTTTACTATTCCAACCAGGTTGAGCATGAGTAACAAACTACATCGTGGAAGTAGCTTCTACGATAGAAAGCATTGCAGAAGATAATTTAAAACACTTTTATTCAGAAAATTGGCCACCATTAAAGTCTTCATGGAGCAACAAGAAATTTTCTGTCTTTTTATAACTTGCCAGTACCTTAGTCCTGTTGCTTCTTATTGTAATAGTGTTGCATCATGATAAGAAAGTATTTTAAGAATGTGCCTATGGTGCTACGGACACCACCCATGAAAAAGTAAACTGTACAAGCCGCATAAAGTTAAGCATAACCTAGTGATAACTGTGGGAAAACAGTTTCAATCAGAAGAAAAGAGGAGGTTATATCTTCCGTAAAGGGCATTGGTAAAGTGCCTTCTGCTCAGTTCCACTTACATTGATTAAACTGTTCACTACACATTAAAATGATAAGCAAATATTGTCTCTTCGTTCTACGAGTACCAGCAACTAGCAACACACAAATCGCTAAGGTGTGGTCTAGGTTTATGCTAACATTTTGTTGGTCGGAACGAGCAAAATCTTCAGAGCTACGGTGCTCACAAGTCATGAATCTAACACAACATATGAATCAATTTACGAAATGGCTAATCATACAAAATCCAACAAGTTATTCAAATTGAATTAATTACTATTCTCTTGATTGATTAAATATCAAACAACGAAAAGATGCGGAATTCACTTTTTACTTTGAAAACTGTTTAATGATGTTCTAAAAAAATTAACATTTCCAAAAAAACGTTGCAAGCTATGCAGGCCTGGAGAAGAGGCATTGGTAATGTTTGTTGCATATAGGTAAGTCATAGCCTTTAGGAATAAATACCGTAATCCAGCAAAATGGTGAGTGATAAGGTTGCCTTGCATATAGAGAAGTCCATCATTGTAACAGCATGTTAAATATGTTGAATATAGGTAAGATACAAAGGCATAAGTGATGTTGCAAATAGGGAAGTACGTCATTGTAGTGCTATGTCAGTGGTTTTCAACCAGTGTTCCGCCAGAAGTTACACAAATTTTCATTTTATGTTATTAAATAAATTAAATGCTGTTTTTTGCAATTGAATTATTGCACAGCGGTTCCTTGAGCCACTGGAAGGTTTCTTTGGGGTACTGCTCCAACAAAAAGGTTGAAAACCACTGTGCTATGTCACATATCTTGCACATAGGTTAATGATAAAGATGTAGGTGGCCTTGCAATAGGTAACCCTAACCCTGACCCCAAATCTACTCCATTACTAACCTATGTGCAACATTGTAAGTAACCTTTGTGGCCTGAAGGGTCTCTAAAAGCCAAGCAACCCATGTAGGAAATTGTTAATTTGCAATATTTTACAAGATTTTTAGGCCAAACTTAGGGCTATTTCGAGAGCGATGAAAAAAGCCTGACTCTTAATTCCCAATAAATGCTAAGTAGTTTGACTGTAAGTAGAATCGATCTTTGAGTAGGTCTTGTTTGGTGATTTCCGCAAAAAGACTAGTTTAATTGTATACCTTAAAACATTTTTGCTTAGCTTGGCTGGTTAAACCCATACACATTAAGCAGCCCCAAACTGAATTACAACGTTTTGAAACGAGACATTATTGCAAGTTATGCAGCTGAAAAACGTCAAGCAAAAAAATGCTGAGTTACATTACAAAAATATATCACATTGCTGCTCATTTCAACACTAGAACTACTACGCTTAAGCATGGGGTATAATTGCGAAAAAACTAACATCTTAACATGGTGTCATTTTCAACCCTAATTACTATGCACAACAAAAAGGCTGACTATCATATTGAAACTAAAAATGAAGAACTAGACAATAAGAAGCAATTGTCACGTGTTAATAAAAAAGAAAAATGAATTTGAAGTTTTAAATTCAATCACATTTCTATTGCTGAATATACCAAAAATCCCAAATTGAGCAGTTTGGATTTATCTGTAAAGCAGGTGAGAACCTGTGGATTATTGAAGTCAACTCTATGATTTGGACTGGATTGCAAGTGGTTACACTCTTTCGAGTTGAGATTAGTCTGGTGCTCATCTAGACATTTTATTGAATTATAGTGAGTTTGACTAGCATAGAAGGAGCTGAAACGCTTAATATAGAAAAAGCCAAAACAATTGCAGTATGTTTCTAACAAATAGCTTGGCTGTTATTTTTGGAACCATAGAAACTTCATGAATGTACCATAACTTAGGAGAGTTCCAAGTTTGAAGAACAACTTTGATTATAATAATGAAATACTATTGCAATGCCGATTAGAGCATATCTTTAGTCTTTACACTAAATTAAACTGCAAATTGTTAACTATTTTCAGTAGTTTCAACTTTTAACATCGAAAAAATTTAAGTAGTTGTTAAGCACAGTTTTAACTAACAATTTGATATGTCACAGTTCTTTACATATAAATACAATATGGTAGGCTATTCAATAGCAATACCTATATCATCTGGAGGATTATGGCGTTTTCCTGATGTATATTTCTTTGCTATTTCTTCTTTCCAATGAGGTAAAATTCTATGATTCCAGTGATAGTACTTTCCATCAGTTGTTACATTGCCATACCATGCATAGTAAAATGCATGCACATTGAAGTGTACTGTAACATCTTTCAATCCTGCCTAAAATGCAGAGCATATCTGCAATCAAATTTTATGTTTTGAAAATGCAAAAAACTCAACACAAAATATTATTACAGTATTGCTTCTGTTTTATTTTAAATCACTACTATTCTTATTTTCAACTCAATTTTTTTTAGGGTAAGTTAAGGCATCTTTCTTGATAACAGTGGTATTTTTACGTAACTACAAAGAGTTAAGATCGTATTACTAATTCTGCACTTGCCAACAGTCTGAACCTAAACCCTTGATGAAAGAGTAGCCATTTTTATAAAGTAATATTGGTGTACAATGTCAAGTTTTTATTGAAATAATGTAGGTTGAAACTAGGGTTAAGGAACCAGACTGCAAAGCTATGAAGCCAGTAAGTTTGGAAGGAACAAGAGCTAATTTGTCTAATTCAATAGAGACGATGTTGGAGCATATTAGATAAAATGCAATACAGCTGGAGCTGAGGCCAAAGCTACTTAAATTTTGTGGTGATTTGTGATCGTAATGGTTGTCAGTCGTTCATAAGCACAAATGTAACAATAAGTCAACTAGAGCATGGTTTTTCTTGTTTTTTATTTAGTTTATGTACCTAGTAAGCTCCTATATTTTTTGAAAAATTTGAAACTTTGCAATGCAGAATAATCCATCGAGTTCTACAATGGTGGCAAATGCTACAAAACATTTTCAGTGGAGCTGGGGAGGGAGCCAAACCAGCTTTTTACAAAATTTACAGCTTCACAGCAGGAGCATGAACCAATGGTTGAATGCCAGAAAACTTCAGAGCTGGACCTAAAGCCTTTGCTTTTTTAGTGGCTCCCCAACCCTGGTTGAAACAAGGAAAAAGCCATTCAATTCGGTGCTTTTCCACTTCAAGAAAAATAACTTGTTTTCTTTTGATTCACAAAAAATATTATCACCACAACCAACTAAAGTTGCTGAAGAAAAGCCAAAAAATTAGATTTGACTTTAAAAACAAAAGAGAATTATTTTAATCAGCAAAAACATTAAATTCCAAGGGGATAGCCAAAAAAACATTTGAGGTTAGGAAAAATTTTTGCAGAAAGTTATTTTTATGTTTGATAACCCAGGCTAATGCCACTAACCATAGTGAAAGAAACTAAGACTAAGAAGACCTTAATTGTTGACTAGTCACTATATACCTGTTGTAGCAAATTACCATGCTATTTACAACTAGGCCTATTTTTGGTACTTTGCTTAGTGATTACATTTCTTGTTGCAAAATATAATTCTATTAATTGATTTCACTAATGTTGAGATTGTAAAATGCTTCACAACAGAGTAGTTTTGACATCAGAAATACCATATAAAGCTGCAAAAAACCTGTTTCTAAATTTAAGAAGTTTTATTTGATTAACACATAGAAAAAATTATTCCATAACAGCAAATAATTTTTCTCACCATATTGGTACCTTAACATGTATGCTTAGCAAATTTTACCATAAAACACATTAATTGTTTGGAACAAGTGCAAAATTTTCCCCAAGACAACAACAAGTGCAAAATTTTCCCCAGTTAGTTATCAAGTTTATTCTTTGAGATACCATGGTTGCAGGTTCGAATCTCAGCTGGCAGGGCATTAAAAGAAAGGCAGTGTACACCGAAGGGGCAGGCCCAGTATGTAAATGTACGAGGCAGTGTACACTGGATGGGAGTGTACAGGGTGAGGGGAAATAAATTGTATAGGGGGAAAATTTTAATCCTTGTCAAGTGCATAAATTTCCCCACATGGGGAAATTTATGCACTTGATCCAATTGTTCTAAGTGCGGTTTTAGTGGCAATGATTCCAGACATAAAAAAACTTGGGCAAAACTATGAAATTAAAATCAAAATTAGCAAATATTTGAAAATATTTGAGTCAGAGAAATCCTTGAATCCCAAAAATACAGAAATTTATTTTAAAATGCTAAATTACTAAATTATGAAATATTACACCAAATGGTGAAATCACACATTAGGTCTTCAAAAATTAGTATTTTCATCAACTTCTGCAAATAACCACACTTCTACAATTTCTGTACTTTAGTTGGAGGTTTTTCAGAACTCCATAATTTGGTAAAATAGTAGTTTGCATGAATTTACGCATTTCCATAATTCAGCAATACCATGTTTAAATATAAATTTGCTTTTCATAAATCTGGATTTTTATAACTCAGTGTAGTCCAAGAAATGTGCATTTAATTTTGTACAAAATTATATCAACAACATACCGTAGTAATTACGCTGTGAGTTATTTGTGATTGGTCAATCTTAATGACGTATTGAACATTTTACTTTTGGTCATTTCTGATTGGTCAATTTTAATAACTGATTAATAATTTCTACATCCCCAGTGTTCTCTTCCCCACCCTGTACACTCCCTTCCAATGTACACTACCCCATACATTCACATACCGGGCCTCCCCCTCAAGTGTACACTGCCTTTCTCTCAGGGCCCTGCCAGCCAAGATTCCAACCCACTACCATTGTATTTCAAGACGGGGGGGCAGTATTCATGCACCACAGCATCACTGGCAGAATTACAGCAATTATGGCAATATAAACATATGTGAATGATTATGGCAAAATAGACTGCAAGGGTAAAATGCCATTGACATCAAAATAGCCACTTCCAAGCAATTGCGATCAGTCTAGTGCCTGCCTACATAAATACAAAAAAAGGTAACATGGTATCATACCTCATGTAGTCTTTGTTCATTTCTTAGTTTATCCAGTAATAAAGGTCTACCAGCTACTGGAATTTGAAATACAGATTTAATATTGCTGTATTCATCACTTTGCTCTATTAAATCAATATAATTGTTAAGAACATTTTGATTTTGATATAGCATTGATTTTTTTGAATTTTGATGAATATTGAAAATCACAAACAGCAACATAAATAAACCTACACATACTAGTATATTTTTTTTCTTTAAACACAGCCTCAACATTCTAAGCACATATGATAAATTATAAAACAATATCTGTAACCAAGTCTAACAGTTCAATGCTAGGTGGTCAACACCTAACTATATATAAACTTGCAGAGTGGTATAAAGAAAAGAATCAAACCAACTTGCATTTTCTATGATCTTTTTTATTGTTATTACTTACATACAGCTTTGATTGAATCTATATTGCCAACAATCATCACAAAAATTGAACTATTTCTATTGGCAACACTACAACATGAAATATGGAATTTCAGAAATTGCAAAAATAAGGAAATTTATAGAAATAGATAATTTAAACTAATTCAGAGACGTAGCAGCCGCCCCCCAAACCCCCCAATTGGGAAAGGCCCAGGCCAACTTTGGGGGCCAAAGTTAGTCTGAAATTGCTTTTTGGCTACGTGACTATTTTCAGTTCAGCAGACTTGTTTACAACCGATTTAAACTGTAGGAAGAAATTGGCTTGTGACATCATAAGTGAATGCTAGGTCATTTTATCTCGCAGAATCTAGAATATTTCGATTGATTTTCTGGTAGAATCTTGAATATTCGATTGACGTAACAATGCCGTTGTTACGCAACAATCATAGAATGGTCTGGAATTCTGTTTGGCTATAAATACCGGGACAATATATATATACACTGCAGAGTGCAGATAAAGTATTTTATTGACATTGTATAGAATGAAACGTTCAAAAAGTGGTGCTCAAAAGAGAAAAGAAGCAGCCACTGCTCGAGATGCTGTAGCGAAATTGCCCAAGATGACAGATTTTTTCAAGATTACTGAGCAGAGTAGACCTGGCACTAGTACCGAGAGGGATGAAGAAAACTATAGTGTACAAGAAAAAGAAGACTATGACGATCAGCATCAAAGTGATTGTGAATTTCCAGAAAATGTAAGTTGTGATTTACCTGCCAATACGCAACCTTCAATATCAAAAATAACTGAATCTCAATTTACCCCTATCCCTGATGACCCATGTAAATGGCCTGAAAGTATTTCTGATGCTCAACGATGTGATATAGTAAAGCGTGGACCACATGAACTAATAATGAATTTTCCATATAATAACACAACTCCAAGGCGACGTTTTTCCTCCAACCATTATAAACGTGTGTTACCTAATGGTGAAAGTGTTTCACGGTCGTGGCTAGTTTATTCTGGGGAATCAGATCAAGTTTTTTGCTTTTGTTGTAAGCTATTTGGAAAAACACTAAGCCCCTTTTATAGTGGTATAAATACATGGGAGGGTTTTTCGAAAAAACTGAAAGACCATGAAAACGGCATTTCCCACCAAGAATGCTGCAGTCAGTGGATGTTGCTAGCTGAAGGGATAAGAAATTCATCCACTATCGACAAACGCGAGATGAATATTTTTTTCAATGAAAGACGTTTTTGGAGAAATGTTTTAGAGAGACTTATCGACATTGCCTTGTTTCTATCGGAAAGGAATCTTGCTTTTAGAGGATCTGAAGAAGTCTTAGGATCTCCTCACAATGGAAATTTTCTGGGTATATTTGAGCTTTTGGCAAGAAGAGATCCGATCCTAAAAGAGCTTCAAGACAGAATCAAGAATAAAAACACTAAAGATCGCTATTTGAGTCCTACCATACAAAATGAACTAATTGAATTGCTAGCGACAGAAGTTGAAAAAGAAAATTTACAGCAATTGAAATTGGCAAAATATTTTTCTATAATTTTGGACTGCACTCCAGATATGTCACATCATGAACAAATGTCTGTCATTCTCCGTTATGTACTATGTAATGAAGAAGCTGCTGTTGTTAAAGAAACATTTTTTGGCTACTTGAGAATAAGTGACAGTACTGGGAAAGGCTTGTTGGACGCTTTCTTAGAAAAAGCGACCGAACTGCAACTCGAATTGTCTGATTGTCGAGGTCAGTCATATGATAATGGTGCTAACATGAAAGGAAAACATTCTGGGGTCCAAGCAAGAATGCTAGACATCAATCCCAAAGCTGTTTACGTGCCCTGTGCAAACCATACCCTTAACTTAGTTGTTGTTGACAGTGCTAATTCATCGACGGAAGCATTGACATTTTTTGGAGTACTTACAAGGTTGTATGTGCTGTTTTCTTCCTCTGCTCAGCGTTGGGAAATTTTGAAGAAACATGTGGAGCTGTCCATAAACTCACAATCTGATACTCGTTGGGAAAGCAGAATTAAATGCATCAAACCTCTTCGATACAATTTAAAAGAGGTGTTGCTGGCACTGAAAGACTTGGAAGCCATTTCCATAGAAAGAAAAGATGGAAGAGCTGCCTCAGAAACAAAATCGTTGATAGCTCATTTATCAAAATGGAGTTTTCTTTTGTCGGTGTTTATTTGGTATGATATCCTATTCCAAGTCAATAAAGCAAGCAAGATTCTTCAATCGTATGGAGTCTCCCTTCATACAATGGAAACGGAAATCCAGGCAACTGAAAAGTTTTTGCAAAACTATCGCACAACGGGTTATGACAGTGCCGCAACATCTGCTGTTGAAATAGCACAGGAATTGGATATTGATCCTTCTTTTCCTCTGTCAAGAAGTGGAAAGAAAAGAAGATTGTTTGATTACCAAGGTGAAGAGGAACAACGAGCTACTCCTGAACTGAAATTTAAAAGCAACTTTTTCTATCCATTAGTAGACCAGGCTATTATGTCAATAAAGGAGCGCTTTAATTTGTTACGTGAGGTTTCTTCCGCCTTTTCGTTTTTGTACACACGAGACAAACTTTTGCTTGTGCAACAAGAAAATGCTCTTCTTACTTGCTGTAAAGAGTTCCAAAAAAAGTTCGGTGACATTGATTCTGATGAAATGAGCGCTGAGCTACAGCGGTTTGTTTTAATTTTACAAAAAAAACGCAATCTCAATACGGCTCAAGACTTTCTGAACTATCTTCTAAAGACTCATTTATTTGAATTGTATCCGAATGTGTACATCGCACTTCGAATCTTACTAACTTGCCCCGTGACTGTTGCCAGCGCTGAAAGAAGCTTCAGCAAATTGAAACTGATCAAAACTTTTAATAGAACGTCTATGACAGACAGTAGACTATCTTCATTAGCCATGTTGTCAATCGAAAATGACTGCGCCCGATCTTTTGATTATGACAATATCATAACAGCATTTGCGAACAAAAAGGTTCGCTCCAGACTATTCAAATGATACTGTGTTTCTATAACTTTTTCATGTTTTTCAGTGTCATTGCTTTCGTTTCGCAGTGTCTGCATAAATGTCCTACTGAACTCTGGCATCGGTGCCGAATTTTTTATGACTTGCACCTTCGGTATCGGCATGCTTTATTCTGACATTAGCCTGTTTACTTATGTACAAATTGTGGTGTATTTTCTTAATGCAGCTTTTCAATTTTACACCTCTAAAGTGATATGACCTGTGCGCAGGGGCTCTTGCGCTTACTTTGGGGGGGGCCCGAAGTTGGAGTGCTACGGGACTGAACTAATTTATCTGATTTACCCATTCAACAGGACATATTTTCAGTTTTTATCTACGTCCACAACTTTTACTATTCCTTCAGATAGTAGGCTACTTTTTTCTTATTTTGATAATTCCTTATTTTGGAGAGAATTTTTACATCACAGAAATTCCATATATCGGTATCACAAAAAATAACTGTGATTTATTTACTGGAAGTGGCAATTTTGATGTTGACAGCATTTTATCCTTGAAGACTATTGTGTCGTAATCATTTGTAGCGCAACGGAAGGCATCCGACCGCCAACCAAGTTTAAATGAGAGCACTCTATGAGACGACTAGTCACTTCTATCATGATAGCCACTGAACGGAGATGGCGATCTATATATAAAGCCAGGTGTGGTTGGTGACTTTATGTTTATGGTTTGTAGTAGTTGAAGTTGCTACACATTCATGTGTGTTTATATTGCCATAATTGCAACAGTTTTGGAAGTAATGCTGTGGCACGTGGATAGTGTACTTGCTTTGAAATGCAAGTTATGGGCTGGAATCTTGGCTGGAAGGGCAATTTGAGAAAGACAGTGTACACTGCTTGAGACTTGGTATGTAAATGTACAGGGTAGTGTACAGTGTGGAAGAGTACAAAATTTTTTGATTATTAAAACTGACCAATCACAAACCACCAAAAGTCACATGGTACGTCATTAAGTTTGACCGATCACAAATAACTCACAGCAAAATAGTCTCCGAGAGTAAAATGCTGTCAGCATCAAAATAGCCACGGCCCAATTAATTCCATACTCCAATATAAATTTCTGTTAATTTGAACTTCTATAAGTTTAGTACTGTCTTATTTCTACCAGTACAGCCACTACGTCAACAAATGTATAAAAAAAACAATGCGCTACCGAAATTGGACTCCATTATGAAGGTAAAAAAAGTTATCAAGTCACCAGAGGTTGATTCCAAAAATGGAAGCATCAAGAATGAAAGCTTGTAGTGCTTTTGCATTCTCAAAACAATGCACCATTCCATAGTGATGGCCCGTTTTGGAACCTCCGTCTTCAGAAGATTTCTAATTTCTCACCAGCAAGCTCTGTGATTTCCCACAGGTGCAAAATTGTCCACACTTAAAAGCTCTGGCCAAAAAATAAAGATATAATAATGGCTTAGATCAGTGCTTTCCAAACTGGGGGTCGCGACCCCTGAAGGTCACACTATATGCAGTGCTTTGTGTAAAATTAGTATACTCTCTGCGACCCCTGTAAGTCATTAACAGCTGGTGGAATTGTGCAAAACATAATTCTTAAATTAGCTGTAGATTCTATGTAAATAGGCTTAGCTCTAGTATTAAATAGTGGGACTTCGTTAATTGACAGTGCATGGACTTTTCCGCATTCTTATCACGTGGCACAGCTGGATGCATAACTTTTTTGATTCGTGACTTCGGTTTATGACGCCATAGAAATGTGCAGACGAGCTGGTGGTAGCCAAATATTTTTAAAAATGATCTAATCAATGGATAGCTGCTTAAAAAAAATTGAACGATAACGGTAATAAGTCTACCGCAGATAATGTGGAAGCAACGGCAGAGGCAGATGCAACACTGACTTGCAGATAGAAAAAGCAGAAGTTTAATGAAAAACGAGGCTAGTCATACCAAAAAGAGAACGTATAACGAAAGTTTTTTGCAGTATGATCTCACTTTCATATCGGAAAACAATGAACGCTGTCCACTTTGTTTGATTTTCAACAAAGTGTTGGCAAGTGAGAGTCTTAAGCCGGCCAAGTTGAAACGACGTCTTCACACCAAGCATGATTCTCATCGCAACAGGCCTGTGGAGTTTTTTAATTGTTTACTGCGAATATCGGAAAGACAAAGACAATCATTTGAAAGTGAGTTTGTAAATGAAGGGAAGTATACACAAGCATCGTTTGAGACTTCGTTGTTGATTGCAAAGAGTAAGAAACGTTACAACATCGGCGAAGAACTTGTTCTACCAGCTGCAATTAAAATAAGCGCATTGTTCAGGGCAAAAAAGAAGCCAATGAAATGCGAAAAATTTCATTGTCAAACAATACTGTGTCAAGGCGAATTTTCGAAGTAGCAAAGATCAACGCGAGCTACTCATTCTACGAATTAAAGAGAGCCGTAAATTTGCCATTCAGCTTGATGAGTCGACGGATATTACAATTACAAATATGGCATATCTTTTGCTTTTGGGAGATACATTTACAGTACAATAACGACATTCGCGAGGATTTACTGTTTTGTCAACCATTGCATGGACGTATTGTAGAGATGGATATTTTTCAGAAATGTGATGATTTTTTCGTGGAAGTGGGGCTATTTTGGACAGACTGTGTTGGTGCGTGTACTGACGGAGCTGCTGCAATGACAGGACATGCAGCTAGGTTTTATGCAAGGGTGCAATCTGCGAGCGATACACCTATTACTTTTACACATTGCATCATTCATCGAGAGGCTCTTGTTGCTAAAACAATAAGTCGCGCACTCCATACCCGTATTTTTGCAAATTGATGTGGTGAAATGGAATCAGAGTTTACGACCCTTTTACTGTATTGTTGAAGTTAGGTGGCTTTCGAAAGCCAAAGCGTTGAAAAGGCTATTAATGTTAAAAAATGAATTCGTGATTTTTCTAACGAAAAAAAAATTCGGATTTGGTCCACCATCTTCGCAATGACAGCTGGCTGTTGAAATTATGCTATTTGTCAGATTTGCATAAAAAACTGAGCGAACTTAATTTGTTCTTTCAAGGAGAAAACGCTAATGTTTTCACACCAAAATCTAAAATTGAAGCGTTCATCAAAAATTAAACATATGGAAACAAAAGGTTGAAAATGATTATTTGAAATGTTATTTAGAGAAGAGTTTTGGCTAAAAATGATGTGGAATTAAATTATGAAACCTCTTGTAATCGACCATTTGTCAAATCTATTAAAACAATTTCAAAAGTATTTTCTTTCAGAATTGAACGATATTAAATTAGATTGGATCCAAAACGCATTTGCAATGCAACAACATAGTACCGAGCGCCTCTCTTAAATCTTAGGAAGAGCTTGCTGATCTATCTTCTGACTCTTAAGTTGCGGCTTGAATTTTCTGGGAAAAAGCTTTACGTTTTTTGGCTGAGGGTTAGGGCGAATATCTGCCATTATCTGACTAAGCAGTAACCGCACTCCTGCCGTTTGTCTCGACGTATCTATGCGAGTCAGCGTCTTCAGCGTTGACGGCAATCAAAATAAATATCGTTCCAGCCTTAGCAACATTGCAACCGCCTTGAGACCAGCATTAACAAATATTGAATCACGGATAGACTTGCTTTGTAGCAGAAAGCAGTCGCACCCATCGTATTGTATGTATTTGCTTTTTGTTTTGTTTCCTATAACCTACCTACGTGTCAATTTGTAAGTTTTGACTACCAGTAGCTTATTTTTATTTTTTGGCTTTCAATGATTATCATAAATGCATATTTCGCGCTGTTTATCATTTTAATCGTGAAGGGTCGCGGATAATTTTAGAAGATCTAAAAGGGTCGCGGGCGAAAAAGTTTGGGAAGCCCTGGCCTAGATGAAACCAAAAAAGTACAGTAAGAGGTTAAAAATGATGCAGCAGATTTTCTCTGAGTGCCTTAAAAATCTTGTAGTATGAGCTGCAGATTACGTGCACTTAACACAAGTATAAATCAAGCTAACTTGGTGAGCAAAAAATCAACCATTTGTTGAAGTGAAAAACCTGGTTCTCTGTTGCTTTTGATAAAAGGTGTATGAAAAAGAGTAGTGTAGCGATCATGTAACCTTTGCCCTTGAGCCTACCCTGCGCGTGTTTGTTTTCGAATACTGCTACCTCATGTTTTTTTCATTTTTCGTAAAAACGTGAGTCATGCATTCCTTCGTCTTTCTATAGTGATTATGTAACCTTTGCCCTCACCTCACTTATGCGCATCTGTTTCAAATATTGTTGTCTCGCGTTTCGTTATGTTTTTGTAGAAATGTGAGACTTTCCTTCGTGTTTCGGAATATTACTCCCGCGTGCTTCGTTTTATTTTTCGTAGAAACGTGACCAATGCATTGCTTCGTCTTCACCCCATGAAAAATTATTCCTTGTGCCTTTTTTTTTTCTTGTTTTGAGATATGAATATCTCCTAGTCTTTGGAAAAAAAACAGAATTAACTTTTGGACTGAAGATGCTGCTAAATTTTGAAATTGTACGATAATTTTTGGTAAAAAGTATAATAAACAAAACAGAGAAAATTCGTGTCAACTGAAAACTTAAGGAAATAATTCGATGTCAAAGAACTCCCGTGAACTTAAGTAACTACGTGTAGATCAGTAGGCTCATGGTAGAGCACGCCACGCCTCTGGCGCTACAGTAGCTACTGTATCCATAAGCCCACTGGTACCATGATGTTGTTCAAAAGCCCAACTGCAGTTGCTTAGAAAACAAGTGCCTTTTTCAGTTTATTTGGATATAATCCATTGCAGGTTGGCCAACCACAGTACAAATAGCAGTCAAAGCTATTTCCTGGTACTGCACAAATTTCCACAGTTCAAACTTGTGTCTACTAGTCAAAAACTCACAATTCTCATGCTCGCTGAGTGTCGGAGTTCTCTCCTAAGTTTGAGGTTGAATTCGGTCCTCCCGCTCTCTCAGGTTTGCTGCCAGTGCATCACCTATTTTTAGAAGTGCATTGCACTCGACTTTGAAGTTTTAACGACAGAATCGGCAAAGATCTTTTGCAGAAGCTGACAAACGTGGGATCAAGACGGAAGCGCTTTTGAAAATTTGTTAGCGATTGCAATGGGACTGTAAGATTTTGTTTATGGGTCAACCACGATGGGTAGACAGTAGACTGCTTGGCCCCAACGCTTATCTGCCTCATAAGAAAAGAAAAATCCTGTTAAGGGCCTTTCTCAATAACTGAAGAGCGAACTTAACAGCTTTTTCTCCGCATTAACCCTTTCGTGCTGTGTGCCAACCAGATAAGTCGTGAATATTATTTTTTACGTCTTTTGGTACCACTGGACAAGAAAATTAACCCTAGTCCACATACTGCGAAGCGGACGCTCTAACCAACATCAACTTTAGGCTTGTAACAATGCTTTTGAATAGGGAAGTAGTATTCTCGTTTTGATGCAGAGCCAAAAAAAGGAAATGAGGGAACGCACAGAGTAGAAACATGCAGTACATCTTCCATTCAGGTTAGTGTGAAACAGAGTAGAAACGCCGTTCTAACGCATTCCCACCAGGGATGCGGAAATGCCTATTTCGTCAACCGCTTCCGCTTCCACTAACAAAAAACGAGAAAACGACCATTAACAATTTTATTTACTTTTTTGGGTCTGTAGCCTGCCTTCTCCTACACTTTATGAGTTTGAGGAGACAAAAACCTATCCATACATTGCCATTACTTTATTTACATCGCTTAAGCTTAATGTTCCGAACTACTCTATGTTTGCTTTTTTTTTCAGATATTAGAACTCGTGTTGAATGTTGAATAGTGCTCTTCAACTTTTTTGTCATCGCAGAAGCCCTGGTGTACTTTTGCGTTTGTCACGGAACCCCACTAACAAAAATTAGAAATCACGAGTTGCTTGTAAGAAAATCGAATATTTCGTTACTACACCTCAAAAATAATTAAACACTTCAACAAGAAAAACAGTAATTACAAGCGCCATCACAAGTTACAACCACTTTTACCACAGTTTGTCTAATGCTTCTCAGATCTAAACCGTATGACCACGTATTACAACTCTTGACAATAATAACCTGTCGTCACAACAGCAAATTACAACGATATAGCGCGAGGAGTGCTCGGGTAACTGGGACCTTCGGGAAGGCCAACAGCCATTTCGACCCAACCCGAACGGTGTCGGGGACTGCACCACCACATTTAGGCGGCTATTGATAGGTGCAATCAACTCCCTACTCTGTTTTAATCCCACTCCAAGTTTTCTTGAGGTCATCTTCGACCGCACTCTTTCCTTTTCTAAACATGTTTCTTTGCTGAAGGCCAAAGTTTTTCCCTCGTCTCAAGGCCTTACGCTGTATCTCTGCTTCCTCATGGGACCCCTCCAAAGAATTCCTCTCTTTTCTGTATAAAGCTTTTCTTTGGCCCCATCTCACTTATGCTTTACGCGGATGGTTTTCTTTTTTAAGCGTTACCAATATCACCAAATTAGAACATCTTCACCGAGCGGTCAGTCGCACGATTTTCGGCTGCCTCTTGTCCTCCTCTATCCCACTTCCCCTCTCCGAGACTTCTCTACCTCCCCTACCAGTCACCCAGACTCATTTCGCTCTTTCGTCTTATGAGCGGGATCTTCGTCTCCCAACCTCCTTTCCCATTTCAGGTTTGGCCAAACTCTACAGATCTTCCTGGAGAGCTTTTGCTTCCACTCACCCGCTAATGCTTGCTTCTTCTTCTCCTAGGCAGGCTCTCCTTGTTTGCCCTCTCTCACGTCCTTTGAATTTGCCTTCCTTCACTGTGCAGTCCACCCTTTCCTCTCCATGCTCTCACCCTGATCCCCTTCTTTCTCGCCAAGGTGTGGCTCTCGCGCACCTTGACTCTCTCATACTTTACGATGTGGTGCTTTGGACAGACGGTTCTGTTCTTTTTTCTTTTGGTAAAGGCGGCTCTCGGACTGTAGGCGTACGGTCTCATCTAACTTCTTCGATACACAGGTTCCATCGATTTCCACTGGGGAACTTATGCTCCCTCGTCACGCTTGCTATGTTCTCTCTCGTCTTTGCTGCAACGGACACAGCCGTCCGTTAAGATCTTATCTCTGTAGGATTGAAAGAATCGAGAATCCTTCCTGCAGCTCCTGCGGGCACCCGTCCCAGAAACCTTTCATCTCATTCTGCACTATCCAGCTACAAATTCTTTGCGCCGCTCGCTCTTTGGCGACTCTCTGTCTTTCTACAACCTCTGGTCCAAAACTTGGGGACTTGCCCTGCTTTTGGAGCTCCATGGTCTTCCGCCATGCCTCAATTCTTCGGAAGGGGTCGGGTAACAATATGTAGCGCAGATGTTCCCTCTCTATCCTCAACTAATTATGACTTTGAGTTAGCTTTAACTCTTATCATCAATATGGACCTTCTGTCCGTCCCCACGACACGTATCGACTCTAATCTTTCTGAATAGTTAAGTTCAAAATTTCGGTCGTACATGCAGTATATAAAACGAGCAAAATTGAAATGACCAGACACAACATTACGTAACAAAGGGAGTTAGCAAATTCAGACGTTCTTAAAATTGTAAACAGGATTACGTCACAATCTGTAACTTGCTATCACAAGATTCCATTAATAACTATTTATATACACGTAACACCACTACATATAAGAAATCAATACACTGAAATAAAAAATAAATATAAGTAATAAACGAAGAAATTTCGCGGTCCCCTCAAGGAAGCCTTAAAACTCATGGAACACAACTACAGTACATGTTTTGTGGAACCTCTGTTGAAGAGCACTGATGCAGAATGATCAAGTTGTTTCCATATTTCAATCAGATCACTTCGTTCTTTCGACAAATTTATTATTCAAATTTAACGTTTCGCTCCCCTTAGTTACCGGGGAGCTTCTTCAGAACACGGTAGATGTTAATGCATATAGACGTCGCGTTGTGGAAAGTTTTTTGATAAATCAAAAGGCTTGTTCATGTAATGTTATTAATCGCAATGATGGTGCAAATTTTCCGACCGTTTATAGTGTGCTTGTCTCCAATAAATAATGTCTTATGTTTCTCACAACACTTTTCACTTGGCCACTCCTGTATCTGTGATGAAACAACGTTTTTGTTATTACATGATTGCCTGCCCTGTTGATAAATAATTTTTAGTGCTTAGTAATACAGGTAGTCTTTATATTTTTATGTTGTACAGTTTGTATGTTACATTATTAACATCTACCGTGTTCTGAAGAAGCTCCCCGGTAACTAAGGGGAGCGAAACGTTAAATTTGAATAATAAATTTGTCGAAAGAACGAAGTGATTGATTGAAATATCGTTACACTCGACATACGAGGAATGCCTGCTATATTTAACCAAGTTGTTTCCGTCGTGAATAATTTTTTTTCAACGTTTTCAACCCCCTAACCAAGGTCAGTTAAGTTCAATCAAATTATCATTTTATTGGCTACGTTTTATTGTCCAAACTACCTTTTTCTTACCCGTAATCGATATAAAATGTAATGCTAGTTATACTTTTTCTCGTTCTCTCGCGCTACTGATATTGCACCTTCATTTCGATTTATAGTGCTACTTCACCGCTTTATTCACATCGGGAAATGAGCAAAACTTTTTGGCCAAGTTACTTACAAGTCAAATAACCTATGTGGAACCGGAAGTGGTAGAATTTTCTCACTTCCGCTTCCGCTTCTACAGAAAAAGGACCGCTTCCACATTCCTGATTCCCACACCATTACATTTCTTTTTATAGCCAACTGTTTAAGATAAAAGAATAAACAAAGGAAAGTAGCCTGCTTTTATATGTTTCTGAGTCAACCTGCCAGTGCACCGGACTTTCATTTCATTAAACATAGACAAGCCTACTTCTAAATAATAGGCCCATTGGCGTAAAAGTAGGAGGGCTTGGAGGCTGCAGCCCCCTCCAGAATATTTTTAGCCCCCCACACATTTCGGCAATCATTAGGAAAAACTGAGAAGGTTTAGCCTTGAGATTACCCGCGATTGGTCAAAGCGCTTGCAAATTCAAATTAGTCACTTATGCGTTGAAGAGTATTTTTACAACCACAGTCTATAACGGTCGTCAGAACTGCTGCTGATGCTTGTTTGGGATGTCACTTACGAGATTACTGGAGTTATTTTCGCTTTTCGTGCCACCAGCTTAGAGCGAAGTGATGAAAACCAATTTGGATTAATCTCGTTTCGTTAAATACAGGCAGTTGGCTACTTGGCTAGCAATTAGGCTTGAGCGTGTTCGCTAACGGTAGACCAACGAAATATATGGGGCTTTACTGAGATTAGAGTAAAAATCTTACAATAATCTACTAAAAAAGAGCAATGCCACAAACTAAAATGAGGTTTATTGAGACAGAGGTAGGAACTAGAAGTGTTGTTGGTATTACTACTGTGCTATATTTTAACTAAGTGTCATTATGGAGATAGTTTATTTAATGATATGGATAAATTTGTTGTCAGACTCCAGGGTAACGGGTCACGTGATCCATAGTCTTCAAATGCGGACTTTATTGCCCAAAATACTCTCGAAAGGCTTGTCCTAGAACAGAGCAACAAGTGTCGCGGTCTTCCCGTAATGAACATGAACTTTCTCCTCGTAAGCAAAAGCAAATTGTATTGGATGTAAAAAAAGGGGGGCAGTAGGAGAGGTCATTTTAACAGGACATTTCAAGCCAAATGGAAGGAACTTACGCGTGGGTTTGCTACAATGCAGAACAAAGACAAAGCATTTTGTTCAGTTTGCAAAGTTACAAAAGGGAAAAAACAAAAACAAAGGTGTTACCACATCACAGACAACGTGACACTTTAAAAGCATTTGTTTATGAGGGATTCAATAACTGGAAAAAGGCGTCGTCTGCGTTTGATCGCCACGAAAAATCAGAATTACATTGATCTGCACTTCAGCTAATACCCAACCAAAGAAACGAAACTGTCCTCGAACTGTCACACAAACGGAAAACGGAAGTAATGAAAGCAGAGTAGCTTTGGAAAAAATTTTCACCAGTTTGAGTTTTCTCGGATGCAAGGCTTAGCCATAACAGGGAAAGAAGAAGCTACTTCTAATCTTGCGATGTTAATGCAAGAGAGAATGGAAGGTGTGGTGGAGTGAAAGCAATGGCTTAAACGTAAAGAAAAGTACTTTTCTCCTGCGATAATTAATGAAATTTTGAATGATTTTAGCCGAGGTGTTTTAACTAAGCTGCAACAAGACATTCAAAAAGCAAAATACCGTATTACGCTATTATTTTGGACGAAACTTCAGACGTGTCAGGTAAAGAACAAATAAGCATTTGTTTCAGTATCACTAAGGACGATTTAGATGTGCAAGAGGTATTCTGTAGCTTTCATGAAACTACGTTAACCACAAGTGAAGGAGCTATCTAAAATCGTAAAAGACTTTCTTTCCAGGTTTCAGCTACCAATTGATAAATGTAAGGCCAGTGCTACGATGACGCTGCCAATGTTACCCGACACTTTAACGGATTGCGTAAGAAGTTGATTCATAAAGAAAGTCGAGCTATTTACGTTCACTGTAGAGCGCACAAACTCAGTCTAGTTGTTCTGGATGCTTTAAAAAATAGCAATGATGTGAGAAATGTGATGGAACTAGTACAAAGCCTTATTGCTTTTACTTTTGGCTTTCCTGAAAGATTGTCATGGTTTTACCAGCTTCACGCAGTCAAAGGTAACCATCAGCTTGCATCGTTGAGGCCATTTTGCCACACTCGCTGGATTACGCGACTAATTTCATTGGAAGCCATTAGTCGTAACAATACGCCGATTATCCTGTGGCTGCAAGAAGTTGACGAGCAAGTACGAACAGATTCTGGAGCAAAAGCTGGTGGTTTTTTGTTAATGATGCGAAAGTTTAGCACTTATTTTTGTTGAAATGTTGCGGATGGTTCTTAGCATTGCTGAAAGCGCTAGTGCACAGTTGCGGAATACTCAGTTTGATTTTTGCAAAGCCCAGGATGTTATTGCTTGCACAAAAGCCTCTATTGCTAGCGCAAAGAAGGAAGCCAGATTTGACAGTGTGTGGAGTGGAATTTTGAGTGCTACAGAAGCGAACGATGTTGTTTGATGATCCAGAATTGTCAAGACCACGAAAAGTCCCCCAACGGCTTGATGAATCTTCAAATATCTTTTTTTGTGCAGAGGCGGCCAAAGATAATTATAGACAGTTATATTATGAAGTGCTGGATTCCGTAATTTCCGGGTTTAGTGATCGTTTTGAGCCAGATGCTTCAGCTGTTCATTTAGCAACTATAGAAAACTTTCTTGTTGGCAAACGTAAAGATTCTGACTATACTGCTTGCACTTACAAAGACGATGTTAACGGGCTGCGATTGACTTGCGTAGAGATCTACTTATTGACCGAGCAGTGTCAACAGGACAGCCGTTGGAAAGCTGCAATGATGTAGTTGAACTCCGAAAACGTGCAGAAGTTTTTTGTGAACTGGTACCGGAGTTGACCAATCTTGTCAAAATTATGCTTACTCTGCCTGGATCCACATGTACTGCTGAAAGGTCATTTTCTGGCTTTAGACGTCAAGAAACTTATTTGCAATCGAGAATGAAACAGCAGCGACTTAATTCTGTGGCAATCATGAGTGTTCGCAAGAAAGATACCAAAGCCTTACCGATTGCTGCTGTAATTGACGATTTTGTGTGTCGAACCTCAGTGGAAAAAACACTTGTTACTCAACCAAGCTGTTACTTGATGCGCTGGCAATACATTGTTTTATTCTCATTTTTTGCCTTCAATTTATTTTCTTTATTCGTAAGCAATTAACAAACAAGTTTAACCTAACTGTTATGGTTTTTGTGAAAAAGGATAACTTACAAATTCAATCTTGTTAAAAGCTAGGTTTATTTACGGAAATAAAGTATAGAAAAAGGACTAACCTTGTTTTTTTGACAGATCATCCCAAGCAGACTGCGATCGTCTAACATAAAAACCATCATATGCAGACCGAAAAATACGGGAAAAAGGGAGACATATCCCACGGCAAAAGCAAAGTACCCCAGTGTCCCTTTGAAATAAATTGATTTCCTTAAGTAAAAGTCACTTTCCCTGAATAATTCATTTATGCATTAAGAAACTTTGGGTAACAGTAATATGTGCTGTTTTTTAACTTCATTTCCTGCAAAAACGCCAAATTACCAAAATTTAGTGCCGATTAGGAAAAATGTCTCGTTTGGTTTTCAGTTTTATTTCAGGGGCAAATTTAGGCCGACAAGTTTCTAAGCTTTCGGCGTAGACCAAAAGGGAACAACTTTTTTTTAGAGATCACATTTTATTTTGGGTAATAATTTCAATTTCTTGGGAGGCATAGGCGTAAAAGTAGAGAAGCTGATGTGCGGCAGACCCCCATACTGTTATCGGCCCGCTCCTCAAAATACTGTCAGACTCCATTGCCTACATTTCAAAAAGTTGATTCTAAACAAGGTCTCGTTACTTGCAATGCAAAACAGTCTTTTTCCGTCAGCCCCTCCCCCCCATAGAAAACAAAGTTTTACGCCTATAAATAGGCCTACCGAGCATGATGTCCCGCTATGTTTGTGAATATACCCAATGAACGTCCGCGATCCCTGCGGACTTGGACCAGTGGTTGGAAACCTGCGACTCTTTCATCCTCATATTGCGACTCTGCGTGGTTTGTTACATCTTTACCATGAAGCAGAGTTCTATCGGTGCGTTCGTGAAAAATGGCAAAATTGTCGAGTTTCCTTTGTTACTGGATGAGATGGAGACCACTAACTCTGATATTCAGGCATATAACAGAATCCGACAATTCAGAGGAAAGGTAGGCAACAGAAACATTCCTTTGCATGCCTGGGAGAGATAAAAACTATCATGAGCAGCAAAGATCTCACCTTTCCAGAATTGGAATAGCCAGAGTAATTGAAAGCCTCCATTTCATAGTAGACATGACCGCAGAATAACACAAGCCAAATACAAGTATTCAGGCGAGAGGAGAAACGGTGCTAGATCACATGTTGGAAGAGATATTGACGCTTGATCGCAAACTTATAATCTTAGTCGGAGATTTGCAAAAAGGAAAGCTATCTCATTTTTTTAAGGGTGTACAAGCAAACTCACAAGCAGATAAATTTAAAGCATTTTCAGTCTGCAGTAATCGTAGGCTATGGGAAACGAATTCGTGAGTTCAGAGTGAGAAAATTACTTTTTTTTATCCGTTTAACTTAGCCTATTATCTTTATTGCTTTTGTTACTCTATTTTCAAAAATTAAGTTAATATTATCCTTTATTGGTCGAAATGTTCAAATTATGTTCATTACATAAATAAACTTTTTTGTCGCGTTTCATGGATTTTATAAGCAACACACTATAGTTGTTTATTATTACCATCATCATTAGGAGTGTCATGTCTGATACCACTCAAGGTAAACTTGATACTTTTTCGTAATTCTCAATTGTGATAACAATTTTGTGCAGTGACTCACTATTTTTTATTGGGGTTGTCTTTGATGGATAGCATTAAATGGTTTTTTCTCTTGTTGGAAGCGGTTTGGTACCTCTGCATTTGTAACATGATTTGCGTATAGAATCCTTAACACTCTTCCGTAAAGCCCCATCTTTGATACTTTAATATTACCTGGAATTTCAAGAGTGAGTATTCATGTATCACATCCATACTAAAAGGCAGACCAGACACACTTTTGAGCAAAATTGAGAGCTTGCTATCCGTTCGGATAGAGTTTGAAGTCCATTGAAAGCATTTTCAGCAAAGGCGTTTTTGCTACAGATTTCCTCTTTAAACCTACGTCATTGGTTACGAAAGATTTAAGATAGTGGGGTATCCCAACAATTAAAAATCGGAAATTTAAAGTCGACAATTCAAAGTCCGCAATGCAAAGTCAATCAGAACTAGAGTTAGGGAAAAACAAACCATGCTGTTGAGGATATTCCTGTAACTATAACAAGGACATTGAATACTGTTGTTGTTGTTGTTGTTGTTGCTGATTACCCGACCCCTTCCGAGGGATGGGGGCATGGCGGAATACCATGGAGCCCCAGAAGCCGGGCAACTCCCCAGGGTCTGGACCAGAGGTCGTAGAGAGTCGCCAAAGAGTGAGCGGCGCAAAGAGTCCGTAGCTGGACAGTGCAGAATGAGATGAGAGGTGTCCTGGGACGAGCGTCCACAGGCGCTGCAGGAAGGATTCTCGATTCTGACAATCCTAGAGAGATAAGAACCTAAAAGAAGGCTGTGTCCATTGCAGCGTAGACGAGAGAGGAAACGGCGAGCATGACGAGGGAGCACAAGTTCCTCAGTGGAAATTGAGGGAACCTGTGTGTCAAAAAATTTAGATGAGGCAGTACGCCTCCAGTCCGAGAAAAGACGAGAGTGGATACGAGAGATAAGAGGAGAGAGACTACAAGGGATGGCGGAGGGCGCAAGCAGCGCTTCCCGTCTGGCAAGCCCGTCAGCCACGTCGTTCCCCGGGAGAAACGAGTGTCCGGGGACCCATTGTAGCCTGATAGAACAGGAGGAGAGAGAGGACAGTTCCTGCCAGATCTGCCACAGAGTTTGAGATAAGAGGAAAGATGGAGGAGAGGACAGGGTGGCGAGGACAGAACGACAGTCAGATAATAGGAGAAGAGAAGGGAAATGGCAGACTTGTTGGTGCTGCCGAGACCAGCAGAGAGCGTGCAGAATGGCGCAGGCTCCAGTGGAAAAACTGGAACATACTGGGCCTGCCGAAAAGGAAAGAGTGGCCTCAGTGCCACAGAGAGAGCAATTGGCAAGTACGCTGGAGCCGCCCTTGCCAAAAGGAAAAGGAACAGAGCCGTCTGTCCAGAGTACTAGATCATGAGGGGGGAGAGAGTCAAGATGGGCGAGAGCCGCACCTTGGCAAGAGTGAGGGGGATCAGAGCGGGAGCATGAAGAGGAATGGGTGGACTCCACGGTGAAGGAAAGTAGATGCCAAGGAGGAAAGGGAGGGCAAGCAACAAGAGCCTCCCTAGAACAAGTAGACGGAAGCATGAGCGGGTGAGTGGACGCAAAAGCTATCCAGGACGATCTGCAGAGTCTTGGTTTCACTCCAAGTCTGGCCAAACCTGAAATAGGAAAGGAGGTTGGGAGACGAAGAGCCCACTCATAAGAAAAAAGAGTGAAATGAGTCAGAGTGACTCGTAGGGGAGGTAAAGATGCCTCGGAGAAGAAGAGTGATAGGAGAGGACGAGAGGCAGCCGGTGATGGCGCGACTGGCCGCTCGGTGGAGGCGTTCCAATTTGGTGATATTGGTAGCGCTTAGGAAAGGAAACCATCCGGGTGAAGCGTAGGTGAGAAGTGGCCGAAGAAAAGATTTGTACAGGAGAGAGAGGGACTCCTTAGAGGGGCCCCATGAGGAAGCAGAGATACAGCGTAAGGCCTTGAGACGTGGGAAGAACTTGGCCTTCAACGAAGATACATGCTTAGAAAAGGAAAGAGTGCGGTCAAAGGTGGCCCCGAGAAAAGTTGGAGTGGGATTAAAACGGAAGCGGGAGCCGAGTAGAAGAAGGTTGGGCTGGAGGTTAGCTTGGTGGGGATCCACTGAGAAGAAGGAGGCCTCACCTTTGCTCGGATTGAGAGGAAGACACCAGTGCTTAGACCAGCGCTCCAATCGAAGCAGAGCTCCTTGTGTGGCCTCCATCGCAGTGGGGGCCGAGGGGGAGGAGGACCAAATGGCCAGATCGTCAGCGTAAAGAGAGCAGCTGACGGAAGAGGGCAGAGATGCTGGAAGATCATTAATGAATAAGGAGAAAAGTACAGGGCCAAGAGCGGATCCTTGCAGAACACCTCGACGGACTCGAAAGCAACGACTTTTGTGATTTTGATAGACCACAGAAGCGCGCCTATCAGAAAGGAAAGATTGAGTCCAACGAGCAAAGCAAGGAGGGAGGCCAGCCGAAATAAGTTTGTGGAAAAGGGCGGGATACCAGACAGAGTCAAAAGCTTTAGAGAAATCGATAGTAGACAGGATCGTCCGAGAGCCCGGCCTGGGTTTGTTAAACCCATCCGAAATGGATTGAGAAAGGTATAGAATTTGATCGAGTGTAGACCGACCAGGGCGGAAACCGGCCTTTGGGGGAGAGAGGATGGAATTAGATTCCAGAAAGAAGAGTAGACGGGATAGAATGATGCGTTCAAACAGCTTTGATACGCAGGAGGTGAGAGAGATAGGCCGGAAGGAAGCAGGAGAGTCAAGAGGCTTTCCCATCTTGTGGATGGGAATAATAGAAGATGTCTTCCAGATGGAAGGAAAGGAATGTGAAGACCAGGAAAGATTGAAGATGTGGAGAAGAAAATCCATGCCAGAGCGAGGAAGATGCTTTAGCATGGGATAGGCAACTTTGTCTGGGCCAGTGGCGGTGGATGACAAAAGGTTGGAGGCAGCCGCAAGAAATTCCGCGGGAGAGAAAAAAGAGCAAAAGGACGAGTGAGACTCCACAGGGCACGTGGCTCGGCGGAGCTCAGTGAGGTAGCCTCTGGCTCTGCTACGCAGGGCCTTTGGCTGATAAACGGAAAAGTGAGACCTCAGGTAAGCGGCATAAACCGAAGCCGATTCCCTGGGAGAAGAACAGTTAGAAAAGTTAGGAGAGGAGGAAGACGAGAAAGGAGAGCCAGCAATAGAGCGAAGAAGAGAGTGCACAGATTTAGGGTTAGACCTAGGTGAAAGAGAAAAGCAAGTCGTCTGCCATGCCTCAGCCTTGGCCTTGGCAATGACTGACGAGGCGCGTCGAGAGGCGGAGATGTAAGCCTAGCGATCTTCATTGCTTCTGTGAGTGGCAGCAAAAGCCTTGCGTCTTTCACTAACTGCTTCTTCCACCTCAGCAGACCACCAGGCTTTAGGAGGGCGTTTGATGCGGCCGAAAGGAATGGAAGATTTGGCTGCATTCAGTGCCAGAGAGGTAAAGAGAGCAGCTGCAGAGGAAAGAGAAAGAGACGAGTATTCCTCTGCAAAAGGACAGTGAGAGTCAAAGTAGGAGGCAAACCCATCCCAGCGAGCTTTCTGAAAATTAAAGGAAGGGGGACGCTCGTTGGGGCGAAAGACCGGAGAGAGAGGGACGGATAGAAGAATTGGTAGGTGGTCAGAACCCAGGTCCTAAAGCACCTCCCAGGAGCAAGAAAAGGCAAGAGTAGAGGGAACAAAGGAGATGTCAGGAGAGAAGCGACTGGCAGAGGAGCGATGGAGAAGGGTGGGTGTGTCAGGGTCATTGAGGGGGAGGAGGTCAGAAGAGATGACTCAGTCGAATACTTCCTCCCCTCGGGAGTCAGAAGTGCCTCTTGAGTCCCAGAGGGGGTGATGGCAATTGAAGTCCCCCAGAATGAAGAGATTTCTGGAGGAGGGAAGAATTGAGGGAGAGAAGGAATCGGTTCTGCCATCCGTTGGGGAGGAGCGAATAGGGGGGTATACACATTTAGAAATGACACCGAGGAGGAGTTGTTGAGAGAAATGTTGACCCCTACATAATCAGAGTAGGGATCGAGCGAAGAAAGAGACGAGGTAGAAAGTTCAGAAAAAGATAGGCCCTGTCTGACAAAAATGACAACGCCGCCGCTGGCGTGCGTGGCATCAGGAGAGAGAGTGCCGGACCGGGAGTGGGTGCGATCAGAACGCAGAGCAGAGAATCCAGGAATCCGGAAAGAGAAAGAAGAGTTAAGATTGGATTCCTGGATGCAGATAAGGTCGACTGGATAGGACGAGAGAAAGTGAAGTAGTACAGTGTTCCTGGCACGGAGACCTCCAGCATTCCATTGAAGAATCCTAAGAGAGTCAGGGGGAGGAGAGGAGGCAGGAGGCGTAGAAGGACGGCCAGGAGCAAGGAACGGTGGTGAAGGGGCAGAGTAAGGGGATATAGAATGGGCAGATGGAGGATAGGAAGTTTGGAGACGAGGGTGACGCGTGAGTGCAGCATCAGTAGAGGGGGGGCAGATTCCACAGTGGAGGTATACGTGTCGGAGGAGTCCGAGGAGGGAGTCACAGTGTTACGGCAGGGGAAGCAGCTCCAAGAGTGAGAGCTGCCTAGAGCTCTGAATTTGGACAGGGAAAGTTGTGTGCACCTTAGATGGACCCATTTGGAGTAGGTGCAGCATTGCACTGACTTGCCCGGCCAGGTCACATTTCCAGCGCACACAGAGCAAGGAAAGATGGGGCCAGGATTAGGATGAACGCTACCACTCATCAGGAGAAGAAGAAGAATGTGGGGACGAAGAAAGGCAAGAGAAAAGAAATAGTGAAAACAGGCGACCGATTTTGTAGATGCTGTGTGCTGCCCTTCTGCGGTCGTTCAGGGGGCAGCATAACGAAAAAATAAAGGGGAGTGCCTGGGGTAACTGGGACCTTCGGGAAGGCTAACAGCCATTTCGACCCAACCCAAACGGGGTCGGGGACCGCACCACGTTGAGGTGGCTGTTGATTGGTGCAGACATTGAATACTCGTAGGGGCAGTTGAACAATTACTGCTCAACCTCGCCATCTCCCTGGCATAGTATAAAGGCTGGCTGATTTTTCGTGTGCGCGCATAAAACTAAATAGAGAAACAAAGAAATTTTCAGGCTACGCCTGCAATTTACGCCTAATGGAGACCGGCCTTTATGCGTGATTCCGAACTAAGTTTCGTGATGACCAGACATTTCGCATTTTTAGTGTTGATACGCATCTCTTGTTTTCGATGGTTTCAGAAATTTTGTCGCAGAGGTTTTTTGTAGTTCTTAAGAGGATATTGCTATAAGCACTGTATCATGAGCACAATGGATGTTATTTGATCTTACGCCAACGAATTCTTCTTCAACGACCTCCAACTCTTTCAAAGCTCTCTCAAGATGTTTTTCGTCAACGTTTAGGAACATATAAAAATACACTTGAAACAACGGCATCGGTACCAGCATTTTAATTATAATGAATAACGAACAACTCATTACGCCTTGATCAAGCAAGAATCAACATTCAAAAATGAAATGAAAACCACAAACAAATTTACCTATAAAAAAACATTAAGTTTCAAAACTTATACCATATTAGATACACATAAGTACCAGATCTGTCAGGACAAACAAAATGTTTCTTATCATGCCCTGGCAGAAACAGATAGAAATATGATTTAGCTTAAACAATTTCCGTTCATGCCAGTGCTACCCCTTTCAAAACCAGGTCTGAGTCAGATTTTATGGCTATATGCGTTAGTATCTGAAAGAGGTATTCATGGCAAACTTTGTCGAAAGCTTTTTGGCAGTCGCGCCCAATAAAGAGGTTGCTGAAATTGGATTGCTGTTGTGCTAAGCATTTGTATGACAAAAGATTGCATTGATAGTTCCTCTATTCTACATGAGGCCACATTGATTGTCTCAGACTTGAAGTAGTAACCTATTTGTCTTCTCAAACGCTGGAGGATGATTTCGAGTAGTACTGTAACTGTAAATTTTGTGACATCAAGCCAATTGTGCAGTGGTTGACACAAACAAGTATTTGTGGTACTTTGGGCATGTGACAAACATCGATTTTAGCATATCTTTCGTAATTACTACCCATTTGTAGAATTTGTCAATAAGTTTCCAAATGATGGTAGTTTCTTTCTCACTTAGAGCCTTTTAGCATAGTTGTTTATACAAAGAGTAAAGGTAAAAAAGCAATATAAACAGTGTTACTTCATTTTAGATTTTAAATGTTTTGTTTCAAGATATGACATTCAATACTGTCTGTTCCGTACAAACCTAGCCCATGTGGCTTTTTGAATGATGGGAATGCCGATATCTGACCTACTGTTGATCTACGAGTCATGCCGCTTTGCCTTTCCTATTTACCCTTAAGCAATAACCATACTAGAGAAAGTTTATTGCAGTGTTGGCGAAACTCGAGTCAGTGTAAAAAAAGACACGACTTGACTCGAGTCATTTGAACAAAATGATTCAACTCGACACCATCAAAGTTGAAAGAACACTTTATCAACAAGTCTTGTGGAAGTGATGTTGCAGGCCATGATACTAAATCTTTTAAAATCAAGATCCCGTTTTTATTTTTTTTTGGGACTCTTCCATGATTGGATATTGTTTCTGTGGATATACCAATGTTGCTGGCTTCATACAAAGTGGCCTATAAAGTTGCAAAATCCAAAAAGCGTCTTACCATTGCAGACCTTGTGCATTAGAACTGGCAACAATTGTGTTGAGACAAAAAGCTGGAATTAGTCCCAGTCTCAAACAACATAATGCAGGTTCGAATTAATGAGATGAGTGAGAATACTTTGAATCAAGTCATCTCAGATATCAAATCTAGTTCTCTGTAGATCTCTCGAGTTGCATGAATCAACTGATGTAACAAATTGCAGTCAGCTCATTGTGTTGATTAGTTACGTCAATGGCCGTGCTGCTGATAAGGAAGAATTCTTGTTTCATGAAGGGCTGAAAGCAAACACGCAGGGAAAAGACGTGTATCAGTGAGTAAAAGATTTTTTTGCCAAACATGATTTGGATATCAAAACTATTGGCTCTGTGTGTACTGATGGTGCACATGCAATGTTAGAAAACAGATCTGAATTTTCTGCACTAATGAAAAGGGAGATTCCACACTTGCAAGTCACTCACTTTTTTCTTCATTGGGGCGTGTAGCGAACGCTATGCCATCGCTCCCCATTTTTGTATTATGACGTCATAAAACGCTAAGTATATAAAGCGCTGTGCAGTATTATTCGTCATCTTTCCGACAATGCGTGCTGTTCAAGAAACAACCAGTGCGTGGTGTATTGCCAGCTGAGAGAGACCGTTGCGCTACATTGGTGACCCCGTCGCCTTTTTGAATAGGAAGGTTGCACGCACGTGATCAAACGTCATCAAAATGCGCTTTCGAAAAAAGTGGATGACCAAAGTTAGTGTTTTTGCATTGAATTGAATAGGAGTGATATCGTTTTTTGCAAAGCAAATGAAGAAACGTGACAGTTGTTGAATGCACGTTAAATATGTTGTTTTACTGATGTTAAGGAATGAATCTAAGGTCAAAGTAAGATAAGAGGTGCTAAGGTTTGCTTGTTATTGCTAATAGTTGGGCTAATTTTATGGGCTAAACATGCAGGCTTATTTGTAGCCAGCTTCTGTGAGGATTTCATATTCGATTAATCAGCGTGTTTGGGAACGATGAGTTTAAGTTAATTGTAATGTGCAATCTATACAGTATATTTAGTGGCATAAGCATTCTGAAAAGTTGAAAACTTAAGTTATACTGTAGCCTAAATGACAGGGCAGACTTCTGTACGGTTTGACATATGCTGGATTAGTTATTGTTGGATAAAATCAGTAAGTTTTTGAAATTTTTTGTCAATAGTAATTGCAGGCCAGTCATATTGATATGTCAGATGTAATTTTGTGACCTTAACCACTCTTTAAACAATTGTTTGGGCTATTACCTAGGCTGCTGGACCAAGGGTAATACAAAAATTACGGTACCGATTTATTGATTCATGCGTAGAGCTCATGCTTTGTTTGCATGTCTTTTGTCACACTGGATCACCGCGACGGGTAGACTGCTTGGCCCTACCACCTGTTTGCCACATAAAGATGGAGGCATACCGTTAAATGCCTTGCTCATGGAGACAGCAAGTAAGCTTACCGGCAAGCTTACCGTACCGGTAGTAATGATCAAATAATGGTTGTTTTTGCTAATGTACCGACTGGTATCTAATTGGTATTGTTTATTTTTAAGTGAGGAGCAAATGGTAGTTAGATGACACTTCTCTTAGGGGCATTTTTTTAAAAATTAGCCCGCTATGCTAGGCTTATACTAGCCAACTGAAAGACCAAATCTCAACCAAATTGCTTTTGGTCAAATTTATTTGTTTCCGAGAATCCAACTAGCAATAATTCATTCCAAATTTTAATTAATTTTTCATTAGTTTTCAAAATAACCCCAAAAGTTGGTGTTTGCCCTATACCTCTCCAGCATAAATTAGAGTTTTTGGTCATCCACTTTTTTTGGCGCGAAATCCGTGACGTCACATGCAACCTTCCTATTCAAACTACTGGAAACTTGAAGAGCGGTCAAGTGAATTCAAATGAACAGTACAATGGACTTTGAATATGTGCTCCTGCTTTACAGCAGTTCTGTAATTGGAAGCCTAATAAAAATTGTATGCATGCTAGGCCTGTATTATTTTATGTTTCGTGATTTACAAAAAGCATTGACCCAGTACATTAGGCTTATCAGCTAGTTCTAGTAGGCACGCTAACGCCAATTCATCTTCGAGAGGCGACACTAGCATTCCAGGCCCACAGTTTTTGTCATGTAATCCCCCTCATCAATCGACCCCCGTTCCCACGCCTAGACCTAGACTAGCAAGCGTTACTAGCTCTCGGAATAGCTTGGTTGACGTAGAACCGTTTCGATTACCTGATTTCTGGCATAGTAATGTACGTGGATATTTTCAAACCGCTGAAATATTGTTCGACCAAGCAAATGTCTCGCAAGAAGTTACCAAGAACATCAAGCTCCTTGACTTATTATAAAAGAACCGTGCTGTGCTTTCCAAAATAACAGACATTTTGCAAAATATTCCACAAGACTGCCCTTACTCCAGCTTAAAAGCTTCCCTATTAGAAAAATTTTCCGTTACCAGTCGTGACAATGTCTCTGCTCTTTTGCAGACTTGCCGACGCGATGACGATTCAGAGCTCGATTATTTCCAGCGACTAAAAATAACTCTACGCGACGCTTTTGAACCGGAATCAAACTTTCAAGCAGAGCTACTTCGCCATAAGCTGTTGTTGTTGTTGTTGTTGTTGCTGATTACCCGACCCCTTCCGAGGGATGGGGGCATGGCGGAATACCATGGAGCCCCAGAAGCCGGGCAACTCCCCAGGGTCTGGACCAGAGGTCGTAGAGAGTCGCCAAAGAGTGAGCGGCGCAAAGAGTCCGTAGCTGGACAGTGCAGAATGAGATGAGAGGTGTCCTGGGACGAGCGTCCACAGGCGCTGCAGGAAGGATTCTCGATTCTGACAATCCTAGAGAGATAAGAACCTAAAAGAAGGCTGTGTCCATTGCAGCGTAGACGAGAGAGGAAACGGCGAGCATGACGAGGGAGCACAAGTTCCTCAGTGGAAATTGAGGGAACCTGTGTGTCAAAAAATTTAGATGAGGCAGTACGCCTCCAGTCCGAGAAAAGACGAGAGTGGATACGAGAGATAAGAGGAGAGAGACTACAAGGGATGGCGGAGGGCGCAAACAGCGCTTCCCGTCTGGCAAGCTCATCAGCCACGTCGTTCCCCGGGAGAAACGAGTGTCCGGGGACCCATTATAGCCTGATAAAACAGGAGGAGAGAGAGGACAGTTCCTGCCGGAGAGTTTGAAATAAAAGGAAAGATGGAGGAGAGGCTGAACGAGAGTCAGATAGGAGAAGAGAAGGGAAATGGCAGACTTGTTGGTGCTGCCGAGACCAGCAGAGAGCGTGCAGAATGGCGCAAGCTTCAGCGGAAAAACTGGAACATACTGGGCCTGCTAAAAAGGATAGAGTAGTCTCAGTGCCACAGAGAGAGCAATTGGCAAGTACGCCGGAGCCGCCCTTGCCAAAAGGAATACAGCCGTCTGTCCAGAGTAGCAACCAGATCATGAGGGGCGAGAGCCGCACCTTGGCGAGACAGAGGAGGATCAGAGCGGGAGCATGAAGAGGAATGGGTGGACTCCACGGTGAAGGAAAGTAGATGCCAAGGAGGAAAGGGAGGGCAAGCAACAAGAGCCTCCCTAGAACAAGTAGACGGAAGCATGAGCGGGTGAGTGGACGCAAAAGCTATCCAGGACGATCTGCAGAGTCTTGGTTTCACTCCAAGTCTGGCCAAACCTGAAATAGGAAAGGAGGTTGGGAGACGAAGAGCCCACTCATAAGAAAAAAGAGTGAAATGAGTCAGAGTGACTCGTAGGGGAGGTAAAGATGCCTCGGAGAAGAAGAGTGATAGGAGAGGACGAGAGGCAGCCGGTGATGGCGCGACTGGCCGCTCGGTGGAGGCGTTCCAATTTAGCGAAATTGGTAACGCTTAAAAAAGGAAACCATCCGGGTAAAGCGTTCTCACTGACGCTTTTTGGTTTTCGCGATTGGACTTTTTGTGTAGTTAAAATATAACAAATTGTTGTGTTGATAAAATTATTACGATTCAATTATTGAAAATTTGTAACTAAAAACATTGTGCCAATAAATTTTTATATATTTAGAAGTCAAATTTAAGATATAGCGTACTAATTTTATCTTTGAGGTCACCGCAACCTGGCAAATGTTATCAAGGGGTCACGGCATTAGAAAGGTTGGGAACCGCTGGTCTAGTAGATTACGTTAGTTGCAATGTTTTACCTGCGTTAGACAGGAAATGGGATTAACCGTCATTACTTTTTAGTTGAGTGTGATATGTGTTACATACGCAAATAGTCCTTTTTTCTCGATCTACGCAATGCAAGCGGATTATGACGTAATGTTGTCGTAACAAAGACTCACGATTTTCTCGCTTTCCTCAGCGCGAATTGCCACGAGGTGAAAACGTTAGGATGCAGGTTATCTGGAATTCTCGGTTTAAAAGTGTACAATTTTTCAATCAATCACTTCGTTCTTTCGACAAATTTTCTATTCAAATTTAACGTTTCGCTCCCCTTAGTTACCGGGGAGCTTCTTCAGAACACGGTAGATGTTAATAATGTGACATACAAACTGTACAACATAAAATTACAAAGACTACCTGTATTACTAAACACTAAAAATTATTTATTACACTCGACATACATTACTCGACAAAAATTACACTCGACATACGAGGAATGCCTGCTATATTTAAAAGTGTACAGTTATTATGTTAGTTTGTTGAGTTGTCCGAATAATAATCTGATAATTATGCTAGGGTGTATGAAATTTGAGATTCAGATGCAAGTTTAGCCTAATATCGTGCTGAATTGTGTACTGTTATCAAATTTACGATTAATTATGATGAATTCGAGAGCCTAGTTGACCTAAAATTGATTTGTTCCAAAGGGATAAGAAGCTGCGGTAGGGTCTCTAACCGTAGAAATTACTCTGGGTATACTGGTTATACTATAAGCATTATTAGTATTATTATTGTGTATTGGGTTGTAAATAGTGAATGAATTTGCTGGATTACTTGATTTGTAAATATAACTGCTCGATTTGTAAAAGAAACTCTGCTCAGGATACAATAGTGCCAGGTAATCGCTACTTGTAGAAATTGCAGCCTGGCCCGTGTTCAAATAGATTCTACAATATGTGTTTATTTAGGAAGTCGACCTGCTAGCTCGGATCGGGCTAGCGGACAGAATTTAACCACTGTTTAGGCCTGGCTTTAGATATCATGTAGTTTGTCACCTTTCAATACAAAAGATTACAGCGTTCTGATTTGAGGGCAGACGCAGGGACCTTATTTAGATGACTAGAAAGTGACTGAGATCCGATTAACTTTCGACTGCAATCCGAGCAAGAGAATTAGCCAATTTTCCGTGCTTAACTTTGGTGAACGTCTGCTAGGGTAGTATAGCCCAGTTTTTTGAAGTTTTTACAAGTATTCAATTGCCCTCATTTTCCTTTGCCGAATTCGAGGTACAGGAACCCTTGGGGTACAAGGTGGGTGTCACCCTGACCATGAAGCTGCAATGTTACTCCCTTATGGCTACAAGCGAACGGAGAGGATGAGCGACAAAATCGTCGCTGCTAAAACAAATCAAAATAGCTCAGGCTGAGGCAAAAAACTGGAACGAAGAAATTAGCACATATTTATTGATGTATCGCTCTACTCCTCATTCGACTGCGGGCGCTAGTCCTGCTAAATTATTATTTAAACGTAAGCTTCTTGCAAAACTGCCAGAATTTGAAGTTTCGAATTTTGATGATGATTTGCAAAGTGTTCGCGACCGTGACTCCGAAAACAAACAAAGGAAAAGCGGTATGCAGACCTGAAACGAGATGCCTCGTACAATATTAAACCTGGTGGCACTGCATTGATGAAACAATGTGCTACCGATAAATTATCAACTATGGCACTGTATTAATGAAACAATGCGCTACCTATAAATTATCAACTACATTTCGCAAAGAACCGTTTACTGTTGTTGCAAATCAAGGAAATAGTGTTACTGCTGACAATGGAGTTGGCCAGTATAAAGGTCATTTTACCCATTTCAAGAAATTTAATACACCTGAAAATTATGGCGAGTCACAGGGTGACAATGACAAGGGTGGCGAATTGCCACAACTGAATTTATTTGATGTTGCACCTAGGTTTTCAAGAACTGAGTTTTCAGATGCAGTGTTGCGTAAGTTGGTTAGAAGCTACTAGTATATACATTATTAGCAAGAAGAGTAAGTTAACCTGTTTATGATTTCACAAAGAAAAAGAAAAATTGAAGATTTTTCTTTTTCTTTGTGAAGTACGTTTCAAGTTGAATGGGAAAAATTGTAATTTTTTACTCAGGTGAAAGGCAAAGGTGTGTGTTTGATATGTCGTCAATCATTTAACACGCTTAAGTCGTACAATTTGAAAAGACATCATGAGCAAAAGCATGATGTGATTGCTAAACTTGATGATTCCGCTCGAAACACCAAGCTGCAGTTGCTTAAATCAAATCTACAAGCCCAGCAAAATGTTTTTCAAAAAGCAGCTTCTGAAGATAAGGCAATAGTAAATGCCAGTCTGCGATTATGCCAAATTATAGCGAAAAAAATGAAGCCATTTTCGGATGGTGAATTTGTAAAAGATTGCCTGCTGTAGAAGAACTTGCCCCAACTAAAGTAAAAGATTTTCGAAAGATAAGTCTTTCCCGTCAAACTGTAACCCGAAGAATTGATCTCATATCCAATCAAATTTCCAATACCCTCAAAACTGCATCAAACTCGTTCACCTATTTTACATTGGCGTTTGATGAGATGACAGATATTTTGGATACATCGCAGCTCTCGATCTTTGTCAGAAGAGTAAATGATGAAATGAAGGTACCTGAAGATTTTTTGGATGTTATTGGCTTGAAAGAAAGAACTACTGGCAGTAACGTAAAGAATGCCGTTGTGAAATGTGCTAAAGATCACGGACTTGATTTGAAAAATCTTATTGGCATTGCAACTGATGGCGCCCCTTCGATGGTGGGAAGAGATGCAGGAGCTGTTACTTTGATTCTGTCACACATTGACAGTTTAAAGTAAGGTTCAATTGCTACAGATGAAATGTTTATTTGCCATTGCTTTCTTCATTTAGAAAACCTTTGCGCCCAAGTGCTCGATATGTCCCACGTAATGAAGGTTGTGACAACAGTTAATGTGACAAAACATAATGCTCTGAAACACCTCCAGTTCCAGCAATATTTGATAGAATTGGAATCCGAATATGGTGATTTATTATATTATGCAAAGGTTTGTTGGTTAAGTAGGGGAAGGTGTTAAGAAAGCTTTTGGAATTTGAAAGAAGAAGTCGGAAACTTTGACTGAAAACGGTAGTCCTGTTCCGCAACTAGAAGATGGGAAATGTCTCCTGGATTTGTGCTTTTTGGTCGACACAACAACAAAGTTATACGAGCTTAATAAAAAGCTTCATGGAAAGGACAAACTAATTACAGATTGCTATCAAGATGTACAAGCATTCATTACCAAATTAAAGTTGTATGAAAGACAGCTTGCGTCAAAAAATGCATTATCATTTCCCACTTCTGAATACCTTTAATTGCGAAGATAAAGATGTTTCAAAATACTCCGCTGAAACTGAGAAATTATTACGAGTATTTAGCGAAAGGTTTGAATATCTGAAAAAATATGAAAAGTCATTTCGTATATTTGCTTGTCCTTTTGATTTTGTGCCCGAAGACGCACCTGAGTATTTGCAACTAGAGTTGATTGATCCTTAAGTCAATACAGAACGAAAATCGCTATTTTATACTACGGATAAACTGCAGTTTTATAGAGACCATGTTCCGGAAAGTAATTTCCGAATCTAAAACGACTGGCATTGCAAATTGCGGCGGCAATGGGCACAACGTATGCATGCGAATCATTTTTCTCAAGATTGAAAATTGTAAAGTCGAAAAGCCGAAGTAGACTGACGGATACTAACATGATGAATGAATTACGTTGCGCAGTTACCAACTTGCCAATCAACATTAACAAACTTAGCTCTGATATTCAGAAGCAAACGTCACACTGAGAAATCTACAAAATAAACAATTTTTGTGTTTTTGTATATTTCAACATTAAACAAACGATTTAAGAGAAGAAGTTTATAAGACATGTCGAAAGCAAGTTTTACTAGTTGAGATAACACACGATCGTAACACATTTCGTCCTTAGACAACCTGCGGCCCTTGAACATATGCCAGACTTTATCTGTGGCCCTGAAAGTCAAAGTGGTTGGACATGGCAGGTCTAGCCCTATCAAAGCCACACCAGCCTTGGCAGCCAATCGCTTGGCTAGGTGGGCATAGATACTGAATCGGTATAGCTATTCCATCAAATATAAAAATACTACTGCCCATGGAAATGCAGATGTGCTGAGCCAATTGCCTTCGGGTTCTGATACGCACTTTGACGACGAAAAAGAAGAGAATGACATGTACGTGGTGAATTCCATCAAGACCATCAGCTCACAGATAAAGCCAACAAACCAAAGAGTGCTCCTTAAAGAACCAGCAAAGGAACCTACGATTTCAGCAGTGATTCGGTATACCCAAGAAGGATGGCTGCAAAAGAACGTCTCTACATAAAAAGCCGAAGAATTTTGCTAAGTTGCAGACTTTTAATCTATGGGAACATGAATGTTTGTTATATGGGGTTGGAGTTGTGATACCCCACAGTTTACGAAAGGAAATTATTGGCATTTTGCAGTCATTTTGGCATTGCGAAAATCAAACATTTAGCTCGCACAGCAGTATCCTGGCCAGATTTGGACTTTCGACAATAAAGTACAACGTCGAAACTGCAGATCATATGGAGAACACCAAAATAAACCGCCGCAAATGAAAAACCACTCACGGATGCATTCGCCAAAGACATGGAGCCGGATACAAGCGGTTGATTTCATGGGAAAAAATTGGCTGGAAATTGTTGATGCCTACTCCAAATACCCGTGCATTTATCCTACTACAACGGTTTCGTCAAAGTCTACAATGGCACTATTGGAAGAGACTAGAATATATTTCCAAAACATTGGATGTCGTTTAGCGGAAGTAGAGCACCTTTGATTGGGAACTATTAGCTGTTTATCAGTTTGAAGCACATTACTAAACAAATCCTGCAAGGATGTGGGTTGAACATTGATCAACCAATTGTCAAGGCTTTTAGATCTATCAACGACGACTCTACTCCCAAAGAAACTAGACACTCTTCTTATATTGTGGAGTTTACCAACAACATTGAGTTTGTGAGTGGCTTTCTCAACATTATTAGAGATGCTTTAACTCGTGGTGAAATCAATTACGGAATTCTTTCCTGTCAGAAATTGCAGCTCGCCAGCACGATGACTTAAAAAAAGGCTTACGTGGCGAAAAATATCAATTACTCCGGTTGGAAACTGTTGTACACTTATAATGGTGTTAATTTACTAATATGCAATAAAGATCAGTGATCTATTGGCATCACTGCACTTGCTGATAACGAGGCAAGTTGTTTTCTTTGTTTGTTGCGGTTATCGTGTGCAAAGCTAGTATCTCTTGAGTAAAAAACAACTTTCCATGTAATCGAGCCAACACATATTCAAACAGAATATAACAGAAACCAGATTGCTCGCGGTTAGCCGAACTTCAATCATTGGTGATACTTCAGCTGGTGCATTCAGAACAGTTGTGCCTTCAGCTCTTACCAAACGAGTTTTTGACAATATGCATTCTATCCATACCCGGGGTTAAAGGAAACCAACGATTGGTAGGGGAGAGTTTTGTATAGCATGGGATAAAACAAGATATTAGGGAGCGGTGCCGCAAGTGCATTAAATGTCAAATATTCGTCACATAAGAACTCCTGTTGACAGTTTCGTTAAACCATGCACTCGTATCACTTACGTACATATTGATTTAGTTGGACCCTTACCACTTAGCAATGGTGGCTATTCGAAGTTTTTAATTTGCATTGATCGATACAAGCGGTTGTTAAGAGGCTATTCCTCAGCTGCAACATGTGCCAACGCCTTGTTATCGCATAGAATCGCACGACCTGGATGTCCTTTAAAATGTAATGACGGACTGCGGTACACAATTTTGCTCTTAATTATTTAATAATTTTTGCGTCATGGTAGGTATCAAGCTGCGCAATACTACCGCATATCACCCAGCTTCAAATGGTGTCACTCAAAAGACACATCGTACAACTAAGGCCGCATTAATGGCACACCAGAACCCTCTGAATTGGTACACAAATTTGCAGTTAGTCTTGCTGGGTTTGCGTTATTCTAAGCTAGATATTGACTGCATGTCTTAATTACTTCTATGGAACAACTATTCGACTGAATTTTTTGAATATTGCTCCCCAGATGTTTTCCAAACATAGTATTCTAAACAGCTAATTGAATGCCGTTGCGAAAGTTCATTTGTTTGTGGTTACCCCTCCTCTTCCTTGGGATGGAGGTACGGCATGCCGTCAACCTAATTGAAATTAGGCTGGGGAAAAGATGGCAGCCCATTTCGAACCAGTCTTGAGTGACTGGTAGCCCCACCACCAACAAGGCGGATTGCCACCGGTGGGTACCCAAGAGTGGTCTTTTTACGACATGCTGGGTCAGCAACTTCACAATTGCAATCCGGTGAAGTACAGGTGGGCCACCTGCCTGCCACATAAAGGTGGGGGCATCCCGTTAAGTTCCTTGCCCAAGGACACAAGCAAGCTTGCCGGCTTGTTCTCCACACTATCCCTTTTTATGCTGAGCGCCAAGCAGGGAAGCTGTGAATACCGTTTATTAAAGTCTTTTGGTATGACTCGACTTAGGGAATGAACCCCAGGCCTACCGGCTGCGATGCGGACGCTCTCACCACTACACCATCGCGCCGGTAAAGTTCATTTGGAGGAGCCAACTAGCAATCAAATCGTTTCTCCACCTGGCGTTGGATATTTGCACCCATGTCTCAGTGGGAGTTGATATAAAAAAAAGACCGTTATGTCCGCAATATGAAACAACCGAAGTATTTTTTGTTGCTAATGAATGGTCGTTTGAACTCAGTGTCTATAGATCGCCTGAAGGTTGCACATTTGCCTACTGTGAAAGTAAATCCCTCTACTTTGCCTACAAACAGTCATAGGTCTACCACCTTTACAAATGCGGGTCCAGTCACTAAGTACTCTAGCGCATTAAATGGTCAATCGGAGGATGATGAAGATTAAGACGACTGCAGAACCTCAGAGATTCACACGGAGGAAGGCAAATCAAACGCCCCTCTCGTTTTCTTTAGTTTAATATTTTGTTACTTTACTTTGAATTTGTTGTAGGTCCACCTGAGCATTCATGCTGACAGTTTTTCTCGCTTTTCTTGAAAAAGCCTTTGAAGGGGGGCCCTTGTGCGGAAGCTTCACTTTGCATTATATTTTGTTATCTTATTGTCACGTGTTAATGTCTTGTAATTTCGTTTGCACCATTTTTTGGCGAGCCTGTTTTTACACTTGTTAATTACCTGTTCTAGATGGACCGATTTCATAGTTTTTTGTTTTTGATCTGCGAAAAAATAGTTTTGCCAGTTTGTGATGTTCTTGCCTATGAAGTCAGACACCGTTGCAGTGGAAATGTCCATCCACCAAAGCGTTGTGTCGTAACAAAGCTTAATGACGTTTGTAAAATTTGGCAATTAACAGAGAAATTAGTGGCAATCATTACTGAATACTGATTCTTGATTCATTAACATGATCGTGGAGGCATCAAAGTAACCTTCTTTTAACGTTAATTAACAGTCCATCATACGCAGCAATTACGGGACCTTTAAACACAGTTCTAGCTTCATCTTCAAGTATATCAGTTGTTCTATCGTTTTCCTTTACTTCATGAGTGAGCTTGTGTTTATACCTACACACAATTTAAAACATTACGCAATGATAACTTTGATAACTTCGTAAAACGAAGACAAACGGTATTGTCACACGATAAAACGACTTTATGGACTTTGTAGCTGTTGTTGCTCCTCGACCCTTTTCTCGGAAGGAGGGCATGGTGAAAAACCATGGAGCCCCTGAAGCCGGGCAACTTTCGAAAAGGACAAGAGGTCGTATACGTATAAAAAGGAGTAGCCAAAGAGCGAGCAGCGCAGAATCCGTAGCTGGACAGGGATGAACGAAATCAAAAATGTCCTGAGCCGGATGACCACAGACGCTGCAAGAAGGATTCTCTATTATGGTAATCTTAGAACAGTTCAACAAAAGGCTGTATCCGCTGCAGCGAAGCTGAGAGAGGACACAGCAAGTGTGACAAGGAAAGACAAATCAGATTTGTCTAGTTAGAAATGTTTAGAAAAAAAAGGTTTAGAAAATTTAGAAAAAAAGCTTAGAAAAACTTTAAAAAAGTTTTTTTAATCAAAATGTTTAGAAAAAAAGTGCGGTCAAATGGGACCTCCAGAAAAATGAGAATAAGGTTGAAAGGTAGAGGGAAGTTAAATTGGAGAAGACAGGACTGAAATTATGGATGGAAAAGATCCGCCAAAAGGAGACTTCACAATTTCACGGGTTGAGATGAAGACACCAGTGTTCAACCACCAGTTCAATTGAATCTGGGCTCTTTGTGCCGCCTCTGCAGCACAAGACACCAAAGGAGAGGAGGAAGACATGGCCAGATTATCAGCAAGAGACCAACTGACGGAAGATGGCAGGAATCAGGGAGATTGTTGATCAAGAGAATGAAACTGGACCAAGAACAGGTGCTTGCCAAACAACTCGGCCGACTCGATATGAGCGACTACTGTGATATTAAAAAATCACGCAAGCGCGCCAGTCAAAAATCAAGTCCATCACAAACAAAACAACGAGAAAGCCCTGCAGAAATAAGCTTGTGGAAAAGAGCGGGAAGTCAGAGTCAGACGCCTTAGTAAAATTGATTGTGGCAAGAGTCGTCCGAGAGCCCGGCTTGGGTTTGTTAATCCATTTAAAATCGACTAAAAAGCTAGAGAATTTGATCGAGAGTACACAGACCAAGGCGAAAACCGGGCAGGTGGAGAGAGAAAATGGATTTACAACTTCAAAAAGAAAAGTAGACGTGATAGAAGGATGTGCTCAATCAGCTTTGAGACGCAGGAGGTGAGAGAGATACGCCGAAAGCTAGCAGGCGAGTGGAGAGGTTTTCCCCATCTTATAGATGGAATTAATAGAAGACTTACACATAGAAGGAAAGGATTGCAAAGATTAGGAAAGATTAAAGATGTGAGGATCAATAAAAATTAAAGATGCCAGAACGAATAAGATGCTTCAGCATGGGGTAGGCGACTGTCAGGGTCGGCGGCAGTGGAAAAGGAGAAACTGGCGGAAGACGCAATAAACTTACTAGAGGTGAGCGGATAGGTAGCTTTTGGCTTTGCAACGCAAAGTTGTTGCATGCCATACAAAAAAGTGAGACCTCAGGTGGTTGGCGAAAACCGCTAGCGACTTCCCGGTACACAGCAGTTGAGAAAGTTAAAAGAAAAGAAGGACAAAGTACAACCAGCAACAGATCGAAGGAGAGGCTGTACTAGACTAGACTTAGGAAAGCATTTAGGAGAGAAAGAAAGAGAAGAGCACGTTTTATAACACGCCTTAATCTAAGAAATGAGGGACGAACCGGGCCGAGAGACTGAGAAGTAAGCCAGGCGCTCTTCATCACTTCGGTGAGCGGAACCAAAAGCCTTTCGTCTTTCTCTTACCGCTTTTTCGTTTTCGGAAGACCATCAGGCTTGGGGTAAATGCTTGACGGGACCGAACGGAACAGAAGATTTGGAGACATTTAGTGCCATAAAAGAGTGCAGCTGCAGAGGAAAGAAAGAAGAGTTCCTCTGCAGGACAGAAAGAGTTGAGGTAGAGAGCAAAGTTATTGTAACAAGCTTTTCGAAAATTGAAAGGGGACGTTCATTGGGATGGAATAATGGAGAAATACTGGGAGAAGAATTGGAAGATCGTGAGAACCTCAGTACAGAAGCACCTCCCAGGAACAGCAGAGGGAGCAAGAAATGTCCAATGACGAGCAAATGGCAAACAAACCATAAAGGACAATGAAGGTGTCGGGGTCATACAGAAAATAATGACTCAACGATATACTTCATCCCCACAAGGATGTGAAGTACTTTAGAGGGTGGTGACAGTAGAAGTCTTTAAGAAAAAATTTTATGGGAGAAAAAGAGTTGGATCTAGTATCCTTAAAGGAGGAGCGTAAACATTTGGGGAGAGAGCAAAAGCTTTTCAGAGAACTGTTGAGCCCAGCGTAGTCAGAACAAGAGTGAAGCGAAGTGGAAAGTTCATGAAAGGATAGACCCGGTGCATTGAAAATAAAGACTCCACCGCCAGCGTGCAAGTCATCATAAGAAAGAAAATCAGACCAGGAGTGAATGTGATCAGATTGCAGGGCCAAATATCCAGTGATCCTAAACGATGAAGAGGAGTTAAGATTGGACTATTGAATACAGATAAGACCAATAGAAAAAAGCGTAATATAGTTAAACTTTTGAAGGAAGACCTACAGTATTCCATCAGAGGAATGAGGACCCTGAGCGACTCAGAAAAGGGGGAGGAAGCGATACGTGCAACAGGGTGGATAAGATTTTCAAGGAAGGGTTAAGGATAAGGCAGTGAGACGACAGGAGATCAGTAGGCGAAAATGAAGGGGGAAAGCCAAGTTAGTAAAGGGATGGTTGGCTGGGTGACAGCCCACAATGAAAAATTGGAGGTATACGTGCTATAGAGTCAAGTCTAAAAAAAAGACACGGTGTAAATAGAGGGGACCCCCACGAGAAATCAAGATACAGTAAAAAGTTCTATTCTAGGAGACAGAGAATAGAAAGGGTGTTAAACTCCGAAAGGAAGATACACGTTAAATGTACCATTTGTGGCAGGTGGAGCACTTTGCTGATCTACCTCTCCAAGTCGCATTGTCAGCGCACAAAGTACAGGGAAGTTGAGGCAACGGTTAGGATGCACGTTGCCGCTCATCACATGAACAATAATAAAGCGAGAGAGGGGCATGAGAGCAAATGACAGTCGACCGACTTTAGAGAAAAGCGTGCAGTCCTTCTGTAGTCGTTATGAGAAGAGCACCACCAAAAAATGTCTGATGTGGTGAATGCCCAGGATAGGCTAAACCCTCGGAGAGGTCAACAGCAATTTTGGTCCCATTAAAAAGAGTTGGCGACAGCACCACAACGTTTAGGCTGCTGTTGATTGGAATAATCCTTACGATTATTAACTTAGCAGTCGGTTTTATTCCTTGCAGTTAGCGCAAGCTGTAGTTAAACCTAGAAAGCACTTGAAAACAAAACGACGGTTTTGTTCTACCAAACCACAATCAAAGTAAGCGCTCAACTCTGAAATACGTTTTCGACTACGATCAAGTTAGGTCGAAAAAAACTTGCTTCCTACAAAACACGTGTTGATGGCATGCATAGGTAATAAATTTTGAAAATTAAGTAAAATTGTTTTATAACATACACATTGTTCTACCATGATAAAGACCAGGGATGTCTCGCCTGCGGCCCACTGCATTGTGAAAATGTACTCACTTTTAGCTCAAAAGCATTGGGCGGTTGCATTGCTACACCGGAAAGAAAGTCAAACCTCATTTGGTCCTCGGTTTTTTCAAAGCAACATTTTGACTGATTTTTACATCAGGACCTTTTTTGCTGTTTAACGCCCTTAATTCCAAGAGTTTGAACGAAAAAAGTTTATATTCAAACGCTTTTGTGGCCCGACAAAATATTTAGATTTATAATTTGGCCCATTAGGAAAAAAGTTCAGAGGTCCCTGATATAAATTAATGACTGGATAAAAGAGAAGATAAAATTGTGAAGAAACTTCCAACAGAAAACTCTTACTAAAGACTCAAACATCTTTAAGCGAAACTTTGCCTTAAATTAGTATAAAAAAAACTTCCAATGTAACGCGGCAAACAGACTCTGACAAGAGTAGACAGGAAACAATACCTTTGACTAAAATGCGTCATGACTAACATATCCGATTCCGTAGACTGCGCAAACTCAGCTGTCATTTGTGGTGTTGAATGTCCATTCTCTACACATTTTCTTGCATCTGCATTTTCCAAAGTTGCTTCGTGAATTAAAACATTGCACTTGTGGCAGAGATCTTTCATTGCCCATGAATCACGAGTATCTTGCAAAATAGCAACCTGTAGTTTTCAAAAACAAGTAAAGTATGGCAGTTTACTCCATTTGATTGAGCAGGCAGTGTTGAAGGTGAAAATTTATCTGTTCTGAACAGAAGTTATGTAAACCTGCAGGTTATACATAATTTCAGTTAAGATGCTGGTATTAAACCACAAAGCAGTGAATATGCGCAAACTATACACGTTGAACATATTATTTCAACTGATTCTTTTCGGCTCATATCAAAAAATCAAAGTTTATATGTTTCTACTTGAAATCAAATATATAAACAAAGCCTTATCAGAGAATGAAAATTTACTTATGTTTACTAAAAATAACCACTTCTAATTTTAAATTCAAATGCAAACATGTAAATTTTGAGTCTTTAATGAGAGTCATGCGAAAAGCATACAGCGTTCAATTTCAATATACAGGTAGAATGTTCTACATAACTGTCTGCAGAATTTTCAAAGCAAAATGTATGTATGTATGTATAAGGTAGTGGTAAAAGATATAAAAATCTTTTTGCATAAATCATCACTTAGATCAGGGGTGTCCAACCCGTGGCCCGCGCGAGTTTTCCGAAATGACCAATATTATCAACTTAATTGCTACGTAATTTACGGTGAACTTACATTTCGAGAAATTTGCATATATTGTTTGCTTTCTTTCAAGTTAATTTTATTGTATCACAATGCACATTGTTTCACATCACATTTCCCATATTGTAACGTCCACATCCTTTCCACACAATCGTGCTCGTGCTTCAAGAGTCAGTCAGTCAGTCAGTAATAGGCTAGGTTTGGTCGTGATGCGAATTTATGTTCGACGTTTGAGACGTAAAAATCTCGAATTTTTTGGTCGGAAACCGACTTAGCCGAGAACAGAATCGTTCGATAACCGAGGTTTGACTGTATCTTTTGCACTCTGCAGTAACATAGAATATGTCAAATAGGAAACGAAAAGCAAGCAATGCTAACACTAACAGAATATTTCAAGAGAGGTGGACATATGACTACTTTTTTGTGGATGTCGAAAATAAGTCAATTTGCCTGATATGTAATCAACCTGTATCAGAATTCAAAGAATACAACATAAAGAGACATTACGTTAGTAGACATTCATCAGCTTATGAAAAATACCAGAATGAGTTCAGACAAGATAAAGTGAAAGAATTAACAAAAGTTCTTCGTGGACAACAAATGCTTTTATCGAAAGTGTCTTTGCAGCAGGAGTCAGTTGTGAAAGCGAGCTACTTGGTGGCAGAAATAATTGCAAAAAAATCGAAACCATTCGCAGATGGAGAATTCATTAAGGAATGCATTGTTCGTGTTGCTAATGTCATATGTCCGGAAAAGAAAGAGACATTTGCCAAAATAAGTCTGTCAAGACAGACCATAACTCGTCGTGTTGAAGAGCTTGGAAATTCTATAGGGGAAACTTTAATTGCAAAAGCACAAAAATTTTCATCGTATTCTTTGGCGCTTGACGAAAGCACTGATGTCAGGTCTACTGCTCAGTTGGCACTCTTTGTGCGAGGAGTTGATGACGATTTTGAAGTTACCGAAGAACTTGCAGCCATTGTCCCAATGAAAGGCACGACCAGAGGCATTGATTTGTTAGAAGCTGTGATGAAAACAATCAAGCGCCTTGGCTTACCTTTGTCGAAGCTTTCGGGAATTACAACTGATGGCGCCCCATCAATGGTGGGAAGACAGCAGGGTCTAGCAAACTTACTTCAATTTGAAGCAAGTAAAGTCGGAAATGACACTGTCATGCAATTCCATTGCATAATACACCAAGAGAACCTTTGTGCCAAGTCAGTGAAAATGCAAAATGTCATGTCAGTTGTTACTAAAACGGTCAACTTCATTCGTTCCAAAGGGTTGCGCCACAGGGAGTTTCAAGAGCTACTGCATAGCATGGATGCTGACTTTGATGACATTCCATACTACACCGAGGTCCGATGGTTGAGTCGCGGCAAAATACTGAAACGAGTGTTTGAACTCAAGGATGCAATACAGACCTTTATGGAAAGCAAAGGAAATAGTGTTGATGAATTCATGAACGAGGAATGGATAGAAGATTTTGCATTTCTGGTGGATATAACTACCCATCTAAACGAACTAAATTCACGTCTACAGAGAAAAGTGCAACTGATACACTCCGTGTTTGATCATGTCAACGCGTTTGCTGTGAAATTAACCCTGTGGGAAACGCAGATATACAACAAAAACTTCGTTAATTTTCCTTCTCTACAGAGTCTTCAAGTTCAAAACTCTCAGAAATACGCAAAAGTAATAACAGAACTAAGGAACGACTTCGACCACAGATTCGCCGACTTTAAAAAGTCTGCAATGCATTTCAGTGTCTTTTCCTGCCCCTTTTCTGTGAAGATAGAAGAGGTGCCTGAAAACCTACAGATGGAGTGCATTGATCTTCAGTGCTCATCTGATTTGAGGGAGAAGTTCAAAGACTTTCCACTGCTAGAATTTTACAAAAAATATGTCTCTAAAGAAAAATATCAGAGGATTCACAGATTGGCAGTTTTCGTGACCTCATTATTCGGCAGCACTTATTTGTGCGAGCAAGTTTTTTCGCGGATGAACCATGTCAAATCCCCTGTAAGATTGCTACTTTCTGACAGCCATATGGAAAATTCGCTTCGGATTGCTACCTCGTCCATCTTGCCGAATATTGCCAAACTTGTTACAGAAAAACAGTGCCAAACTTCACATTGAAATGTCGAAGTGTAGTAAAAGCTTTGTTGACTTTACTGTTGGTATGTTTATTGTTCTTATAATTGTAAAAGAGGATAATACAAATTTCTAAGATTAGAGTTTTAGTGTGAGGGTTTTGTCTGTATTAGCAGTAAACAATCAAGTGGCCCGCGCAATCATTCGTAAATTGCATGTGGCCCTTTGGCCAAAAAGGTTGGACACCCCTGATTTAGATAGTAGTCCATCCTCGGCGCCCCCTTATCTGAATAAGAAAACTTCATTCCCAAAACTAAGCTCTTGACCAAGGCTGCAATGTCGGCAATTTTTTTTGCCGTCACCGGTATTTGTCACGAATAAGTACATTTGCTTCGTTGGAATAGTTTATATATGTATAGTCTTTGTAATTTGTTGCTTTCGTTCTGCTGTAATTATTTTATTTGTCAATCTAGAAGTGTCTCGAATCTAATCTTGCTTTTATACCCCAGTTGTTTTTGCAAAAAAAAAACTTTTCTCTAGAGTTAAAATTTGTATCGTGCATGCCTTCTTTATGACGTAATAATAGTAGATTATGTATTTACGGCGTTCAAGACTGATCTAGAACACACTTTTCCTTCTCGAAAGATTCCGATTGCCAATATGACGTAATTTAGTAAGTAGGTGCTTCTTGTCACGTGATGTCGTTCTTGAATTTTCTAGAGTGCGTCCCATTAATATATAAGGCGACGAGATTTTTTACACATGCAGAGAGAAGAGAGAGACCGAAAGAAATAGTGCGAAAGAGCGTAAAGAGACGGATAGCGTTTTATTCTGTGGTGGTTTGTTGTGGAATATCAGCGTGAAAAGGATCAAGCGGCTAATTGACTGATATAGTTTTCTGATTGGTTTTTGATTGATATATTAGAGTATATTGGTTTGTGTGATTGACGAGTGAAAGACTTTAAAGTGAAGTATCGAAGTATTTTGTGAATATATCTCTTCTGTTCTTGATCGAAAAGTGCGTGGTTTAAAGTATCGTGGTTAAGTATTTAGTAGAAGCCAATCTTCACCTAGCTGTTAAGTTGCGGTCAGAATTAATTATTCGAGCGATACTATAAATCGACTCAATTTTAAGAAAAAAATGAAAGTTGAAATAGAATCAAACTCTATTTACGCGACAGCATCGTTTTTCAAAACTTGCCGACACCTTTTTTAATTATTCAATTATTTTTTTTTATCTACTCGACATTTCATCACTGTTAAATGAATCATCAACTACTTTTCTAATTGGCATTAATGATTGGTAGGTTAGTAGTATTGAACTATTTATAGTTTCAAATTTCTATAGATTAGAATAGTGTTATATAATGTGTTGGTGTCAGCATCAGCACAAAGTAGTTTTAACTTATAACTACTAGGTGCTACCGTGTTGAAGCATGCCAACACCTTCTTATAATGCCGACACAGCCTTGCTCTTGACAATTTATAAAAATTTAATCCTAGCACTTACAACACAAATCTTTTATCACCCACCTTTCTTCCTTGCTGTGGAGGTCCTATAAAATCTCCTGGATCTAAGACTCTTCCATCTTCGAGAGTAATCGATTCTCCATTCTTGATCTTCCCAAACAAAGGGCCTTATATAACAAAAATAAACAATGCAAAAGAACTTTTTGAGGTTTACCTTTTTAGGGGTTCATGGCCTTTTGACACGACCCATTTCTAAACCCTGTTACCACGGCTGGGCACATTAACTACCATGGCAAACAAAATTAACTTAAACAGGGATTTTATGACAGTATAGCTTCTTTATCTGGTTTGATTATGCAAAAGACTACTTGCAATTATGACCACTTAGGTTATGTGTCGTGAAATAAAAAATACTGAAAACACTCATCATCTACCTTTTGGTACTCCACAATTTATTAGTTTGTCACTATCCAATTTTCCTGGCTTTAAACTTTCTTGAAACACGAATCCAAAACTTGGTACTCTGTGTTTAAGCTGACCAGCTAGAACTGTCATTGAATCGCTTTTAAACACAGGCCATGCTTGAGTCGACTTGTCCATGTATATAGCTCGGCCAGTGCCAAGCTCAGAGTAATGCAAAAACCCTACAAAAAAGAAGAGTTTTAACAGATCTTAAGAACTAGGAGATAGCCTCCATCACAAAGTGGGAAAACTAAACAGTAAACCATATGTTTGATGTTCGAACAACTTTTTACCAGTAACTGCATCTACCTTCTGCCTTATGCTCTGGGTTCCAAGCAGTCCAGTCTGGATCACCAATTCGTAAATGACTGTATTGATGTTCTTCAGGAATTAACTCGTGCACAACATACTTAAAACCAAGAACTGATCTTGACAAATTTAATGCCTCTCGAATAAACCTAACAAATATTTTAAAACTGTATGAACAAAAAAATTCATGAAAAAATTTTGAAAAAGTACAAAATCCAATCATTTCTTGCTTAATGCTAAAAAGGTAACTTGATTCTATTAGATGATTTCAAATACTGTAATACCAAATTTACTCAATTAAAATTTATATGACATATATCTATTTAATGACAACACATGAAATGAAAGATTGATAGAATTTGGCTTATTTAGAAACCTTGAGTTATAAGTTATTTATTTTTTCTACAATAATGGTCTAGCAGACGCCATAATACCATTTGTGTCCAACTTTTCGTTGATATGTTTTTGCATTTTTTCTAGATTTTTTATGCAGATTTATTGATATATATTATCTACTTTTGAAAATGGCTAAAAAAAGACCGTTATGTGAAAGTGAAAGTAGAAATATATATAACTATATAACAAAGGAAGGCGTTAACTATCATGACCAAAAGTGCATCCTTTTCATAGCTGCGTGCAAAACCAATTTTTGACCAATAAGTTTTTTCTATATAAGCTGCATACACCAAGGGTTGCCAAAATGCAAGACAAACTATGCCCTAGATAAGCGATCAAAAAACAAGCTGTTTGTGTTATTTGCAAGAACCACAGATTTACAGACATAGAGTTACGCTATGCACTGAATGTCATATTCATCATGCTTAAAAATTCATATATATACAAATACTTTTAGCTGTTTTATCAACTACATATAAAGGATAAATAAAAGCTTTTGCATAACTATAATTCTGTGCTTCAAAGCCAAGTTTTTTTGCTCAAAAAAATACACAACATAAGGTCATATAGACCCCATGATATCCAATGAAAAAAATTTGTAGTACCTGCTGAGGGTTAAATTCTTAGCACCAAAGCAATAGAATCCCTACAAATTTATGAAAAATCTGTAAAAACCATAAAATACAAGCAAACGCACCGTCTCAAACCAATGGGTCCATATATTTGAATTACTTTTCCTTTCTCAGCATTATCCCCACCCAAGTCTTTAAAAGCAGCATCATCTTTGTATTTCATAGCCATTGAAATTGTACATAGCAGACCTGTTCAATGACCACACAATATTTTTAATGCACAAAAAACCACTGGTTGATGCCAACATGTGGTTTCTGCAATATGCTAATGCAGACGATAAAAGTCCAATGCATGTTAATGCAATGGCCAAAACCAGGCTATGCTCAATTTGGGTTAGTATTTTTGCCTGGAGGTTTTCACAACATATAATGACCTTATATCAATAACTTGTTTGAAATATTTTCTATGGTTGGCTAAAGTGCTAAAACAATTAATGCTAAAAGTGCTCTCGGAGTTAAAATTTTTGTTACCAGTGATAACTTTTTTCATGGAACTTAACTGATCCTTTTCTTCTGTAATCTTTATTACCCAACCTAAAACCAACTATGCATTAGTGATTTTGGCATCATAACCTAGAAGTTTGTCCAAGCCAAACTGACAATTGAAAGTAACCTACTGTTCACAAGTCAATGCCTTAAAAACTATGCTATTCAATCACATTCCAAAAAATTGCATTATCTTATTTGTAAGTTTCTTTAACTCAGCATTTTATTTCTTTCTATTAATGAAACAGAAATTGGCAATGCTCTGGTACCTCCAGGAAAATTTCACTGTAATGTTTAGGCAAAAAATTTCTGACATCTAAAGAACAAATAGAATTTCATCTGAATGCAGATCAACCTTAAGATGTACAAATATTGCTTATTTTGTCAAAAGTCAACAACTTGTGACTTAAGATTTAACTAGAAGGAAAATGGAAAGAGCTATGATGAGAGCCATGAGTGGTCAAAAAGTTGTCGACAAAATGACTACTCATGAACAGATGGATATGCTGGAGCTAAGGAAACTTCCAGTGGGCTGGTTAAAGCAAATAGAGTTAGATGGTATGGACATGAGCCAAGATGATGGTGGTGTATTGAGAAATGCCTTAGATCTTAAAGTGAGTGGCAAGAGAAAGCAAGGATGAAAGAAGACCTGGAAGATTGGGTTAAGGTTGAAGAATGTCCTACATTGAGTAATGTGGTGAGATGGAATGCAAAGAATTGCAGATGAAATGGGCAATCTATCAACTCCATGAAGGGGATAAAACCAGATAATAACTGAATTACTACAACTACCACAACCAGTATGTACCTGGAAGTCCAAACATATGATCACCATGCAAATGAGTAATGAAGATTTTACTGATGCAGCCAGGTTTGACCATTTTCAGTCTCATAAGTTGAGTTTGAGAACCTTCTCCACAATCAATCAAATAAACAATACCTTCGTATCGAAGTGCTATACAGGAAGCACCTTAAACACAATCATATCACAAGTTGTTGTAAAGCAATTAATGCTTAAAGAATGCAGCACATTTTACACATTGAAAATACAAAGTCATTGCTAGAAAATCTATACTGATCATATGGTGGCCTTAGCAAACCTGGTCGTTTTTTCTTGGCAGTTGACTCAGTTACGGTACATGTTTGTTAATCATCTAAAGACTAAATGTAATTACATTTTAAAAATAGCGTCAAAACTTAAGAAGTTATTGAAAATGCAACTTCAAACATAGGTTCTCTTAATACTTAGGCCTTAACTTGTTTTACAGCCAATTAGCAATTGAAACATCAAAATAAAATAAACAGCATTTTCTAGAGTACCAGCAATAAGCAAAAATTACTAATGAAGTAACCTTAGAGGTATTATCAAGATTTAAAAAAACTTAGAAAGGTGCTTAAGTGCATGTGGGTCCAAGAAACTTTGCTTTGCCCAGTATAAGCAGCACATAGCTGCAAGCCAATGTGCGTACCTAAATTTATATCGACCCATGATTCTAGTATAATCAATTACCACTACCATATAATCTAGCTTACCTCTGTGGGGTGCTGGATAAGCAGAACCTGTACCAAGAAATGCAATGTCCATTTTATACAATTGTAACTTATTCTATTATTTCCTAAATAATGAAAGCAGCTAATACATATCTTTTAGTCTTAAACACAAATTTTAAAAATACGTTGAAGCAATGTAGTTGTTATTGTTGATCACCACAATGAGGGTAATATGTGTGGTAGGGTAATTGAAAAAGACTCAATTCAATGCTTGCTTTTAAGTAGGGAAACCATAGTGTTAATCTGTAAAAGGAGGACATTTTTGGATTATAATAGAATGCTTTTACGTTTTCTTCTCAACTAGAAGATCATTTCTTGCAGATCAGCCATTTTGAAGAATGTGGATCTCTTTTGTTTGTTGTTTTCCTTTTTTGTGGAGATCAACTATCCAAAACGTTTTTGTTATTGTCATGCAGACCACTCGTTCGTTATTTTTCCAGCCAAGGAACAATTTCAAATACCGTAATTGCGCCTCCAATTCATGGGTGCTGGTCCGCGTGGCTGTTTATGTGCACCAGTATTTCCAAACCTTTTTCGGCTTGCAAACCCATCATTAAGGTACGCAAACGTCCGTGGCTCATCCGACTTGCGTGCTGTGGCCCACAGGTTCAGAACCAGTGTATTTACTACCGTATCTTCTTTACCGCCAATCCGCAAGCAATCACAAAGTTGAATATTCACGTTTTTTAATTTTATGGTTCAATTGGCACATAACAGCACTTGGAAAAACGGAACCTAAAACTACCAAGCGTTGTATTCGTATAGAACCAAGGCGGAGCAAAAAAAATCAAACTTATCAAAAACGACAAAGGTTTTTCCGTACAAGTAGCGTGGATTCCCTGAAGGACAGAACAATTTATTCACAATCACATACGCGTATCTTTCAGTATTTACATTTACTTCAAATGCAGTGCTGCAAAGAATCAAACTTCTGTATATACGTTGGCAGAGAGGTAGAGTGGGTGGTAGTGTGGCAACGTAGTTTAGTGGGTAGGAGCGCTGTTCAAGATGACAATGATCTACGTTCAAACCCTGCAATGCTTACGTCTACATTTTACTGTTTGTGGTAGAAATGAGCAATGCCTGCAGTACTTCCTCTCGTTTAGTCTCGTAGCTGGAAAATTAGTTTACCGTGTTTTCCGGTTAATTAGCCGAATAAGCCAAGGCCAATTTTTAGCTCTGAAAATGAGGGGTTTTGCTGATTACCGCCTAATAAGCCGAGGTCATTTTTAAGAAGAGACAAGTTTTTTCAAAATGGTTTCTTATTCCCGTTTCAGCGTCGACATGCACGTCAACAGCCACCAATGAAATACAAGTACGGTAAATTTAACAGTTACGGCTAAATTTCATTTGTTATTTAAAGCACATGAAAGTTTCTGATGATGAGAATGATACCTGTCATTAGTGATGTATAAAACTTTTTCTGTTAATTAATAAAACTTATTTATCTAAAATAACTATGCCGTAACTGTGAGATCAAAGGTATGACTTTGGGACTGATTTTGGCCTTCGGTATTTTCTGGTCCAAAGCAGATGATCGGCCAATAGGCCGACCCCTAAAAATCAGGTCCAAAATTAAGATCCTAAAATTCGGCTTATTTATCGGAAAATACGGTTTATGCAAAAGTTGTTATTAAAAAAAGAATGAATGCTGGTTTCTCAAATTGAAACAAACAATAGCCTAACAATGTCCAAATCTTCTTTTATTTCGATTATTAAATTTAGTACTTAGGGTTTGAGAACCGGGATCCCAGTTTCGGGAATTCCCAGGAATTAGCAACTTTTTAGCTTACCCGTTTCCCGTTTTTTCACTGAAAATTCCCTGTTTTGTGAGCTAGTATCCTCACGACACTTGTGCCTAAATCAAATTGATCGTGATTGTTCCCATTGTGACAACACAATACTTGATGCCTCGATTGTTGAACTGTTTGCTATTGACCAAAGAATAATAGGTTTGAGCCAGGTTATTACAGTTATTGCACAAGAGCAAGTAGTTAAAATTCAGTTGCAGTGCCATTTCGCTATGGAACGTAGTAATCAGTCTAAAGTTTGGAAACATTTTACACGAGATGATAACAGTGACAGAGCTAGCTGTATTCATTGTTCAGAACAAATATCGTTTAATGATGGTTCAACTAGCGGTTTTTTTGTCATCTGAAAAGCAAGCACAACCTGAGCTTAGAAAGCAAAGATCAACCTTGTACTTCTAAGAAAGCAAAAATTCAGCAGAAATTGGTCTTACCATATGTAAATGTAAACAAAAAAAGTTTGCAAAGTATTGTCTCTCACCTGGCAGCTGTGGATGGTTTTTCAATTCATTCTATGGGCAAAAGTAAGTTCATTCGTGAGTCACTTAGTGCCAAACGCTTTCGTCTTCCCTTTTCGGACTCAAGTGTTATGAATTTAATTCACAGTGAATACAATGACATCCAAAAAGAGATAAAGGCCTAAATTGAAATAAAAGTTATTAAAGCCAACACCGGTTTCAGTGTGACTGGACAAGCATACTTCGGTTTGTTGCGGAAGATACATGAACATCAGCGCTCATTGCTAAAACGATGTCATGAATTTGAGTCTTATAGAAATGCTTTAATCATGTGGTGCTGAGAAAATTTTAGTTCTTGGAGAAATAGTTGGCTGATTTTGGAATAAACAACATGCAGACATCTGTTGTCAGCATCGTCTCTGATGGCGCCCCAATAATGAAGAAATTGTGTAACATTTCTCAACTTATCACCAACTCTGCTACGCGCATGATGTGCATCTGGCTGTGTGTAATGTATTGTACAAAAAACATAAGTGTGACTCATATTGCAGGTAAAGATTACGATTACGACGACGATCAAGATGAAAAAATGTGTGACGAAGGTTTTGGTATAGTGATCCCCGCTGCAGCATCAAAGAAAGTACCGGTACCAGTTTTCAATGTAGAAATAGAGAATGTACCCAAAAAGGTACCAAAGGTGGTAAAGACATTTCGAAGAAGTCCGGTGAAAAACGAAGTCTTGCAGAAATATGTGTTGTTGGAACAAAACAAGGAGTTGTCACTTGTCCTAGATTGTAAAACTCGCTGGAGCTCTATGTATAAAATGATTGAGAGGTTTATATATCTAAAGAAGTGCATATCGAAAGCTTTACTCGATTTGTCGATTGAACATGATATATCAACAACTGAATTTTTGTTTCTTAACGAGCTAAAATGCGTTTTTGAACCAATAAAACTTGTGGTCGAAGCTTTATATCGTAAAAATGCAACGCTTTTGACTGCTGAAGGAATTTTCCAATTTTTATTTTGTGAGTTGAAAAAAAGGAGGTCATGCCTTGCTGAAGATTTGCTTTGTTTCGAAAAAACCGTATACCACAAAGACGACAACATGATATGGTTAAATTAATACGTTATCTTCGAAATCCAAATTTATCGATTTATGATGAGCATTATGCTGATGACATGTCGTTATTAGGTAGTAGCACCAAAGATTGCTTTGTGAAAACTATTACCACTTAATTTGCCGTCTATTTTGGGAAAATGACAGTAATGAAAGAAAAGGTCAGGATGAGAGCAAAGACATAGATTTGGCTAATAATTTGGCTATCAAAAATCAGGAGCAAGAAATTTCATACACTTCAGACACACATTGAACATTCAACAAACTCCACTCCCACTCTGTTGGAGACATTTGTTGATGATAGAAGTCATGTCGGCAAACTTCAAACTGCAATCAAGCAGGAAATAAAACTACTAGAAGCTACCGGAAAAAGACCAAGCAAGTTGAAGCAGTTATTCAAAGCCTTATTAAACATCCCATCAACGTCAGTTGAAGCAGAACGAGCATTTTCTGCAGTAGGATTGTTTACCACAAAACTATAGTCATGACTAAGTGACAAATCTGTTAGTGCACTGAGTTTTTTAGACAGTCATCATATGAAAAATAATTAAAGCAAACTTAATGCATTTACGTTTTGTTGTTTGTATTTTATACAATCCCAGAATTAGGTCAGACATTACCCGAATTCCCGGATTTTTTCAGGACCGGAAAGTTGGAAACCCTAGTAGTATTTCTAAATCCATAGGGCTAAATTTGAGAACCTAATTGTATGCTAATCATATGCATGGCAGCATGTTGTACAAAACAAAAGTAACAGCTTGGTTATTCATTTCACTAAATACAACTACTTATCCTCACTATTAGCACTAAAGGCTTAAATTCAGTGCTTTCGATCCCAGACGCCTTACGCGAATAACAAAGTGAAATTAGCACGTAATTGTTCGTCAACTGTATAACATCAATTAAGTTATCAGTACTTTTTTTGCTTTATCTATAAAATGAATACTTGTAATACTGTATTGTATACTTATAAATAGTGTATTGTATATTGTAATACTTATAAATACAAATTATTTCACCTTATTTTAGGCTACTTCACATCGATTTATTATTATAAGTTACATTTTTAAATAATATCTTTTTCTAGACAATAGCCTACTAATTTCCAAAAAATTTTTTTCAAAACTCTGGATTTTGCGCATAATTACCCAACCATTGGTGCTCCCTTATCAACGATATGAAAAGTACCCTAATTTTTAAAAATTATTACAGATTTTATGGTAGCATCAAACTTCTTGGAAATAGTCTTCAGATGAAGCAAACCGACTATGCTTTTGAGAAAAATATTTAAAAATTACCTAAAGATTCAGTTTTTCCAAAATTTGCTATTTTTTGAAACCCAGTACCGAATATACTTAAAAGTTTTTGTTCTGGTACTGAAAATATGTGTATTTTAACAATGTTTTTGATCAATCCATTTAATATATCAAGCACTATTCTTTTTGTGCGTGTGTACGAGCGTAGATGTCTACGTGCATACGTGTGTACATGCGCTTTAACTTCTTCGAAACTACTGGGAGTACGAGCATGAAAGTGGGCACGATTGATCATCTCCCTGGAGTAAGTGTCCTAAATAAGAGATTCGTGATGTCATCATGACGACATAATCAAAAATAAGTATTTTAAATTTGCGTTTCTTGACAGAAAAAAAAATTTTGCTCAAACAAAACCCAGCCCTCAATTTATCAACTTGCAAAAATTTTATTCCTTCCTGGTCTAAGATGATGTCACAGCTAAAGACTGGTTTCCATTTGGCGTAACTGCCGGCGTGACGTAAATATTTTTTGTTTGTTTATTTGAAGTTATTCTACGGACAAAAACGCTCTGCGCATAAAATTGAATAAAAAAACAAAGAATTTTCACGCTATTTACGCGTAATGAAAACCAAAAAATTTGTAAAAAAAAAAAGGGTCAAAATTTTCGTGTCAGTTGACCTTTAACACTTGATTGCACAACGTGTTCTCTGTGTTTCCCCAAAAACTACTGACCGTAAAAACGCGATTGCAAGTTTTTTAGATGGATATTAACAAGGTGCTTTTGTTAATAGCTATTCTGCTTTGATTAAAGCTGAATTGACGATGCAACAAGAGATTCCACATTTTAAGCATTTCAAATATTCTAAAGCATGGGCAGCAACCTAAGCAACTTCAATTACAAACCACAAACAGAAAGTCATCAACAACATTTGGGTTTATATATGGAATGCCATCGTTCGTCATGAAATATTATGGTAAAAGTGAATCATCACCGCACTGAATGTGCACATTTACCGAGGGTTACAATCAGAAGCATGCCATTGCGCAAAGCATGCTTTTTTTCAACGCTTCAATCTAGGTCTATGATGTGATGAGGTAATATAATTTTAATTAATTTAATTTAATCAATTAGTTTAATTTTTATTTAATTTAGTCATTAACTTTAATTAATTTAATTTTAATTAAGTTTAATGAAATTAAATCCACTATATACAAGGATGTACAATTTGGAGAAAGTGACTTGATAACGAAACAGATTTATGAAAGAAAACTTGCCAACTGCTTTAAAATCAAACTGGATAAAATGAAGCACTTGGCTGACGCGACAATTTCGTCTAATGCCAAGTCACCCAACTTTTATCACCGAACTATAATTAATTTGTGGGACTATCACTTAACAGAAAGTGAATTATCTGTGCTTGCTAAAGGGTTATCATTCTGTCCCACTAAAAAAGGTGACGAAATTTAGCTTTTGGGAGATATTGAAGAATATTTCCGCCGGCTTCGCCTGAAAGAAGTTTTTCACAAAAAAACAACTACAGAAGGACCGACCACAAGTAAGCCTATAAGTGAGACAAATAGGGGAAAGTGGGGCAGAACGGTACGCGGAGCAAAGCGGAATATTTAAATTTCTCACTGATTATAGGAAATAGCGCCACCATCTTCCGTCAAATTAGGGATTATCCCGTGATCGCTCTCGCACCAAAATTTGTTACTTGGTGGATTAAATGCGCTGAGTTACAAAAAAATGCAGTTTAAGCATGCCTCCTTATAAGGAAGCTGTTATAAAAAATTTAATTAATTGATATTAGGGCATTAATTAAATTAATATCTTAAACAGGCTAACACCAGCTCCTATAATTCGTGTTATAAAAAAGACGCAATTATACATTTAGCCATGCTGCTAAGCTATCATGTTTAGGGTTGACTTTAAAACACATTTAGAGAGCATCCAAACGTAGCTTAATCACCTTTTCTACTGCTCAAGAATTTTTAAATTTATTACTTTCGTATGGGATGCTAGTTTGGGGCAAAACGGAATATAGCAAAAATTAATTGGTTACGTAGCTAATTGGGGCAAATTAGTACGTTATGTAGCTACATTTAGCTACCAATCATTTAAACAATGCAGCAGTTACTGTTGGTAAACCTATACTACCGTGTTTCCCCGATAATAAGACCTACCCGCAAAATAAGACCTAGCGTGATTTTTGAGGATGATTTTAATGTAAGCCCTACCCTTAAAATAAGCCCTAGTTGAGAGCGGCAGAAAGATGAAAGGCGAAAACTCCGCTGCAATTTTGGAAACTGATGACTTGCAAGACATTCCAGAGGATGATGATATGATTGTTCTTGAATAAATTGTTGTCAATGAGTTTCTGAATAAAAAAACATGTCAATGGCAAGTAAATGTAGATCTTTTTTCGTAATTTCTGTTTATTTAAAATCTCGCAATTTTTACTTTGTAACTTCATTTTTTGATATATCAAAATAATACATCCCCCGAAAATAAGTTCTAGTGCCATATTTTGGAGTAAAAATTAATATAAGCCTTGTCTTATTATCGGGGAAACACGGTAGCTTAGTTTTTGGTTGATATTCTTGCTTTTCAATCTGAGATCAAATAATTTTATCCTAGTTTGATACAAAATTCACTGTAGGTTGTGATATAGCCCTGTTAGAAATGGAACCAATAACTCCAGTGCGTCATGTATAATTTACAAACTACAACACAGCCAATCTATATGTGATTGCATGTAAGCATGCAAAGTAATTAGGCAAAATGCCATAGAATAATCTTGGAACAAAACGGAACAGATGTTCCGCTTTGCCCCTACCATGGGGCAAAGCGGAATAAATTTTTAGTTTTGAAATTAGCTTATAAAATTATTAGTAGACAAAAAAATTTTGCGAGCTGGCGTGTGAACTTACTAGACATGAGGTATAACTATTGCCACTTCTAACAATGTCTCTAGCGTACATATAGCAAAAGTTATAAAAGAATTTGTAAAACTGTTTTGCTTTGCCCACTTTCTCCTACGTTTGCAGATGCGCCCACTTTCCCATGCGCATGGACTCAAATGCGCAGAGTCACACTCAAAATGCGCATGGACACTCCCAGAAGGCCGCAATCAAACTTTAGATCTGTATATTAACTCTTTAGAAACAACGCTCAAAAAGAACTTATAAAATTATCAAAAAAAGCACCACAAATCTTTCCCATAATGAAAAATTAGCTATTAAAACACTGCGATGTAAGTGATATCCGAAAAAATAAAAACAAACCCGTTGCGACGCATTTTAATCTTCTCGAACATTCTGTCAGTCATCTTCAAGTATCAATAATAAAACGAACTAATACGAACCGGAGACAACGACAAATCGAAGAACAAAAGCGCATATCCAAATTCAACTGTATCCAAGAAGGACTAAACAAGGACTCAGGCTTTCTATCACATTACTTGAAAAAACAATAACTGGGTTCTTGCTACTTCTGCCTTACGTCATTATTTCTTCATTTAATTCCTCCTCTATTTCCTATTTATTTACTTTCTTGCTAATGTTATTAACCTATTTTTTAACTTTTTCCGCTTTTTCTTTTTTATTCTCTTATTTTTTTATTAACTCCGGTGCCTAACTTATGGTTTATGATGTCACAGTGTATATATTTAATGTTTAATTTATTGCCATAGTTATTCATACTAATTTTAGTTCATTCATCATTCTCAATTTATTTTGCCTGAAGAAGGGAGCATTCGCTCACGAAAGCTTGCCTTAATAACGATTTAAGTCGACCACAAGTATCATTTGTGAATTTTTATATTCTTTAAAAAACATTACTTTGTCAGACAATACAATTGCAAGAAGAGTACAAGACATTTCAGACGGCACAAAAACACAGCTACTGTGGCGTACGCACAGGGGTTGGGGGTCAAATCCCTCATCGAAATTGATCGTATACAATTTTTTATGTTGGTACACGGAATTTTTTAACTCATAAAAAATTCATTCAAGCGTTAGCTTAAAACTCGTTCTAGAAAGCAAGAAAATGCTTATCTTTTAGTGTAATTTTATTTTATTTTTTTCGGAGAAGCACGCTCCAGGACCCACTACAATAACCGTGCGTTCGACATTCTCAATTTAAGAGACCAAACCTCCTCACAACCAATTTCTGCGTACGCCACTGCACAGCCAATTAACAGACTAGGAGATGGGTATTTGCAATGCAAGTTGATGAAAATACCGACGTTGCCAGCCGGTCACAATTGTTAGTTTATGTGCGATATTGTTTGGGTGGGGAAATGACGGAAGAGTTTTATTTTGTAACAAATGCAATCTTGAACTACCGTAAAGAGATCTTTAAAGTACTCAGCACTTTCTTCTAGCATTCAGGACTTTTGTGGGAACGTTACGTTGGTATATGTACTGATGGCGTTGCTTCAATGACTGGAAGGCACTCGGGTGAGGTGGCTTGTGTGAAGAAAGAGGTATCAGGCATTACGGCAGCACACCGCATGACTCATCAGGAAGTACTGGTAGCGAAACATATGGTCCAGTGGTTGTCTGAATCTTTTCTTTTGCGTCAAAGCAGTAAAAATTTTATTTAAGCTAGACCATTGCATTTTACAAATCTTTGAGATGACTTAGGGCCAGAACACTCGAGGCTTTTGCTACATACAGAAATGCCATGGCTATCTGAAGGCAGAATAGTACAGCAAGTGCTTGAACTTTTAGAAATAACTATTGGTTTTCTTATCAACACATAGGGCTAACCTGGCTTCACTTGTGGCTGACGATATTTGGCTCGAAAAACTTGCTTATCTGACAGATAAATACAACACATTTAATCGGTTGAACTTATCTCTTCAGGAAAGGGATTGCAATGTTTGGTCTAGTCAGTGAAGTTTTGACAACGTTTACAAAAAAACTCTCCATCTGTAGAAAAAGAATCGAGAATAGCTTTGTTGGAATGTTTTCGGCTTTGGATTATTACCTCATCAACAACCCTCAAATTAATACCGACCTAATAGACCTACTTTCTAGTGTTTAGATACATTTAGAATTACTTGCTGAACACTTTGAGAAATATTTTTGAAAGCAGAATTTTTAAAATTTTGATTTGATCCAAAGCTTTATTGTTGTTGAAGAAACAGATGTTCCTGGACGTGAGCAGGAACAATTAGCTGAATTGGGTTGTAACCGAAGTTTAATGATTCATTTCAAGCAAACCTCTCTTTCGTCATTTTGGTTGAGTGTGGCTTTGGAATATTCATTGCTGTCCAGCAAAACAACTAATATTTTGTTGCTTTTTGCAACAATCTACATGTGTGTAATTGCATTTTCAGCGCTCACTTATATGAAGACGAAGTGCAGATCCAGACTGGCAGCTGACTGCAACTTCCGCGTGTGCTTATCCGAAATTACACCAAGAATTGATGATATGAGCAAGGCAAAAAAACCGCATCCTTGCCACTGATAAGGTTATTGTTTTGTGATTTCTTGATTATGACAACTAAAAGAACATAACTAGGCCTACTACTCATTCAGTCTTGTATGATCATGTCATATGCGACTAGTATTTATCAGTAAGTTTAGTAATTGCTGCAATTAACAAAATTTTTTGGTTTGTAAATAAAACGAAATATTTGAGAGTCCGTAATTATATTGTGCCAAAAGTAAGTGCCCATGGTCCAAAAAGTTTGAAAACCGCTGCTCTAATGCATATTAATCAAAGATAGCAAAGTTAAACAAATTGTCGATTTTTCACGTAAAATCTTACTGGAATCACAACAACCATCCGCATCTTTCCCACAATAACTTGTTTGATGAACTATGTATTCTTAGATTATAACCAAACCTATTGCAATAACTTAATTGCAAGTACGTGACTTTGGCTACAGTAGTTTGCACTTTCCCCAGCTGCGATAATGCCGGATTCTAGCTGTACACGCGCAGCCAGAGATGTTAGGTCATGCAAATAGGCATACATTATGAAAAGTCGTAAGTAGTATGCCAAATATTTAATGGCTTATTTCCGAAATTACACAACAACCACTTTGGCATCCCCCTTACCGCAGAAATTTACTTTTATACTTCCATACTAGTGGTGAAATAAATGGATAAAAAGTTTGTGAAATTATTACCTGTTTCAATTGTGAGCAAGTTTACTTCCTAATTGCTCGCTGGTACCAGGGCAAATAAGACATTGGTAGCGAATTCGAAACTTTGGGCGAAATATAACGGCTATGATCAACCACCATATTGTCTTTCTAGTCGATTTTTATTAAAAGCATGTTGTTTTGTTTTTGAGACGAGAATTGGCTGTGTCAAAAAAGCATTAATTTTTTGTTACTCTTCTCACAACTACTTATATTCTCAACCTTGACATTTCTGAAGGGGGACCTGAAATTGCAATAACTTAACTTAAACAGCGTCGCTTCGGGATAGTTTGATCTTTCCCTGGCTGAATTTATCCCTTTCAACCCTGACTTACCTAAAGTGCAACAAAGTTTTTGAAGTGTTACGTATTTTTGCTCTAAAAGGCACCAATAAACATATCTATTGTCATAAAGTGCATCAGATGAATTTTGGGGTCATTTTAGGGGTCGGGAATTTTAGTTCCCGTCAGGACTCTAGACGTTAAAAATTGAAATTATTCGCCATACAGAGTCTTACATTTCTTCCACATAATCACATTGATTATGAAATAAACATATATTTTCATCACTGAAAGTGAACATTCTGCATTTTTAATCAAATAAAGAGCGAGGTTTTGTCATACATGCAAAAGACACTAACACAATATAAATATGGCGATGTGCAGCAATGCATATCAGATATTTTTTTCAACAAAATTCTCCAACTTTGGCAGAGAGGTAAAGCATTTTAAAATCCGCACTGTT